>JARGCU010000003.1:4845000-6045000 GCA_029227775.1 Morpho helenor | reverse complement strand
CATTTGTATTTGGACCTATAGTAATGAGAATGTTCTATTTTCTAGATGCACCTACTGAAGCTCTTAAGGTTGGTTATGGAAAATATAAATCATGTGATAATATATTGCTATAATAAGAAACATCAAGTTGCGCTTTAAAAAGATCTCAATTTAACATTATAAGAAACATATATTTCTAAATCTAGTCATATTCTTAGCTTTAACTAGAGTTACTAAGATATTTTAGTTATTATTGGCTCTCATAACTTTAGGGATAAAACAAGTAGTGGTACTACTAAGGAGTGTAAAGATGTAGTTAGATTGTAAACATTCATAGAAAAGTGGATTGAAGGGGCATTAGGTTTGAGAGAACTAAGTGCACCTTTTGACATTAAGTTTTATAATTTAGTTTGCTGTTTCAGTGCTTTGGAGATCCTGATAACAGTGGATTTTTTGACCAATTAGTGACATATCAAATATTGCTGGATCTTCTATATAACCATCAGATGTTTGAAGAAATGTACAAAATATTTGAAAAAGTACAAGAGAAACAATTGAATATGACAAAATTTCCAAAATATCCAGTAGTTTTAATTCTGGCAGCTTGCTATAAGCAGGTGAGTTAATTCTGCAGTTAATGTAATTTGATAATTTTAAAAATATTTCAATCAGGGGTTGGAGAGAAGGATTGGAGCTAAGACCTACCACCCTGCTCCAATACACATATCCCAAGAAATCTCTAGAGATATGCAGGTGTCTTCACAATGTTATCCTTCACCGAAATAAGTGTGAGAAATTGCAATTATCCATTAACAGATTATAGCAATAGCAATAAAATAAGAATTGTTTTTTATGTAATAACTAACACTTTTTATAATACAGATTTTTCTTCTCTCTATTTATCAACAACTCTCTATAACAAAATATGCACAGTCCCTTGAAGGGTGTTATATAGAGTTTGCACTGTATATACTGAAAATTATTAAAATAAAGTAAAGAAGTAAAGCAGTAATGTGGACCATACTTAATGATTATGTAAATGTAAAATAAATTTAAGTAAAGTAACTGAAATATGTATATAAATTGTAACTAAATAAAATATTAAATAGTAAATAAATAAAATATGTAGTAAATTAATAAAATATTAAATAAGATTTTTTTATACTAATTGATATTAAATATTGTTATAATTTTTTTTTTTAATTTAGAATACACCACAGAGTATGGAGTATGCTACAAAGCTATGGGCAGAAATGCTCAGTGTTGGTACTATACCTTTAAGAAGAGCTGCTACATTTATGGCTGGTATGTTATCTTCATATAACTCATAGTATGTTAGTAGTAGTTTTATTGTTTCACCACTAGTTGTATATAGGATATCAATAAAGTTACTATGGTTACTTATGCTCATTTATAGTTTATATGCTTAATGTTTATGCTTTTATGTTTTAACGTTTATGTTTGTATCTCTCTAATATTTAAATGAGTTAATCTTGTTTGTATATGTATATTTTTTCGGAAACAACTCCAACGATTTTTCTGAAATTCAGTATGTAGGGGCCTTTGGGGAAGAAAAATTGATCTAGTAAGGTTTTATTTACAAAAAATCTCATTTTATCTCTGTTTTCGGGAAAATGCTAGAATTTATGTTGCATTCAAAAGATAATTTTTGCTATCAAATGTCAAGTCACGACGGCTCATTTGGGGAACGGGTGGTCTAGAGAGGTGAAAATACCTAGGTTCAAGCCCACCTCATTAACTATTTTAATTTTTTTTTCAATTTTATTTTTTAATTGTTTTTTTTATATATTTTTAAAAAAATACCGACCTAGGCTCGGTCACCCAGGTACTGTTCATATTAAAGTGACCAAATTCAAATAGTTTATTGTGGTATATGCAATATTGTTTAGCATAGCACCTACAAATCTTTTTTATATTTTGTAGTGTGATCTTCTAGATAATTTTACAGTAATTAAGTCAATTAAATCTAATTTGGAATTTGGTCACTTACTATGTGTGCGATTTATCATTCAAGTGTGCCTTTGTCTTTCTCTAAGATAAACTTATAAGCTAAAAAAATTGTTTCAGCACTATGCTTGAATCAGGGTGCCCCACATTTAGCATTAGAATCGATAGCTTTGCAAAAGCCACATTACATTACTATAAGGAACATAAGAGTAAGTAGTAATTATATATATTAATTTTAATGTAATATGCTATATCAAATAAAAAACGAATTATGTTGTGTCTTAAAAAATATAAGAAAATTTAATGAATTTTTTGTTATTTTTTTATGAGCCTTGTGGTATCCGGCTGAATAGAATAGATCATCCTAATTTCTTTCGGAGATATCGTAAAAGGCGACAACGGGAAGTTGACCTACCGTGTGGTATTCGGTGGAGTAGAATAGACCACCCTCATTTCTTACCGATGTGTCGTAAAAGGCGACTTAGGAAAGTTGACCCACCGTGTGGTATCCGGCTGAGTAGAATAGACCACCCTCTTTCTTACCGAGGTGTCATAAAAGGCGACCCGCCGTGTGGTGTCCGGGTGAGCAGAATAGAACACCCTCTCTTAGCGAGGTGTCGTAAAAGGCGACTAAAGTAAGTTGACCCAAAGTGTGGTATACGGTTGAGTAGAATAGACCACCCTCATTTACCAAGGTGTCGTACTTACGACTAAGATATGTTGACGTCAAGCAGGCGGTCGATCGTAAAATACGTATACAAATCATGTGACATGTTTATAACATGTTGTGCCGACCCCATTTAGAGTGGGATAAGGGCAGGAGGATGATGATAATGAAACTTTTAAATAAATTCTTTCCTGGCCATAGCTTTAGCACAGATGGGTACGTCGGGCAGGCGGTTGTTCGTAAATTACGCAGCCAAATCATGTGACATGTTTTTAACATGTTGTGCCGACCCCACTTACAGTGGGAGTGGTTCATGATAATGAAATTTTTTATCAATGCTTTTCAGGCCATAGCTTTAGCACAGATGGGTAGAGTTGATGACGCGTTGCCAGTTTTAAGGGGGGTGTTAGAAATAGACCGGCCCGACCAAAAGGACAAACACACATTCTTTGAGGAAACTGTGAGTGTTATGTTTAAATTATTGCAAAGCATCTATATCCATGCATTGGATGTCTGAATTTCCCAGTTTTACACTTCCATACTACAGATGCTCTCTACATCGTTTGTCCCACTTCTGAACAGTGAAAAAACAAATTTCTATACGAGTAGTCCTTGTAATAATCATTGTTGCATGCTTTTGAAAAATTTATCATATATATAGCACGAAAAAGTCCTAATAGAATTATATTATATAATTAAGAAAAAAAATACAAATGTTATATAATTAAGTAAAAAAACACATTTCTTACTATTGCATTGTAAAATATAAGGGATAGGATGTGATTCCATTATATGAGTATAAACTAGGCATGTAATGGTAATGGCAAAATTCGATTATTAAATAATCGGTTTATCTTCCTTCAAAGTAAATCGATTTTTAAAAAAAGCGATTAATTATATATCGAAAAAAATAGATTTTTCGTGACCTGAAAAATCTTTGTTTTTCATATTATTTAATAAATAATAAGATTAGAGAACAACTTAGATGCGCTGGTTTCAAAATTCGATTAAATGTGTAGTTTGGGTACATTGGATTACGCTGACAACGCATATTATCCTATAAACAAGAGAACTTAGAGCAAGAATGTAAATAATATAATCGATTAGAAAGAATCGATTTATAATGTTTTAAAAAATTCGATCATTAAAATTCGATTATAATTATTTTTACTATTTTTAACGTACATAGTATAAAGTTAACATTTAATTGCAGTTAAACACAGTCAGAGAAGCGGTAGAAAAATCCGATAATAGAGATGTGAAAAAAGAATTCGAAAACATCGACAAAGCTCTAAAAGACCGGGGTCTGGTTGATTCGCAGGTAAAATGTTATTTTTTTTTCAGATAATTTATTTAATATCAAAGTTCCATAACTCAAATATTTTTGAACACGTTAAATGAGAATATAACACCAAAAGTAATGAAAATATTGTGAACCTAGAATCCGCGATAAAAGAAAATATATGTAATGCTATTGTACTAGTTCTTATACCTGATACATGCAGAATCAGTGTGCTTAGGAGATTTTTTTAAAACTACTAGATCGCGTTAACGTAACGCCAATTTGTATGACGATGGAACAGCGGTCACTAGATGTCGCTGTTCATACAAATTGTACCCTAACGTGATCGAGTAGGTCGCACTAAGCACACTGTTACAGGTCTGCCTATAGCTCTTTAGTATAATTACTCTATGCTTTTAAGCATAGAGTAATTTTACTAAAGGTGAGCTATAGGCGTTTTAACGCCGACATAAAAGTTGTTTTATACTCTATGCCTATTCATAGACAATCGTGTATTTAGGGAGTGAACTTCACATGTGCATTGGCTCATAAACAATTTTTTTTCAGACCTTAGATCAGCTGATCACATCTGATATAACAATAAAGATCGATAAATCACAGATTTCGCCCCAAAGATTGCCTCGAATGCCCTACGGTATGAGGCAGAGAAATAAAAATTTGGTTTAATACACTTTGAGAACCCTTTAAATATTGTAAATAAACCGTTCGTAATGGATGTATGAATGTATGATTGTTGATGTAATTTGACTTTGTTGTGCGCTTTAGTTTAGTGAAATTAGAAAATTGCTAAGTAAATAAATGATATTTCATTGAAACTTGTTTGATTTCGAACTTTCATATCCCCGTTATATGTACATAAACCAGTCGTAATGGATGTATGAATATGATTGTTGATGTAATTTGACTTTGTTGTGCGCTTTATTATAGTGAAATTAGAAAATTGCTAAGTTAATAAATGATATTTCATTGAAAGTAGTTTGATTTCGAACTTTCATTTTACATTACGTTATGTTAGCTGTTCAGGCCACTCGTTGCAGTGTCACAGTCTGGTTTAGAATGCCCCTCGAAAGAGAACTCAATGGTTAACTAAAATCCTACGATCGCCACCACCACCACTTTACACAGTTTTATCCCTGTTTTTGGGCTTTAAAAAAATGGTAGTATACAATTGAAACCAAAGGATTTTTTTAGCTTTGAAATGTAATTTTGCGATAGCCGATGGGCAACGGGCGGACCGAATATTTTCTAAACCCATCCCTTTGTTCATATCCCACATAGTACCGGCGCCTTCATTGTTTTTTAATTTTTTTTTATATATTTAAAAAAATTACCGAGCAAGGCTCGGCCCCTAGGTACTATTGCTTTATATGTTATTGCTTTTCATCTTAGATCGGATTATCCAAAAAAAAATAATAAGGATAGTGAACACAAAGAAAAAACTACCGTTATGTAATATATACATTAGTGTGTTTGTAGGACAATTTAATAGGGTAGAATGATTTAATCGTCGGCTTTGATTCTGAAGGCGGGGCGTGTAATTAGTAGCTCGACCGCTGTGACCCACTTTAACAGATACCTTCGGGGAGATGTCATATTGTCAACTAATTAGAGAGATTGTACAGATTGCTTTGGGTAAAATTTTCCTTTTTATATTTAAGGTCAACTTAAACGCCGTGTGGTATTTGGCTGAAAAGAAGTAACACCCTCTTTTCTTACCGAGCTGTCTTAAAAGGCGACTAAGGTAAGTTGACTCACCGTGTGGTATCCGGTTAAGTAGAATAGACCACCCTCTTTCTTATCGAGGCGTCGTAAAATACAACTAAGATAAGTTGATGTCAGGCAGGCGCCCGGCCGTCAAATACGTAGCCAAATCATGTGACAACATGCTTATAACATGTTGTGCCGACTCCACTTAGAGTGGGATAAGGACAGGAAGATTATGATATAAGGTCAACTTAAATTTAAATTTATGTGCTTGATTGCATCAATCACATGCTTTTAAATGAAGTAATACATCGTGACGAAACTGATGTTCATTGGAAATTAATGTTATATATGTAACTTACCAATCCTTTCGAGCCAGTGTTTCTCAACTCCAACCCTTTCCAAAATTAGACGAGAGTAGGCCTATGACCAGCTATGGGATAGTGACTTTATTAAAGGCTCAAGGCTTTTGGTTCAAACTTGTATATTGTAGTTTATATAAACTAATGTTGTAAGATATAATAACACAGGCTCAAACAAACACGTAACCGCACTAACAAGTAATCACATGTCACTTCACGTCCACTCTCACCAACTCGTGTTACTAACGTGGTGCATCATGAGACCGTGTATGTTCCTTTGTACATAAGTATTAGTGTGAGTTAGTTTGAGTATATTCATTTATATATGACATATAATATGTGTCTTTTATATAAATATACAACTTCGAGAGAGACGCTGAAGGGAGAATTCACTTGGGCTGGGCAGCATTTGGCAAACTTCGTCAAGTCTTCACGTTCCGAGATTCCGCAATGCCTGAAGATTGGTCTCCGACCAATGCGTCCTGCCTGTGTTAACGTATGGCGCCGAGACGTGGACACTTACGTTGGGACTAGTCCACAAGTTTAAAGTCGCTCAGCGGGCTATGGAGCGAGCTATGCTCGGAGTGTCTCTCAAGGATAAAATCATGAATGAAATGATCCGCGAGAGAACCAGAGTAACCGACGTAGCTAGCAGAATAAGCAAGCTGAAGTGGCAGTGGACCAGTCATGTCAGTCGCAGGACTGATGGCCGTTGGAGCAAAAGAGTCCTGGAGTGGAGACCGCGTCTGTGTAAACGCAGCGAGTCTTGGCAAACGCAGCGTAGGGCGTCCACCGTCTCGCTGGACCGACGACATCAAAAAGGTTGTTGGGGCCAGGTGGATGCGTATTGCGGAGAACAGGGATGTCTGGCGCAGACATGGGGAGGTCTATGTCCAGCAGTGGACTGCGATAGGCTGATGGATGGATATAAATATACAAGGTAAGTTACGCATCTCAACCTGCATACACTACACATATGTTTATTGAAATATTGAAATTTACTCAGTACAATAGTATTGAATAGCTTATGGTTTACGTTTTAAAGTTTGATATAGGAGACAAAAAGAATATGTCAGGTTATGAAGAATATGACATGAGTTTGAAAAATATAGTGAAGGAAATAAAAAAAACAAGTAACGATATTAAGATAAGGGGGAATTATCAGATTTTGGGACGACGAAGGCGATGTGATTATTGGGTAACGATAGAATAGCGTATTAAAAGCTAGTTCGGACAGATTTTAATTAAGGATAAGATGTAAAAAGGAATATTAAAATCATAGTAAAATACAAAAACTTTCATTTACTTATCGAGGTCGAATGCTAGAGTTCCATACTCAAGCCTAAATAACATAAATTATAGAAATAATAAAGACTATTATTGTCTCACCTGTGGAAAGTCCATTAAATAAATCTCTTAGGTAATTTCAATGTTGTATTTTGTCCAACTTTGTTAAAATCATTTATAATTTGACGTATTTTTAAGCTAAATGATGTCTGGAAACTTTAAAATTACATAAGCTCCAAAAAACATTTAAGCGCTTAGAATAATTTATAATGTATATTCAAATGTAATATTTGTGGGGCGAAACGTTGAATAATATTAAAATACATAATGTTATACTATAAAGTTATGACTTATAGAAGATGCCCTTATATTTGTTTAGTAGCAATTATATTAGTATTTTTCTAGGAGCTTGTTGCGTACTTGTTAGTTTATTTATTTTATGAACCCATGGGGATCAGTCAACGATGTTAGCCCGAGGTGATTTTATTTTAGGCATGTAAAGTTATGTTCGGCAAGCTAAGGCACTGATCACAACGTATTCCAACTTTAAGAAGTTGCCATGGTATTACAAACAAATATACCCTATAGGTATATTTTAATTACACTATTAGTAACATACTTTTAGTACAAAGAATAAAAAAATTTAGTGTTCATATTGTCAACACCTCTAATGTGGTATCCGGGTGAGTAGAATTGACCACCCTCATTTATTACCGAGGTATCGTGCAAGACGACTAAGGTAAGTTGACCCGTCGTGTGGTATTCGGCTGAGTAGAATAGAGCATCCACATTTCTTACCGAAGTGTCGCAAAAACCCGACTAGGACTTTAATTAGGTCCCTGAAAACCCACATTTTAGGTCTAAAAGAAGTTGTATGTAAACCATATAAGCATTACAGCTTTTAACACTTCTCATAACCTTATCTATACTAATATATAAAGCTGAAGAGTATGTTTTGTTAGTTTGTTTGATTGTTTGAACGCGCTAATTTCGGGAACCTCCGGACCGATTTGAAAAATTCTTTTAGTGTAAGATAGTCCATTTATCGAAGAAGGCTATATAACATCACGCTAAGATTAATAGGAGAGGAGCAGCAATAAAAAATAGTACGAAAACGGCAAAATTTAAAGCTTCCCTTGCGTGCGCTGAGTAAACGGTAATAGTTCAAAAATCATGTATTACAAAATTGTTCCCGTTTTAAAATTCTAAATAAAAGTCCGCGACAGCATATGTTTAGCTTTTAAGGTTGACCAACTTTAACCATTTTCATGGTTATCAAAAGACTATATTACGGTTTCAATATTTACATGCGAGCGGAGCCGCTAGACATTGCTAGTAATACATAAGAATTTGCGGAATTATGTGCACTAAATTATTTTATTCAACGAGTTTACATTAGCGAAACCTTAAACGTTATATCATAAAATGCAATAAAGGTTGATTTGCTTATTTTGTCGTCTACAATGTATGTATAATCCTTGAGAATGTTTTCAATATCTCCCGGGAACACGAGATGCAATATAAAAATTGATATTCCGTATATTGAACATAAGTCGATTTCTGCAATATGTTATTATCTTCAGGAGTTTTCAATAATACTGATTCTATTATAAAATTTTATTTACTTTTTGATGTGAAAACATCTTTAGCGGCCTTGTGCAATTGTGATGGGTAAATTTTTTTAAACTCGCGTCAGGACACGCGACCTGGTCGAAAGTTCGTAAGACGGAGGGAGAGTAGACCGGTGGGGCGGGTTAGGAGAGCAATTATCCCCTCTCTTTCTATCGCGCGGCAAATATGTATGCCTGCGCCTGCTGTTTCGTTTAGGCGGCACTGCTTCTGCTTGCACTTCCGGAATGCAACTCTTTTTTTTTTGTTAAATTAGAATTTCTTAAAGAAAACACAAAGGTAAATTAAATAAATACATCTTCTCTTACTCTAATTAAATTTAAATTAGATAAAGCTCAGTTTAGTTTAATTTTTTAAATAAAGCAATGTTTAGTTAAATATATAAATATTTAGTTAATATATAATATATAAATACATAAAGCATGTTTTAGGGTACATATAAAGAGAATAATAATTTTTGTACACTATATGTAGAATCTATGTTTTATATAATTTTATTTTTATTTTTTAATTAAATATAATTTTTGCGTCCCCTTAATACTTGGAGTACATTATTTTTTATTCTATAATTATAAACTTAAAAATAAAATAGATTTATTCAATTCAATCTATTCTATTCTTATGACAATTTATAGTTAATAGTAATTATGACGCCATTTTCATAGCTTTGTATCGCGAAGCACTTAGCGCTTTCCTTTTAGCTTTTTAACTGCTTTATTCTTACATTTCTTCTGGCCTTCGATTTATATTTCTTTAATTTATAGTTCGAACTATCAATATTTAGGTATATCATCAATTAGTACCTCACGGCGTGTTGTTTCCGGCTGAATATAATAGACTACCTTCATTTCTTACCGAGGTGTCGTAAAAGGCGACTAAGGTAAGTTGACCCGCCGAGTAGTATCCAGCTGAGTAGAATAGACCACCCTCATTTCTAACCGAGGTGTCGTAAAGGCGACTAAGGTAACTTGACACGCCGTGTGGTATCCGGTTGAGTAGAATAGACCACCCTCATTTCTTACCGAGGTGTCGCAAAAACCCGACTAACGTAAGTTAACGTCAGGCAGGCGGCCGGTCGTAACATACATAGCCCAATCATGTGACAGCATGTTTATAACATGTTGTGCCGACCCCACTTAGAGTGGGATAAGGGCAGGAAGATGATGATCACGATTATCTAATTAGAGTAATATGAGAATACTGATAGACATTTTTACATAATTATATTAAACCAATGGTTTTACTTTTATGACTCGGTTGCTAGTCTTATTGGATCATTAGAAGGATGAGTACGGCGATTTTGCGATTTTGGTCGTGGAGTCTATCCCCTGATGATGCTTCGGTTGCGGGGCGAAACGATTGTTGAGTTTGTGATAGTGAACGTATATAGTGCTTGTGTATCGTAGTGGCGGTGGTGGAGGTTTGTGCATGTGTTTTTTATGAATTCTGCATGTATCAGGTATGATAACCGATTGTCCACTCTACATTTAGCATTATATATATTTTCTATTTTACTTCAACGCGGATTATAGCAAAATAATTTTATTATTACTTTTGGATGAGTACGGCGGTAAGTTTGCTAATAATTAAGACTAACTTTCTATAAATGTAACTAGCATTAAGAATTGTATTTTTTAAAAAGAGCAACCGCCGAGTTTTTTGCTGGCTCTTCTCGGTAGGAACAGCTTTCCGAACCAGCAGTAGAGTCGACGATTCAAAAGCACTTGTTTACAAGTTTATTTGAATAAAGAATATTTTGAATTTGAATTGAATTTGAATATAAATGAGTAGAATCATCAGTAAAACACTCTTAAAATGAAGTGAGGTACAGCCAAATATACTGTATTGTTAACTTTTACAGCGCCGTTAAAGTCGAAGAGTCCGTTTTTACGATCAGGTGTAGTCAATCCAGAAAGTGGCATTGTGAATAACTTAAATAACATATCAGTACATGTTACTACTCACCTTTAAATCATATTTTAGTTTAGTAAAAGTTTAGTTTAATCCAATACAGCTTTTTAGTCAATTCCATAGTACAGGTAAGCATTATATAACACGGTTTCTCTATAACATGCTTTGGAAATTGCGGCATCGTATAACACGATTTCGCTATACCATGGCAAAAAACTGCAAATCTTTTGTACATACAACACGGTAAGGTCACTCCCAAAAACAGTTGTATCTTCTTTTTTTAGTGGAATCAAAATCAATCAAAGTAAATTATATTTTATGTTAAGTGGATTTAGTACTCTAAATATACTGGGTAGTCCCTTATTCTCTATTCTCTACCTGGAATCGCCTCGGACGTATAATTTCCAATAATAACAAAATTAATGGAAACATAAACATTTTTAAAAGGGTTTCCAGTGGGTGTCGGTTGAAAAGATAATGTTATTGTTAAGTAAGCTAGGGGAGGATTAAGGATGATTCACGCTACACCGTGCCGCGACCGGGCCGTGCCTCGTCCGGGGCACGGTCGAACATTATGGTATACTTTTGGTATGAAGTGATTCATGCCTAACCGTGCGTTGAAATGTCGGTGGGTATTGTTTCCCGGCTCCGGCACGGTTCGGCCCCGACACGTTGTAACATAAACATATGCGCCCGGGCGCCCGCAGAGCAGTCCACGTCAAATCTTAGTGAGTTTAGCAGCTTAACAGCAAAATGGACAATGCAAATTGTTTAGAATGTGTGTAATTTGCTCTGTGATTTACGACATGAGCCGTCCTAAGTATTTAGATAACAAATAAAATAATTTCCAATACTTCATCATCGATGGCAATTGCAATAGCTGCTAATTCAAATTGTGAAACTGCATATTTATTTAGGCGTCAAGTCTATCGATAGATGAAATCACTTGCTGACAAAAGCTACTTAACATTGATATAAGTCGTGCAAATAATAAACCCAAACAGCCCGGTGTAACATGAATGACTGCCACGGCCGGCGCACGGTGGCCGTGCCCCGGCCGTGGCACGGCCCGGTCGCGACACGGTGTAACGTGAATCATCCTTTACAGAAATACTCTGTACTCTTTTATTATCATAGCTTATTAATTTTGAAACTTTCGCGTATATACCTTTGAGCATTTTGAAGCTATTATTTACTTATGAATTCGATTCTAGGTTAGTTTTGTAATAATGACATATTTTTTTCTCATCATCATCTTCCTGCCTTTATCCCACTCCAAGTGAGGTCGGTACAACATGTTATAAACATGCTGTCTCATGATTTGGCTGCATTGTCACGACCGGCCGCCTGCCTGACGTCAACTTACCTCTGTCGTATTTTACGACACCTCGTAAGAAGGTGGTCTATTCTACTCAGCCGAATACCACACGGCGGGTCGACTTACCTTAGTCGCCTTTTACGACACCTCGGTAAGAAATGAGGGTGGTACTATTCTATTCAGCCGGATACCACACGGCGTAATGACCTATTTTTTTCTGTTTGATTCTTATTCGAATGTTTATCTATAATGAAAAGAAAATGTTAGAGAAATTATATTGTAATAAACAAAATTAAAGCACAACAACATAATATACTAATATATATTATAACTAATAATATATATAAAATGCTAATAACTAAAATTAAATAATTTAGTAACATTTAGTTAGGTTTTTTTTTACTAATAGGTTTGTAGTGTTTGTATCGTTCTTAGTATATATAGTTAGGGCCTTACCAGACGAGACGGACAAGCGTAGAAGCATCGTCGAATGCGAAATGCTGAGTAGAAGTTTCAAATTCTGCTATTCGATGATTTATATTATTTACTAACGTTTAGGAACATTACCTAAATATTATTCCCTGTGAGCTATTAATACTAACTCATAAAATACCTATATAACGATTTCTCAAGTAATCGACCTAGATTAGAATTAGTAATATGTGATTAGACCAGATTTGTCTTAGGACAAAAGTTAAGTTTTAAAAAGTTGCAGAGTTACAACAGTAGTACTCTATAAAAACTATCGAGTCAACAGTAAATTAAAAAAAAGAAAATAACAAAGATTGTATTTTAATGGCAAAGTTGAAAGATATTACAAATCGGCACGCACAAAGGAAATATACATCAGAAAGCGTACAAATTTTACCTTTTAAGTGCATTTAGCTGTGAACTATTGAAATGTCAATCGCAAGGCCGGCACAAATGTAAGGAAACGGTAGCACTTAAATGGATCTAAGTGGAAATTGCTAAGTGCAAGCTTGCAATGTTGGGGAGAATTATATGAACCATTATAAACGCCCTGTCAGGATTCCTTGTGCTTGCAAGGAATATTATATACCGAAACAATCTGTTATGCGAACATAGGTTAGTATTTCTTTAAGATATCTTCTTCGATATAATTCATATGAGAAAAAGTATTACTTTAAACACGTATCCTAAGAACGTATCGTAAGAAGTAAAGTCAGTTACTATCCCACTGCTGGGCATAGTCCTCCTCTTTCCGTTTTTGTAGAGAAGGATTAAAGTTAAGACCTACCACACTGCTCCAATGCGGATTTGTAGGTTACATATATCCTTAGAATTCTCTAGAGATTTGCAGGTTTCCTCACGATGTTTTCCTTTACCGAAGAGTGTGTGATAAATTGCAATTATCAGTTAGACACATAAGTTTTACCAGAAAAACTCATTGGTTCCTGCTTGGGGTTCGAACCCGTGACTCCTCGAATGAGTATGTATATTTTAAGTATCAAGTTATATCATCATCATCATGATTCTCCTGTCCTTATCGCAATCTAAGTAGGGTCGGCACAACATGTTATAAACATGTTGTCACAAGGTTTGCTGCGTTTTTACGTTTGCTGATATCAACTTATCTTAGTCGTATTTTACGACACCTTGATAAGAAAGAGGGTGGTCTATTCTTCTCAACCGGATACCACAGGGTGGAATAACTTATCTTAGTCGCCTTTTACGACACCTCGGTAAGAAAGGAGATATGCTTATACATACAGCAAATTACAAAATTGAAGATTATTTGGATGATAAAAATGCTTGGATTTGAAAATTCTTTCAGCTTTCATACAACATTGCGTTTTAATAATGTACAATTGAAAATGTTAAAAAGGTCGACGTCGAGTTTCTTGCTGGTTCTTCTCGGTAAGAGCTAAATTCCGAACCAGTTGTAGCTTCATTAATCAAATTGATCCTTGACGATTCAAAAGTGCTTGAAAGAGCTTATTTGAATAAATTTTATTTTGATTTGATTTGAACTTATATTTCTTCGGACTCCTACTAAAGATTTAAGGATTTCGTATAAAATGTTGACATTTATAACGGGCCACGTCTTTGATAAAGTTATACAATACTTGGTACGATTTCTTAGAGAAAATTGCATGTCTCCGAATGATTTATGAACAAGTATTATGAGAAAAGCTGCTGCCAGTCTGTTCTTCATATTTTTACTTTAGTGTAACTCGTAACTCGGAGTAACTTGGCTTGATTTGGTTTGACTCTACAATCTCTTCATTAATAATAATAATAATAATAATAAAGCCTTTATTCATTCCACAATTTACATGTTTTTATGAGTTTGTTCTTAGTTGTGTTAGTATATTTTCTTAATCTACGTTAGTATTATTAGTATATGTACATGTTGTGGACCCCTTTCGGGTATAGGCCTCTTCCAGCTGTTGCCACATGGACCTATTTTTGGCAACGTTTGTCCAATCTTCCCCAGCAGTTTCTTGATTTCATCGACCCATCGCATTTTAGGTCTCCCTCTTCTTCGCTTTCCATTTGGTCCGTACCATTTGGTCGCTTCCAGGGTCCAGCGATTATCACTCAGCCTTGCAACGTGACCTGCCCACCGCCATTTTTGTTTTAGAGCGTATTGAAGAGCATCTACTATTTGTGTGTCTTTCCTTATTTTGTCACTTCTTACTTTATTTATTCTTCGTATATTGAGTATACTCCTCTCCATAGCTCTTTGGCACGAAACTATTTTATTTTTCACTTTTTTAGTGTATATCCATGATTGGCATCCGTATGTAAGACAGGGTAGTATGCAAGTATCAAGTATATTTTTTTTGGTGTGCATATTGAAAGAACCTTTCAATATTTCCTTATATGCCCAGAATTTATTCCATGTAATTGAAATTCTTCTGTTTATTTCATCCTCATTATTTAATTCGCTAAATGATATTTGCTTTCCAAGGTAAATATAACTGTTGACGTATTCTATTTTAGTTTTGTTGAGGTATATTGGACATTTTGAGCCGTTAGTCATAACTTTAGTCTTGTGGATATTCATCTGTAGTCCTACTTTCACGCTTTCTTCATTTAGAGCATGAATCATCGACTCTAGCTTCTTATTGCTTTCTGCAAAAAGTACTATGTCGTCAGCAAATCTCAGATGGCTTAGATATTGATTGTGTATTTTTATTCCTAGTTTTGACCACTTTAAATTGCTTATGACATTTTCTAAAACTGCTATAAATATTATAGGCGATAAAGGGTCGCCTTGACGAGTTCCTCGTTTAATTTGAAATTCTTCTCCTATTCTCTCCAGCTTTACTCTGCTGTTATTATTTTCGTATATGGCTTTTAACAGTGATATGTATGTCTCTTCTATTTGAAATTTATTTAGTGCATCCCAAATAGATTCATGAGTTATACTATCAAAGGCCTTTGCGTAATCAATAAATGCAATGTACAAATTTCTATTAAATTCCAGGTATTTCTCTATAATTTGTTCCACTGTTTGTATGTGGTCTATTGTTGAGAATCCCGGACGAAAACCGGCCTGTTCTCTTGGTTGTCCTACGTAAATTTTTGTACAAACTCTGTCGCATAAAATTGACATAAAGAGTTTGTACATGGTTGAAAGTAAACTTATTGGTCGATAGTTTGCGATATCCAGTGGATCACCTTTTTTATATATGAGTATTATGTCCGACGTGTTCCACTGTTTAGGAATCTCACCTGTACTTAAAATATTATTGAATAGGCATGTTAACTGCGAGGATAGAATAGGTGTAGCTATTTTTAAAGCTTCGTTAGTAATTTCGTCTGGACCGGGACTTTTATGTGGTTTCAATTTTGCCATATGTTTTTGTAACTCTATTTCAATGATTGGTTCTACTTTACTGAATGTACTTATTTCTTGGTCTTTCCTATCATTGCTATTAAGTCCTTCTGGCATTGAATATAGTTCCTTATAAAACTTTGTAGCACAATTTACTATATCTTTTCTAGTGGTTAAAATTGATGAGTCATTTTTTATACGACATATCCATTTTTTCTGAATATTTAAATGTCTATATGCTCTTTTTGCACTTCTATGTATTTTTATGTTTTGTTCTATTATTTCTTGTCTGTAGTTGGTGTAATCTTTGCGAATTGCCCTACTGCTCTTTTTAAATAATTCACTAAGTGTTAGCTTATCTACCTTGGTCTTATTTCGAAGTTTTAAATATTCTTCGCGTTGTTTCAAAAGTTCTAATGTGGGTCTGGTTAGAATTGTTGCTGGTATTTTTTTGTTAGTAGGTTTACTGGCAATCAGACTATTTCTGATAGCTGATTCTATTTGATTATAGTGATATTGTACACTATCATCGAATGTCAATTTCATATTTTTAAGATTGTATTTAAGTTTAGAAATGTAGGTCTCTTGTTCGTATTTAGTACACAATGATTTTGGCATAGTCTTGAAAGATTTCCTAGATTTTTTGGGTGTGTTTAAAATAAAGGATGCTCGAACGGGTCTGTGATCTGTTGGAAATTCTACATTGGTCAGAACTTCTATATTTGCTATATTTTTTGGGCTATTGGTAAGAATATAATCTATTTCGTTTTTGGTTTTTTGGTCTGGCGAAATCCATGTCCATTTGTACTGTTCTTTTTTTTGGAAATATGTATTCATAATTGAAAGATGGTATTCGTTTGCATGTTGTACCAAAAGTTCACCTCTTTTGCTTCGCGAACCATAGCCATGATTTCCTAAAACAAGGTGTTCCAATTTTTTCGCTTTGCCGACTTGAGCGTTAAAATCACCCATCTCTATTACATTTTTGTCTGCTATTTCGTGCGCTTTCCTTAGTGTATTATAAAATATGTCTATTTCTCTATCGTCTGAGTGTTCAGTCGGCGCATAGGCTTGAATGATAGTGAGATATTGTTCTTCGAACCTTAGCTTTAGCAGTGCTACTCTTTCGGATAAACCAACGAAACTTTCAATGTTTTCCTTGTATTCTTTTTTAATAAGAAATCCTACTCCATGTAGTCCCAAAGTTTCTCCAATGTAACAAAAAATAAAATTTCTATGTTCCTCTATGTTATAGCCCATTCTTTTTACTTCTGCAAGACCCAGAACGTCGAAGTTTATTTTCTGTAAGGCATGTGCAAGTTCTACGAACCTCTCAGTCGATGATAGAGATCTAACATTATAGGTAACTACTTTCAATATATATTTGTTATTTTTTACTCGAGTATTTTTTTGAGCTGGAAGGTTATGGTCCTTTTCTTCCGCGGTGACCAACCGTGTTGGAAGATTGAGAGGGGACGCTAGTTTTAGTTGCTATTGCTGATCAGAGTCTGTTATTCTCACATTTTGCTGGCGTCTCGGGCTTCTTGTTGTTGGTGGTGATGTTGTTAAATATGATAAAATTTTATTCTTTTTCGGTTGATGTTTATTAATTCTTTTTATCTGGTATGTATTGGATGTTTCTTGTATTCTCTCTAATAAGTTTTGGTCCGGAGACAGGGATAGATTTCTTTTGTTTGTTTGATTACTTTTGTTTTCCTTCAAAATTACAACCTTGTCATATTTGATTATTGCTTTTTGACCTTTTTCTCTTTCTTTTTCAACTTCCATTTTAAGATTTTTCCTGATTTCCAATATTTTTGGGGGAAAGTCCTCCTTTACATAATAAGATGTATCATTTAAAAACCTTTTATTTTTAAATATTTTTATTTTTTTCCCTATGGTAGTTAAAGTTACAATTATTGGTCTTATTTTGTTTTCTTTTTTTATACCTAATCTTTTAACTGATTCGATTTCTAGGTTGGAGCACGTTACTTGTAAGTTAGTGTTAATAATAGTTATTATTTTGTTTTCTAGGGATTCATAGCTCTTTTCCTCTTCTTCTACCCCAAAGAACACCACATTTTTCCTCCTTAGTTCTTTTTTAATTAGGTCTATCCGTTTTTCTTGATTTTGTAAGTTATTTTCCAGTTGTATGGTTTTTGATTCTATTAATGCGAATTTTTGGTCTGTATTATTATTTACCGTCGCTGTAATGCTATTTGCCATGTTTTTCATTTCAATTTTTTGATTTGAAAGATCTTCCTGTATTTGTTTTAATATAGATGTTATGTTCTCCATGTTTCTAAGCCCTCTAGCGGTGAATTGCAAAGTGATCTTATTTAGCTTAGGAGTATGTAGTTCCAATATTCACCGCTAAAATAAGCTCATATTAGCATAAGTATCTTTATTCAGTGCCACCTAGCGCCGAGCCGTAGGTTTGAATTGACTCTTGTATTATATATAGTTCCGCTAATCAATAACAGATGGCGCTCAAAGTAGGATTCTTTCTATTTGAATTTAGATGTTCTAGAACAATTTTCTTTAAAAATGTTTAATTTAAAAAAAATTTTTCACTCTTAGATTTTTTTTCAATTTTACTTTATTAAAAATATAAACTATTTTCTTTCGGTAGCACCTTTTACACTTTATGTTCGACTTTTGTTCTTCTGTTTACTTTATGAATTTTGTTTAACGGATATTTTTGTTTTTATTTTGGTTTTTGTTCCTGAAGTTAATATCACTGTCCTTGCGTTTATTTTTAATAACTTATTTCACTCTCGTTCCCGAGTAACTCAAAAACACTTTTCCACTCTTAATAACTTATTAAATTTATTTTATTGTAATTTATTTACGGAGCCTATTGTTACTTGACGCACTGCAGCGCCCTCTCATTACAATGTATTAAATAAATTGAGAGGTTTATTGAGAGCGATTAATTATTAACTGATACAATACTAGCTGGCGTAAAAAATGATCCTTAGTTAATTGAAAAAAAGAGAGAAAGCAAATAAACCTATCTGTCTCCCTTCTTATGTGTGATTAAATAAAGAAAAGTATCTTATATTCTCTGTCTTATTATTTGTTGGACACAGGCCTGTTGTCGCCATTGACTTCCGCTTTGTATTTTAAGAGTATCGCGCCCTTTTTGATTAAAATGGTTCCAACACTGTGACGTGTTGTTTCCGGTTGAGTCTTCCGTTTCAGTGACCGTTTCCGTTTCAGTTCAAAAACGTTTCAGTGACATTCAGTCTTTGTTCGTCATTCAAGAGAAGTGCATCTCGGAACGGGAATTGTGGTATTCCTATTATATCGTGTCATTGTATATAGTGTGCACTAACAGGCCTGCCTTGGCTCTCGCCGTGTGGTTTCCGGCTGAGTAGAACGGACCACCCTCATTTGTTACCGAGGTGTCGTAAAAGGTGACCAATGTAAGTTGACCCACCGTGTGGTATCCGGTTAACTAGAATAGACCACCCTCATTCTTATCGAGGTGTCGTAAAAGGCGACTGAGGTAAGTTGACATTTTGTGGTATTGTGCTAAGCAAAATTGACTACGACGACTTCGTCGGCGTTCCCCAATCCCAATCACGACTAAGATAAGTTGATGTCAGGCAGGCGGCCGGTCGTAAAAAACGTAGCCAAGTCATGTGACAACATGTTTATAACATGTTGTGCCGACCCCACTTAGAGTGGGATAAGGGCAGGAGGATGATGACAGAACTGCCTTCGCTCCTCAACTATCCATATATAACATATCCCTAGTATAAAAACTATGAAAATAATAATCAAGCGCAATACTGTGACCGGCAAAAAAGAAACTTTTATGAATTATAAATACCATTATCTCGGTTGCTTACTTTCCTACTTTATAGTAAAAAAGTAATTGAATTTAACGCTCCCCTTGTTTTCGAAGATTCGGCGAAACGGAATCAAATATTCATAACGCGTTCGTTTAGAATCGTGTTTGACTTTAAGTTAAGTTTAATTTCTTTTTGTTTTTGTTATGATGGGACTTTCAATAAGTCAGCTGTTAAATTGAATAAGGTTTAACGTAAATGTTAAGTTTTACATAAGTGTAATTAGAAAAATATTATTTCAATGTAATGCAAAAATAATTTATATTAGTAAATTATTTTGCGGACACAATAATTAAATACCGACTAATATTTATATTGATTTAAATAATCAAATCTAAATTTGGTAAAAGATTTGAAACGGTGTAATAATAAAGCTAACAAACATGTAAAATTTGATAATGTAAAATATCATATTATACTAGCTGATTGGACAAGCGTTTTGCAATATAAAGTATTTCTAGGAAATTTCTAGTGTACATTAAATTAAATAATTAAAAATTTTGTCCAAGAAAGAAAAAAAAATGTTAGGGGTAGACCCTTATCACTTAGGGCTATGAAAAATAGATTGTAGCCGATTGTCAGACCTATTGAATATGCATTCATTTCATAAAAATCAATTAAGCCATTTCGGAGGAATAAGGTTACTAACGTAAGTAGTAAATTAAGGTAGGTTTATATTATTTTATGATAATTTGGGCGTGAAAAACTACAATACAAATAAAATCTTTGATCAAGAACTGTTTGAGTCAACCATATTCATTGGTTAGGCGAAGTTCATTTTTTATTTAAAAGCCTTTATTCAACTTGCCTTGTATGTATGTGAAGGTGGTATGTTCCAAATTAAATTTAATTCACTTCCCGGTGTTCGATTGATGTAATTTTACTGGTCCAGTCCCGATGATAAAGCATTTCTATGATATGATTTAGACTGGCCCGTTAGCGCAGTGGGTTTAGCTTGGGCCTTCAGCTCCGCGAGTCGCGGGTTCGATTCCCGCCAAGGGCCAACATTTTCTATAAATGAATTTGTTGGTCTTCGAGTCTGGGTGTATATTTGTATTTAAGTATGTATTTAAAAAAAATAAATATAAGTATATATTCACTAGTTGTCTGTCTACCATAACACAAGTATTGAGTTACTTACTTTGGGGACGGACGACCGTGTGTGTAAGTGTCCCATATACTTATTTATTTATATTTATTAAAAAAATAATATAAGTATATATTCACCAGTTGTCTGTCACC
The DNA here is from genome assembly GCA_029227775.1 of Morpho helenor. Lineage (NCBI taxonomy): Eukaryota > Metazoa > Arthropoda > Insecta > Lepidoptera > Nymphalidae > Morpho > Morpho helenor. The sequence goes on along the minus strand of JARGCU010000003.1, from coordinate 6,023,968 downwards.
CATAATATAAGTATTAAGTTACTTTGGGAACGGACGACCGTGTGTGTAAGTGTAATAAAAAAAAGAATAAAAAAAAAAGAATGATAAGCACGACCTAATGCTGCTGCCAGGATTAGATCCAGGCGGTTAATAGTAAGTAGGGTTTTGTTAAAACCTTTTTGAACTTTACTTGTACTAAACTAAAAAACAAACTAAACTAAACTAAAGTTGTACTAAAATAGTTTACTTGTACAAACATAATAAATATTACGCTATCCGTAGATTAATTAAGGGTTATGTTGCTTGAAACAGTAGTCATACATAATAAACATCGGGACCGGAAATGTCTAGCCGCATTTGCGAGTCCTTTATTTGCTTAGTAGTTGTTTACATTTGTAAATGCGCACGTAGGATTTATAACTGAGTGGAGTTGTATAAATTAATAGTTTCAGACGAATATTGTGGTACTTTGAGACTCTTTATATTGCCTAAGTTTCTCGCCCAATCAACCAATGAAAGACATTGAACATTTTTAGACAATTACGCACAAAACGTCTGCCCGCAAAGTAATTATTGTATAAAATAAATTACTTGTATTATGGATAAAAGACAAATATACTACTTACGTAATTTTAAATAGATACCTAAATATACCTAAATACTCTGAGACTCAAAGAACCAACACATTATATTTAGAAAATGGGTCACTACCCCCTACACCTGCGGTTCAGTATTTTGTAAGGCCCGCAAAATTCTAAGGTGCAAATATAATTTTAATAAAATAGAATAATAATTTTATTATCTTATACATTTTTTAAATAGCATTCTTAAATTGAATGAAAGATCTGTCAAGCACTAATATAAGCAACCGTGAATCAAACTCTTTCGCTTCTTATATTGTGTGCTTAGTGCGTGCTTTTTTAACCTACTCGATCGCGTTAGCATAACGTCAATTTGTATGACGCTGGAACAGCGATATCTAGTGATCACTGTTCGAGCGCAATACAAATTGGCGTTACGCTAACGTGATCGAGTAGGTTAAAGAAACTCGCACTAAGCATAATGTATTTAGCTGCTTTACCTTCACGTCGCCCTAAGCCGTGGTCCGGCCTCACAGGAGGCACCCTTATGACGACGTTCCCCGACGCTAGTAGAGCTTCTGCGCTCTACTCTACGCATTTCGCAACTTCGGCGATGCTTCTGCGCTCGCCCGTCCCGCCCGGTGACGCTGTAAAAGCCGTTAGGGCTAACAGCATATAGTCAATTCGAAAAAAAAATAGCTGCTTTACCTTTACATTCAGTTGGTGGTAAATTGTTATTTATTGTACCTACCAAATCTTGACGTGATAAATTACTGATAGTAGAATAACGATGCTCGAGGTCCTAGAATGTATTATGAGAGGTTATCATAGAATGCCACTCATCAAGGCACAATGATTGAAGAGCCACCGAAAATCATTGAATTCAAATAGTATACAGGGTCTACTCAATGCCCAATCCAGTACAGAAAGACGCTGACAAAAATTCAGCTAATGGAGATTCTTTATATAAAAATCGAAACTCAGGAATTATGTATCATATTTCTTGTAGCTAATGACATATCATAGAGGTCAACAAAGATCATAGAATAGGTGTAACACATGTTTAGAACATAAGCGTTGGTCATTAATCATTTGAATGACGAAGCACCAGATGCCGCACTTGGGTTATATTTTTGACATTAGGATAAGAAAAGATTAAAGTAATGTTAAGTTATAGCCATGGTCGTAAATAAACAAAAAAATTAAGGTAAAAATTGACATTTTCGTTTCGGTTACGGGGTGAATGTGAATATAGTGCTAGTGTAGTGTGGTGGTGGTAGATTTTTAGTGCGTTTTAAAAATCCTATATGCATAAGGAAAACGAATATAAATTATAAGAGTAGGAATAAGTTATTTGATCTGTATGCAGAAAAACAATATAATAAGTCCCCCACTTTTCTACAATATGTAAAAAAATATTCAAAAACGTTTAGAAGTGTCTGCACACAGGCCAAATCTCTTCATATTAAAAGTAAAATAATTAATTCTAAAAATAAAATAAAAACTACCTGGAATGTTATTGGAGATGAAACAGGTAGACGTAAAATGCATAATTCTGCCATAGAGCTTAAAATTGGGAATGAACTTATTAATTCTGATACAGCAGTAGCTAGTGCATTTGAGCATTTCTTTCAAAATATACCCATTTCTACCACTAGCTCAATAAACTCATCCCCAATGGAAGCTTTTAATGTTTTAAAGGACAGCGTCACGGAGTGCAGTGTTAATTTTAAATTTCAACACATTTCCCCATACGATATCGTCAAAATTTTTAAAACATTAAATATTAAAAAAACAACTGATCTATGGGGAATGTCCGTAAAATTAATTAATAATATTATTGATATTATCGCCCCGATTATGGCCAAGATCTTTAACAAATCTGTAGATACAGGGATATTTCCCAATTTAATGAAACATAGTAAATTGATCCCCCTTTTTAAGTCCGGTGATAAGAGCGACCCTCAGAACTATAGACCTATTTCGGTCTTGCCAACTCTAAGCAAGATTTTTGAGAAAATCATCCTAAAGCAGCTGCTCCAGCATTTTAATTTTAATAATTTACTTCATCCTGAGCAGTATGGGTTTACTAAGGGTCGGTCTACAACGGATGCGGGTGTGAGGTTGTTGAAGCATGTCTTTGATGCGTGGGAGAACTCACAAAATGCCATAGGGGTATTTTGTGACTTATCCAAAGCATTTGATTGCGTTCAACACGAAATTTTATTGTTAAAGCTTGGCTATTATGGCATTAAAAACAATGCACTTCGTCTCGTTGCATCGTACCTTCACAGCCGGATTCAAAGAGTGTGCATTAATGATGTGCAGTCATCCGGATCGGCCTTAGTTATGGGTGTGCCTCAAGGATCAATCCTTGGTCCCTTTCTGTTTTTAGTTTATATAAATGATTTACCGTATTTTATTCATAATATTTGCGATATTGTACTGTTTGCGGATGATACATCATTAATTTTTAAAGTAAATAGAAATGACGATAATATTGACGAAGTAAACAGGGGTTTATCGCAAGTAGCTCATTGGTTCAGGCTAAATAATTTGGTACTGAACTCAAATAAAACTAAATGTATTGAATTTGCATTACCTAATGCTGCAAAAACAGCAAATAGACTCTCTTTAAATAATGTACCACTAAAAACAGAAAATTCAACTGTATTTTTGGGAGTATCTTTGGATACAAAACTCCAATGGAGCACACACGTAACAACTCTTGCAGGGAAACTGAGTTCAGCGGCCTACGCTGTTCGAAAGATAAGACAATTCACAGACGTCGAAACAGCAAAACTCGTTTATTTTGCCTACTTCCATAGCATTATGTCTTATGGAATATTGCTGTGGGGTATTTACCCCACATTTTTTCACTATTCGCGCATTTGCGCGAATAGTGAAAAAATTTTTGTTTTACAAAAAAGAGCTATACGTGGCATTTATAATTTAAGACCGCGTGATTCCCTGCGAGAGAAGTTTAAGGAAACAGGTATTCTTACATTTGCTTCACAGTATATTTTAAGCAATCTAATTTATGTACATAAAAATATAAAGAATTATAAAACGATAGGTGATGTATACAATAGACAAAGCAGGAACCGACATAAGCTTGCGGTTCCTGCTTTGCGCCTTGCAAAAGTACGTAATTCGTTTGTGGGTTTTGGTATAAGATTCTATAATAAAATTCCGCAATCAATTTCAGCTTTGCCATTACATCAGTTTAAAAACACTGTTAAAAAGAGGCTGATACAGAAAGCCTACTATACTCTTGAGGATTATTTGGAAGATAAGACTGTGTGGATATAGCTCTCTTTGAACCAGTACAAGACAGTAACGACTTAATGTAAATAGTATTAAGAATTATATTTTTAAAAGAGCAACCGCCGAGTTTCTTGCTGGCTCTTCTCGGTAGGAACAGCTTTCCGAACCAGCAGTAGAGTTGACGATTCAAAAGCACTTGTTTACAAGTTTATTTGAATAAAGAATATTTTGAATTTGAATTTGAATTTGAATAATACACACTACTTTTAGTTTTACTTAGATTTTCTATATCATCATTATCCATCTCCTGTCCTTATCACACTTTAAGTGGGATCGGCATAACATGTTTTAAACATATAGTCATATGATTTGGCTAAGATATTTTACGACCCGTTGCCTGCCTGACGTCAACTTACCTTAGTCGCCTTTTACGACACTTTGGTAAGAAATGTCTGGTCAGGGTGGTCTATTCTATTCAGCCGAATACCATACGGAGGTATATAAATTTTCTATAATCACGGTTTAATAAATCATTTCAAATTCAAATAATTCATATTAAACGACTATTTCTGTAAATTATCCTAATGAGCAATTAAAATTGGTAATACGAAAAAAGTAACAGTGTCTCATTTTTTAAATAATCATTTTGTGTATGGCTTACATAAATAAGCAAAGAAAGACAGGCTGACTGTTCAGTTAAAAAATATAAACGAAAACATAAACAGAACCGAAAACATGAAAGGTAACTGAGATGAATATTTTACAGCGAGGGGTGCGGTGGCTTGCTTTATTACAACAGCAAAAGGTTGTTTATACAAAGGCTACCAAAATATTTGCATAGGAATGCTTTCATCCACCTACTATACATTACAGCTGTCATAGTTTTTAATGCTATAAATATTTTATAAAGTATTAAAATTCAGTAAAAAAAATTCAGATAAAGTAGTAAGATATTATATATATTCCTTTATTTCTAGAATTCTCTAGAAGTACAACTACAATTTCCACTATCTTTTGCATTATTATATCAATATTTTATAGTAATATCATAGAAATAAATGCAGTGTGCATTACTTATACTTCATTTGTTATTTTATTTATTTAGAATTTATTAATTTGAAACTTACTGAAGGTTAAACAGTAAGCAACCAAGTTCATAATGCAACGATAACCTCAGCTAATCAACACGTATCATAAAGATACAAATAGCTAGAGTGGAATTAACAGCGCTATTAACATTTCTACTTACAAGTCAAAATGTTGAAACTGTACCTTTTAGTGTCTTTATTATGTGTGGTAAAATGTGAAGTAAATTACGACAAAGTGATCGGGCAATGGATGCCAATGGTTAGCTTCCCTAATCTGGTTATGTTCGAGATATGTGGAAAATACGAAATTAAGTTCGCAAATAAAACGTGTGTGTGCGGAGAAGAAATTGTTCCGGTTTTAGGCATAACCGCTGGCGAAAGTTCTTCACCGTCTGAATTTCCAACAATACTTGTTGATAAAAGTGAAGATGTTGATGCAGCGTTAAATAAGACTTGTAAATGCGGTGGAAAAGATTCCCAACACGTGGTAATTAGATATATAAATGATAATTATATGGTGGAATATGAGATACAAACCACGCCATTCTTTCCTTACACTCCGCAAGAACCAAATACAGTAACGCTCTTCCTTAAAAACCCGAAGACTCTAAAGGATGTAGAAGACATTGTGAAGGCTTCATCAGAATTGAACAAAAGAAACAAAGGTATAATGTGTCCCAGCGCTTTTAAGGAAAAATTAAATTAATATAAAACTATGTATTTCAACCTATAATAACTGGTCTTTTAATTTTTTCTTTGACCTAGCATATTGGAAGAATGTATTTACTTTATTATAATAAGCAGTCACTATTCTATATACTTGTTAATTATTCAGCGTAAATAAGAGATTATATACTTCGTGTATATATTTCCGCCTATGGAATCCGGCTGAGTAGAATAGACCACCCTCATTTCTTGACGAGGTGTCGTAAAAGTCGACTACAGTAACTTGACCCGCCGTGTGGTGTACAGCTGAGTAGAATAGACCACCCTCATTTCTTACCGAGGTGTCGTAAAAGGCGACTAAGGTAAGTTGACCCGCCGTGTGGTATCCGGCTGAGTAGAATACCACCATCATTTCTTACCGAGTTATCGTAAAAGGCGACTAAGATAAGTTGACCCGCAGTGTGATATCCGGCTGAGTAGAATAGACCACCCTCATATCTTACCGAGGTGTAGTAAACGGTGACTACGGTAACTTGACCCGCCGTGTGGTGTACAGCTGAGTAGAATAGACCACCCTCATTTCTTACCGAGGTGTCGTAAAAGGCGACTAAGGTAAGTTGACCCGCCGTGTGGTATCCGGCTGAGTAGAATAGACCACCCTCATTTGTTATTGAGGTTTCATTAAAGGCGACAAAGGTTAGTAGACGTCAGGTGGTTAAAATCTAGTCAATGCATGTAACAACTTAATGTAGCTCATGTACATGTAACCTAATGTAAGTAGGAACCTTAGTCATTGCATATTATATTTTACTTTTTAAAGGCATATAGTATATAGAAGTATATACTCAATAAGGTCTTTAAGTTGTTTTTCTTTTTGTGGTGAATTAATGCATTTCAAACGACATTATTTATTGTTTAGGGGAGATTAAGAAAATAATCATAAATGAGATGTTTTATTAAAGATATAAACATTTACGTACATTTTGGAGCCACTTACATCAAGTGTATAATAATTATACAGTAATATAGAAATTCAAAATGTTTTACATTCAGGTAAATAAATATTATGATTATTAGCAAATGCAGTAAAATTCGAACGCATGTTTTATAATTTATATTTAAATAATATTATTGAAAACTTTATTGATGTAGAATAAATTAACATATATGAATATATCCGAATGGCGGCTTTTGTTTAGAAGCAATCTCTTAAGCCGGATCTTCAATGAAATTTTTATCAATACATTTAAACATATACACATACACATTTCCATATACATCTTCTATTTAATGTTTTGTGTAAAATTGTGTCTACGGACTATAATTTGTCAATACCTTCTGTTAGATACCTTTAGCTATCAACGTCAGCGTCCATATCTTGGTCTTCTTGGTTTTACATATACACAAAACACTAGAGAGAAACCGGAAGTATACTTTCGCATAACACGTACAACATTTAGCTCTACACATATATTTCTATTGGGTTTGTCCATCGAATCGGAAACTGTTGTGTATTTGTATTTTCTGTATGGTGTTCATAAAACACGTTTACAAGTTTATACATTCAACGCAACGTTACATTATAAGATTTACTATGAATTCTGGGACAAATAAACAATATACATTAATATTCTTAATACACATAGTTATACAAACATATAAATATACACATATATTATGGTGGTATGAACCTTCTTGCTGACGAACTATTTTCAACCAACGCTCTTGGGAATTTCTATACCGCAAAAATTTATATTGTGCGAATCAAGCTTGAATACGACCATTCTTAAATCGCCTGCTGTAGCCAGTCTATATATAAAGCAGTTTAAAAAGTCTATTATAGAGAGGCTGATACAAAAAGCCTACCATACTGTTGAGGATTATTTGGACGATAAGAATGCATGGATATAGCTACTGTCCGACTCTGTACAAGATAGTAATGACTTAATGTAACTAGTGATAAGTATTATGTTGAAAAGAGCAACCGCCGAGTTTCTTGCTCGCTCTTTTCGGTAGGAACAGCTTTCCGAACTTGCAGTAGAATTCATGATTCAAAAGTACTTGTTTACAAGTTTATTTGAATTTGAATTAAAATTGCATCAGTTGGGACGTCATTCCGATATTTTAGGACTTCAACTGTTGGTTCTTCGCACTCTATATACCACCCATTGCCAATTGAGCTTCGCGACGTGATTTTTTTATTGTGATTCTTCACCTAGTTTGTGATTTACACGTAGAGATCTGAACTACTGAACGAATAATTATAAAATTGATTATTGATAAGATCTTAACCAAATTCATTACCAAGTTTTGATTACAGATATCCCAGTGATGTTGTCCACCATCATTATCATCCCAACAATCGTGTAAATAGTAAATCATTATAAGAGTTTTTTCATCAGCAGTATACGATCATCTATTGAGATTGACACATTCATATATTACTTTGAATGTAAATGTACAGATTTACATTCGAACTTTAAATTTAAATATTGAAACCATACGATATTTACATTCTGAATGCTTAAATTATTTTATTAATTCCCTTACAGTTACAACTATAAAATATAGTATTCTGTTAAATAGTATTTTACAGTATTATTCATTACATGTTTCAATATACAATAATATACGATATAGCATTTATATTTTGTGGTATGATATATAATATAAGGGAGCCTCTTCCAGTAGCTTTCTTAACAAAATTTGACTATTGAAAAGCACTTATGAAATTTTTGATTTAGACTGGAAATATAGATGAGGGTTTTTGAATAACGAGAAAGCATTTTAATAAAATAAAATACTTTACGTGATGTTATATAGAGCTATGTACTTATGTTATTTACTTTTTTACATATTGGTTTTAATATTTGCTTTTTTCTTTCGACTCTTTTAGTGATTCAAATATTTAAAATATACTTTTGGGTTTCTTCAGAGTTATAATATCGCAAAGTAGTGGACAGACAGCCGAAGTCAAATAGTATTTAGCTTCATGTAAATTAAAAATTTATTTAATATTTAAAATGTAGGTTTTTTATAAGTTGTTGCCATTCTTTAAATGATCAAAGTTAAAAAAAAACCATAGTAAACCGTTGGCCATATAACATGATGCTGGTCCAAACTACTGATTGGTTTTATCGTAGACTTTCAAAAAATTATAACTCAAATTAAGTACAACTAAAATTCGGTCGTTTTTTGGGTTAATGTTTCAATAATTCAAAAAGATTTAACTGAACTATGTTAGTTTTACGGAATCCGATATTTTTTTTAACTTTTATTTAACTTGACTTGTGTCTATGCGAAGGTGGAAACTGCAAGTTAAATTTGTCCCACTTCCCGGTGTCCGATTAAGCTGAAATATTGCATATTGGTCCAGCCCCAATGACAATGCATGTTTATGATAAGCATGACCTGACGCTGCTGCCAGGATTAGTGCTAGATGAGGGAACTGCTAAAAGGTTCCCTCATCTAGCACTAATCCTGTCCTTATCCTAAGAGGTCAGTAGGGACATAAAATATATTAAAAGCTTTTTTTAACTTGACTTGCTACCCATTCAGATATAATCAATGCTTTTCTGCATTATATATAATAAATATTCATTTTATTTTAAGTTTTAATACTTTATCTAAAAATTTACACCATGATTAGATCAATATTAAATATACTAGTTCTTTCGTAGAGTATAAATATTTATATTTTTATGAATTAGATATCATCTTTGACTATCAGTATTACAAATGACTGTATAATTACGATATGCTATATTTCTACTGTACATTTAGCGTTTTGTTTCCCAATTTTTCCTAATTAGTATTAATATCTTATTATGCGGAATTCTTTCCTTAAAGGATTCCCTTAACCTGTTTAGCAAATCTATTTAAAAATCAACGCCGAATAAAGTAATGAAATTTCGAACTTTTTCCTTCCTTTCCTTTAACTAGGGGTCGGCAACCTGCTAAGATTAAAGAGCCATAAGTGTCAATTTTTTAAATCTAGATTTTAAAGATGCAACATTTTTATTATTATTTAGTATTTATGTATATATTTTATTTCTGATTTAGAAGTAATGAATTAAAATAAATATTTATCCCTGTGGAATTGTATTTATTTATCCCTATTAAAATATAAATATATTTCTATCAGAAATTATATACCAGCAGTCTTATATCAATAAATTTTTTGTGTAATTTTTTAAATTTTTGGCTACGAACCTGGAGAGCCGCAGGTTGCCGATTCCTGTTTTAGACCTTTAGATATTATCAAATAAGTTGCTATACTAATTAAGCTATTAAAAATGAATTTCAAAGCATATTTAACAAATATTGTAATGTAAATTGTTAAATTATTGATATACAAAAATTTGTTGTAGTAGAAAATACACAAAGTATATATTATTAATAACTTATTTATTATCAAATATTGACGTTAACTAGGCGTATAATGATAACATAGCTTTGGCAACATTGAATTATGTCTATTTAATGTCTAACAATGATTTAATTATTAGGATAAGCTCAACCATAAAGGGCGGAGACAGAAATTTCAGCTAAATCTGAATATTACTGATATAGTTATATCTGTGTCCTTATATTTCATCAATACCAGAGTCTAGTAAAACTGTGAAAAAATTGACTGCAAATGTAAATAAGCATAGAGTAGGAAAGATTGACAAAGAGTAGGAAAGTCTGTGAGTGCGAGTTTGTAAAAAATAATAAGAGACCTATATTTATCTTTAATCACACATAAATTTAAGACACATATAAGTAGCCTCATTTATTTTTTCTTTTTTTTGATGGACTCATTTTAGGTTGGCTCTCCTACTCTAGTTCTATATTTAAAAAAAGATGCCATAGACAACGATCGTCTTCTACACTTTTTTTATTACGCGTTTAATCGTTTGTAATCGCTCATAATGAAGAGGAGTCATTATACTTAAACCGATTATGTTGATTTCTATTCTGAAAGTAATCCGCCCTTTTTGGTATAATTATCTTTATTATGTTGTTTTTAATTTTAAAATACACGACAAATTTAAATATAAATTGTAATTACTGAATTTTAATGAAAATTACATTAAAAAAACCTTGTCTAACCTTTTAAGAAACGAAATGTACAACATTTATTAATATGACGAATAAACGTTTTAAATTATCTTAATTAATAAATCTCAATAAAATTATTTACAATTATTAACGAAATTTTATTATTAAAATACTTATAAATATTTTATTCAATGACCAAAGAATTATATACATACTTTAAATGCAATTATTTTAATCTTATATTAATACAGTATAAAGAAACAGATTTACAGATTATTAAAATATTTGTTTAAATATACAAAACATAAATAATAAATAAGTATACATTATTTCTGAAAATTAATTCATCATTTTCCTTTCTAAATATAAATAGGACTCGACAAAATGTAACTTCGTTGTTATACAAGTGAAACAATCTTTCATATGGTTAGTATGTGCGAATTATTTTTTAAATTATTTAATACATATTCATTTAACTACGAAACGAATAATAGATTTAAACGTCAATAAAAAGTAAATAATAAATTATTTTTTTAGTAGCAGATAAAAAAGATTTAGAAGAGAAATGATAGATATTTAGTAGTAAATATAAAGTACCTCCGAAATCTAAAAATTATATAATCAAGAGAAGTATTAACTTAAACAATACTAATTGAAAAGAAATAAATTTTAATTAACTCATAGGCGTTCTATAAAAGTTATTTTCTGTATATACATGTTTTAGTTTCCCTTTGAGAGGACAGTTCGAATATATTCTGCTTTTCAGAGTCAAGTTAATAAAGTGAGTGAAAAATTAATTATTAAACTTACTGGGAAACAAGGAAAATAATAAAATATATCTATTACTTAGATTAGAAATATGTAAATGTAGCTTGGCAATGCTATGGGACAATATCAACTATACAAAGCTTAGCAATGCTTACATATTACAATTTACAGTTATCTCATATTTTTAAACGTACTATTAGTAAAAAATAATTTAAATTAAACCGTAGTTTTTTTAAACAAGTTTTATTTACATTACTCAATCGTGAGTTGAGAGAGGACCGTTAGAGGACGCGGAAAACTTTTCACTTGTTATGAGATCATCGTAGTTTGAGGTAGAAACATCTGTGTAGGAAGTAAAAGAAGTGTCAATGTATCGAGGGCCGTCAAACGTGCTGGCTGGATATCCGTCATTCATATTGCGTGATCCTTGATAGTTGCGTTTGAAGTTTCCGGACGTTTGTGCGGTTTGTGGGTTTAGGGAAGTGTTTAAAGTGTTAGGATCCGGGACAGAGAAGGCGGGGGAGGCGGGAGGGGCATCCTCCTCGGGCAGAGTGCGCAGGCGCGAGAGCCTCCCCCGCCCCCCACCTCACACCGGCGACTGCTCCCCGCTGGCACTTCCGCTAGTTATATAATCCTGCGCCAGGGGATCAAATAAACAAATCAATCTTATGATAAGCAAGAAAACTAAGCAGTCACTTACTAACAAAGTGACACTTTATAAAACTTTGATAATAATCATGAGCTATGCGAACGTCGCGTGCGCTTTTTCAAGCGATGGATGTCTACTGCTGGAAGTCGCTGTGTCCACGTGATCTCCACACTACACGTTCTTGTGGAGTGTATCTTAGGGTGTTAAAATGGCAACCCATTCACTAGCAGGTTGCCCAACACCTTAAGACCATGCCCATCAGTTCTCCGCACTATGTGGCCCGCCCACTACATGACATTTCAGCTTCGCAATAAGCTCATCTATTTCAGTGATTTTTGTTCTTCTATGAATCTCCTCACCTAATTTTATATACTGGTCCAGTTCCGATGGCAATGCATGTTTATGATAAGCATGTTGCTACAGGGATTAGCTCCAGATGATGGAACTGCTCAACGGTTAACAGTAGAGACATCAAATTTTTAAAAAGCCATTTTAACTTGACTTGTTCATAATCACTTTTCTTCAAAAAGTTTTCCAAAGTTTTAACATCGTAATTAAGACAAGGACAAACTTACAGCATGCAGATGTCTGCCATCGTGGTGAGGGGCAAGTGACATCCGTGGCACTAGAAGCGTAGTTGTGGTCGTCTCTGAGGCTGCCGATTCTCGTTTCGACGGGTGGCTGTATAACCTACCATAAAGCTATGCTTAGTGTGTGTATTTAACCATCAATGATTTAATATGAGTTTTTCCCGTGTTCCCGAACGAAAAAGGATTTTTTTACATACTACTCAAGTGTAAACAGCTGTGGTAGCCCAGCGGTAACACCGTGCGACTCTTTCGAGGAGGTCACGGGTTCAAACCCGGGCAGACACCAATGAGTTTTTCTGTTAAAGCTTATGTGTCTAATTGATAATTGCAATTTATCACACGCTTTTCGGTGAAGGAAAACATCGTGAGGAAACCTGCATATCCCTAGAGAATTCAGGAGATATGTGTTACCTACCAAACCTTCTCTCCGAAAATGGAGAGAAGAGGCCTATTCTCAGCACATAGTTAAGTAACAGGCCGCTACTTACTTTTTTTTACTCATCGATATATGAAAATTTAACATGCAAACAGAGTTTTGCATTTAGAATATTAATATGAATTAATTCCACGTTCTATTGAAACAACAAAAGTGCATTGATGAAAATGGCCTATATTTCGATGAAAGACAAAACACACTTTTAAACGAAACGTTTTTATCGTTTTTGTCAACAATGCTTTGTAAACATTTCCAACATTCCGTTTTCACAACACGTTTTATTTGTTTGAAAGGAAAATTGAGCATTATGTTGACTGCTCAAGTCTATATTGAAATATAGGCTTTAAAAAATCTGAATCTGACTAAAGAAATTAAAAACATCTTTATCAATCCGGCATAATCTAAAGACGCATAATACATACAACGTTTACATTAAAATACTTTTTTTGAAGAAATTTGTTTGTTTGAATTTATTTTTATTTATGCAATAAGTATTACAACCATTATTGGCTATTATTATAAATGTAGGGGTATAATGAGTATTGCAGTTCCGATAATTTGATATGCTAATGTTGTTATTTATATTTTATTATCTTTTTACTAATTACGCGTCATTCCAAAATTTAGAAATTAATGGATGCAGTTTAAATGAATTAAGCAAATTTACTTATAAGCAAAATTTAAAGTAAATTTAAATTAAAAAAGACATGCTTACCTGAAATAAACATCTTGCATGCATATTCCCGTGGCGTAAAAGAAGTGAGAAGCATAGGCAGAAAAAATATACATAAAGCAGATAAAACATTGATTTATTTTAATGTAAAATGTAAACAAAATAAAAAGAATATTATTCCTCCAAATTAACAATACACATGCTTTTAATTTTCTTCGTATATGTAAAAAAGGCTGATTTCGAAAGCACAGATCCGGGACGATTCCATGAATCTTCATACTGTGAGCCTAATGGAAAAAAATGGCTTATCAAATATGGATTTGGACATGGAAACATATAAATCCAGAAAACTTTTAGTATAATTGAAATAAAGTATCTAACATTACTTGTCAAGCGAAGCACTTGCAAAATTACACAGAGTCATACCGATTATACTCGTACAACATTATTTTCATTTCAAGTACCTACACACCTCAGCCTACATTAAAATATCAGTTTATTCAGCGAAGTAGTTAGCAGCAGGAATTAAGGTTAAAAAAAAACTATTTTTAGAGATCAACGACCGTACCCAATTACGATACACGAAACGTAAAGTAACCTTGACCAAAAAACTAAATAGTATGGGGCGAGGGAGAAAACAATGTTATTGTTTTCTTCAGTTTTATGTACAAGCGCGTAGCGCCAGGTTAGTTGACCATTACTAACAAAGCCAGATCTCAATTAAATTATATTTATTTTCTTCGGAAATATATTTTTTAATAAACGATATTTAAAAAGATTGAATTAATTATACGTTTAAGTGATCCGTAGATTCATTTAATATCGAATGGTCGGTACCACCCTGTATATTCAAAGTTTTTGCAATCATAGCTGATATGATGAGAAAATCTGTATTGTATAGTTAATGTGTGGTACATAACAAAATTAAACTATATATAACGATATTTGAATAAATTATCAATGCTTTAAATATTAGAGTAATATATTGGACTATGATTGATTGGTCCAAGTCAGATTAGTGCTGAAAGAAGTTCTATGATTCAGGGTGACAAAGAGGTCGCTAGGAGGAGATATTCATAGTAATCGTCTATAAAAGAATCACCAATGAATCTAGGTCACACCGGTCTATGCTCACCCCAGTAAGCAAGACTTGGACCAGTGTTGCCCAAACTTTTATGTGCCATGCTTAGCTTTTCTAAACTTCTTAAGCCTCCTTTTGTAAAATACATTACTATAATATTCACAAAATGGATTTTTTCAATGAATTATAGGTCAATTAGAATAAGTATTAAAAAATTGCTTTATCTCGTTAAATTTTGCATCGAAATCTAGCATTTAAATGGCCTGGAGCGAAAGGGTTAATCTCGGGACGAGTCCATTTTTCAATTGCCTTTTAACAATCAAATTTTGTGTGTGATATAATATGTATGGAAACATATGTCATATTTTTTGTTTGTTCGTAAGCCCATGACATGTCATGTTATCAGGAAATAAGCAGGATATCTTGGAATTCGTGCAGTGCGACGTTTGTACTAGATCAAAGCTAATAATTTGCCTTTAAATAAATACATTGGAAACTTTAAATACACGGTTGTCTGTCCTCAAAGTAACTTACCTAATACTTGTTTTATGTACGACAGACAACTGTTGAATATATACATATATAATTTTAAATACATACTTAAATACAAATATTCACCCAGACTCGAAGAACCAACAAATTATTTGTAGAAAAGGTTAGCACTTGGCGGGAATCGAACCCGCGACCCGTAGAGCTGAAGATAGGGTCACTGCCAACTGCCACTGCCAACGGGCCAGTCAAAAAAATCTTAAATTTAATTGCAGAAATTATGTATACATTTTATAACATTGATTTAATATAACAGCTTATAATTTGATAATTTGCAAGTGTTTTCAAAGAGCATGCCGTTAGATATTTGCAAATAAAATAAGCGAAGCTCTTAAAATGATTTACGTCTATAATATATTTTTTTTGTAATTATTGTATATTTTAAACTTTTCTTCACTTTGTAATAGTTTAGGACTACAGTTGTTGTATAATTGAGTACGTGTTTTTAAAAAAATATACGTCTTACATTAACTAAATGAGACTCAATTCAAAGTCCACACGGACTGATTAACAGTCTTTGATAAAACTTAATTTGTTTCATACCTACAAATACATTTAATGGGGTCATTTATAAAAATCTCATTAAAATGATCCTTGAAAGCTAAGTGCTTCTAAAATATATATATTATTAATTATATTTCACATTATACATAATAAGGAACGTTTCACAGTCAGGAGATATTAATTCCTAAAATCTGAATATTGAATTACTTAGACGTCACGGAATTATATATAAAATACTTTCCTGAAAAATACTATTGCTGTATGTTGCCGGTCTTACATCCTGGCAATCAGTGCTTACAATATATTTTCGTCTGTGACTATCGAATATATTTAATATTATAATATGTAGTAACATTGTCAATTACTTAAAAGAAAATATTACATGCAGTTATTGCATAATATTCCTTATAAACTATTTACCGGATATTTAAAAAAATTGATCTTCATTTTCTACCACAGATAATAATCAAAGTTATATAAAATAGCTAATAATACAGAAGTCCATGCAGTTGTTGCATAATATTCGTAAAAAAAATTACCGGATACTCTCTGTTCTGGACCTCGGCGACCAGTCCTTAGAATAGGAAGCACCTCTTCGTCTCCCACCACCGATATTGCGGCCGGTTTTCCATCTCTCCACGTGGTACCTTATCGCGTGCCGTACCTCTGTGTTCATAAAGCAATAGAACAGAGCGACTGTGAAGCCCTATAGAAAACAATGGTTAAATTCTTATTCCGGTTATAGTCTATCTAAATTTACGTGAAATCCATAATTTGCTTAATAAATCTCTGATATATTTGAAATATAATCTTTTGTTATCATTATAATTAAGACTTTCGTGCAAGTTTTAAGACATCGTGCGTTACTTTGCGGAATTCCATACTCCAAAAGTAATGATAGAATTATTTGGTTTAATTTCGTGTTTTTGTAGAACTTTTATAATCTTGAAATGTTCATAGGTTCTGAGATTTGGGTGAAGTATAAAATATTCCTATTTGATTCCATAATTTGATGGGAATTTTTCCGTGATTTGAACTAACATCTAGTTTATGATAGCGACCTTGTTACTTTCTGTATCACACGAATTAAATATCACGGATCGATAAGAAGGTTCATCGAAAAAATGAGCGTTAGTATGGCGTTATGTGTATGATATACCTATTGCACATAATACTTCAAGGAGTTTGATTTAAGAACTTTTTTTAGGTCAGGAAAACTCATTATGAGTCACCGCCCGGGACCAGCGGGTATGTCGGACTCGCACCGACTAAGGACCTGACAGTGCTCCACCACGCTGCTGGTAGCGGGGACAGGGTACCGTTGGCCACATTGCCCCCATCCCCGCCAGCAGCGGCTCTGTACCCCGCAGAGCACTATCTTAGGATCGGGGCCTCTTTAAATTGTAGCCATTCCCTCCGCTAATTGATGCATCGGGAGCACCAAATGCATTGACCACCTTGGGGACTTAACTTAGGCGAGCGTCCGATAAACAGATTGATATAAGACCTACCTTTAAGGAAAATAATAAGTACATGAACTAATCTTGATCTTAAATATAACCTTAAAATCATTGAGATGGCTTGTTGCAGAATTTAAAATTCGGACTTTAAAAAATTATAACGTTTAATGTTAGGTAGGTAACAAACTTAGTTATAGCTACCTAACAAAAAAGAAACATTTTCTTCTGAAGGTGATTAGTAAATTTGATAACGACTCCGGCTATTTAAAGGCGTCTTTGTCTACAACATTAACCAAAAATGTCTGTCGTAAAGCTAAAGGTAAATATTTCGTTGAGTTAATCCCAAACAAAAACATGCTCTGTTCAAAGTGAGCTCACGGCTTAAGAAGATTTTAAGTAGCTATAAGAGAAATTAGATGCTAAGTTTCGTTAAAGTAAATTTGGTTTTTTGGTGAGCTCGGCGATATTTTTGTCCTTGGAAATGTATATTTTCATTTTCCTCTGGCACGAGGATAGCTGAGTGACTTCGGCAATTCTATTAAATATTAAATTGTCCATTTATACCTCGGGAATTTGTTTAGATGTCTGTCTCGCATATTTTCGTTTATTTCTACATTTATTTATTGGCCTTTTAGTATCTTCATCTAATGAATATTAACTATCATTTGTAAGTATTATAAATGGGTATCACAAAATTTGTCTATAATTGTCTTTACAATCGACATTTTTCCCGCGTTGCCCCTGTTTGGTGATATGTTTCTTTGGCAAGGTGAAAGCCTTTGCGAAGAAAGTGCTTTACGATTTTGTCGTGGAGTTTATCTCCTCATGAAGCTTCGGTTACGGATGAAAAGGTTGTTAAGATTGTGCTAGAGAATGTGTACAGTGTTAATTTAGTGTATTACCAGTCGTTCATTGATTTGCTGTGACTTTTACGGATCATGTGTCTAAGGTATGAACACGGATAGTACACTATACTTTACCCATTATATCGATCTTGTCTTATATAGAATTATAGCAAAATAATTCATTATTTTTTGTATTTTGTATGTGAAAGCCGTTAAGTTAGCCTGAAACTAAAATTTTGAGAATTCCAAAAAGTAATAGTGATACTACCCATATTATTAGCAAACTGCGGTTAATTTTAGCAAAAAGATCAGCAATGCGGTTAACCAACGCAACCGTCGATCATGGCAATTACTTCCATTACCATCCATTGATAACAGATGCTCATATATAACTTATGTCCGTCAGTGGATATCCGGCGATTGAGACTACATCATCATCTTTCTGCCCTTATCCCACTCGTAGTGGGGTCGGCACGACATGTTATAAACATGGCCTGATTTGGCTGCGTTTTAACGACCGGCCGCCTGCCTGACGTCAACTTACCTCTGTCGTATTTTACGACACCTCGGTAAGAAAGAGGGTGATCTATTCTACTAAACCGGATACCACACGGTGGGTCAACTTACCTTAGTCGCCTTTTACGACACCTCGGTAAGAAATGAGGTTGGTCTATTCTACTCAGTCGGATACCACACGGCGGGTCGACTTACCTTAGTCGCCTTTTACGACACCTCGATAAAAAATGGGGGCGGTACTGTTCTATTCAGCCGGATACCACACGACCACCGGCGATTGAGACTACGAAGATGTATAAAATCTTTTCAGGAATTTCACTAAGTGCAGTTTAGGTTACTGACCTGTGTAGACAGCATTAAAGCGCGCGTATAGTCAAAGGCGTGCTTAAACCACGAGTCCTCACTCGGCCCACATAACACCAGCAGATTAGTGATGCCAAGTAGAGGAATGAGGACAAGAAGCGCTTTCGTCGCTTTTCTATATTGCTCTGTTTCCAGCGTGTTCGCTGACCGTAGTTTAGTTATAAGAACCTGTTAAAAATAACATTGAACATTAAATAAAATACTTCAAATATACAGACTTGGATTAGATTTAATCAATGGGTTTGAACAAATGTAAGTAACTGTTTTATTAAGGTATCGGATTATCATTTCAGTGGAAAGCATCTGTTTCAATACTACAATCAAAGTACTTGCAAAATTTTCTAGTTACATAATTTTTTTGTTGTCTCATTAAGCTTATTCTAAATTGAAGCACAAAGACGTATTTTTTAATTTTCAGTAATAATATTGTACAAATCAATAAATTAAAAAAAATCTACTCAACCATAGTGCATAGGTGCATTTCTATACTTATTATAAAACAAAGTCCCCAAAAGCTGTCTATCTGTATGTGATCGATTTTGTTAAAATCTATCGAATGGATTTTTGTATGGTTTTTACTAAAAAGGTAGTGCAAATCATCCAGAAATTTAGGTTTATACATTGCCGTTTTATATAAATTGACAGAAATACTGATTTCCACGTGGGCGAAGCCGAGGGCACGGCTAGGATACAATAAATTATGAGTTGATCTTAATTATAGAGTGTTTTTGTAGGGAAAAATAATAAGACCGTTAAGTAATGTAAAACACTTAATGTATTTTTGTTTCTCTGAATTTCATTCAACTTACCCACATTATTCTGATAAGGAAAAACAAATTTAGCGCAAGTCCAACAAGTGCTGGCGCCTTGTGAATCCAGTCAACCTGGTGCTCATGAATCCATTGACAGACTTTAGCTTCGCCTGTTATCACCAACTACAAAGATGAAAAATGTAAATAAAATTTTTAAACGCTGAATTAATGCCAAAAGAATTCTTCTACTATTAATATAATGGTAACACTGATACCCGCTATTGCTATGTCGATTTTGGATTGTGGCAACATTAGGAACACGCATCGTTGATTGATTGACATTTGTAGAGACAAATTGGACCAAAGCGTCAGTTTTTATGGAGCGTCTATGGGCGGCTGATACTTTAGTAATTTTAGAAAGAACAAATAATTTTAGACATTATTTAATTTATTCATTGTCGTACTGTTTAATATTGTTTCGAATCAATTTAAAGTTGTATATTATAAAATGAGAAATTTGAGCTAGATATTTTGCAATCTACTGCAGACTAAAATTAATCAACACGAAATCCATTTAAAAATAAATCTATTTTACGCACCCCGAAAACACCCCAGGCGCTTAATTTGTCGATTAATCGAATCAATATTGCTTTCAGAGTAGCTAGTAATGTGGGTGGGGAGTTGAACGGAAAGGGGAAAAATCGCAGTCACGAAAAAAGGATAGGCATGTTTTATAGAACTCTGAAAATAGCGGTTACTGAGAATTTAATGTATGCCAATAATCAATGCATAGTTTGCTCGAAATCAAATAAATGACACGATACTATTTGTTTACGAAAGTCTACTTCAATTTAATAAAGTAAGGCGACACATTATGGAACGAATTTTTTTATTATCTTTTTTATATAATTATCTTTAACCATTTTGAAGAGTTTTTTTTATAATGATTATAATTTCTTGTCACAGTTATGAACCTAATTTTAAAGTGATCGTATGAAGTTTGAAAGATATTACAGTGTTGGTTAGAGGTGAATAAATGCCTGAAATTCTCTCTTATATACATAATTTTATGTTAAGAAGGCTTAATACTGTTACCGCCATGTGGTATCCGGCTGCGTAGAATAGACCACCTTCATTTCTTACCAAGGTGTCGTAAAAGGCGACTAATGTAACATGTTTTGTCCATGATGCTTAATCACATAATCTGTTAATTATAAATAACTTTCTTATAATATAATACTTGTCGAAGCCGACGCGAAGTGCATCTGTGATCTTTTCTTTAGGTTGAGCGTAGCGAGGTTAGGTTTAATTTAGCGACTGACACGGTATAAAAAGGTTATAATATAGGATATTAGAGTTGCTGTTCACAGGTTTGAATTTGTGCGTCTGACGGTTTGACAGCTGATTGTCAACCAGCCTATTATGGATGGCCAATCACAATCACTCTCCGTTGGCGTTCCATTTTGGCCGCGACAATATTTATAATACTTATACTTAACCTAAAGTGTAAACTGAATGAAATTTTAACGTAAAAAAAGTTTAACGTTAATGTACAAGTGAAACTTTTTTTACGTCATGAATCAAAACTTTCGCAAATATCATGAGAGTGCCGTACAGACTCTTGAATATTGAGTTGTTACGTAATTCTCTTTGTAAAGTTCTACTATTGCTTAAAAAGTTTGCGTCATACTTGGAATTCATATAAATTTATTTATTGAGTACTTTTTTATTGGAGTTTAGGCTGTAAAAACAGTTATTGGTACTGAAAAAATATTTTTAAGTTGTTTTCTAATCAAGTACTATGCACAACTGTCAAACAACAAATCATAGTAATTGAATTGTTTCCTTATAAATAATAATAGGAAAATCCTATCCTACTAATATTATAAATGCGAAAGTTTGTGAGTATGGATGTATGTTTTATTACTCTTTCACGGCGATTCAGCTGAATCATGAAAATGATGATATCAATGAAATTTGGGAAAGTTATTCCTTATACACCGGTGTAATATATAATATACTAGATCTGAGATTCCAATCTTCTCTCAAAGGAAATTAAACTGGACCGTTACCTAGTTGTAGTATGGGAACAAAAAATAAGTTTATGATAAAGTTAACTGATTGTTATGGGATTTAGATATACTTACCCCGTCAGGTTCAGTAGATGGCACCACTGTGACGATACATCGGGATATAACCCAAATTATGATGAATATCGCTGGAGCACCTAAAAATTGTAATGGCATATGTAAAGTTTCTTATAAGAAATAAAATAAATGCCACGTATTGACATTCGTATTGGAAAAGAGGGGTAAAATGGATAGCATAAGGGACTATATCGTAAAATTTGAGAAAAATTGGACAGAGTTTTTTGTATAAAAGGGATTTGGCTGATTGCATAAAGCAGGAGCTGTATCTAGTGAAGACAGATTCTAAAGAAGGAGGACGTGTACAAAACAATGTAAAAATCGAAGGAAAAATACATACAAAAATGTAAAATGTTAGTTTAATTTACTTATTCGGTTCGATTGTTAGAGTGTAATTATTATAAGTGTTATTTTAAACATATTTAAATACGTAATAGTCCAGTTATTGAAGCTTTTGCCTATCGATGTATTACAATGTTGGAATTTTAATTTAACAAGCACGACTAAAGCATTTTTCGGGGTTTTATACTCTGGAACATAACGCAAGTTTAGTATTAAGTTCTTTTGTGGCAAATTGTAAAAAACAGTGGCATAGCGCCTAGACAACTCTTGATTTTTAAAGAGACCCATAACTTGGTAGAGCTAGAAAATATAGACAATGAAATACAATAGACTATTTTTGCTGTCATTTCTAAAGTTGTGACAGTTTAGTGGAGAACGAGCAAACTAAAGAAATTAAAGTAAGTCGACCCGTTGTGTGATATCCGACTGAGTAGAATACTCCAATCTCATTTCTTATCGAGATGTTGTATACTGGCGACTAAGGTAAGTTGACCAACCGTGTGGTATCCGGTTAAGTAGAATAACACCCTCTTTCTTACCAAGGTGTCGTAAAATACGACTAAGGTAAGTTGATGTCAGGTCGTAAAATACGTAGCCAAATTATGTGACAATATGTTTATAACATGTTGGCCGATCCCACTTAGAGTGGGATAAGGGCAGGAAATGGTGATTTTGATTTTTTTTGTTAGCATTTTTTATCTTTATAAAAATAACCGAGCCGTGGTACTGATCTGAATATAGATATGTGTTAGAAAAATGTTTCAGAGCTTTTATGAAAAAATAATAGGATTAAGTACTTTTAGAATAGCCAGATAACCCAAATGGTCTGCGCAAATAGCCTTTTTTTGTAATAGAGAAACCACCCGCCCCTGTTTGATTTACGGGGGTTATTACAGGGTACGTTGTTCGGTAAAATTATTCAAATTCCAAACCGTTCCTCTTTCAACCGTAATCCTAACATTTACCGAAGTACCCTGTCTTATGTAATTACTTCAGGTAGTGAACACTCAAGGGGTTTCCTTATATTGCCGTGTTCCATATGCATAATCAATCATATTCAAGGTTAAACTTCCTCTCTAGAATGACAAGGCATATGTTATGGTTATGGATTTAGTATGTTTATTTAGTATGTTTTAATAATATTTTGATATAAAATAAAACTTCCTCCTGTCCTTATCCCACTCTAAGTGGGGTCATCACAACATGTTATAAACATGTTGTCACATGATTAAGCTACGTATTTTACGACAGGCCGCCTACCTGACGTCAACTTATCTTAGTCGTATTTTACGACATCTCGGTAAAAAAGAAGGTGGTCTATTTTACTCAACCGGATACCACACGGTGGGTCAACTTACCTTAGTTGTATTTTATGAAACTTCGGCAAGAAATGAGGTTGGTTTATTCTTCTTAGCAGGATACCAATATTATTCATCATCATCATATATTTTTTATTATTGCATTATAATGCAATAATAAAAAATATGAAGGTATGTAACAACATGTTTACAACATGTTGTGCTGACCCCACTTAGAGTAGGATAAGGGCAGAAGAATGGTGAAGATAAGCTGTTAGATAAACTATAATAGCTCAGCGGTGAAATCACCAATGAGTTTGCTGTTAAAATTTGTTACATATCAATGTAATGTAATTAATTGGTTTTCGTGAAAACATCCTTAACAAACCTGCATATCGCTTATTGTATGCAATAATGGCATAACTCAAAAAATATCATGTTTATTGCGGTCTAAAAGTGTCAACTTCCCATCTTTAATTGCAGTTTGTAGTCCCTCTTTAGTTAATAGAAAGTTAAAATGGTTTCAAGAGTTATAATAATTGAATAGTTGAATAGATCTAGAAGATTAAAATGAGACAAGACCGCGTAGCCTTTCGAAAGTAGGAGAATCTAGTCATAATAATATAAAAATATACAATTATTTTAACTTCTCTTTGCGTAAATGTTACATAAAACAAACTAAGGTAGTTACATCATCTTCCTGCTCATATCCCACTCTGAGTGTGGTCGGCACAACATGTTATAAACATGCTGTCACATGATTTGGCTGCGTTTTTACGACCAGCCGCCTGCCTGACGTCAACTTACCTCAGTCGTATTTTACCACACCTCGGTAAGAAAGAGGGTGGTCTATTCTACTAAAACGGATACCACACGGTGGGTCAACTTACCTTAGTCGCCTTTTACGACACCTCGGTAAGAAATGAGGTTGGTCTATTCTACTCAGCCGGATACCACACGGCGGGTCAACTTACCTTAGTCGCCTTTTACGACACCTCGGTAAGAAATGAGGGTGGTACTATTCTATTCAGCCGAATACCACACGGCGGCACCAATTTTATCTCTTAAGATTATATTAAATTTAAGTCTTTATAATAATAATAATTTAAATATTTAAAAATATTCTATTACTTCAACTTCTCTTTACGTAAATGTTACATAAAACAAACTAAGGTAGTTACGTCATGCAATATTTGAAGATTCCTATTTATAAAGGTTGTAACTTCGCAATATTGTATAATTCTGTTGACAGGTTTCGTTCAAGTCGTACATAATATAGTTTGATATTGTATTATGAGAGTTTCGTATCAAAAATTGAAAACTTACCCCATCCAATACTAGCGTAGACTTTCAATTTTATGTTCTCGGCGGTGAATGTTTCTACTACAAGCATGTACAGATAGAGACCTGGAAAATTATTGTGACTTTATATACATTCTGTTCCGAATTTGTCGTTAATATCCTGCGAACATGGACATGTGAAAAAAACACACAACCTGACAACTAGATTAATTACTGTAGGTAACTGATTGACAAGGGCCAATTCGTTTTTGGTCCTCAATAATTAATTTAGTGATCCAACAGTATCATGCCAGATGGATATGATTTGCTTAGTAATACTCGTAGGTTATAAAACGGGATAAATTATATAATATCTTTAATATTTAAATGAGTTAATCTTAAATATATATTCGGAATTTCCTGAAATTCAGCATGTAGGGGGAAAAAATCGTTTCATCACTGTTTATGGGCATTAAAAAATACTAAAATTTATATTGAATATAAAACACTATTTATCATAAACTGTATTTTAATTAACCTTATTATTGTTTTCTTTTTATTTTAAAATTTCTTTTGACGTGACGACGTCTTAAATTAGGTTGCGGCTTTGCCATACGATTAAAAAAAAAAAAGGTTGTGGCTTGGAGTCACTCATGAAAAAGTGTAACGCCCGCTCACGTCTGTAACGATGAGTCACCGAACGAAAGAGAGGCCCGCTGGACAGGCGAATGCCTTGCGTCTCTTTTCCACTCCAATCCATCACATTTAACAAGACGTTGTCACGTAAAATCCTTGCCCGTAAAACCGACTTTACAGGCAACCGTTTTTGTTTATTTAAAAAAAAATACCGAGCAAGGCTCGGTCAACTCGGTACTTAAAATTATGAAGCTAAATAAATCACAAATAAGCAGTTATTTGTAAACTGTAGTAGCTGCCAATATAATAACTTAAGACCCTGATAACAACCACTTCAATAGAATTGATATTTATAATCAGGCGCTTTTTGTCCGCTTGAAGGAAACATCGTGACGAAACCTGCATATCTTAAAAGAAAAGAAGAAGAGGCATTTATGTGTGATAGTCCGATAAATTTTTTGAGTAATATGCAAGGCAAAAATATATCTAAATTTACTTATTAGCTTTTAATCCCAAGTCCAAGTGGAATAATCTCAAATATACAATGTTCCGTCGTTTGATATTTGAACAAAAAATTGCTGGTTTCTCATATTTAATCAAGGTTATTAATCTTTTAAAAATGTTTTCGCAAATTTAATACATTGTCTAGAATTTTGATAGCGAATCGTAAATAAATTCACCTCCTTATAAGAGATCTTTGGGTAGTTTGCTGCTTTGACAAATCCCTTTCCGAGGATTAAGGATTGACACATTATAAAGTGTCACTTAAATACAATTTGATACATAGAGTAATTTTGAATCGCCTTTCATAAATTATGGGCGAATTTCTGAAAATTACGTTCAGACTTTACCCTTATGTAACATATGGCGTCTCAAATAGGAATTTTCCCGCAAATGGGGCGTTGACTGATCGACTTTGACTCGAATTGTAATCCATCAATACTTGCTATTCGATAGAGCTATTCTATTTCCGAAATCTGGTTTTAATATATAGGGCGTACAAATATTATTTGCATATTAGTAGGCGATAAGTCAAGAAAATGTGATTATATATACATGTGATATGTGATTATACATACATTTTACATGTGATAATCTAAGAGTAAACTGACAAAAACGCAAATGTTTTCAATTAAACTGTTGTAAAGGTATTTCGTATTTCGGACTCATTTTAGCCACTTTTGATTACAGTGGAATAAAAAACATTGTAAAACGGTCTAGCGTCAATAAACGCTTTAATTGCGGTTTAACTTGCGATTATGCCTTCCGGTATGTTAATCAGAAGGTGTGCCGATTCTTGTATTGTAGTGCCCAAATATTGGTAGTATTGGTTTGAATTTTCAAAGCAATACTACCAATATTTATTTGTATGCAATAAATTTTGTTTTATTTATATGTTGCAGATTAACGAACTTGTTTACTGAATTTGCAAATAAATAAAAATAATTCTATGTCCCATTTAATGTAATAATTCTAACATATAGAGTAGAGATTAATATTTGAAACAGTTCTATTATTATACGAGCTAACATTTCGGGTAACATTAAAAATTTAAACCCGCAAAAGGTCACTCTAGAGCTCCGCTGAAAATTATTTTCATGTTTCATAACTAGTTACGTTTTGTATAATATTTTAGACATATGAACTAGCTTAATAGAATATTAAATATTTAATTGAACTACAAAAGAGGCTTTATATTTTGCTGCGAATTGTTACGATATTTTTTTAGGACCATCGCTGCGTAACGAACGCGAATGGCCGCGGGGTGTACCTTATTTTAAGAAATTCAATGTCAGATTTTCCTTTTTGAATAGACAAGAATATATTATTAATACAATATTACATGCCGGTATCCGGAAGAGTAGAATAAACCACCCACATTTCTTACCTAGGTGTCGTAAAAAGCGACTAAGGTAAGATGACCCGTCGTGAGGTATCGGGTTAAATAGAATAGACCGCCCTCATTTCTTAACGAGGTGTCGTAAAAGGCGACTAAGGTAAGTTGACCCATCATGTGGTATCGGGTTGAGTAGATTAGACCTTCTTTTTTAGCAAGGTGTCATAAAATACGACTAAGGTAAGTTGTCGTCAGGCAGGCGGCTGGTCGTAAAATACGTAGCCAAAACATGTGACAACATGTTGTGTGACCCCACTTAGAGTGGGATAAGGGCAGAAGTATGATTACTACAGTATTACTAGCAATTTATTTAAAGTACAGTTAAAGAAGGTCCAGAACTGAATATAAAACCCTAAACTATAATTCAACTTGTATTCCCGCACTCGTAATTAATACCGTCTTCCAAAGCATACGTCTCATAGCACAAGATGGCTTGTTATTCTGTTGCCATCGAACCTCCATTTGTTATTGCGCATTACGCCGAGCACGCCATCAGCTGTGTTCGTAGGATGCTCGATGACACGGAGCCGCGGCGAGATATCCACCAGCTACACTGGTAATACCTCTTACAATATCCGTTTACACTACATTAACTCACCTTCTACTAGCATCCAAAAGAAATTTGTTAGATAGAAATAGTGCATGCAAATGACGAGTATCATACACGATGTTTGGTCTTGTTGGGCTTCGTCCAGCCAATTCTGAAAGAAGAAACACTATTTAACCTATGTAATATTAGTTCTAGAAAACAAACCGGTTAGAGAGCACACGTCGTTGTCTATTAACCTAGCATAGACTAATGGGAGAGATGAATATGAACTGGATGTAATTTAAATGTTCTCAAGCTTATTCCGAATAACAACCATGTTAGCGGTATAAATGGAGACTAATAATAACCATGTCAGCGATATGTATGCTATGTTCCGTCAATAAGATTCAAATTCAAATAACTCTTTATTCAAACAAGCAACTTTTTTTTGAATCGTGAAATTATGAAGGTACGACTGGTTCGGAAAGTTGCTATTACCGAGAAGAACCAGCCAGAATATAATATTCATCAGCTGTGATATCCGAACTATGAGACCATATGACTCTTTTACAGGGTCACGGATTCAAATTCTAGGCAGGCACAAATACAGGCTTTCCGGTTAAAAAAAATAACGTGAGGAAACCTGCATATGTCTGGAGAATTCCTGCGATATGTGTAACCTAATAATCAGCATTGGAGCAGCGTGGTTAATCTTAGCATCTTCTCTATTCTTAAAAAAAATGAGATAGGTGGATACGCAACAGTGGGATACTAAGGGGCGTTACTTTTACTTTATTTCATCTGCCACTCCCAATAACGTTATTAGTCAATATTGTGACATCGTTAGTTCGTTAGCTGATTGCTCTGCGAGCAGCAGAGGTTGGCAATTGAGTTGACAGACTATGATAAGTCCTAAATTCCAGTTCTGTGTAACACTGAATATGAAATAAAAAGTGATACTTTAAAATGATCAAAATTTAATAATGAAACTTAGCGATAAATCAAGAGTAGCTTAACTAATGAGCCTACTAACATTTTGTGATTATTTTATTCGAACATTTATCAGTAAGTATTTGGGTGTATCGATAGTGATAGCTTCGATTGCTGTCAAAAGTGGAATAAAATATTACACTTAATTTAACATAATACTAACAAAAAATATTCTTGAAAATTTAAATGCAGTTTAACTTTAATATAAGCTAATAAGCATTAAAGTCGCGTTGTGTGTAATTGTATCAAGTAAGCTAGCTCCATTCTCGCGTCAAATCACTGACCTGATTCTTCGTATAAAGAGTAAACAAGCACATTTGAAAGGCAACTGTTATATAGTTAAGTACTAAACAAATACCCTTACTAGATCCATTTTATAGATTGTGTATAAGATATTGATATTAAGCTGTGATAGCCCAGCGGTGAGACCGTGCGACTCTTTCGAGGAGATTAGGGGTTCAAACCCGGGCAGACACCAATGAGTTTTTCTGTTAAAACTTATGTCTAATTGATAATTGCAATTTATCACACGCTTTTCGGTAAAGGAAAACATTGTGAAGAAACCTGCATATCTCTAGAGAATTCTGAAGATATGTGTAACCTAGCATTCCGCGTTAGAGCGTGGTAGGTCTTAGCTCCAATTCTTCTCTTCAAAGAACGGAGAGAAGATGCCCATTCCTGTGGGAGAGTAATAGGCCGCTACTTTTATGCAATATTCTATGAGGAAAGATTGGGCAGCGCCGACGAAGTATTTATGAACTCAAAGCCCAAAAAATGATCAACGTTTTAACGTTTACAGATTTACGATAACTTATTTTATTTGTGCCAAACACAGATTTTCAAGTTCCAGGTTGCAAAATGCGCTAATTTTTGTATATTTTAAAAACAAGAATATAACGCTTTTTTCAAGCCATACCTCAACCTTTTACAATTAGGCCTAAAAGTCCCCGTTTACTTCATCCGGAACTATGTATGAAATTTTTGTGCGGATACTTTATTCCGCTAAAACGATGTACGAGTAACTGACAGAAGGTAGGCTTTAATACTTACTTGTAAAGCTAAGTTTAACATCCAACTACACGCCGACAGTATGTACGTAGTCATTAAGTTAGTGTGTATTGTATTCCGAAGACATCGCAGGTCTCTAAAACAATATTACAATAAATATTAATTTAACCAATAAACATTGAGAGATTATCAAACCATTTATGATTCAAATTGATATTTAATAATGGATAAACTTCAGCGGCAAACACCTGTTTCTGTGAACGTGTGACGTGACGTTCGTGCTTTTTGGATATTTATTCGTACAATTTATAATTCGCATAATGTTGAAGGGAAACAGCGGAAATCTCTATATCCGTTGATAATCTCTGGGATAGTGCAACATACCAATTTGTACCAAAGTAGAGTGGTGTATATCCTATAATACTAAATAAATTAAGCAGCAGCACTATGAGCAAATCATAATCGTCAATGATTTATATAATTATAAATTATTAGATACGGGTACATACCACGGTAATTTGTTTTGATTTGCCGATATTTCGACCCAGTTGCATGGATCGTGGTCACGACGGAACTCAGTTCTCAGTTCCGAACTCAGTTCCGTCGTGACCACGATCCATGCAACTGGGTCGAAATATCGGCAAATCAAAACAAATTACCGTGGTATGTACCCGTATCTAATAATTTATAATTATGTCTTCACACCACGAATATTCAAGTATAAAATCATTAATGATTTATATGTTTTGTTTTCAGTTTCTTTTTCTTTTGCTGTATCATAATTGATTTTTGACAATCAATCAATCTTTGGCTCCTTGATAATAAATACTGATTAAAGTCGTCATATTAAAAATAAGTTTTATTATAATTAACTAGCTTTTACCCACAACTTTGTTCGCGTAGACTGTTGTCTGATAGGTTGATAATATATGGCGCTTCTCAATTTTAGAAAGGTACTAATTTTCAAAGGTAATTTCGGTCACTTCCCGAGACAGTTGTGAAATTCAAAAACTTCTGTCGGTGTAGTAAATTGAGCTCTAAACCGAAAGAGTTAGAGTTAATTTTAAGTGTAATCCGGAATTTTATTTTATACAAAGAAACATGTATGTGGCAGCTATTCTATTTCATGTGATGTGAAGGATTAAAATTTTCTATTCTATTTCGTGAAGACATAATTTTTTTTTAACAAGAAAATGATGCTTGCTCCGAGTCGATTTCCGTCAATCTCCCAATTTTTCTCTGCCTACATGCTATATACAAAATTGACTCGTCCTGCATCTTTGGAACGGTTAGGGTGACGGCCTTTCGATCGAGAGGTTGTGGGTTCGAATCTCGGCCATCATAGTACGGACGTGAACCCATTCCTAAACACAAGCTTTTTTAGCTTATCTTGGAGGGATTAAGAAGTTTACTTGTAATTTGTAACCCAAATTGCTAGTAACCTTTAAAAAAAATGTTATTTACACATACATATTTTTAGTTCATACTGTGTGAAGAAACAAATAAATTAATTACACACAAGGTCGTCCGTCCACAAAGAAAGTTAACTTTGTGAGAAAACTAGGTATAATTTCACTTACTTCACATATATATTATCGGAATCTAGGAAACGGCTTCAAAGATTTTCCAGAAACTCAGCATGCAATAAGTAGGTATTGGTGGAGAAAAATCGATCTAGCTAGTTTTTATTTAAAATTAAAAAAAATCGTTTTATTCCTGTTTTTGGGCATTAAAACTAAAACTAAAATTTACATTGAATATATAAAACTATTTTTGCCATAAATTGTCGAGTCAGCGTAACTTATTCGGGGAACGGGTGGTCTCGACAAATGAAAACCTAGGATCGAGCCCCACCGACCCAATTATTGTTTCTTCTTTTTTAAAGTTTCTTTTAATTTGTAAAAAATTACCGAGCAAGGCTCAGTCAATCAGGTACTACAATATTAATTGTGAGGATATGAGGTTTCTTATATGAGGATTGTTTATTTTATATACTCACTTGAAATATAGGAAAACAAACACAGCCAGTGACAACACCGCCAGACTTAGGGCGTAGCCGGCTAAATATATGAGGCTGGAGACATCTGTCGGGGACATATTCGCCAGCCTCTCTGTGCAGTTCACATAGTTGGAGTAGTTCTGCCATTCTCCCTCCAAGCAGAGTCTGGACGCGTATTCTGTTAAAAAAATGTTAAATTTATTTCAATTTAAACCCAAATCAAAGACCATAACGAGTCTAAAAGTAATCATCCTCCTGCCCTTATCCCACTCTAAGTGGGGTCGGCACAACATGTTATAAACATTTTTTTTTATGTCAGGAAAACCCATTATGGGTCGTCACCGCCCCAAGGGGACGAGCGGCGGGTATGTCGGACTCTCACCGACTAAAAACCACGCTGCTGGTGGCGGGTATAGGGTACCCATAAAGACATTACCCCCATCCCCGCCAGCAGCAACTCTGTACCCCAGAGTGCGCCACCTCTGGGTTGGGGCCTTTCTAAAAGCGGCCTCTCCCTCCGCTGGACGATGCATCGACCGCCGCGGCGACCTTATAGAGCGGGCGTCCGATTAAACCCCGTTCGGAACGCCCGGAAGGTCCCCGTTAGGGCGGCACGCGACGGTCTTGAGCGAGTAGCCTGCGCCCGGCTCGAATACGGCGGATCAGATCCAAGGACTCGACTTCCCGGATCCGCCCCGCCGCCTCCTTCCACGAGATAACATTCTCACAGAAGGAGGCCATCGCTGCCCACGATCGCTACCTGTCCACCATGGCGCGAACCACAGTGGGCAGGGAGAGATCGTGCCCCACCTGTGCCACGAGTTCCGCCCGCTGAACCTCCCAAGCTGGACAGTCAGCGAGCGTGTGCAGCGCCGTGTCAAAGTCGGCGCCGCACTCGTGGCACTCACCAGTCGCTTCGCGCTGGGCCACCTTCCACAGATACCACCCGAAACAACCATGTCCGGAAAGCACCTGTGTCAGGCGGAAGGTGAGGACCCCATGCCTCCTGGCGACCCAGCCAGGATTACCAGGATTATCACCAACCGTTTCTATTTACCTAAATAGAAATATATCATCATCTTCAAAAATCTTTCAATACAAGATGGTACATTTATTGAAGAAGGCTTTAGGCTGTATAACATCACGCTAAGATGAATAGGAGAGGAGCAGCAATAAAAAATAGTACGTAAACGGCAAAATTTAAAGCTATCCTTGCGTGCGCTGAGAAAACGGTAATAGTTATTCAAAAATCATGTCTTACAAAATTGTTCCCCTCTAAAAGTCCGCATAAGTCTAGCTTTTAAGGTTAACCTACTTTTACCATTTTGATGGTTTTCAAAAGACTATATTACTGTTTTAATTTTTCCACGCGGGCGGAGCCGCTGGCGATTGCTAGTAGTTTATTAAAAATGGCGGCATAAAAACAAGTATAACAAAACCACTCCCATCGCTACGCAAAGCGTGTTTACATTTTGTTACGAGATTAAATATATGAGTAGTATTAATTTTTTATATTATAAACTCACGTGGTAAGAGGATCTTGTCTTTACACAAATATAAATTGTTAAGCGTGTTTTACGTCATAAAAACATTTCATTTGTTTGTTTGTTAAGAACCCGAACTTATTAGTCGTGTCCCGATTTTTATCTTATGTAGATATGATCATCTTCATTTCTTACTGAGGTTTCGTAAAAGGTGAGTAAAGTTAAGTTAACCCGCTGTGTGGTGTGCGGCTGAGTAGAATAGACCAGCCTCATTTCTTACCCAAGTGTCGTAAAAGGCGATTAAGTGGACTTCGTGTGATATCCGACTGAGTAGAATAGACCCACATTTCTTAAAAGGCGTAAAAGACTACTAAGTAAGTTGACATCAGGCAAGCAGCCGGTCGTAAAATAACTAGGCAAAACATGTAACAACATGTTTAAAAAATGTTGTGCCGACTCCACTTATAGTAGGAAATGATGATGTAGATATAATGTTAGAGCAGGGATGTATTTATATTCCCAAAATGCACAAAGTCAAAATATTTGATGGCCCATGATGACGGTACATTTGTTTAAAAAAGTTAATGCTTAATCGCTTGCCTACCCTGTCCTACAGATACCTAAGTCGCTTATAGAGATTTCTGTTTTCATCTCAGGGGTTTTGCTTATAAGTGCACGGACATTGAAAAAAAATTTGTATTACAAATAAGAGCCATACGACGCATGGCTCTTACATGGCTCACGTATGGCATACGTGGCATTTAAAATTTATGTCCGCGTGATTCCCTGCGAGAGAAGTTTAAAGAAATAGGTATTCTTACATTAGGTTCACAGTATATTTTTAGTAATTGTTGGGAATTCTAATACGCCTGGCCGGTAACACCGGACGGCCTCGTTACTAC
Source organism: Morpho helenor (assembly GCA_029227775.1). Lineage (NCBI taxonomy): Eukaryota > Metazoa > Arthropoda > Insecta > Lepidoptera > Nymphalidae > Morpho > Morpho helenor. The sequence goes on along the minus strand of JARGCU010000003.1, from coordinate 5,989,645 downwards.
GGCAACAAGAATAATAACGAGAATAATAAGAAAAAGGAGTAACAAGGCTGTCAATGTTGGAACTTATATAATCTTAGATAATCTTGGATAATAAATATATAATTGGATAAACACACAGATCCTGTTCTTGGAATTATCCCCGACATATTTTGGTGACCCCGACGTGATCTACGTGATACTATTGCGCGAAGGATCTGTGTTGTCTTTCGTTCTACTCATAGGGAAGTACGCCCAATTTTGGTCTTATACTTTGTGTGTGCAGACGGAAGAACGTTGTGTTCATGATTGTTTTGCATCTGCAAACAGTGTTCACATCCGCTTGATTAAACTCAACTGAATACTATTCTATACTATTACTATAGTACTTAAAGCTAGCCCTAGATTGAACTAGGTAAAACTATAAAACTATTTACTTTACTATGAATACGAATGTGTTACTCTAAACAACTTATATTAAAATTAGCTACCTACTTACCTATCTACTTATATAAGAACGAATGTTACTCTCTTACAATATTATTGAAGTTCTTAATACTGAATTGAAACAATTAGAGTTACTAACTTATCTTTATTTCTTATAAATATTGTCATTAAATACACTGTCTTTAATTTCATTCTTTGTTTGCATCTTTCTAACTAAAAATCTAAATCATTCTAGGTTCTTTGTGGCCACTGCTTCTCCGACCCCGCGTAAAGTTGGTGTTCGGTGCTGTTACATCGCGTCGACTGCGTGTGACCTCCACTGACCGCGAGCACCTGACTGGGGCCGGCGTCGTCATTTTTTGACGCTGTAACTAACGTTGCGGTTCTTTGATACCTATATTGTCATTACTTACCCCGAACAGTCTGTTTAGTTGATTATTGTAATAAGGCATTAAATTGTTATTTACTATGGCGGAAGATTTGAAAGAACTTGTTCGGAAACGTGCTAGTATAAAGAGTCGAATTACGACGTTTGCGAAATACTTACAAACTACTTCATTAATTGATCCTAAGGAACTTACAAAGGCATTAGTTGCGGAACTTGAATTAAAACTATCGCGACATAGAGACTTATTCACTCAGTTTGATTCTTTAAAGGATAATATTGAGATGTTAGATTTCGATCAGTTAGAGGAACATGAGAAAATCGAAAATGATTTTTGTTTGAATATTTCTCGTGCCGAAAGTATAATTCAAAGTGTAACTGCTCTACATGTGTCCTCAAATTATGGCTCGATAGCTGGCTCAAAAGTGCCTTCGCACTCTACTGAAAACGTTCGTAACCATAATATTGATAGTATAAAACTTCCCACCATCCAACTTCCGCGGTTTGACGGCAACTACCTTAAATGGATGGAGTTTAGGGATACGTTTGAGTCTTTAATAAATAGTAATAATATCCCTGACATCAATAAATTTCATTATTTACGCTCTTCACTTGAAGGTGGAGCGTCTCAAGTTATAAAAGCGGTTGAGTTTACTGCTGCTAACTATAAATCTGCTTGGGATTTGCTTGTTAAACGTTATAATAATAATAGAATACTTGTAAACAACCACTTAAACTCTCTTTTTAATTTTGAACCGATTTCTAAGGAAAGCTTCAAGTCTCTGCGTTATATGATTGATTACTATTCTAAAAATTTGAGTTCCTTAAATAATTTAAATGAACCTACTTCTCATTGGGACACATTGATTGTTTATGTGATGGTGTCGAAACTAGATGGCGCCACTAGTCGCAAATGGGAAGAAAGTAGGACTAACACGAATACTTCGCCTACTTTAGCTGAATTTAATGAATTTTTGCGCAATCGCGCTGATATTTTAGAAACTTTGCAGTATAATAATGTCACTAAATCTGAAAAACAAAGACAGTCGTTTTCAAAGGAAAATAAACTTTCTAGATCTTTTGTAGCTTCTCCTACTTTGAAAAATGCTAATTGTGTTATTTGCTCAGAACAACATTTAGTGTATAAATGTGATAAGTTTAAATCTATGTCAATAGACTCCAGATACAGTGAGGTTTTAAAACACCGCTTGTGTCAAAATTGTTTGCGTCCTGGACATTTTTCTTCTAGCTGCAAACATACTCCATGCAAATTCTGTAACAAAAAACATAATCTATTATTACATAGAAATACTTCTGGCGCTTCTGTCGCAGCGTCCGCTCCTGCGTCCTCTTCGTCTGAAGAAGCTTCTGCTCAGATTTCCACTGTTGCTATGATAGATCCTGTATCATTGTCCGCTGTAACTCTCGGTCAGGTCTTGTTGTGTACTGCTGAAGTCGAACTTGTTGATACTAATACTAATAAGTGTCATGTTGTTAGAGCTCTTCTAGACAATGGATCTCAGTCTTCTTTTATTACTGAAAATTTGCAAAATAAATTACAAATTCCTTGCTCGAATACTAATCTGTCTATTGCTGGTATAAACAATAGAGTCACTACTACTACTAAGAAATGTAAGGTAACATTGAAGTCACGGGTGAATACTTTCAAGTGTAATGTTTCTTGCTATGTCATACCTGCGATTAGTGGTAAACTACCTGGTGTCGAGGTAGATATTTCGCGACTTTCTCTTCCTGATTCTATTGAACTTGCTGACCCACATTTCCATCATCCTTCTGATATTGATATACTACTTGGTGCCGATATTTTTTGGGACATAATGGATTCCAAACAAATCAAGTTAGGCAAAAATAAGCCCACGCTCCAAAAATCTAAACTAGGTTGGCTCGTGACAGGACCTACTACTACTCAGAGTCCTGCTTCTACTACTCATTCTAACTTTTGTCAAGAGATTAAAGATTCTATTGCTAAATTCTGGGAAATCGAAGATATTCCTCTAGCTACTAATATATCTCCTTCTAAAGATAAGGAGTATTGTGAAAATCATTTTACTTCTAATACTGTGCGCTTGGAGAATGGTAGGTTCTCTGTTAAAATTCCTTTTCGCGAGGTTCCCGAGGTGGCTCTTGGCGACTCTTATCATCTAGCCAAGAGGCGTTTCTATAATCTGGAAAAGAAATTGTCTAAATGTAACTTGAAAGCAGACTATGCTAACTTTATTAATGAGTATGAAAGACTAGGACATCATACTAACTTATGTACCGTGAGAGAAGTCATGGACCGACTTACCTTTGGTTACTACATTCCTCACCATGCTGTAATTCGTGAAGCTAGTGAAACTACTCGCCTCAGAGTAGTCTTTGATGCTTCTTGTAAAACTACTAGTAATAAATCACTAAATGATATTCAATATGTTGGACCTGTGGTCCAGGATGACTTAATGGCTATACTACTACGTTTTCGTCAATATGCGTATGTAGTGACAGGTGACGTTGAGAAAATGTATCGCCAAATAGAGGTGGACAGTTCTCAACGTCACCTGCAGCTAATTCTGTGGAGGGAGAAAGAAACACTCCCGCTAAGAATATTAAAACTTAATACAGTCACATACGGAACCGCCTCCGCTCCATATCTTAGCACGAGGTGTTTAGTTCAACTCGCTGATGAGTGTTCTGATGATATGATTGCTAATACCATCAGGCACGATTTCTATGTCGATGATTTGAATACTGGTTCTGATTCTAAAACTGTCTTAGCTTCCACTGTGAAAGGGGTTATTGATAAACTTAACGAAGGTTGTTTTCCTTTGAGGAAATTCCGTACTAATGCTCCCGATATATTTGACGATATTCCTACTTGTAATGAATTTCAAGATTTCTGTAAACAGTCTTCTGTATTGGGACTAAGATGGACACCTGACTCTGATACTTTGCATTTTTCGGTTAATGTCGAAAGTATAGCTAAAGTAACTAAACGTTCTATACTGTCGAACTCTTGTAAAATCTTTGACCCATTGGGTTTGTTATCAGCTTGTACCATATTCCATAAAATTACTCTTCAAAAATTATGGCTTAGTAAACTTGACTGGGATGATAGCCTCCCAGAAGATACAAAAAAATCTTGGCTAAGCTTCTATAATGAGACGAAATTGTTTGAAGACATAAATGTTTCTAGATATGTACTTTGTGAATCTCCTACGTCTGTAGAAGCGCACTGCTTTACAGATGCGTCACAAGACGCTTATGGGACTTGCATTTATCTAAAATCTACTAATGATAAGGGTGATCAATCTGTTAATTTACTCTGTGCTAAGGCCAAGGTCAGTCCGTTGAAATCTGAAACTATTCCACGCTTAGAGCTCCTAGGCGCTTTGCTTGGCGCTAAATTATATGCTAAGGTTATACTGTCACTTAAAATTCCTATTACTCGTTCTGTATTCTGGACAGATTCTACTATTGTTCTGGGATGGCTGCACACTCCACCTAAAACACTTAAAACGTTTGTTAGTAATCGTATTGAACAAATTAGGGACTTAACTAATGAAAACTGCTGGCGTCATGTACCTACCGAATTGAATCCTGCTGACATGGCTTCCAGAGGGATTCAGCCTCGTCTTCTTCCTGGGAATGTCCTTTGGTGGCACGGCCCGTCCTTTCTGGCTAAACCTGAAAAAGAATGGCCTTCTTCTCCACATGCTCCTGCTGTGTTACCTGAAACAAGAATAAGCTTAAATACTAATATTTTACCTAATGATGTAATACCGTTTAATAAATACTCTAAACTCTATAAATTGCAAAGAGTTTTTGGTTATGTACTGAGATTTATAAATAATATTAGAAAAAATAATACCAAAATAACTGGTAATCTCACCTGTTCTGAATTGCACACTTCACTTACCTTGCTAGCGAAAGCTTCACAAAGAGAAACTTTCATTAAAGATATACACTCGCTAGAAACTGATAAAATCCTAAATCGTAAATCTTCTATTCTTTCTTTAAATCCGTTTTTGGACGATCAAGGCATATTACGTGTCGGTGGTCGTATCGACAACGCTTCATATTGCCCTTATAATAAAAGGCATCCTATTTTACTAGACCCTAAACATGTATTTACGAGAATGTTATTTGAAAAAGAACACTTACGGCTTTTACATTGTGGTCCTCAACAGTTGTTGAGTTCCATTAGAGAACTTTTTTGGCCATTAGGTGGCAAAGTGTTAGCAACTGCTACTGTACGATTATGCGTACGTTGTCAAAGATTTAGGGCTAAGCCTATGCAACAATTAATGGGTGACTTACCTGAACCTCGTGTTACTCCTGCTTCTCCTTTTGAGACTTGTGGCACCGACTTCGCTGGACCTTTTCTTATTCTTAATCGTAAAGGTAGAGGCGCAAAGACTTCCAAGTGCTATTTATGTATTTTCATCTGTTTTGCTACAAAGGCTGTACACTTGGAAGTAGTTAGCGACCTAAGTAGCAATGCGTTTATTCTATGCTTGCGTAGGTTTATCGCAAGACGTGGTAAACCTCATACTATTTTTTGCGATAATGGGAAAAACTTTGTAGGAGCTAGTAATGAACTAAACAGACTTCTAAAGAAATGTCAAGCACCAGTCAGCGACTTTGCGTGCAATGAAGGTATTAATTTTAAATTTTCTCCCGTCTATGCACCTAGTTTTGGTGGGGTCTGGGAGGCAGGGGTTAAATCGAGCAAATATCATTTAAAACGAATAGCAGGTAACTCTAGTCTAACTTTCGAAGAATTGTATACACTGTTTGCTCAGGTTGAAGCGATCATGAACTCACGTCCACTTACGTCAATGTCATCTGATCCTTCTGATCTACTACCCTTAACACCTGGGCACTTCTTAGTGGGTCGACCGTTGACTTCACTGCCTTCGCCTAATATCGAACGTATCAGCCTCAACAGATACGAGCTGATCGAACGCCTGAGACATCACTTTTGGTCACGCTGGAAAAGGGATTACTTGTCGACTCTACAGGAACGTGTGAAATGGAGGACAAGACAGCGAGATGTCAAGATCGGTGATCTTGTCTTTGTACTGGATGATCACTTAACGCCGATGAAGTGGCTTCTGGGCCGCATCCATCGACTATACCTTGGCGCCGACGGACTATGCAGAGTCGTCGACGTTCAAACTGCAGGTGGTATCATTAAGAGATCCATCTCGAAACTTTGTGCACTGGAAGGCACGTCAGATTCCCAAGAGCTCTTTGGGAAGCAAGTTCCCAAGGGGGGGGAGGATGTTGGGAATTCTAATACGCCTGGCCGGTAACACCGGACGGCCTCGTTACTACGGCAACAAGAATAATAACGAGAATAATAAGAAAAAGGAGTAACAAGGCTGTCAATGTTGGAACTTATATAATCTTAGATAATCTTGGATAATAAATATATAATTGGATAAACACACAGATCCTGTTCTTGGAATTATCCCCGACAGTAATTTAATTTTTGTGCATAAGAATATACATAATTATAAAAAGATTGGCGATGTATATAATAGACAAAGTAGGAACCGACATAAGCTTGCGGCTCCTGCTTTGCGCCTTGCAAAACTATGTAAGTTGTTTGTGGGTTTGGGTATAAGATTCCATAATAAAGTTCCGCAATTAATTTTAGCTTTGGCATTACAGCAGTTTAAAAACATTGAAAGGCTAATACAGAAAGCCTACTATACTATTGAGGAATACTTAGATGATAAAAATACGTGGATGCTACTCTTCGACCCTGTACAAGACAGTAATAACTAATGTAACTAGTAATAAGAATTATATTTTTACAAAGAGCAACCGCCGAGTTTCTTGCTGGCGCTTCTCGGTAGGAACAGCTTTCCGAACCAGCAGTAGAGTTGACGATTCAAAAGCACTTGTTTACAAGTTTATTTTGAATTTGAATTTGAACTGTCTTGCCTTAGGCAAGGGAGCTGATTGTCCCAATACTAACATTTGGATCATTGTTACTTTGGACACCTGCTATATTTTTGCGATCACTCGGCCGCCTATACTTCTCACTTTATCAGTTTACCTTCATTTAATCTTGGTAATTGCCTGACAAAATAGTGTGCGTGTCTCTTTAACACACCCTGACCTAATTTTTCATGACGAATAACTCCGGATATTACATTGCCCGGTTCCAATATTTCGTAAACGATTCAGAGTGATTTCCGGTATCTGATACCCAGGGTAATATGTACACGGCTTATTGTGTCCTTTTTAGGTATATAAAATTTATCTTTATTTTTTATACTATCGTTTATATGATATTCTACCGGTAGTTAAATATTTTTATATCTTTCATCTCAATGTTATTTCCTGTAAAGCGCTGCATCGTATTCTATTTTTTAGTGTATTAAATTCTATGTCAGTTAACATTGTAATTTATTTAAATTATTTATACTTTTGTATGTTTTTATAATCTATACTAATATATAACGCTGACGAGTTTGTCTGTTAGATTGTATGAAACGCACTAATCTCAAGAACTACTGCACTGATTTGAAAAATTGTTTCAGTGTAAGATAGTCCATTTATCAAGGAAGGATATAGGCTAAATACAATCACGCTAAGATGAATAGGAGTTTTATATCCCTTTCCACTTTTCTATCTGGTATTTCAAGTGTCAGTTATTTAAAAATCTGTTACAGGCTTACTGCTGGATAAATATTTCCTTTCTCCTTAGAAAGTAGAAGCTTACCATGTGATATCAAATTTCAAATTAAAATACATGTTAATATTCTTTATGTTAATCACAGACATTAAACATTAGACATTAGACAAGTGCATTAAAACAGTCAAGTCCACTGCTAGTTCGAAAAATCTAACTGAACTAACTAGAAGAGCTAAAAATAAACTCGTTACTATAGGAATATATCTATTTTTCAGGGATTCCCATGAATACAGTAATCGAAAAGCTGTTCAGATACAATATTGACCCTTAAAAAATTAAATTCAATCTTAAGCTTTCATGCTTAAAATCATCTAAATGGAGTTATAGCAAAAAAAACAAGTCCGCCAAATTTGAAAAAATCACTCGTAGAACTCAAGGCACGAAGCCAAAGTCGCTCATAAGATAAAAATAAAAAGAGAGTCCTCTAGTTCATTAATTATCAATGAAATACTAGTATTTTAATTGTAATTGCGGATATATGTTCGTTTAATTTATATATTTACACAGCTAACTACAATAATCGCATCACAAACAAATAATACGAGCAAATACAAAACGAACATTATGCATGTTCGTTATTTACTTGTAATGTAATCAACAAATGCAATACTCTGTATTGATACTTTGATTATATTACAAATGTTTGTAAATAAACAGTATCGTATTCCAACATATTTTAACGTAGAACAACAGGAATTTAACTATGTGTGAGAAATATGTCAATTATCAATTACGCAAATATATGACCCATATTCTCTCTCTACGGAGTTAAAACATGGACACTCCGAGCAAGTAACCGTCGACGCGTAGATGCCTTCGAGATGTGGTGTTGGAGAAGAATTTTGCGCACCCACTGGACTGCCAAAAGAACCAATCTGTCAATTCTCAAGGAACACAACGTTTTAACTAGGCTTTTGACCATCTGCCTGCAAAATGTCCTTGAGTATTTTGGCCATATAGCGCATAATAGTGGTGATAATCTTAAATAGATGGTCATCACCGGCAAAATCGAGGGGAAGAAACCACGAGGGCGAAGTCCAATGCGTTAGACAGACCCAATCCGCCCTACCTCGACAGTAGGATGTACGAGGCCATTCACGCAGCGAACAACCGACCCCGTTGGCGCAACATAGTTCGCACAAAAGCGATCCGTAGTGGGGTCACGACCCTCAGCATTGAGGAAAACGACTCTGGGAGCTAATAGAACTGCCACCAGGGATCCGAAATGTGGCAGCTACCAACCAACGAATGAGTTAGGCCATACAAAGGGGTAACGCTCCCAGTATTTCAACACATTGCAATGGAATCGATGGTTTCAATTAAGTAAATATAATTATATATTTATTATTATTATTTAGTTAGTTTTAAGTTTTGACTAAATGCTTGTTTTTGTAAATTAAATTTCGAGCATGCATTCTTTGGGCACGACTGAATGGAATCACGCTCGAGTTCCTTTTTTATATATTTTTTTGTTATTAGCTATTCTCGTAGAAGTCAGTATTTCACTCAATTTACATAAAACTGTAATGTACTATTAACCTTCCGGAAGAATGGCATTATCTTTTTGTGAAAACTGAACCATCCGTTCAGTAGATTTTGAGAAAATCGATCACACACAGACAAACAGCTTTCTGAACTTGGTTTCATAATAAGTATAAATTTATATTAAGTTAACTACGTTAAAGTGTACACTTGTACTTATATATGAAGAATATTAATTTATTTATTTATGCCATCAACAATATAAACACCATAAATAGTTACAAATACACATTATATAACTATTATTAAATTAAGTGCTATATTAATTATTGATGGCAACAGCGTGCGCAAATTAACAATAACTTCTAAGAACTATATTAAGATAAAGAACATAAACAAAAAACAATATATTTGAGAAAAAGAAATAAAGTATAATAATTAAAAATAATAAAAAAAATAAAATGGCAAAATAGGAACTACAAAATAGAATAGAAAGAATAGAAAAACTTACGCGTGTCGTCGTACTGTAAGCCATGAAATTCACTAAAACACCTTTGCACCGCCAAAGTGTTCCATGGCGTCGGGTCCCAACACAATAAGCTGTCATAGTACGCCGGGCAAAACTTATCAGATAGATTAAAATTTTTCGCCAGGCATTCTTCACTGGCATTATCTCCCACTCCCTCTGTACCCTCCAACGTATGTAGGTCCTCCAGTTTGGCGGAATTAGGGTCGCTTCGACTAGAAAATGTACTTTGGCTTCTTCTTTGGTTAGTCACTAATCACTTATTCTCACATTTATATTGTTTGTGATAAGAGATCCATCACTACTTCAAGTGTTTTGCGCACCACGCCTGAGCGTAACGGATTCTGCGGAGTACCTCAGCGTCGGTATGAATGTTACCATGATAAGACTGTTTGCGCGCGGCTTGTGTTCTAACTTATCAAGTGATAAGACTACAAATGCAAACATCGGTAGTCTATAAGAGTATTTATGGATCGCCTAAGGAATTCTTTTTTTCCAAAATGCCTCCCAACTCGATCGTTTAACCTGTAAAAAGAAGTCAGTGTTAATGTTGTTTAATGATAACGACAGTTGGGTAACGTTTGTACTGACAAGATACGCAGTTGGAAGTTTATTTAGTTGAGATCTTCAGTATCATACTATTTGAAGATCTTATAAAAGTAACCGAGAGAAACGATTATTTATAGAGATATTTTATTTACAAGAGAGGCGATTATTTATTTTAGTATAATACGAAGAAGCAAGCTTACTATGCATTTTTAAGGGACCATGTTATTTTACATGTAAACAATGTTGATAATTTCAATTTTGTATTACTTATTACGCATTTAGTATTCGTGGTAAAGCACAAACAATATAAAGATAAAGGCACTCACATACTTAAACAGTATAAAGTTATTTGGCAGACTAAAAGATTTTGATATATAGACTGTGACCAAACCTTCGAATTTTGCGAATCCGTATATATTTAATAGCGTTTGGTAAGATATATCAGCGTAAAAAATCCCTTAAAATTTAATTATCATTGTCTTTAAACTCTGTTTACTCAGAACCCAGTAAAGATGATACACAGAAAAGTGAAAAATTACTTGGGCACATTTTTGTTAATAGTAGGTGTATACAAGGATCAAATATGCAAAGTAACTAAAATACTGGTTTACTGAAATATGTTCTTGTACGTATAACGTTATTAGGTGGAAAAAACGATCTCAGAAGCTACTATGGTCTCTTAGTTCGAAAGGCTTCTTGGAAATCCTTCGACCCTTTCTCTGGTAGACGTCCACCGATTGATAAGAAAAGAAGAAAAGCGCCCTCTGGTATAGCAACACCATAACCACATATCGTATAAAAATTGTCTTCGATAAAATAATTCGTATTGCTTTGTCATTGTTAATTTTTCCTTAAGTTAATGTACTCAGTGTAATATTGTACATACAAGAATTTGAAAGACTTTCCCCGTTTGACTGATACGCCGGGCCAATGAACTACAACGGGAATGACTATAAAACAAAAGTAAACATGTCATTTATTTCTATTTGCAGTGTGTAACCGTCTTTATTTGGTGCCTTAACTCTATTGACTTTCCTTAACCTATAAAAATGTCCTGATAGCGTTGTAGAGCACACTTTCAAATTACTACGCATAAATTACATGTACCTATTTTTGCACGCGTCATGGATTACAGAAAAATAAAGACGGATTTTTAAAATTTAAGAACGCTTTTACATTTAATGTGATGAAGATTCCTTGCACCGCTGTTCGGCCATGGACATTTAGTTTTATGAAAAAACAAAAGCAACCTTTTTTCCAATTTTGAAATTTCCTTTAAATATTGGTTAGTACGTCAACAATAGAAATATTATAAAGCAATATTCATAATGAAAATTATATCATGAGTACGTTTTATTAAACATCTAATAATTAATAAATAAATAAATATATGGGACACTTGGGGTTTTCCCTCTATAATAGTCCTTGTGTATATTAAAAAAATCTGATAAAAAAATATATATATTCCATCTTTCGGTTCAATCAAGAATGAAGTAAATTGTACTGCAACTAATGTAGTCCAAACTAAACAGTTATTTATAATATATCAATTAAACTATGTAGCATAGGAAATATTTATTTATGTATCACAAAAACGTAGAACGTTATTCCTCATTAATGTATGATTTAAAAAATGTACCTTTTAGTTTGAATAAACAAATAAAAAAGTATTAGTGGAACGGATACCTTAAATTAAGTTTAATGCGAAACGAGCTCCCGAGGCTTAAGGCCTTGAATGGAGATTGTTTTGTTTTCATTCCCTCACTGTCCACTGAATAATTCAATTAAATGCTGCAGCTAACTTCCTAAATGAGGACGTTGAATACTCGGCTCACAGCCGCGTTGATTGTTTGGCTTTCCACTGTACTTTATTTTTCTTTTTTGTTAAATTAGTAGCGTCTTTTAAAACGTATAATCATTTTCAAACATTAGCTCGCTTAATTAATAAAGTATAATTATCTTCAAAAAACGCTGTGTGGTATTCGGCTGAATAGAATAGTACTACCCTCATTTCATACCGAGGTCTCGTACTTTCGTACTTTCTATTGTATTTTATTTTTATTTTTTGTTAAATTAGTAGCGTCTTTTAAAGCGTATAATCATTTGAAAACATTAGCTCGTTGATTTAATAAAGTATAATTATCTTCAAAAAACGCTGTGCGGTATTCGGCTGAATAGTAGTACTACCCTCATTTCATACCGAGGTCTCGTACTTTCGTACTTTCTACTGTATTTTATTTATTATTTTTTGTTAATTTAGTAGCGTCTTTTAAAGCGTATAATCATTTCAAAATATTAGCTCGTTGATTTAATAAAGTATAATTATCTTCAAAAAACGCTGAGTGGTATTCGGCTGAATAGAAAATAGTACTACCCTCATTTCATACCGAGGTCTCATACATTCGTACTTTCTACTGTATTTGATTTTTATTTTTTGTTAAATTAGTAGCGTCTTTTAAAACGTATATACCATTTTTAAACATTAGCTCGCTTAATTAATAAAGTATAATTATCTTCAAAATAACGCCATTTAGTATTCGGCTGAATGGAATAGTACTACCCTCATTTCATACCGAGGTCTCGTACTTTCGTACTTTCTACTGTATTTTATTTTTATTTTTTGTTAAATTAGTAGCGTCTTTTAAAGCGTATAATCATTTCAAAATATTAGCTCGTTGATTTAATAAAGTATAATTATCTTTAAAAAACGCCGTGTTGTATTCGGCTGAACAGAATAGTACTACCCTCATTTCATACCGAGGTCTCGTACTTTCGTACTTTCTACTGTATTTTATTTTTATTTTTTGTTTAATTAGTAGCGTCTTTTAAAATGTATAATCATTTTTAAACATTAGCTCGCTTAATTAATAAAGTATAATTATCTTCAAAAAACGCCGTGCGGTATTCGGCTGAATAGAATAGTACTACCCTCATTTCAAACGGAGGTCTCGTAAAAGGTAAACTAAACTAAAACTAAAGGCGACTAAAGGTATTTTGACCCACCGCGTGGTATCCGGTTAATCATAATCATAGAAGTTATTGAAACAATTTTGAAGTAAATTTATATTAAATAAGAGTAGTCGCGGTAAAATGTGTGTAACATAATATTATAGCACGGTTTAATGCTTACCCATAAATCGATCAGTTACGGTCAGCGTAAGGTAAGCCGTTCCCGATTTATACGGCTGAGAGAATCCTTTGATCTTTACTCCAGACATTTATCTAGGTATAGCTAATTAATAGGCTTAATGTGGACGTAAGTATAAAATATCTAGATAGTACTTTATGAAAACTAAATATATATATATATATATATTTTATAGTTGAGTCTTTCTATAGCTATGGAAACTCAGTACAGCTTTAGTTACTTAAGTACATATAATAAAAAACTAATGAAAATATTATTTTGCATTGTTTTTATTATTTTTTATGTAGAGTGTATTACTGGTTCTCATACCCGATACATGCAGAATTCGTAAAAACTCATGCATTATCCGCCACTGATAGCACACCAATACAAAAGCACTGCACACATTCACCACCACAATCTCCACAAATGTTTCGCCCCGTAAGCGAATCATCATCAGGATAGACTCCACGACAAAATTGCAAAGCGATTTCGATTTTGCATGTATCAGGTATGAGAACGAATAGCAATTAGCATTACATATATTTTCTTTTATCGCGGATTATAGCAAAAAAATATTTTCATAAGTTTTATATTATGGACCTCCGCAAAGTAACGCCTAATTCTATAAATTACGTATTATAAAATAAATTGTTTAACGAATTTTTAGATTAATTAATTAATTTTTAGATTTTTTTAGATAAACGAATTTTTGTACGATTTTTACTTAAAGATAGTGCAATTCTTTCGAAAGGTTTAGGTTAATAGAACATTGCCTTTTATGTAAATTGTGTTGAAACAGGTCGCGCGGTTGTAAAAAACTCTCTTGTAGAGGGTTAGAGCTAGAGCTAGAGTTAGAGCTCTCTTTCACTCGCTTGCGTCGCGTAAACCAGAGACATACAATAAAATAATGTACTAGAAAATTATAGATCTACAAAAATACTACAAAAAAGTCCGCATGAACATGTCTCTATCTCTTATGGTTAACTCATAATAACTACTTTTACGTTCAAAATTTCAATTCACGCAAGCGAAGCCGCATTCACAGCTAGTAAGTTATAGTACCGATTCCATCATCATTTACAAACCACGTTACAACTACAAACCACAAAAACTCATCAAAATCAAATTCACATGGACAAAGGAAATTTATGAGGTGAATTTGAATATGTATTACTTGCACAATTTTAAATTATAATAATTTGGTGCTGTAGCTAGAAATAAAAACAAATCTAAAAATAGAAATAAAACTCTGAATACCACTAAATCCAATTACACTCGATGGAATCGAGTCCACAAACGGCTGGGATAGAATTTAGGCCAAACATTTTGTTGAAAAGCTGCAAATTGCCTATTGTGTTTCTATACACGTGTATGTGCAGATTTTTTTAGATGAAACGTTGATGAAAGCCGTTGCATCTATAAAACTACACTTACATTTGTTATGGTTTGAATGAAAATATATGAAGTTTCATTGACTTAAACATTAAATTAATAATTTAAAAAGTTAAACATAAAAGTTTAAAAAATACCACCCAGGTACGGTGGTAATTTTTGAAATGATGTAAAAAAATTCAAAAGAAAAATGAAAAAATAATAGGGCAGATGGGGCTCGATCCTAGGTATTTTCACCTCTTTAGACCGCCCGTTCCCCAAATGAACTACCATGACTTTACGTTTGACAGCGAAAAATTGTGATTTTATTCAACAAAAATTTAAAAAAAAATTTAAGAGCTATAAAACGTCATTTTTTTTTAAATAAAACTTATCTAGAATCGATTTTTCTCCCACAAAACCCCCCTACTTGCTGAATTTCAGGAAAATCGTTGGAGCCGTTTCAGATATTCCGAAAATATATATACATAGACATACAAGGTTAACTCATTTAAATAAATATTAAAGATATAAGCTTCTAGTAATTAAAAACCTTTTAACAAAATGTCCCTATTGTTGAGGAGTTCCTACGTCTGAAAACATCATCATGTCATGCTTATCATAAACATAACAATGACAATTCATCGGGACTAGAACATTATGTGAAATTTCAGCTCAATCGGACACCGGGAAGTGAGTTAAATTTAACTTGTAAGATTTGGTTTTGAATCTAAAAGCTATGTATCTCGGGAGCACCTCAAGATTCGCATTTGGGGCCTTTTTTATTTCTAGCTTATAGTAATGATATTGAAACTGAAATAAAAAATTGCACGATATCCTTATTTGCAAATGACTTGAAACTGTACAAAGTAATAAAATGAGAGAGTAATCAGTGACATAAAGTTAATACAAGACGATTTAAATAGAATTATTAAATAGTGTGACGTCACCAATATGACTCTTAACTCTACCAAATGTTTCCACATAAAATACACTAGAAAAAAGCCACTTGTGTCTTTTCATCCTGTTGATGATGATGATCTAATGATGAATGTATCAGGTATAAAAAATGGACCTAGTATAAGTATATAATAAACCTAGTCCACTTTATCTTTAACAGTATATATATTTTCTATTTACTTCATATTGGATTATAGCAAAATAATGTTATTATTCCTTTAAATAATTTTGTATTAAATTCAATGTGTTCTCATCCATTCGCAATACTCAATTTAGTACAGCACAACACCTTATGTAAGCCAGTATTTTTATCGTAGTAATTTTAATTGTGTTATGATATCGTTTTAGTACTAAGGTGTGAAAAAATTTGAACAGACCTTTTTCCCCATTCTCTTTATTTCTCCTTTGGCGCGATAAAATTTAATATTGAATAAAGCAGAAGAAAAGTATTTTACCATTGTAAATATAAAATTAATTATATTCTCAATCATTCAATTGTGTAGCTATTTTATAATGAAATATCTTTTTCATAATAGCTTGTTTGAAATTGTACGTAAAATTAGCATCCCTTTATTACTTTATTCCACTTATATTCTGGATTTTTATATAAAGCAAAAACGTCAGTCGATTGTATTTCGTTTTTGGTATTATTTGCTCTTCTTGGCCGTTATTGACCTTCGCTAGTTTATTACGAATCTTTCTTTGTTTACAAAGTATTTCACTGTATAACAGTAGCAAAGAGATATTATGTATCAGAGAACTATATTTTTTTCATCTATTTATTTATATCATCAATTGTTATTAATATTATTGAAAAATATACATACAATGTAGGTGTGCAAGTTTCCCCACGATGTTTTCCTTTTCCGAAACTTGTGTGATAAATTGCAATTATCAATTACGCACATAACTTTTTATAGAAAAACTCATTGGTAAAACTCATCGATATAGTCCCACGGTTTTGTCGCTGGGCTATCACAGCTTGTTACTAAAATTTTCTAACGTAATCGTACTCAAGGCTACTTTATTTTGCCCATTTTAAAACGAAGCGGTAATTCCGTGTCAAAATTTTGTAGATTTTTTATACACCAAAATAGTTCGGTGTAAATAGATAGTCTGTCTTAATACCAGACCAAGGTAATCTAGGTCAAAATCAAATTAATATGGTAGTATATATTTAGATAATAGTACCGTATAGCAGAAAAATCTTTTACGTATATATTTAAATGTACTAAAATGATTTGGCTTTTACGGTTTTTACGGTATCTATAAAACTAATTCTGTCACTCCATTTTATAAAATTTACTATGGTTTATGAATACTTGATATAAAGCAAGTTATTCTGATATGATCTCCACGGTCAGTAGATAAAAGCTAAGATATGCGAAAGTGTTCTTATATAGGTCAATACGGAACGAAGAGCTTGTGGGTAGTAACGTGTAATGTATAAATTATTGTTAATGATCCAATATTTTATATAAAAAAATCGAATTTTCTGTTTATTTTAATAGTTTAAATGCTATGGCCGTGTGGTATTCGGCTGAGTAGAACAGACCACTCTCATTTCTTACCGAGGTGTCGTATAAGGCGACTAAAATAAGTCGACTTGTCGTGTGGTATACGGCTGAGCAGAATAGAACAACCTCTTTTCTAACCGAGGTGTCATAAATGGTGACTAAGGTAACTTGAACCACTGTGTGGTATCCAGTTTAGTAGAATAGACCACCATCTTTCTTACCGAGGTGTCGTAAAGTACGACTAAAGTAAGTTGATGTCAGGCATGCGGCCGGTCGTAAAATTGCAGCCAAATCATGTAACAGCATGTTTAAAACGTGTTGTGTCGACCCCACTTACAGTGGGATAAGAGCAGGAGGATAATGATTTAATAATTTAAATGCTAAAGTGTTTGTTTGTTTTTCTCCCTTTTTACATTCGAACAGAAGAATAAATATGAATAATATAGTTTGCGAATAGAGCTTTGTATTATAATTAACTTGAAGATTCATGCAACTTTTATAAGAATCGTTATAAAAGTTTATTGTATCCTTATATATAAGTTAAGTCAAATTCCTCTTTCACGAAAACGTGACTTCTTGAGCATGGAAATACTTTGAGCCTACTTATGTTTTGGGACTTGACCTAATTAAATTGCAAACATACCTCGTTGATATATTTGTGAAATATGTTTAAGGTAAGTTGGAAATGCTCTGCTCCAGGTATATTCGTATTCGTTCAAATCATTCCAATCAGAAAGAAGGTTTGAGCTTACTAGCACTTTTGAATCTAATATATAATAATCTTTAGTCGTATTTTACGAAATTTCGGTCAGAAAGAGTGTGGCTCTACCAAACCGGATACCGCACAGTGAGTCAACTTACCTTAGTCGCCTTTTACGACACTTCGGTAAGAAATGAGGTTGGTCTATTCTACTTAGCCAGATACCACACGGCAGGTCGACTTACCTTAGTCGCCCTTTACGACACCTCGGTAAGAAATGAGGTTGGTCAATTCTACTCAGCCGGATACCACACGGCAGGTCGATTTAACCTAGTTGCCCTTTACCACACCTCGGTAAGTAATGAGGGTGGTACTATTCTATTCAGCCGAATACCACACGGCGTAAAATTTGGTTTAGCTTTTATTATATAAATATAATAAAATGAAAGCGTCTTAATAAATGGCTTGGGCTTAAAATTCTGCCCTTTAAGGGCTTGCCTTGTTTAATTATAAAAGAGCTCTTGGAAATTGATTGGTAATTGAAAATTTAGTTACGATTTCGACCTCAAAATGAATCTTTTACTACCGTTATACTATTGGAGGAATAAATAAAACGGACGAATAATTCAATTGTTTTATTCAAATGAAGTTGGATGAAATATTTTTCTTTCCAATTCCTTGTTTCAATAGAAAAAAACCTTTATGCATCATCAAGCTTTCACAGACCCTTTTGGCTTCGAAGGTTTGGAAGCAATATTTTTATTAAATTAAGGATACAATTTAACTGTTCTTTTCTTTAGTAAGGATGGCCGGTTAGAACGTAATTGTTATCAACGATTTACGGGTTTAGGTAAGCACCTATTAGTAGTCTAGGAAATTCATTAATATTTACAATCAATGATGTGCTTTACAGTGATGCAAAACATGACAAAACTGAAACATAAGTTTAAGAGTATTTCTGGCAAAATTGTAACCATTTATTGCCTGACTGCCTAGGCAGGCATTATTTTATCCAATTTATTTTATCTAATTGATATTTACAATTAATGATGCTATTTCTTCTTCTTCTTCAACCGATGGACTTCCACTGCTGGACATAGGCCTCTTCATGGGATCTCCACAACACACAATTTTGTTCCGGTTGTATCCAGCGGCTCCCGACGACCTTTTTGAGGTCATCAGTTCATCTAGTAGAGGGTCTTACAACACTGCGGTTTCCGGTTCATGGTCGCCATTCCAACACTTTGTGACCCCAACGTCCATCGGTTCACCGCACTATATGCCCTAACCATCGCCAATTCAGCTTCGATTCAGCGACCCGCTAAGCTATGTCAGTGACTCTGGTTCTTCTACGGATCTGCCCATTTCTGATTTGATCATATAGAGATACTCTGAGCATAGCTCGCTCCATCACTCGCTGAGCGATTCTGAGCCTTCTTATGAGGCCCATAGTCAGCGACCTATTTACAGTGAAGCAAAACGTCATGATCAGACCTGCAAGAGCATTTCTTGTATATATATGACCGATTAGGACATGGTAGTTCTAAACTTCAAATATGGCTTTCTATAGAGCTATAGATATAGTTGCTATTAAAATTATTGCTTTATCAAAATTAGTAGCAGTAAAAATACTAATTGTCGAAAATAAATAGAATAGATTTTTTCATTTAGGAAAATTCATTAAGGTAATTAAGTTAAGTTATTAAGTTATCATTATATTGCTAATTAATTGGATTATAAGTGATTTATCTTAGATTCTACTTCAAAATAATCAATTTAGGTAATAGATTATCTTAAGTCGGCTTTGCGTGGATATTTAATTATTTCCTTGATATTGATGTCTTCAATTTACGCCGTGTGATATCCGGCTGAATAGAATAGTACCACCCTCATTTCTTACCGAGTTGTAAAAGACGACTGAGGTTATCGACCCGCCGTGTGGTATCCGGCCCAATAGAATAGACCACCCTCATTTCTTACCGAGGTATCGTAAAATACGACTAAGGTAAGTTGAGAGGCAGGCGGCCAAATACGTAGCCAAATCATTTGACAACATGTTTGTGACATGTTGTGCCGACCCTATTTAGAGTGGGATAAGGGAAGGAGGATGATGATTATTGTCTCCAATTTCGATGACGAATATTTTAAAACCATAGGTATGTGAAAAACAGTAATTAAACTTGTTTATTCTAATTAAAGAAATACCAGTAACGAGTTGCGACTCTCTCAGGAAATGTATTCAAAACTTATACGGTTAATCATCCTGTTCATCGTTACAGACTTTAGATAACTTCTACTTGCGAGATATTTGTATTGTATAATTAGTTAATGTTTGGTCTACGAGTAATATTATGTAAATTTATCGCCCGCAGTGCTTTAGAAACAAATTCGGCAAACAATAACTTGTTTCAATTTATGTTAACTATAGAACAACATATATCTAAGGTTAGGCTTTGGTCGGTTCTACAGAACGATATAAATAACTAAGCTAAATTTTTGTGCGCTAAGTGACCGGAATTCGAACCCACGACCTCTCGATTGTAAGTCCGTTACCCTAACCATTCAGCTACCGCCGGTATTTTCATAGATCATTATGTCTCTTCTTGCATGACAAATAGAGTCGTGCCCTGATTTTCAAAAAATACTAGACAACTTTAAAGGATAAAAAGTTAATTTTATATACTACAGCTTCGGATATACACATAAATACAATATCAAATATATAATAAAACAACAGATGTAATAAAACAGTTTATAAAATAACGCCTTATGTAACACTAAAGCTATCGAATTAACGAATTCGATAGCTTAAGACGAAGATCTGAATGATTCAGGCTAATATTGCATTCAACTTTAAACGCTATGTTCTTATCTTTAATATTTAAATAATTTAATCTTGTGTATATTTATATTTTCTGAATTTTGGAGAAGGTTCCAACGATTTTCATGAAACTTAGTATGTGGAGCGTTTCAAAAATTCTTAATAAATTACGCATTATCCATTAACAAAACTGCTTAAATTGAAATATAATCCAAAGCTTAATTTTGCTGTCATTTGCAAAGTGGTAATAGCACAGTGGGGAACGGGCTTACTAAAGAAATGAAAATTCCCAGGATCGAGTTCCAGACATCACCAGCCTTTTAATTATTTATATCTTTTTATAAATTAGTGAGTTAATGACCGGCCGTGATAATAGTGACGCGTCTCTTATATTTCAAGATCAAAATATAACCGATCCGCAACAAACTGTCGCGAAGCCTTGTGATCACAGTACATCTCCGTCTTACGCGAGTATAGTGGCATTTGATAATACGAATAAGACTATCTCTGTCCCTCACCTGCAACAGGTAACTACAGCGCTTGAGCGGTCGGCGGAGGGAGCGCGGGCGCCGTTGCCATCCTTGAGTACGGCAAAGGTGAGCGCCCCAGTCGACTTGGTGTCGTCACACGGGGTGCGTAATGTATGTACAGATGCTTTAAGGTCTAATATCGAGAAGGATAAGGACTGGATACGGGTTGAAAAGCGTAAGACATCTCGTTTTAAGGGGAAGATAGGTACTGCCGCGGCAGATATTTCGACGAATTTTAAGGCAGCTGATTTAAAAGTGCCATTGTATATTTATAACGTTTCGAAAGAGACAACGGAACGAGATATCGCGGATTATATATATAGTAAGACACAGATACACATTGCTCCTGAAAAAGTGAATATAAAGTCTTCTAGAGATTATATTTCTTTTAAAATATATATTCCTAAAAATAAATTGACACAATTTACGGATAAAGCTCTTTGGCCCGAAGGTATATATTTTCGGAGATATATAGTATTTAAAAATAAAGTCGCGGCTGATTAAGGCTATCTATATAATATACTAACTAACTAAGGCTATAACTTGGTTAAAAAAAAAAAAAAAAAATGGCACATATAAACGATAAAAACATATTTATCACTAGACAGTGTAAGTTAGTTAGTTTCAACTGTAAGAATTTGAAGCGGTCGGTAGACATTGTGCGAGACGTGTGTAGAACAGCAGATGTAGTGGCTCTGCAGGAAACTTGGCTGCTTCCCCACGACCTTGCATATCTTTCTACCATTCATGGCGATTTCTCATCGACTGGCAAGTCGGCCGTTGATACGGGCGCGGGAGTTTTACGCGGCCGTCCTTATGGAGGTGTTGCGCTCTTATGGCGTAAGAGCGCTTTCTCGTCGGTAAGTGTGGTAAAGTGTGATAGTGTGCGACTGTGCGCGATTAAGTGTCGGGTGCGGGAGTATACAATTTTATTTTTCTCTGTATATATGCCAACAGACTGTGCTGCTAATCTTCCTGATTTTACAGACTGCTTGAGTGAAATAAATGCGGTTATTGAGGACAGCGGTGTGAATATGGCATATATTTTAGGAGACTTTAATGCCCATCCTAATGAGCTATTTTTTAATGAAATGCAATTATTTTGTACGGATCAGGATTGGATGTGCGTTGATTATGAACTTTTAGGGGGTAATAATGATGTTTATACCTATATTAGTGACATACACGGCTGTAAGCGTTGGTTAGACCATTGCCTCGTAACTAAGATGGCTAGAAGCTATGTTGAGAAGGTTAATATAATGTATAGCGTTTCGTGGTCTGATCATTTTGCCGTTGAAATATACTGTAAATTTACCATATTGGATTTACATGTAACAACACCCCAGACTATGAACGAAATTATATGGGGACACAGGGATAGTGAACAGTTAAATTATTATACCGAATTATGTAACAATAAGCTTAGTACAATAAATTTGCCTGTAGAACTCATGCAGTGCTGTGAGAAAATGTGTAATAAGGCGGAGCACAAATTAATCATAGATGATGTTTATACGGAGGTTGTAAAAATACTTCAGTATGCGTCCACATCTAGTTACAATGCTCGCAGACGACGTAAGAAGGGCTATATAACGGGCTGGAACAAGTACGTCAAACAAGCGCATATGGAGGCTCGACACTGCTTTCTCGCGTGGGTTTTTTCCGGGAGGCCCACACGTGGGGATGATTTTATTAAGATGACGGAATCGCGTAAAACTTTTAAAAAGAATTTGAAGTGGTGTCAAGATCACCAAGAACAAATAAAAATGGATATCTTAGCATCATTACATGGGGCAAAAAGTTTTGGTCAGTTCTGGAAAAACACCAGGCAATTGAGTGCGGGGTCGAGTCTTCCTGCGGAAATAGGTGGGGTGAGCGGTTGTTCAAATATTGCCAACATGTTTAAGGGAGATTTCCAGGTTCGTCCTACGAACAATGTTCACCAAGGTGATGTATGCGCTCGGACTCTCACGGGCAATTCCTTGCAATTCTCTGAAGCTGATATTATCCAAGCGATCAAAAGTATGAAGCGGGGAAAATCGCCGGGTCATGATGGTCTGAGCGTAGAGCATCTACGTTATGCGGGTGAGCACCTTTCCGGGGTTCTTAGGGTACTGTTAAGTAGGTGTATTAACCATAGCTACTTACCAGATGCTATGATAAAGACGGTGGTCGTACCAATAATCAAAAACAGAAAGGGCGACGCAGCGGACAGGTCTAACTACCGGCCGATATCCTTGGCTACAATCATAGCTAAAGTGCTTGATTCTCTGCTTGATACACAGCTAAGAAATTCGATTAAAATACACGACGCACAGTTTGGTTTTAAACCAAACTTATCTACTGAATGTGCCGTGCTGTGTCTCAAGCAGACAGTCAGGTATTATACGGATAGAAAAACTCCCGTCTATGCTTGTTTTTTAGATCTGTCCAAAGCATTCGACCTGGTTTCTTATCCAATGCTATGGCATAAAATGAGAAATGAGACCAATCTACAGCCCGAAATTATAGCTCTGTTTGAATATTGGTACGGCAATCAGTCTAATGTAGTTAAATGGGGCGACGCCTTTAGTGAAACGTACGGAATGGAATGTGGCGTGCGTCAGGGAGGTCTGACTTCACCTCGGCTTTTTAATCTGTACGTTAATCAGCTGATTGAGGAGCTTAGTGGAGCCGGCGTTGGATGCTCAATAGATGGCATGCCAATGAATAATATAAGCTATGCCGACGATATGGTTCTACTGAGTCCCTCAGTCAGAGGGTTACGAAAACTGCTCCAGATTTGTGAAGAATATGCGGAGGCCAAGGGGCTTAAATATAACTCTAATAAGAGCGAATTTCTTGTTTTCAGGGGAAATAACAAACCAAATGCATATATTCCCACTATACAGCTGTGCGGAGTTCCCCTGAACCAGGTTAAGGAATTTAAGTACCTTGGCCACGTAGTAACAGACACACTGGAAGACGACAGGGACATGGAACGAGAGCGAAGGGCGCTGTCAGTTCGCGGCAACATGCTGGCCCGCAGATTCGCACGTTGTACAGTTGGAGTCAAACTAACTTTGTTTAGAGCATATTGCCAATCATTTTACACGTGCGGTCTGTGGATCGACTATACGCAGCGAGCATACAGCGCCTTGCGCGTTCAATACAACAATGTTTTGAGGGCGGTGTTGAAGAGGCCCCGTCATTGTAGTGCATCGGCTATGTTTGCGGAAGTTCGCGTGGATGATTTTTACGCGATCTTGCGCAAGCGTGCTGCTTCATTTATGTACAGGCTCACGAGCACTTCTAACACCCTTCTCAAAACATTGTGGTGGAAGTACGACAGTCCCTTCCTGAACCACTGGAATGGTGTACAGTGCACACGCAATGGTGCATAGTTTTTGTAAATAGTTTAGTTAAGTTAAATTAGGTTTTTTGTTATTACTAACATAGATTTAAGAAATATTGTTACTAACAACTAAGTAGGTATGGATATTGTATCCGATTTAAAAATTAAATAATAATAATAATAAAAGTACCGACCAAGGCTTGGTCACGCAGGTACTTATATAATAAACTTACTACACTAGTGCCTGAAGGTTTTGCCAATAATCACCACGCTTGGCATGCGGGTTGGTGATCGCAGTGCTGACCATTGCGCACCGACAGTTCTGCTGCCCACTGTCGATCTGGTAGTATTTAGGTCAGCTATAGAATGGTTATACCGCCATTAGGCGGTCGCCAGAGCCTCGTTGGTTTAATTTGCAGGGTGCACTACGAGCAGGTGAAGTTGACGATTGAGGAGACTGATTGGGACGAACCTCCTCCTTACACCCCAATGCCTGGAATGGAAGTGCCTTTGCTGAATTCAATTAATCAGTCGAAGCTCTATGGGAGGGGCAGTATCGAATACATCCGGCAATAATATCAAAGGAAATGGATTGCTACTTTTTAGTTGTATATTATGAATCAGGTCAGATCGGTAAGTAGGCATAGAAAGGGGAGTGTAAGGGGTAAACTCGTTTGAGTTTGTTTCTTCAATCGTTAACAGCGACTTTTCGCAGTACGCACTAATGACGGTAAAAAATATCGTTTTAAAATCACGCTTTTATAGCACATCAAAGTACAAAGTGAAAAATAATTCTTAATATTGGTAGATTGGTATTGGTGAAAGCCCAGCGTTGAGACCGTGGCTCTTCCGAGGGGTTCATTATATATGTAGTAAAAATAGATATACTAATGAATAATAACTGATGGTTTTCCGTGAACGCTAAACTTTTATACAGCCTCGAATTCACGGACCTTCATTTCCGTAGATATTGCAAATATAGGTGACCCAAAAGCATCCTATAACACCATTAGGATAGTGGAAAACTTAAGATTCAGCACAAGGTATCAATACCTTTAATTCGAAAATTCAGCAATTATTTGAATAAAGTACAGAATTTTTAACAATACTAATGGTTTAAAATATATGCTTTCAATATCCGGCCGATTAGAATAGACTACTCTCGTTTCTTACCAAAGTGTCGTAAAAGCCGTCTAAGGTAAGTTGACGTCAGGCAGGCGGGCGGTCGTAAAATAACTAGCGATATCATGTGATAACATGCTTATATCATGTTGTGCCGACTCCACTTAGAGTAGGATAAGGGCAGGCAGAATGATGATGAGCTTTTTTTTTCTTGTCTCTATCGTTTTGGGTAGTACAAAAATCCTAAACAATAAGTATTATCAAAAAAGAAATTATAGTGTACTTGATGACTAATTTGACGATCAAAATCAATTAGTGAGATAGTTGATTGATAAAATCAAATTCATATTAAGTTTTGAATGAATCTTCTAACATCGGAAAATAATCGGAGGGGAAATATATGAGGGTATATGTGACGGTGTGACCTCAATTTAGCATTCCATACC
This sequence comes from Morpho helenor, assembly GCA_029227775.1. NCBI lineage: Eukaryota > Metazoa > Arthropoda > Insecta > Lepidoptera > Nymphalidae > Morpho > Morpho helenor. The sequence goes on along the minus strand of JARGCU010000003.1, from coordinate 5,963,640 downwards.
TACGCTAGGAACGGTTATTACATCATCTTAAAGCCTCTAACGGCGTTTGACGTATTTTATACCCTGTCAATGTAGATCTGGAAAATTAATTTTATATATTAGAAATTCAGTAACCGTAAGAGAAATTCCCTTAAATCAATTTCGTTTAGAGTAAGTCTTATTGCTATACAGTGGAATCCGAATATTTGGTTTTAATAATTTTGTATTTTTTTATATAACGCATCGGGAGCACCAGATGCATCGACCGTCACGGTGACCTTTTCAGATGGGCGTATTAACCCCGTTCGGAATGCCCAGAGGTCCCCATTAGGTCCTCCTCTCATCCCACTCTAATTTTGGTCGCCAAACATGTTATAAACATGTTGTCACATGATTTGGCAACGTTATATTTTATAACTAAACATATATATGAAAATTTTCTCGAATATAATTTGCAAAATTTATAGGATTGTTAATATTTTAATAGAAATAGGTCATCGTTACATTAAGTTTTAACTTAAGCACAGTTATGTGTCTTTACTTAATAAAATGGCACTTGCGTGACAGCGTTTTAATTTGTATTGACTAAGACTGTATTTTACACCCGAGTTATCACTCAGAACCATGTTCCACCGAATTACATGACCTGATTCCTGCTGCTAAATTCCATAACCGCACTGTACGTCATAGGTTAAAATATCATCCCTACCATCTGGATGCGTGGCGATCTACTACAGTGCGGTTTTCAAATAATTTCATTCCGCGCACCACAGTTTTATGGAACGATCTCTCTTTGGCAGCGTTTCCAGATCAGTACAACATGAGCACCTTCAAAAAACGTATTTTCCACCTTTTAAAGGACGGCAACGCACTCGCTTTGCGAGAGGTAGTGGATGGCGGTAATTACTTTATTGGTGAACCGCATGCTCATTCGCCATCCTATCCCATAAAAAAAATGCAATTAATGACTGCGTAGTTGAGAAATATTTTGCAGACTGTGTGTACGAAAGTATATATATCGAAACGTCTCATATTAAAAATTAAACAAAAATAAATTGAACCTGTCATATAAGACGGTCGTGACATAGGAGACAAATTATGATGAATCGCAAATTACTCCGCTTGAGACGAGGCAAAGATAAACGATACAAAACAGCTTCCGGATTTAATATAGTCTTTAATTTTGGTATTAGAATGTGTTTAATAAGAACTGGATTATATGGAAATGATTTAAATGTATCAACATTTAAGAATCATCAATAAGACAGTTATAAAAGTTCGCTGGCTTAAAGCTCGACGTAACAATGAGTTTTTAAAGTAACTTATGAATTTAATTGTCATTTAAATTTTCCTATGCTTTTTGGTCAAAGGAAACATCGTGATAAAACCTGTATATCATTATATACAGTATATATATATATATATATATATATATATTACAGTAGCTATAGTTATGGTTAACCTACCAATCCGCTTTAGAATAGATTAGGTATAAGTTCGAATAGATATCTTCAAAACAACAGAGAGGACCTTTGCTCAGATGTGTGATAGTGACAGGTTGCTACTCTACTACTAATACTTCAAACTGCTACTAATTTACGTAATTATTGTGATTATGTAAGGTGTTAGTAGAGTTTAATTCAAATCATCTTTTTCTATCGTCAAAGTATTCGGCATAGGTTTTTTAAGGGTTTCCCATAAAACCTGAACCAATCATCCATCTACCTCTAAACATTTGGATACTGTATGTCCATCTATACTAGTATCAAAGGTTCGCTGCACGCGGGGATAATAAAATGTAGAAACAAGACGCCCTCTGTTCCTCTCTCTGTCGTACTTACGGTAGGCATAGTGATGCATCTCTGACATGTCGATGTTTGTGTTTATGTTATGGAAAAAGAGACAATGTGAAATATAAAGAAAACTATAGTGGAGGATTCCCGACGTATAAGTGCGGTGTTTCCAATCTAAAATCAGGATCTTAATGTACATAACTTTAAAGTTATATACTTACATTGTATATACATATATATGGATAATTTATTAAGACAAAATAGGTTTTTATAGGTGAAATCAATCATTTACGACGCTAGTATCGTAAAAGTGTGATTCATCAAATGCGACCCAATAAAACTTTTTATTCTCGTGTACACATTACTAGCGGAGGCAATACTGATTGAATGGAGTAAAATGTTTTCAAGTAAATTTAATTTGAACAGCTCGGCGTGTTTTGTTGTGGCTTTAGGGCTTTCCATGTTTAATGAGAATAAAGTAGTTCATTTTATGTTTATTTTTGTTTTTAATTAGTTGCCTCTTTAAGTTGTCGGTGTTTTTAAAATTTATTAAACTATAATAAGACGTTATTATGCTACTAATGTTATAAAGAAAGAAAGTTGTAGGTGTATTTGTCTTTTTACTGCTTTAATTTTCAATTATTTCTCATTTCTTACCGAGGTGTCGTAGAAGGCGACTAAGGGAAGTTGAACCACAGTGTGGTATCCGGTTGAGTAGAATAGACTTCTCTTATAGGAAAATCGTAGATCTAAGTAGATGCATCACATACTAAAGTTTTAGGATTGTTGCTATTTCCTTTTTACACCTTTGGCACTTAGAGCTTAGTTTTCTCTAGCGAGCCACGTCATATAAAATGACCTTAGCTCAAAGATGAGAACGAAAATACGTGCATCAAAAGCTTCTATAAAAATAACTTTTTTTGGAATAGTTATCGTAACATTCAAATTAAAATATTCTTTATTCAAGTAAACTTGTAAACAAGTGTATTTGTTTGAATCGTCAACTCTACTGCTTAGGAAAGCTTATTGGTTAGGAAAGCTGTTTCCACCGAAACGAGCCAGAAAGAAACTCGGCCGTTGCTCTTTTAAAAATATTATTCTTATTACTATTTACATTTAGTTATTACCATCTTATACAGGGTCAAAGAGAAGTTATGTCCACGTATTCTTATAATCTAAGTAATCCTCAATAGTATACTAAGTTGACTGGCCCGTTGGCGCAGTAATTCTGCCTTCAGCACCGCGGGTCGCGGGTTTGATTCCCACCAACGGGCCAACATTTTCTATAAATAAATTTGTTGGTCTTCGAGTCTGGGTATATATTTGTGTTTAAGTATGTATTTAAAAAATATATACACCAGTTGTCTGTCTACCATAACACAAGTATTAAGTTACTTACTTTGGGGACGGACGACCGTGTATGTAAGTGTCCCATATATTTATTTATTTCTATTATAAGTAGGCTTTCTGTATTAGCATTATCATTATAATAATAAACTACCTAGAACCTCTTTTCTTTATACTTTAATATTGAATGCAATTTTCTAAGAAAAATATGTTCACAAAGAATGCTGACAAGAAAGAAAATAAATCTAAGTCTTATTTCCTCGGACCAACAAAATGAACAGTAAATGTTTCGGTTTCGCAAACAACAATTCTATTTAAGTTTTTATGTTTTTCTTATATTAAAACTACGCAGAACGAACTAAAGATATGTTTATACATCGTTATTTTATTAAAAGACTATTGTAAGCTGGTTTCTAGGAATGCAAAATATTCATTGATAAATCTTTTAAACCGTATGCTATCCGTTTGAGTAGAATAGACCACACTTATTTTTTACCGAGGTGTCGTGAATGCCACTAAGATTAGATGAATCACCGTGTGGTATGCGGTTGAGTAGAAAAGACAGAAGAACTAAAATACGACTAAGATAAGTTGACCTCAAGCAGGTGGCCGGTCGTAAAATGATAAGTGAAATCATGTGACAACATGTTTATAACATGTTGTGCCAATCCCACTTAGAATGAGATAAGGCCAGGAGTATGATGAAATTCTTATCAAACAGTACTAGAATACAAGTCATTGAGGTCTCTGTAACTCCTTATCCTGCTAAGTTAGGTATATATAAAAAAGTAAGTAGCGGCCTGTTACTATCCCTCTGCTGAGAATAGGCCTCTTCTCTCCGTTTTTGGAGAGAAGGGTTGGAGCTGCCCACCACGCTGTTCCAATGCGGATGGGTAGGTTACACATATCTCCAGAATTCTCTAGAGATATGCAGGTTTCCTCACGATGTTTTTCCTTCACCGAAAAGCGTGTGATAAATTGCAATTATCAATTAGACACATAAGTTTTGACAGAAAACCTCATTCTCATTATTGTCTGCCCGGGTTTGAACCCGTGACCTTCTCAAAAGAGTCGCATGGTGTTACCGTTGGGCTACCACAGTTTAGGTATATATAACATTGTTATATTTCGCGTGAATTTTTTTAGTATTAGATAATTTTGCAAGTTTTCTAACAGTGCGTATTGAGAGTAAGTATTTCAGTACAGATCTGAATATTAATCACTGGCTGTCATCTGTTTGCTCAGGCTCTCTGCGGATTATGGACACAAATTATTCTTAAAGTGCTTCTATTCAACCAAACCATAAACGATGTGTCCATAGAAGAGAGAGAGAATAGAGTCCATAAAAGAAGAAAAATTATAGGTCGATAAGACGGTTAAAGGCCTGACTAAAAAAAAAATGGAAAAAAGCTTCCTCCTATCGAACAGAGGTTATATGATGTGCAAATCTCCTAAAGATAGATATCCAGCAATATAAAAAGAAGGAAAAAAAAATTAACGATTAAAAATATCATCATCTTCCTGCCCTTATTCCACTCTAAGTGGGGTTGGCACAAGATGTTATAAACATGCTGTCACGTGATTTGGATGCGTTTTTACGACCGGCTGCCTGCCTGACGTCAACTTACCTCTGTCGCCTTTTAAGACACCTCGGTAAGAAATGAGGATGGTCTATTCTACTCAGCCGGATCCACACGGCGGGTTGACTTACCTTAGTCGCCTTTTAAGACACCTCGGTAAGAAATGAGGTAGGTCTATTCTACTCAGTCGGATATCACAAGGCGGGTCGACTTACCTTAGTCGCCTTTTACGACACCTCGGTAAGAAATGAGGGTGGTACTATTCTATTCAACCGGATACCACACGGCGTAGAGAATAGAATCCATAAAGGAAGGAAAATTACCGATATAGGCCGATAAGACGGTTAAAGGTCTGACCAAAAAAATGGAAAAAAACTTCCTCCTATCGAACAGAGGTTATATGAAGTGCAAATCTTTTAAAGATCCAGCAGTATAAAAAAAGGAAAGAAAAATTAACGATTGAAAATAATCTTTCAAATTTAGAAGCTTTTCATATATAACTTTTCGACTCTATGATGAAGTGATTGTACCATGAAATTAAGCCGTAATAACTGTTCTTTTCGATTAAAAAGTTTGCATTTTATTACGACCCTTACAGAGAGATGAAAATTACTGCTTTTGATTAACGCACAAATATTTTTTGATGAAATGTATTTTGTGTTAATTTACAAAATAATATTGCCGGATTATAAAAATAAGCTGAAAATAAGCTGTGGTAGCCCAGCGGTAACACCGTGCGACTCTTTCGTGGAGGGCACGGGTTCGAACCCGGGCAGACACAAATGAGTTTTTCTGATAAAACTTATGTGTCTAATTGATAATTGCAATGTATCACACGCTTTTCGGTGAAGGAAAACATCGTGAGGAAACCTGCATATCTCTAGAGAATTCTGAAGATATGTGTAACCTACCAATCCGCATTGGAGCCGCGTGGTAGGTCTTAGCTCCAACCCTTCTCTCCAAACACGGAGAGAAGAGGCCTATTCTCAGCAGTGGGATAGTAACAGGCCGCTACTTACTTACTTTTTCATAAAAATAAATTCACATAAAGTTCCACATTTATAATATTACAGTGCTCCATGTATTTTTATTAATACATTGTAGTAATTATTATAAAATATTATAAAAACTATTATCCGCCGTGTGGTATCCGGCTGAATAGAATAGACCACCCTCATTTCTTACCGAGGTGTCGTAAAAGGCGACTAAGGTAAGTGACTCACCATGTGGTATCCGGTTAAATATTATAAACCACCCTCTTTCTTATCGAGGTATCGTAAAATATAATTAAGATAAGTTGACGTCAGGCAGGCGGCCGGTCGTAAAATACGTAGCCAAATCATATGACAACATGTTTATAACATGTGCCGACCCCACTTAGAGTGGGATAAGGGCAGGAAGATGATGATTATAAAAACTATTATGAGAATAACTTAATTTATTTATGGACGTTTGTTCTAATATTCGATTTTTATGTTTTAAAAAGCCTTTTTAAATGAGCACCATTGTAATATCTAGACTATATAGAACTAAAAAACTGTTTTACGATTAAGTCATGGAGTTATATAATAGGTAAGGATTGTTTTTTATACGATAAGGACCTGGCTGCTATATTGCCTGATGGAAAGATAAAACCTAAGGTGTACCGCGCTTGCCAACGAAGTGCCTATTCACTCTTATTTTTAAGTTCTGCAAGTCGTATAAGTCTGGGAAAATATATACAGAAAGTAGGGTTGCCACCCGTACTATGCGAAAAGTAATAATAAATAATCATGGAAAAATAAATAATGATTGAAAATAGATGTGTACTATTTTTTTTCCTGAATTTCCTAGAAGTACTATATTTTTTTGATTTAAAAAGAAAAATACTATTTTTCTTCAAAAAAAGGGTGGCAACCCTAACAGGAATGGAGTTCCATACTTTACCCGCACGCATCACAAAACATGAACTAAAGGATAAAGATAAGATAAGATTAAACAAACCCTTACACAATTTATAACATACTAGTAACTTAATCCTGTTTCAGACTTACATAATTTATTAATGTAGTGTTATTTGGGTCACTCTAGTTAGTAATTCTATATTTTAGTTCATTAAATATTCAGTTTCATGCGTTCATTACAAACAAAATATTTTACATAGTGTTTGTTTTATATGGTGTGAAGGGGCTTACAGGAAGCTTTATTAATATTTCAGTTGACAATAATTTTATGCATATTCCGCTGTGTGGTACCCGGCTAAGTAGAATAGACATTTCCATTTCTTACCGACATGCCATAAAAGGTGCCCCAGGTAAATTAACCCGGCGTATAATATCCGTTCGAGTATAATAGACCACCCTCATTTCTTACCGAGGTGTCGTAAAAGGTGACTAAGGTAAGTTGACCTGCGGTGTGGTATCCGGCTGAGTAGAATAGACCACCCTCATTCCTTACTGAGGTGTCGTAAAAGGCGACTAACGTAAGTTGACGTCAGGTAGGCGGCTGGTCGTGAAATAAACGTAGCTAAATCATGCCGACCCCACTTAGAGTGGGATAAGGCAAGAGGATGATGATTATTGTCTCCAATTTCGATGGAATATATTATATTTTAAAACCAGTAATCAAACAAGATATTCTAATTAAAGAAATACCACTAGTGATTTCCGACTCTCTCAGGAAATATATTCATAACTCATACGGTTAATCATCCTGTTCAACGTAACAAACTAAATAACTTCATCAAATCATGTTACAACATGTTGTGCTGACCCCACTTAGAGTGGGATAAGGGCAAAAGAATGATGACGAGTATATAAGTAAATGTAGGTACCATAATAATATGTAAATACGTAATAAACACGTGCTCCAACCATTATACCATCAAAGTACTTCAATCCAATAATAATTTGATTTCAGATAAATTTCTCTCATTCAAATGAGTAAATTGTTATTACTAATAATTGTGGCGCAATTATGGGTTAATTCAACGGTATATTGATGCTAATTAACTCTGCGGCTGCAGACTAAAATGAAATGATGTGTTTTGCTGTTTTACGGTTTAACAAAGAGACGCTTTTGAATTGAAGCCAATACAAGCCCGCTATGAAAATATATTTTACAAATTAACTCGCTTGGAATTAATCGTTTCCGACCGAATTTACCGTAGATCATTTATTAAAATAAATGCAAATACAAAATATTCTTTATTCAAGTAAACTTGTAACCAGGTGCTTTTGCATCATTAATTCTACTGCTATTTAGGAAAGTTATTCCTACCGAGAAGAACCAACCAAGATACTCGGCAGTTGGTCTTTTAAAAATATAATTCTTACTACTAGTTAAATTTTTTTACATTACCTAATGCTTAAAGCATTAGGTAATGCAAAAAAAATTAATTGAGTTTTAATCGAGTTCGGTGCTAAATTATTTAGCCTGAACCAATGACCTAAAGTATTAAATGTTAAGTTTAATTTTATTGACATATTAAAGAAGTCTTGCAAATATTTTATCACTCTATATTCAAGCGAACACCAATTAAGGCAACAATCAAGCAACATTGCTTATACTTTCCTTGCAAGAGGAAATAGAACGTAAAGCTATTTAAAATTCATCCCACGATTCGAAGATCTTTTATCAAAATTACTGTTCCCGAAACGGCAACCAAATTCGGTTGAGAGCATATTAATCTTAATAAACCTTAAATTCGTTTCGTACTACAGTAAATTTATATTGGGTTGGAACGTTCACACAAGAGTCTGTGATTATTTAGTTTAATTTGGTGACATCGAATCGAATTTTCTGACTGTTGTTTTAAATATTTAATGTAGATATTCAATGTCAGCACAAACATTACAAGTCCACTCTCACCAAGTGCTCACATGTTATTGACGTGGTGCGTTTGAGACCGTGTAATAATTCCTTTTTTATACGTATGTGCATTGTATTTAAATATACTCGGTAAGACACGCCACGCCACGACTCGCGCGCCACTGTCGGTAGACAGTGCCTCAATGCTACATCGTGTAGGCCCCAATACACTGCGTTGAAACGATGTGCCCGGCCACATACATTACCGTAGCCCGCTAATGTAGCCTCAGCATTAATGTTGTCTTCCGTCTAATTTGCACTTCGCACCAATTTTACATTTCAATGTACGCATTTTTATAATTCACATAATCCCCAATAGCATTATAGACAGGTTGAATCCTTGAAATATTTAGTCAGTTTACTTCTAAAGTATTTCTAGTATGTAGTAGTTAAAAGATTGTAAAGACTTAAATAATTAAAAATATTGGGATGAAGTATGTTAGCTTTATTTTCCTTCTTCATAATATGTATACCAAAGTTGGGCTTCGGCTGGATTTGTAGGCAACTTGATCACAACATTCATTTTACCCTGATTGTGTGCTCTACCCTATTCATTTTGCAACCCCGATTATACTTTCATATAACTACTCTGTAACCTAGCTTTTTTATGACGCAATCCAATGACCAATCATGATGCGACGAGCAATTAAGAACGGTATTCATTATAAAAGATTTAAATAGCACTAAGAGCATTAAACAGGTGTCAGTTCTCAGTGTTAGTAGGTCAGTACTGCAATTAACTCAGTAGCCAACGGGACATAAAGAAAACTAAAATACATTTATATACATTTGAATATCTGTACCCATATTCAGGCATTAAATTCAACTTAGACAAAATATACCGCAATAAAAAAATACCACAATGCCTATCTCGTTGTCACTAAAACCTTTTAGACCTCTTACATTTCGTACCCTTTTAGGCTTTCAAGAATTCATTGTGTAAATTTCGTTTTTCTAATATACGCCCAGCATAATGTAAATGCGATGTGACAAGTGAGTTGTTCCTAGTCTGAAATGATTGCTGACTTAATCTTCTGCGACCTAAATAACTGTTCTAACATTAACTGATTAAATGATTTATAGAAGCAGGCGTTACTTTGCGCCGTGTGGTATCCGGCTGAATAGAATAGTACCACCCTCTTTTCTTACCGAGGTGTCGTAAAAGGCGACTAAGGTAAGTCGACCCGCCGTGTGGTATCCGGCTGAGTAGAATAGACCAACCTCATGTCTTACCGAGGTGTCGTAAAAGTCGACTAAGGTAAGTTGACCCACCGTATGGTATCCGGTTAAGTAAAATAGACCACCCTCTTTCTTACCGAGGAGTCGTAAAATAAGACTAAGGTAAGTTGACGTCAGGCAGGCGGCCGGTCGTAAAATACGTAGCCAAATAATATGACAACATGTTTGTGACATGTTGTGCCGACCGCACTTAGAGTGGGATAAGGGCAGGAGGATGATGAGAAGCAGGCGTTACTTTGCGGAATTCCATAGTACAGAAGTTACAATACAATTAATTTGCTGTAATCCGCGTTTGTTAAACAAACAACAATACAAAGAAAACATAACAAACTTGTATTACAGCAAAATAATTCTATTGTAATTTCTAAAAATATAATATTCGTCTTCATCTTACGTCTCTACTAAAAGTACAAGTGTTTCAAAGAAACTAAATTAACTGGTTGTACGATTTAGAAATATGTATGCGAACATATTTAAAAAAATTGTTGAATAAAAATTAATTTGTTTTACTCACTGCCTTTGACATGAGAAACTGGTAAATTCTCTATTTTATGCTGACGTGATTAATGGATAGCTTCTTACACAATAATTAACGACTTATATGTAAGTGAGCTATTTTCTATGTTAGCAAAACAAGTAGATAATATATGTGAGAGGAATTCGGGTTCGTTAAATTTATGGGAAGGGATATGTCAGATCCACAAAGGAATGTCGGTCAGAAGAAAGGTTTATCCTTATATTAAGATCACTTAACTTGACATATATATTTAACACCATTGTGTAGAGTATATACGATTATAATTACAATAAGTTAAGTAAAAACTAACGGCTTGGTATTATCCCACTGCTGGGCATAGGCCTCATCTCTTCGTTTTTTAAAAGAAGGATTGAAGCTAAGACCTACCACGCTGCTCCAATGCGGATTGGTAGGTTACACATATCTCCAGAATTCGCTAGAGATATGCAGGTTTCCTCGCGATGTTTTCCTTCACTGAAAAGCGTGTGATAAATTGCAATTATCAATTAGACACAAAAGTTTAACAGAAAAACTCAGTGGTGTCTGCCGGGGGTTCGAACCTGAACTATATAAGAGTCGCACGGTCTCACCTGCTGGGCTACTAGTTTCACAGCATAAATATATGTGTAATGAAAAAACAGAACTACAATAATAAAATGCTATATAATTCACGCGTTATTATGCTTTAGGTGGGAAAATGCTTACATTTAATTTTTTTTTTTGTTAAAAATGAAGCTTTAGCTATGTTAATGCTTAAAGCCACATTCTGAAGCACAGTATCTTATTCAAAATGTGAATCATCTTTGACAATTTAAAGCTTTAGATGCTTATTTCAAATTTCATAATAAATTAGACACGAATAAGATGAATAATAAATAAATAACGAATAATAAAACTGTTTTATAAGTCGATGTTTAAAGCAACGTTCTAAAATAGTGGTAGCTTCTTTAATATGTGACTGTTCTTTAACGATGTAAACCTTTCGATGCTGATTCATATCTTACTAATATTATAAATACGAAAGTTTGTGAGTATGGATGCATGTATGTTACTCTTTCACGGCGAATCCGCTGAACTTTAAAATTTGGCACAATTATTCCTTACACATCGTATTACATATAGACTATAGAAATCCTGTTAATTCAACAGGAATATAATGACATCCAAAAGCGCCATCTATTATCAACCTATGTCGCGACAACAGTCCACGCGAATAAAGTTGCAGGTAAAAGCTAGTTAAAGATATATATATATGTATATATAAACGTAAAGATATGTATAGTATACATATCTTTACATCTATTGTATTACGCTATGTAAATTAATCAATCGTACATAGGTATGCTTCAATTGGTGTCAAGTAACGTTTAATCCGTAGAATCAATTGTTTGCCCTAGGATCAGTGGAATTACAGACAAGTTAACTATTGCGGAGAACAAAGCACTATAACATTGACATTGATGACGGATCACAGTATATAAATTTTGACATTGACAAAGAACCTTAACTCAATTAATCAATAAAATAATGGCGTTTTTCAGTGTCATCCTATTCCTGTAGAATTAACAAGATTTCTATAGCTTATATGTTATTACCATTTGAGTTTCTTACAGTGTTGCAAAGCGTCAATAACATTGGTCAATTCTCTTATATCGTAATTACTTTTTGCATCTTTCTTATTTATGTTCAGTATACTCCTTTCCATCGCCCTCTGACATGTCTGGATTTTATTTATTTATCCTTTATGCATACAGAAAATACATTAAAAAAAAATACATATATATAATATGTACAAAAAATGATTTATGATAAGATGCAAGGGCGGTCTTATCGCCTACAGCGATCTCTTACAGACAACCCGTGAGTTACGGATTTGAGTACACGAATAGGTTGGTGCGACACAAATATAATGGAGAACTTGGTTTTTCGCCTATATATATATAGTCAATAGATCACATAAATTTTGAATACTAATGCTACACATATACTAAACAGCATACATACTTAAATACATATTTCTATAATACACTACATACTAATATTAGCAAATAGATAAATAATAGTTTTTCAAACGACTCTTAAAAACGTGCACCGATTTAGAATAACGTATATCCGCCGGGACCGCATTCCATAGCAATACACACTTTACTGTAAAGGAATTACTATACCATTGAGTTCGACTGCGCGGTGTTTTAAGCTTGTTATCGCTACTTGATCGCAAAGTAAAGTCGCTATCGGAACCAAGAAAGCAAAAACGCTCCTTTAGGTACTTTGGTGTTTGTGGGTTATAAAGTATACTATAAACGAGTGACAAGGCGTGTAAGTTTCTTCGATAGCTTACGGTTTTTGTGAAATTGTTGAAAATCCACGTTTGACTGGCGTAAGAGACAAGGCAATAATAAATATGCAGGACACTCCTCCTGCATATTTATTATTAATTTATTTATATTTAATTTCTTCGGGTATTTGTCTAAAAATAACTTTATAACGGCTCCAATTATGATAATGTGATCTTGTAAAATTTTACTTTCTTACAAAAAGTTAATGAGTGTCAAAAGTACTAATGAATCGCGATCTCGTCACGTACTTTGTTGGACGACGTCTCGGCGGTTCGGCTTCGTGACTGAATTTTAATACCGCTCTTACGGTGTTACAAGGGATTAGGGATTTTATTATGGCTATAAGAGAAAATCGCTGCCGTTTGATTTATTTGCTTACACAGTTTTGTTAGCCATTTGTTATGCTTAACGGGCAACGAGAAAATTTTTCGATATATTTTCACGATTTCTACGATCCCCTTACTATATTTATTTTATTTTTAATACCTATTATACTTTCTTTATTTTAGCCGTTTGGTATCCGGCTGAGTAGAATAGACTAGCGTGACTTGTTAAACAATTATTACCTTTATTTTTATTATTATAATATTTTTATTTTTTGACATACACGATAATTTATAAATTAGCAGATATTTTTGAAACACTATGCACAAAACATCGTCATTCTCCTGCCCTTATCCCTCTCTAAGTTGGCACAACATGCTATAAACATGTTGTCACAACATGATAGGGACATGTTGTCACGTGATTTGGCTATGTATTCTACGACCGGTCTGCCTGTCGTCAACTAATCTTAGTCACCTTCTGCGACACCTCATCGGGTCATCTTACCTTAGTCGCCTTTTACGACACTCAGTAAGAAATGAGGGTGGTCTTTTCCACTCAGCCGGATACCACACGGCGAGTCAACTTACCTTAGCCGCCTTTTGGGACACCTCAGTAAGAAATGAGGGTGGTCTATTCTACTCAGCCGGATACTACACGGCGGGTCAACTTACCTTAGTCGCCTTTTACGACACTTCAGTAAGAAATGAGGATGGTCTTTTCCACTCAGCCGGATACTACACGGCGAGTCAACTTACCTTAGCCACCTTTTGGGACACCTCGGTAAGAAAGACGGTGTTCTATTCTACTCAGCCGGATACCACACGGCTAGTCACCTTACGTTAGTCGCCTTTTACGACACTTTGGTAAGAAATAAGGGTGGTTTATTCTAATCAGCCGGATACCACACGGCGGGTTAAATTACCTTAGTAGCCTTTTACAACACCTCGGTAAGAAAGAGGGTGGTTTATTCTACTCAGCCGGATACCACTCGGCTAGTCACCTTACGTTAGTCGCCTTTTACGACACTTCAGTAAGAAATGAGGGTGGTCTGTTCTACTCAGCCGGATACTACACGGCGATTCAACTTACCTTAGTCGCCTTTTACGACAACACGGTAAAAAATGAGGGTGGCCTATTCTACTCAGCCGGATATCACACGGCGGGTTACTGACTTTAGTCGCCCGGTAAGAAATGACGGCTTAGTATGCAAAAATAATGCTCCAATATCTTTGGTTACAGTGATGCCAAAATTGAATAATAAACAAAGAAATAATCCACGCCAGAAATTCACTTTCCAAGGTTTTTTGCTCAAGCATTTTCTCAAGTGACAAACTAGAAAAGTAAAAAAGCGGAAAAAAGACGCTGAAATAAGGATAACGCGAGAAATGAGGAAAAATATTTATATTTTTAATAAACGCAAAGGATCCAGATCCTTTATTGTTATGGACTTTCGTCAGTACAGAATTAGATTCGAAGTTTTTGGGAAATCTTTTCGATCCCCTGTGTGAACTATTGTAGGTATGGATAACAAAAAATATAGAATAGAATAAAACATTCTTTATGGCACCACATATTACAATATACGATGTAAAGAAAACGATATAATCTTAGTGACTCTCCTACTCTAGTATAATAACTTTAAAAATTATTACGACTGCTTTTGTTGTTGTGTTTCAAAACTTGTCTATGGTCGGACGATTTAAGTTGTAATAAAAGATGTAAATATAGTGTTTTCGTCTATACTAATATTATAAAGAGGAAATATTTGTATGTATGTTTGTAATGTTTTCACACAAAAACTACTGGGCCGATTTCAAAAATTCTTTCACTATTGGAAAGCTGCTTCTTTACTGAGCAATATAGGCTATATTACATTTAAAAAAGTACGGATCCGTAATAAAAATGTAACGAGGTGTAAAAAAATTGTGAAACTATTGATGATATATTTAACAAAAATAAATCTATAGTCTGACTTAGTAGACTTTCCACTCCATGAGATCGGTATGTACGCGGGTGAAACCGAGGGATATTACTAGTCTGATATAATTTGAGTTATTATGCTAGAGTAAGGAACCCAGCCTAAAATGTGTCTATTGTTTCCTTTCGTTAAGTTTATACATAAGAATAAATTAATGATAAAAACATTCTTCTCCTCTATATATAAAAGATATTTTGTACAAATAAAGTAATTACTCTAAGTAGCAAACATTCACTTTTAAGCCAACTTAATTTGTTCTAATAAACAAAAGTTAAACAGAATTTCGAACTCAACGAGTCGTGTTATACGCAAACAAGACAGTCGTATTGCTGCGAAAGAAGTTTGAAATAAGTGGATGGAATCTTACAAATCCCTTCAAAAGTTTATCCTCTTATAACGGCTGTGATAGTACTTTATTCGAGTCCTTTGGAATGTTCAACGATGCAAACTTAGTGATGAAAACTTTAGGACATGCGGGTTTTAATTTAGTATAGTAAAGTAGTATAGTTAATTATTTTTTTTTATTTACAACAAAAATGTTGTTATGTCTATCTTAAATTACTTACAGGCGAGCACTATACAAATCATGCCTACGTGGAATGGTTGCAAGAATGCTAGCAGCGTTTCCGCGCTGAATCGCTAAGCTGATTCTTTGTGCGAAAAAGGAGCCAGCACTCTTGTCACCTGAAGAGACAGTGAGATCGTGCGACTCTTTCGAATAGTCACGGGTTCAAACCCTTGGCAGGGACCAATGAGTTTTTTGTTAACAATGTGTTCGCGGTTCGAATAGCGGATTATAGCAATAAAATTTTATTATTACTTTAGTATTATGGATCTCCGCAAAGTAACGCCAAATTCTATTAAATTATTTTTGTTTATTGATGATACTACACTATCATAAGTTAATTAGTTAATGACCGTAAATTATTTTGCGTTTATTATCAAATTTCTTGACACGTAAATTTCACTTTTAAATTCGTACGTTATTTGCTGAAAATTTCCGAAATATATATTTGTCTATTACTCGATACTGTAATACTGAAGTGAAGTAGAAATAATTGAAACTTATAACTTATATTAGTCCATAATCATAGATGCCGTGAATCTTAGTTTTCCAGTTCGTTGACATAGATATCATAAAATTGTATCAGTCAATATTAAGGACGCCATATTTGTCCATTGGGACGGAAAATTTAATGGGATCTAGAGCAATATTCTGCTTTATTATTGTGCAATTTTATTATATTATTAACGATTCTTTTGGAATGCTGGCAGTAGCTAAAAAGTCTTTGCGTGCTTTGTTTATTTGGGTGTCGAAATATATAAGACCTTAAGCCTAAGACCTTATATAATCCAAATTAAAAGATATGTTTTTAATTTCATTAAAACTAACAGCGGTAATACTCTTATCAAAGCGCCCTATTTTTTTTAGGACGATTATTTGGACGATAAAAATGCCTGGGTTTGAAAATCCTATCAGCTTCATACAAGACTGCGGTTTAATAATGGAAAATTGAATATGTTTAAAAGATTGACCGCTTAGTTTCTTTCTGTTTCTTCTAGAGCAAAATTCCCAACCAGTTGTAGCTTCAATAATCATATTGATCTTTGACGATTAAAAAATAGTTGAAAGAGCTTATTTAAATGAAGATTATTTTGTTTAATTTCTTATGGTAATCAAAGTTTTAATAAATAATAATGACAATTTATAACCCATTTTATAGTAAAGTATACATCGAAAATAACCTTCTATAGATTTTGAGAAGTTCTTGAGTATATTTCAAACGAAAATCTGCCTGTCTAAAACCCATAGGTATTTTTTCAATGAAAACAGGCCTTTGTCTAGTTGTAAAACAATACAGGCAGACTGTTTTATTACTCTTTTGTAATTTAACACAATGTTTGTTTTTTGAACTGTACGTGAGCTATTTGTCTTTGACGTGCAAGTTGTAATCGCTGCTTCGGATAAAAAATAATTAAAAATGTCTGATTCCGATCATAATTTTTGTGAACCAATTTTTGATTTTTATTAGTATTACTATGATGCCGTCGATCAGGTTCGCGAATGACTTTTCTTTTTCTTTATATTACCTGTATTCTCTTCTTCACTTTTTGTCCTTTTCTGTTACTGAAAGGTTGACCGAAAAAGAGATCCCTTTTAAGGATAAGTCCGCCTTAATACATGTCCTTTTTATTTTTTCTTTCTCTTTTCTATATATAGAAAAAATAAATAAATAAATGACTAAACTATTCTAGGTTCCTCTGTCTAAACTAAATATACTGAAAACACTTATACCTCGTTCGTATAAGTTGTATTATTATATTTCTGACTAGCGGCCTACCCTGCTTCGCACGGGTATAAAATATATAGCCTATGTCACTCAGTGAAAAAAATTATTAAAATCGATCCAGTAGTTTTAATTTAGGTATTCATTACTGCCCGTGGCCCGCACGCGTTAAATTTGAAGAAAAACAATTCCCCTCTCCCTATACCAAGAAGATTTCCTGCTATATCTAATATCTAAATTCATATATTTACATTTTACATTTTTCCCTATATATTTTATGTTTACAATTAATTACAGAATGTCTTTATAAACAACATTCACAGCTTTAAACAAACTCTTGAAAGAACATGTAGCTGCTAAATGCGAAGTGCTATAGGGTGAAGCGCGGCGTCCTCACGGCATTTTAAAACTGTAATATCTCCGAAAAAGTTCACTTAAATTACATGCTGTAAACGGCCATATTGATCTACATTAAATCAACAATGTATTTAAGGTACTTAATTGGATAAGGATTAGTGCTATATTGTATAAAAATTGCTTCGAAAATAAGGCATTATTTTTCGTAAAAAGTAAATGACAAAAAATGCTATTGTGGGTTTTCAGAGATAAGTATATAAGAGATAAGTTATAAGAGATAGACATATACCATTGCGGACTTTTCTGTAGACCTTTTCAATGTGTACAAATACTTAGTACATCATTTTGATAAATCTCATAGGGTTTAGCCTGTGTTCGCAATGTAAGCGGAAAAAAAAGTAATTATTTACGACATCACATTAGAAACCTCAAAAATTACAGTATTTCTCTACTCCATATTGAATGTTATTATACATATAAACCTTTTAAAAAAACCGCATCAAAATCTGTTGCGTAGTTTTAAAGATTTAAGCATACATAGGGATATAGGCCCAAACAAAGAATGTGACTTTGTTTTATACTATGTACTGATAATCCTTATAGCATGATTCAGTATTCACGCGCGATGGCTTATTATTAGCGTATTTCATGTATAACTTTGGTGTTCCTATACCGATTTCAATGATTCTTTTTTTATACAATGGTTAATACTATTCAATTTTTTATTTAGGGATGCCTGAGAGTGATATGAACGTAGGAGTAGACAAATATAACCAGAAAGCTTCGAACTGCTAAGCTATCGGGAGTTACACGTGTTATTGTGAGTCAACCATAAAAGATAGACATATGCTGTTGTGGGATATTTTTTATATAATTTTAAGGAGAATATTTCCGTCATACATGATTTCTGTGTAGCTTTAACCATCAAGGCTGCACACGCGACGGAAGCTTAAAAAATGGAGTAACTTCTCCCGTTTTCCCGACATTTCTCTTCACTGCTCTGCTCCTATTAATTGTAGCGTGATGAAAAGTATACTATAACCAGCTCAGGAGTATGAAAAAAAATTGTACCGAGTTTCGTTAAAATCCGTCGAGTATTTTTTGTTTCTATAACGGTTATACAGACAGACAGACAGACAGACAGACAGACAGACAGACAGACAGACAGACAGATAGACAGACAGACAGACAAAAATTTTACTGATTGCATTTTTGGCATCAGTATCGATCCCTAATCACCCCCTGATAGTTATTTTGGAAATATATTCCAGTTACAGAATTGACCTCTCTACAGATTTATTATAAGTATAGATAATCCTATCCTATACTATTTATTAATATTATAAACGCGAAAGTTTGTAAGTATGTTTGTTAGTCTTTCACGGCGAATCCGCTGAACCAATATCGATGAAATTTGGCACAATTATTCCTTATAATACGGAATAACATATAGGCTATAGAAATCCTGTTCATTCTATAGGAATAGGATGACATTGAAAAGCGCCATCTGATCGACACCACCACCAACAGCATACCACACAAGCACTACACACATTCACTAACACAATCTCAACGATCGTTTCGTCCCGTAACTGAAGCATTGTCAGAAGATAGAGAGAATTCTATCATAACTTTTGTATTAATGTATGTGTTAAGTAACAAAATAGTATCTTTTATATTTACTTTTGATCTTGTTATTTGTGTGTCTGTTGGTGATAGATATTTCAAATGGATGTTAGAAGTTCCACTAGAGAGAATTCGTGGCTAGTAGATTAAGTCTGAACTCCAAAGTAAGTTACGTTAATTAAGATAAAACCTTCTTTGTTCAGTGATCCAGCATTACAAGTCTTCAGCTTTTCTAGGCCCTACAATGTATAATTTCACATCGAGATTTACTTTTCCAATTAGTCTTAATTAAACGTTTTTAAATAACATATAATTTTTATGATTTCACTTACAAAAAAACTAATTTTTCATTTAATGTTGATTTAGAGAAGAAGGCGTTACTATGCGGAATTCCATAGTACTGAAGTTACAATAAAATTATTTTGCTGGAATCCGCGTTTGTTAAGAGGCAACAATCACATACCATACATGCAGGTCTAGTCACCACACGTATCACAAAAACTCCACACAATCATTACACACACTCACTACCACAACCTCTACGATCGTTTCACCCCGAAACCGAAGCATCATCAGGATGATAGGTTCCACGAACAAAATCATAATGCCATTCATCCTTTATGACGATTTTATTCGTAAATTCAAAATTTAAATCATTTAAATAAACGATTTTTTTAATCTCTATTTCTTTTAGTTAGTCGGAAAAATTACTGCTAGTGTGAAGAGATATTTTAAAAATGCACATGATCGGAGGGTATTTTAACAATTAAGTTGCTGCCGTGAACATAGTTACATCAGTGACATGTTTATTTCAAATTTAACTTCTGTTTATACTATCACTATAAATCTAACTGATACTGAATTCCGAACCAGACGTAGGTAGCTTCATTGTAATTTGACGATTCAAAAGTGCTTGTAAAAGCCATTTTGAATAAAGAATTATTTGAATTTGAATTTGATACATTTTTAACAACTTTAAGTTTAAGTTATTTAGTAAATGAGACGCTCATTGTACTAAATTGAGAAAATGTACGAGTGAAAGCAAAAACGATTTTATAGTGCCTAAAGTAACAGTATCAGTAAAACTTTTCAATAATAACACAAGTAATTTTCTTAAATACTCTACTTCAATATTAGTTATGAAAAGTCCTCAAATTTCCACGACATTTGTGAACAAATGGAAATAATGGAATACTCAAACAAAATCACAATGCCTCGGAGAAAGTTAAAAGTTAAAATTAAACGAAATGTTGCACGCAATGTTACGGAATTATAATACGCTATGTAAATAAGTACTAAGTTTATTAGATCTTGAATCCATACTAATATTTAAAGCTGAAGACTTTGTTTGTTTGTTTGTTTAATTGTTTGAACGCGCTAATCTCAGCAACTACTAGACAGATTTTAAAAATTCTTTCATTGTAAAATGGTCCATTTATCGAGGAAGGATTAAGTTAATTAGATCTTGAATCTGTGCTAATATATAAAGCTGAAGAGTTTGTTTGTTTGTTTAATTATTTGAACGCGCTAATCTCAACAACTACTAGACCGAGTTTAAAATTTATTTTAGTGTAAGATAGTCCATTTACCGAGAAAGGTTATAGGCTATATAACATCATGCTAAAATAAATAGGAGATGAGCAGCAATAAAAAATAATGCGAAAACGGCAAAATATAACGCTGAAAGTTATTCAAAAAATCATGTACTACAAAATTGTTCCCCTCTAAAAGTTCTAAATAAAAGTCCGCGACAACATACGTCTAGCTTTTAAGGTAGCGTAGCTCTAATCATTTTCATGGTCAAAATTATTATTTTAATCTTACCACGCGGGCGGAGCCGCTGGCGATTGCTAGTAGTTGATATATGAAAACTGTTTTTATAAGACTTGTAGATACAAAATATTATAGACTTACCTTGAATAAGTGAGGTGTCTTAACACCTGAAACAAATTAATTTGATATTGTAATCTATCTCATTACCTTATTTTCAAATGCAAAATTAACTATTAAGTACAGGGGTCGGCAACCTTCTTATAGCCATTCATATATATTGACAGTTGACAGTGACAGTTAACAAGCTCTAGTTAAAAAAGCTATCAAAAAATTTCACAATCCAGAAATCCAATACTCAAGGACAAGGGCTTTTCGATTGTGAGATATGATATTTTGTTAATGTAGAAAATAGTATTTCAACGCTTATTACCTTTTATAAAAGTAAAGGAACGGCCTGTTACAATCCCACTGCTGGGCGTAGACCTCCTCTCTCTAATTCTGGAGAAAAGGGTTGGAGCCAAGACCTACCACACTACTCCAATGTGGACTGGCAGGTTACACATTTCCCCAGATTTCTATAGAGATATGCAGGATTTTTCACAATGTTTTCTTTCATCGAAAAGCGTGTGATAAATTTCCATTACCAATTAGACACATAAGTTTTAATAGCCGGGGTTTGAACTCGTGACCCCCTTAAAAGAGTCGCACAGCTTATTACCTTTTATTGAAGCTTTGAATTACCCATGTTTTTCTTCATAGTATGTCTCCGTCATTTTATTATTTTACAAACTATGAAAATAAATAAATAAAGCTGTCAACCCTTTTCATATAGAAATATGGCGTTTCAGTTTCCCGAGTACGTTGGGTTACTTTTTCTAAAAGCCTTATATATTATGTATAAAATTTTTAAAATCTGGAACATTCTAGAACTCTTGAGACTTCAACACTAAACATAGTTAAGTAATCAACAAAATATGCTTTAAGTCTCTTTTGAGATAGGTCGTGTTAGCCGGCCGGCTGAGTAGAATATACCACCCTTATTTCTTACCAAGGTGTCGTAAAAGGCGGTAAGTTGACCGGCCCTGTGGTATCCAGCTAAGTAGAATATACCACCCACTCCTATACTGAGGTGTCGTAAAAGACGACTTAGGTAAGTTAACGTCACGCAGGTGGCCGGTCATGTTTATAACATGACCCCACATATTATAGCTTATTGGGCTTGAAGCATTTTAAAATAATACAAAAAACCTTTAAACAAAATGAACTTCTTTATGAAATACTCCAATCAATGACAAATTATGTTTTCCCTCGCAGAAATTACATGACCATCAATCAAATTGTAATAGTTTTTTTTAAGATTAGCCGCTGAGTTTCTTGCTGGTTCTTCTCGGTAAGAGCAAACTTCCGAATCAGTAGTAGCTTCTTTAAAACATTTGACGATTCAAAAGTACTGTAAAAAAGAATATTTTGAATTTGAATCTGAATTTGAATTGACTGTATTTGAGACCAACTAAGTTGCCATATATTATATTTGTGGCTGTAGTATTGACCATAGGGTTGAAACTTATTTCTGAGCAGTCCGGATCTAATTTACTAGGGCCTCACGTCCGGGCTCACTAACAATTAGATTAAGCTTAGGATTATGTTAGTCGTGCCTCTTATTGCATTTCCAAAATGATGTACGTAACAAAGTTATAATACACTACATTTAATGCAACGATCTGTTACTATCCCACTGCTAGGCATAGCCATCCTTTAAATTTTTTGAGAGAAATGGTGGAGGTAACACCCACCACGCTGCTCCAATCTGGATTGGTAGGTTACACATCCCCAAAATTCTCTAGGTTTCCTCACAATGTTTTCCTTAATCGAAAAGTGTACGATAAATCGCAATTATCAATTAGACACATAAGAATTGGCTGGCCCGTTGGCGCAGTGACTCTGCCTTCAGCTCCGCGGGTCGCGGGTTCGATTCCCGCCGAGGGCCAACATTTTCTATAAATGAATTTGTTGGTCCTTGAGCCTGGGTGTATATTTGTATTTAAGTATGTATTTAAACAATATATAAGTATATATTCACCAGTTGTCTATCACCCATAACACAAGTATTAAGTTACTTACTTTGGGTACGAACGACCGTGTGTGTAAGTGTCCCATATATTTATTTATTTATTTATTTAATTCACAGAAAGCTTATTGATGCCTGCCCGGCCATAGAACCTGTGACCTTCTAAAAATCGGTCTCATCGCTGGGCTATCGCAGTTGCAATACATCCTACTAATAATACTAATGCGAAAGTTTGTGAATATGGATGTATGTTTGTTACTCTTTCACGGCGTATCGTACCAATATCGATGAAATTTGGTACTATTATTCCTTATACACCGGGGTAACATATAGGCTATAGATATTATGTTAATTTTATAAGAATAGGATGACATTGAAAAGCGCTATCTATTATCAACCTATCACGAGACAACATTCCACGCAAACGAAGTTGCGGGTAAAAGCTAGTTTATTAAAAATCAAATAATTAATTCTACGATTGTATCATCAATTCAATTCAAATTTGAATAAAATTGAAACGAATGTAATTATAATCTAAATTAAAAAAGCCACTCGCGCCGATAGTCATTTTCCACTTATCCAGACAAAAAATTAATTGGAATTGACGCCAGTCGTAGAGAAATGCACAGTCAAATATAACTGAATTAATTTGATATCCAATTAACATTTGACGTGTATCAAAATGAAAAAAATATGTATTTTGCGATTATATAATTGCTGCCATTTTTTATTTATTTCTTTCTTTTTATACATATTGTTAGAAAAAAGAAAGAAAAAGTAAAAAAATCTCATGTATAAAGGAGGACTTATCCCTAAAAGGGATCTCTTCCACTCAACCTTTGAGTAACAGAAGGAAAAGGACAAGATTTGAAGAAGAAAGAGAATACTGGTAATATAGAGAAAAAGAAAAAATTTAATTAATTTTGGTAAAATAAATAGATGCAAAGATGCTACTAATATATAATTACTAAGATAAATTATGGATAATAATTATATATATATACATCCTTTGCTATGTATTTGAAAACATAAATTTTGAATTAATCATGTATGCCTCTTTTTCATTGTAAACTTAAAAAATTAAGTGTGCTCTGAAGACATAGAGTGGACTGGCATGTTGTTATTTTCTGTTGCGAATAAGTAATAATGAAGTCGTAAGTCACCTAGTATTCAATTTAATTAAGGTGAAAAAATTGCATTGAGAATCACTACATATTATAAAACAAAGTCCATATTTCCCTAGTATGCATAAAACTTTAAAACTACGCAACAGATTTTGATGCGGTTTTTTTTAATAGATAGAGTGATTCCAGAGGAAGGTTTGTACGTATAATAACATTCAATACGGAGTAGAGAAATACTGTAATTTTTGAGGTTTCTGTAAATAATTACATTTTTTCCGCTTACATTGCAAACGCAGGCTAAACCCTACGAGATTTATCAAAATAATGTATTCATTATTTGTATACATTGCAAAGGTCTACAGAAAAGACCGCGATGGTATATGTCTATCTATTATGGATAACCCACTAAAGCATTTTTTGTCATTTACTTTTTACGAAAAATAATGCCTTATTTTTGAAGCAATTCTTATACAATACAGCATTAATCCTTATCCAATTAAGTACCTTAAATAAATTGTTGATTTAATATAGACCAATATGGCCGTTTACAGCATGTAATTTAAGTGAACATTTTCGGAGATATTACAGATTACATTCTGTAATTAATTATAAAAATAAAATACATAGGGAAAATGTAAAAGTAAATAAGTAATAATGTACTATATGAATTTAGATATTCCAAAGATAGCAGGAAATCTTCTTGGTATAAGGGAAAGGAAATTGTTCTTCTCCAAATTTAACGCTTGCGGGCCACGGGCAGTAATGAATAAATCAAAACAACTGGATCGATTTTAATCATTTTTTTTACACTGACTGACATGAGATATATATCTTATACCCGTGCGAAGCAGGGGCAGGCCGCCAGAATAAATTGAAAAATTATTACTAAAAAACTAACTTAAGCTATTAAAACTTATGTGTCTAATTGAAAATTGCAATTTTTTTATACGCCTTTCGGTGAATAAAAACATCTTGAAAATCTCTTGAAAATTCTAGGAATATTTGTAACCTATCAATCCACATTGGAGCAGCGTCGTAGGTCTTACCTCCAATTCTTCTTTCGAAAAACGGAGAGCGGAGGCCTATGCTCAGCAGTGGGATGGTAACAGGCTCTAATTTATAGAATTAAGCGTAACTTTGCGGAGGACCATGATACAAAAGTAAGGAAAATATTATTTTGTTATAATCCACGGTAAAAGAAAATATATGTAAAATGAAAACATATGTATGCGACATAATTGCAAAGCTCGGTTATGGGGCGAAACGATTGTTGAGATTGTGATGGTGTACGTGTGCAGTGCTTGTTTATTGTTGTGTTATTAGTGGTGGGTAGCGCATGAGTTTTTACAAATTCTACATGTATCAAGTATGCGAACGGATAGTGCACTCTACATTTAGCATTAAATTACATACATATATACACATTTCTTTTATCGCGGATTATAGCAAAAAAATATTTCCATGACTTTTGTTTTTGAACAGGCATTTACTTTTTATATCACATATATCACATAAGGTAAAAAAGTGAGTAACAGCCTGTTACTACCCCAGTGTTGGGCATAGGCCTCCTCTCCGTTTTTGGAGAGAAGGATTGGAGCCAAGACCTACCACGCTGCTCCAATGCGGATTGGTAGGTTTCACATATTCCTAGGATTCTCCAGAGATATGTATTTCCTCACGATGTTTTCCTTCACCGAAAAGCGTGTGATAAATTGCAATTATCAATTAGACACATAAGTTTTTTTAATAGAAAAACTCATTGGTGTCTGCTCAGGTTTGAACCCATGATCGTCTCTAGTATCGATTCACACGGTCAAACCGCTGGGCTATCACATCAGGTAAACCTTATTAATGTTTAATCCTACTACAATTAGTGTGACATATAGAACTTGATTAACGTAATCTGTACAATGCCATTAAAGAGGCCCTTGTTTAGTCCTGTGACAGTAAATATTAAGGGAATTATATGGGTAGCTGTTTATTTTGCGTGGGATGCTCTGAGGAATGTTCGCTGAAGCAATGTAATGTGACATTTCATTCTCTTACACAATATGTTTGTTAAAACTAGGCCTTTGTGCGTTTCGAGCGATTAATTACATAAAAAAATGTCTTACAGTTTCGGTCTATTATTTATTATATAAATAAAGACTTGATAGAATAGACCACACTCTTTCTTACCGAGGTGTCGTTAAATACGACTAAGGTAAGTTGACGTCAGGCAGGCGGCCGGTCGTAAAATACGTAGTCAAATCATGTGACAATATGTTTATAACATGTTGTGTCGACCAAACTTAGCGTGGGATAATGGCAGGAGGATAATAATAATACATTTTAAGTACCTGGGTTGCGATACTCGATATTTTTAAAAAGATATAACAAATTTAAATAAAAAAAAATAAAAAACCGAAATAGGGGTGGCGATATCTGGGGCTTAATATCGGTTATTTTAACTTCTTTATCTTTATTTTATCTTTCTCCACTGGGCTTAACTCATTTAAATATGCACGAAGGCAATTTGTTCCACTCCATTGGAACTGGTACATTAGGTTACAGATTTTGAAATATACAAATAATAATAATAAACTAATAAACTTTATTTAGCCAAAAAAAAATTATAATAAATACAAAATTCAAAAATAAATAATAAAATACAAAATTCACATGAACAAATATTTTACTGATTAGACACTCGTACTAAGATAACTTGTGCTACGAGTGTCTACTTTCCTCTGGATCAAAAATAGTGATTCTTTAATATAATCTAATTCTACATAATCAAGTATTATAATTGACGCGTCTGTTGTGTTTTTAAGTGTGTGTGTTTGTGTGTGCGCTCTCGAAACAAATATCTGTAAAATCTAGCCTAAAATTTATTTTTAAGTTTATTGACATTATAATTTCGCTTTATACATAAATTACACATTCTACTTAGTTCTGTAGATTTCTGCTCGATGTATCCTTCAGATTAAAGGGTTTAATGAATTATAGATCAATTAAGCGAATAACTTTCTCAAAGAGAACTAGAGGAAGGATGCTCGAATTAACCCTCAAACTTCTAATAAGGATCACGCGTAATGTAACGGATGTACGGAAAAGCGTCTGTTTTAACAGTCTGCATCTAGTGTTGGGAACGGAATTTTATCGATAATAATCGATAGTCCATTTTAACAGTAATCTAGGGCAATAAATCAAGTTTTAAGAGTAGTGTTTTTGTTAGTTTATCGTCGTAGGCGTAAGTAATTAGTATATTGATTTCTGGACAAAGACGTAACTTCACTAGTACGGAAATCAATGTTTGTCAATAATATCATATTGAAACTCTTCTTTACAAATTTAGTAATCTTCCATAGCAGTTGTTTAATGATTCAAATCAAATCAAAGTAATCTTAATTCAAATAAGCTTTTTACCAGAACTTATGAATCGTCAAGGATCAATATGATTAATAAAGCTACAAGTGGTTCGGAATGCTGGTGTTACCGAGAAGAACCAGCAAGAAACTCGGCGGTCAATCTTTTAAATATTTTAATTTACATTATTTAACCGCAGTCTTAATTGAAGCTGAAAGGATTTTTAAATTAAAGCATTTTAATCATTCAAATAATCTTCAATTGTGTAATATGCTTTACGTATAATTGATTTAATGAAATGAGTGGTCCAACCCGTATCTGTCATCCATAGTCAATTTTATTTCATTTCAATCGCTTAGTTTTTTAGGAATAAATTATCTGTTAATAACAATAGAACACAAAATTTGTAAATTACTTATCTATGATAATGTACGTGTATGTATTCAATACAAATTTTTACCATTCGACTTGTCATTTTCCACGAAATTTTCCCCAATGAAGAAGATATTTAATAAATTAGTTTTATTGTTATTAATTTATTAATATGTGATATTGAATTACTGTTTCGTTATAGTCCACTATAGATGATAAGGATAAATTATGATATATATTACATTAAGATGAGCTATTAATAAAAACCCATTACAACGTGGATACAAAAAGATTATAGTTATAACTTGATAATAGTGCGTTGCGTTAAAAGCTTGTTGGAAGCTTTCATTTTGACATTGTTATGGAATTTCAACATTTGACAATGTAAAGTTACAAATAACAAATAACAAAGATATATTTATATTTACTACATTTAGTTTCCTTACTAACAGAGAATCAATATGTTATACTGGCAAAAAAGACTGGGCGAGTCACTAGGTTTTTTATAGTTTTTATAATTAACAACTGTGTATCGCGGAAGGTGAAATAAACGTTCTTACTTTCAATATTTTATCTAAGTTCCTACAGATTTCTTGTATTTTTAATAGCTTTCCTCGCTTATACTAGTCACAGAATAAAGTTAAAGATTCATTCAATAACCTGTGAAAGTTAATGTAACCGTATGTTTCATCAATTAACCGTGTTTATGAAAGTTAGGTACACAGTTTACAAATAACTTCTTCCATACTTGGAAGTCATATATTGTTAGACCCATCAATACCCTGTCATTAATATACTTCGGAAGGAATATTGAAAGCTTGGTTTACATGGTTCGATGTAAGGTTTATTTAAAACTGTACTTCGTTCGCGTTAACTTAAATTTTAAGATCTTCATTTATGTTCACTCACACGCACACACACACATGCAACACATACCCACTAGTAAATAAGTTATAATGTTAATTAAATAGTATATATACAATATGATGGAAGAGCGGAGTCTTCTGGCACAAGCATACTCATGCTTAAAAGAAGGCTCCAACCTTACTTCAACAAATGTAACTATGTTAATGAAAATAAAGATTTTTATTTTATTTTATTTTATGTATTATCGCTGTGATAAAGCAATCTTCAACTGTCATCATACTAAATTGCATGAATTCATCGCTTCTCCCGGATTTTAAAAAAGGCGGTATAATTTTTTTTTGTAAGTGTAAATGCCGAAACAAAATACCTAGATGTCTCACAAATGTAGGTTAGAGGAGCAAGAAGTATGAAAACTATTTGCTATTAGTTCCCCGATAATCTTGTTTTGTGAATTTCATTGATTAACTTTTTGATACTTAAACATTATTACTTATTACATTAAAACATGTTTAAACATGTGGTCACATGAATTGGCTACGTATTTTCCGACCGGCCGCCTGCCTGATGTCAAATCATAGCCACCTCTTACAACACCTTATTAAGAACGAGATGGTCGATTCTACTCAGCCGGATACCATAACCAGGTCAACTTAAATTAGTCGTCTTTTACGACACCTCGGTTAGAAATAATGGAGATCTATTCTTCTCAGCCAGATACCACACGGTGTGTCAACTGACCTTAGTCGCGTTTTATGACACCTAAGTAAGAAAGGTAGTCTATTCAATTCAGTCGGATACAACATTAACTCACCACGTACATCAGTTAACAATATTTATTATTATGTATTTATGTATTTTACTGGAAATATTATATTGGAAAACAGAGTTCAACTGGATTTTTGCAAAATAATGCAAGGCGTAAGATACAAGTTTCAAAAGTTTGTAGCGCAGTTCTACGGTCTGTTTGTTGCGAAAGCTTATGAATACCATTAAAACTCTGTGCACTTTATTATTGTGTTCGAAATATTCGATGTATAGAATAATAATTTAGTAGTATGCAAGTATTATAACTAGTACGTAAGTACCAAACCTTGCTTGGTTTTTTTTAATTATATAAAAAAAATTCAATTAAAAATTTAAATTTATATTTTTATATTAAAATTAATATTTTTATTGGAATCGAATGGTATTCAGATTAAGAGATCACCAGTTGCCCAATTGAGCTCATTAAATAATAGCAGTTTTTTTAGTGCCCAATAACAGGGATAAATTTTTTTAAAATAAACTTGGCTAGATCGATATTTACTCTCCAAAACCTACTAAATGCTGAATTTCATGAAAATCGTTGGAGCCTGCAAACACTTGCTGCATTAAAAAAATAAAAATAAACGGACATTATTTAAACAATAAACACAAATGCTTAAAGGTAACTTAAGTATGACTCGACGTGTGGTATCCGGCTGAGTAGAATAGACTACCCTCTTTCTTACCGAGGCCAGTCGTAAGAGAGGTAGCGAAATCGCGTCCGTTCGTTGTCAATCCTTATAAAAATCTGGCGAAGTTCGAATGAACAATTAATTAGAGTATTATTATTTATTTTGATATGTCAGCAAAAATCTAGCTAAGGAAGGATGTGACCGTTTGTCTCGGCAGCTTATTAAAGAATATGATGAAACAGATTAAATGTAGTGAATTTTATTATCACATCTGATATCCTAAACACTTCAAAGAGTCTAGCAGAGAAGAAAGAGGGCACGATTATTTCGTTTTTAATTTTTCATACTGAGTTGTTTTTTGTATAGCATGTTCTATTTTCTCAACGCGTAATTTACTTATGTGTAAACTAACCCTTATGGTATTGTGTAAAATAAGGGGGCCTCGGTCTACTTATACGAAACACATTTATCATGTGGCCGTAACCTTAATGAAATTTTATGCGCCATATATTAATTTATAGCGAGATATTTATAATAAATGACGTTATGTGGAAGTTTCTGAAAGTAATGGTACACATTATGAGTCATAAAGATATTCAAATGTTCACTGATTTGGTAGATGTATATATTTATTGTGTTATAGATTATGTTATATAAGCCGCAATGGCAGGAAGGTGTAACATAGAGTGACAATTAACGAAGAGGTCGCGAGGCAAATTCCAGTTAGTCAGCTGTTGTATTTTCTATAAAAATAATATGCATATGCACAAGTGCCTATTTTTCAATTCAATTGCCTCAAATTTATATTCGTTACACGCTCGTTGCCACCCAAGCAAGCAGAGTTATATAGTAATAAGTTTAACCCCCACAATTTCTTTTGCATTCCAACACTTTTCGTTTATTAATGTGCCATTGTTACGTTTAAATATTTCCAGTTGCTCTAAAGTATTGTATTAGGCTTAAGGCACAGATGTGCAAAATTTGGAATCAATCGTCGTCAGATATTTTATGACCGTATTCTAATATGAGTTCTTACGAATTCTGCATGAATCAGATATGAAAACGGATAGTACACTTTATATTTAAATATAAATATATATAAATATATAGGACACTTACACACACGGTCGTCCGTCCCCAAAGTAAGTAACTTAATACTTGTGTTATGGTAGACAGAAAACTGGTGAATATATACTTATATATTTTTAAATACATACTTAAATACAAATATACACCCAGGCTCAAAGGCCAACAAATTCTTTTTATAGAAAATGTTGGCCCTCGGCGGGTATCGAACCCGCGACTCGCGGAGCTGAAGGCAGGATCACTACCCACTGCGCCAACGGGCCAGTCAATTTAGCATAATAAATATTGTCTCTTTGCTTTATCGTAAAGATCGCAAAATAATAAAAACAAAACGCTTATAATTTAAAATTTCATACAAAACGGTCATAATACTAGTGCATGGTCAATTACTAGCGCCCTCACCTTAAATACTGGTTAATATGATTTAGGATAAACAAACCTTATAAAAATGTAACGGAGGGATAAATATTGATACATAATACCTAAAACATGGGTCTCGAGTATAAAAGCGAATATCATGCGATTGTTTTTACAACGGCGATCAATGGCTGCTAAATCGGTCAATCTTTACTCAACCCAAGTACCCTTTGATCCCTACACTTTAGACGGCTTTTTGTCGTTGTGCACAAGACTGTAGACGTTTGAATTTCAATACACTGGTATATAGCGTGATATATATATTCCTGAGAACGGTGAACTGTGTGACCTTTATTAGACTGTCCCGTTGGCGCACGTGGCAGTAACCTATCTTCAGCTCCGTGGGTCTTCTTCTTCTTCATGTACAAAATGTTATAAACATGTTGTCACATGATTAGGCTATGACCGACCGCCTGCCTGACATAAATAACCTAAATCGTATTTTACGAAACCTCGATAAGAAAGAGGGTCGTCTATTCTACTCAACCCGATACCATACGGTCAACGTACCTTAGTCGCCTTTTACGACACCTCTATTAGAAATGAGGGTGGTCTATTCTACTCAGCGGTATACCACACGGCGGGTGGTCTATTCTACTCAGCGGTATACCACACGTTTTTTATTCTTTTTTTTTATACAGGATATAACCCCTTATGGGTACCGCCGCCCGACGGGGACAGGCGGCGGTTATGTCGGACTCGCACCGACTTAAACGACCTGTGTCGATCCCCGCCGACAGCTCTGATCCCAGAGAACACCTCCTCCGGGTAGGGGCCTCTCGAAAGAGAAGCCCCCCTCCGCTAATCGGTGCATCAGGAGCACTATATGCACCGACCGCCTCGGGGACCTGTAAGCGGACCCTGTCTTCAGCTGCGTGGGTCGCGGGTTCGATTTCCGCTGAAGCCCAACAATTTATAAAAACAATTTATTTGTTCTTCGAATTTGGGTGTGTTTATGTATATAATAAATTAATTTAAAATAATCTTCTTCTTCTTCCTGCCCTTATCCCACTCTAAGTGGGGTCGGTACAACATGTTATAACATGTTTTTACATGATTTGACATATTTTACGACCGGCCGCCTGCCTGGCGTCAACTTACCTTAGTCGTATTTTACGACACCTCTATAAGAAATGAGAGCGGCTTATTCTATTTAACCGGATACCACACGGAGGGTCAACTTACCTTAGTCGCCTTTTACGACACCTCTGTAAGAAATGAGAGCGGCTTATTCTACTCAGCCGAATACCACACGACGGGTCGACTTACCTTAGTCGACTTTTACGACACCTCGGTAAGAAAAGAGAAATGGTATATTCTACTAAGCCGGCTATAACTTTTAAGCCATATTGTTCAATAATTATTTTTTTTTATTCTCCTAATTAGCTTATATTGAACATACCAGTCGAAAGTGAGGTAAATAGCCAAGGTTTTTTGTAATACTTTATATTTAACTGAACAAACTGCATTCACATTGGCTTTTACCAATTTGTGACCAACTTTGTATGAAAAAATACATCACAAAGCTTAACGAGGTGTACGAATTAATTGAATAGCTGTGTAAACTTTTATGTGACGGTGGGCTTTGATGTTAAAAGGAAATATTCAATTTATTTTAAATACACGGTATATTTTATTCTCAATGAAACAATATTTGGAATTGCTTTGAAAGGATATATTTGAAACAATTAATATTATTTAACATTTTGTAGTTCCTAACATTTAAAAAAAATCCACCTATTAAAAACCATGGATAAAAACCATCCATTTTATAAATAGAGAACGATGGTTTATTTGTGATTATTCCCTAGGATCGTAACTGTTTTGAGATAACTAATTGAAATTTTGAACATAAAAGTAGTTATCGTGAGTTAATTATAAGAGATTTTTTAAAAACATGCAACTTTGCAGTTTTTGATATATTTTTTATTGCTGCTCCTCTCCTATTCATCTTAACGTGATGTTATATAGCCTATAGCCTTCTTCGATAAATGGACTATTTTACACTGAAAGAATTTTTCAAATAAATCCAGTAGTTCCTAAGATTAGCACGTACAAACAAACAAAATCTTTAGCTTTATATATTAGTATAGATAAACATACAGAACAGTGGTAACATTTTACCGCTACGCCGTGTGGTATCCGGCTGAATAGAATAGTACCACCCTCATTTCTTACCTAGGTGTCGTAAAAGGCGACTAAGGTAAGTCGAACCGCCGTGTGGTATCCGGCTGAGTAAAATAGACCAACCTCATTTCTTACCGAGGTGTAGTAAAAGGCGACTAAGGTAAGTTGACCCACCGTGTGGTATCCGGTTTAGTTGAATAGACCACTCTCTTTCTTACCGAGGTGTCGTAAAATACGACTCAGGTTGGTTGACGTCAGGCAGGATGCCGGTCGTAAAAACGCGGCCAAATCATGTGACGGCATGTTTATAACATGTTGTGCCGACCCCGCTTTGAGTGGGATATGGGCAGGAAGATGCGAAGATCCCATCATTTTACCGCTATTTATAATTGCGAGAACGGCTGAATGATAAAGATGAAAATTTTAAAATCTATGAAACTCATCGCTCGATACAACTACAGTATTTTTATAGAAAAATATATGCACGTACTCAAGTTTGTTTTCTATTATCCTTATCAAATTGGCCATGTTCAGAATTAACGTTAACGAAGCTATCCATTACGTATATTTCACTGTAATCTCTATAATTAATACGTTAGGTAATTAATATAAGAATTCCTATTGTATTCCCCCGGAAGAAATGAAAGGATCTGTAAGCCTTCCTTGTTTAAAATTAACGCTGTCTTCCTCAATTTAAATTGAGTGAGGCGTGGAAAATTTCCTACAAAGGTTTTGTTGTTAAAACTGAAAAAGATTAAGAAACTTACATCTTTATGATTTATTCATAAAGATGGAAGCTTAATAAGATAATTATAGTATATAAAATTTAACTACCTGGGTGACCGTTAACTTTTTAAAAGATATAAAAAAATGCAATAAAAAAAAGAAAAAAGCGCCGGGAGGTATATCGGACTCGAACCCAGGCTTAAAACTTTTTTGGTTCGCATGTTACCATTTAAGCTACCACAGCTTTGCATTTAACAGCTCAAATTATGAGTTGCTATCTATTCCTATTTTCGTAGTTTATTTAGTGCTCAAAAACAGAGATAAAACGAGATTAATAAAACCTAGCTAGATCCATTTTTCACAAAACCCCTTACATGCTGAATTTCAGCAAAATCGTTGGAGCCGTTTCCGAGATCCAGAAAATATATTTATATACATATATACAAGATTAACTGATTTAAATATTAAAGATAAGTAATCAGAATATAAAAAGAGTGACGGATTTGACCAAAATAGCTTTTAATTGAAAAATTGCTTTTGAAACGACGATAATTAAATAAAATTCTATAAAAAGTTTTATTTTTAGCTTCTGATTTCTTAATTTGCTCTCCCTTTGTTGAACAGATTTTTATTAACATCGTAGGCGTTTGTAAGCAAAGAATTGTTGGGCGTGTTGTCAAAGAAAATTATCTCTAAACTTATTTATATTCTTTGAATTGAAACAAGTAACTATTAGTAGTATGTATTTCTACAACAACGATGGCTAATTAGACATTTCAAAAATGATTTATTAATGGTAAAACAATATTACCTAGAAAGGTGTTAGATTATTTCTCTTTATTTCTATTATTTCTCTTATAATGGCTTTCGAAGTTAAATCCATTCTGTTATCACGCTGTTTCCCATGACTCTGAAGCACTGTGAATATTAATTAAAGCACTTCTTTTACTACTGATGGACGTCCAATAATGGATATAGGGATCTTTAAGGCTACTTGTTAAGGCACATAAGTCTATTAACCATATCCTGCGATTTTGTCCACTAGAATTCAGCATCTTATCGCGGCTTTTTTAAATCCATCTCTTTAACTACTCATTAAGTAAATTAAGTATTGTGATTGGGAAATATCTTAGTTACTTTATAGAAACTAGCTGTGCATGCAGCTTCGCCCGCGCGGTAAATTATATCAACATAAAAGTAGTTATTGTGAGTTAATCATAAGAGATAGATACATGCTGTCGTGGACTTTTCTATTATATTGTTGTAGATCTACAATTCTCTAGTACATTACTATAGTGTATCTCTCTTAGTTTACGTGGCGCCCGCAACTAAAGTTCCCAGCAGACCAGTTTTTATTACGACTCCGCGACCTCTTCAGCACAATTTACATAAAATTGTTATGTTTTAATTTGTTTACTTAGTTTACAAAAACAAAATTTATTATTTGCTTATACTTAGGCGTAAACCAGCGAGTAGTTATTGGGGATACAACACAAGTTGCTACATTAATATCCTTGTATTATTATTCGTCTTATTGTTAATAGAGTTTTTTTTTATTTTATTTATTTATTTTTTTACAGTTGTGATATTTATTTATTATATATTTACTACTACATTATACATATATTTATTTTTTTATATTTTTTATTTTACTGCGGCTGTGCTTGTTGTTGTGCCGTCTGCGAGTCCAGTACTCGGCGGCCACTGAAAATCAGTTTTGGGGCTTAGCTCCAATTACAGCTGAGTGGTCATCCTTTTTGGTGTCACACCACTGTACAAATCTTTAAATATATTCTTAATTAACTAGGTAAGGTTAATTGTTAGATTTAAGATTATTTTGTTTAGTGATCTTTACTTTTTTTTTTGTTGTGTAATTTGTATTTGTATTGTGGTGTGAGAACAAATAAAGTTTTTTCTATTTCTATTTCTATGTACTATTCGTCTTAAACCTTCCGGAAGAATTGCACTACTTATAGTAAAAAGCAGCACAAAAATCCGTTTAGTTCAGACAGACAGCCCTTAGAACTTTATTTTATAATAAGTATAGATAGATGCATGTGAGCATTTCTATGAGCTCTTAGACACTAAAATTTTAATTTAATAAGTGTTAACTCGTATAAAACTATATTTCGAAATATTATTCAAAAGGCCTACCAAAGGTGTCTTTAAAGATATTAATATAAAATAAGTAGCCTACGGAAATATATTACGGGCGATAACCAGAAATATGATCGTAAATTTACCTTAGAGTATGCTTCGACCCTTAACTCAAAAGCTGCAAAGTCACGTAGGCAACAGATGTTCTCTACAGATGGACCGCACAGTCATTCTTAGCGTTCATTTCATATTTCAAATTGATATAAGGGATATCTTTGTTTTGAATTAGTAAATCGTCAAGGATGTGATAGTTGTAGAAACATAGGATGTGAAATACTGTGAGTAGAGCTTATAAAGTAAAGCTTAGATGCAGATCATACATATACACACTTCACATATTCAACACACTTATATAGACACATACAGACACTTCTCTTGCGTCCTTATAATAATAAGAATAATGTTAGCAAAATTCAAATCCGTTATTGGCTATATGTAAAAAATTAAATAATATTTAGTAAATAAGGTTAAGAGCAAGTAAGTAAGTAAGTAAGTAGGGGTCTGTTACTATCCCACTGCTGAGATTAGGCCTCTTTTCTCCGCTTTTGGAAAAAAGGTTTGGAGCTAAGACCTATCACGCTGCTCCAATGCGGATTGGTACGTTACACATATCTCCAGAATTATCTAGAGATATGCAGGTTTCCTCACGATGTTTTTCTTCATCGAAAAGAGTAAATTGCAATAATCAATTAGACACATAAGTTTTAACAGAAAAACTCATTGGTGTCTGGCCGGATGAACCCGTGAGCTCCTTGAAAGAGTCACACGGTGTTACCGCTGGGCTACCACAGCTTTACAGATTAAGAGCTGTAGATTTTGTAAAAATAAATAAATAGACTATATTAGATTAGACTAACTATATATATACAGATCTAAACACAAGTCACTAACTATTACCAAGCCAAGTTTGAACTTAATGTTTCTATTTCCGAAACACGCGTATTCACACGTGCAATATATGAATATTTAGAATATGGTTATTAATTAATAACGATAGGTTATGAAACAATAGGTTACGAAATATGGCGCACAAACCCACGTCAAGCCGATTTCTCACTTTAATATTTGCTAACCCTAAATGGGCCATAAGAATATTGTCATTTGGTACTATTAGTGGATTTAATCGAGTAAACATAAAGGATAAATGGATTTACGAAAAGGGTTCTAAAAGCGATCGACCTTACAGTATATGGAAAATAGATTCTAATATATTGTTATTACCTAGACATAGAGTTAGTTGTTCTCGAAGGCATTGAGGTCCCAATAAAGTACGTTAAATTTTCTGTTGTGGTTGACGCTAACGCGAGGCTTTAGTTGTAAGCTACCTTAATATACGCAACCAAACAATTTCATGTTTCTATACTTATTATAAAACAAAGTCCCCAAAAGCTGTCTGTTTGTATGTGATCTATTTTTCAAATCTAGAAACACTAACAATACTAAAAAATAATTGCAATTCCTGTAGAAGGATTAGGTAATATTACGGTTTAATGTAAATTGTGTTCCAGTTCCACCGCCGGGCTATCACAGCTCTTTGCCTCATTTCTTACCGAGGTGTCGTAAAAGGCGACTAAGGTAAGTAGACCCACCGTGTTGTATCCGGTTAGGTAGAATAGATCACCCTCTTCCTTACCGAGGTGTCGTAAAATATGACTAAGGTAAGTGGACGTCAGGAAGGCGACTTGTCGTATAATACGAAAGCAAATCATGTGGCAACATGTTTATAACATGTTGTGCCAACCTCACTTAAGAGTGTGATTAGGACAGAAGAATGATGCAGTTTTATTAAACCTAAAAAACCATATTATAGTATCATTCCGTTAAGTGTTTATATATAGGTATAAAGTTACTTTAAACTTTGGTTCAGCGAATTGGGTTTAGGCTTCGAATGAAAGGATTAAGTTTTTTACAGAGGTTCTGGTTAGATTAAAACTTTTGTACAAAGACTGTGGTTAAGGACAGTTGGATTAAAACTTTTGAACAGCGTAGTGTTAGTGATGGTCGGATTAAAACTTTTGCATAGATTGTCAGTGATGGCTTTTGTAAGAGAGATTGTGGTTTTGTGGTAAAATCGAACTTAAAACTCAAATATATGGTTTTATCCAAAACTAGCTTTTTCATGCGACATATTAAAGTTAAATTTGAAAACAAAATGCTTGTGCTTTATTTTTAACGTCCAAACAGAATTAGTACTTTCAGCCTAGTTGGAATAGATAAGGGACCTACTACCTACTTACCTGGGGTACAGAGCTACGCGAGGGGATAGGGGCAATTTGTACAATGTAATCCTATCTTCGCCTACATTAGCTCTCTCCTTCAACTAATGGACATCTACTGCTGGACATAGGTCTCTTCACGGGATTTCCACATCACACGATCATGTGCCGCTTGGATCCAACATCACCCCACGAGCTTTATGAAGTCATCAGTCTACCAATAGCAATATTAGGTCCTTAGTAGATGCGAGTTCGACATACCCAACCCGTTCCTGTTCCGTTAGAAGGCGATTCCTATAAGCAAGTTGCCTGATAAAAAGGAAGAAAAGGTGTCTTGCCTTTTTTTTTTACAACGCCACGGTGCTGACGCTATAAGCGGCGTCTATGTTAACATAACTCCATAATGATCCATACAATCCTGATGTATCTGTGATGTGCCATCTTAGATAACTACGCACGGCGAATCTACCGTAATTTTTCATAACAAAAAACGTATGTGATCAAGAGGGCTAAAGGTTCGATGTGGATTTTTATCTCCGCTTTGAAGTCGACGCAAGAATTTGTTGGAAAAATTTATTGAAATGTTACATAAATTTTTAATGAAGGTACAAAATATAGCAACAAACTAATGGGCTTGTAGCTTAAAAGGGGAATTGTGGACTGTCTCCTGCCGAAACTTTTAGGCGTGTTACAAGAATATTCAATGCAGCAATGAAATTTTTGGAAAACAGAAATAGGAAAACGGTAAACGAAAAATAACACTTTTTTATCGCTCCAGCCCTAACAGTATCCTAAGTACGTTAGTGTGTAATGTGAAATCGCCCATATATCAACGATTCATAAATATCTTGGTACGACAGTAGGCTAACTTGAATCGTCTTATTAAATTTCTTACTTTGTCTCATCGTATTTAATAAGTTACTCACATAGTTATAAGTCTGTTACTAACTTCATGAGCCATTGTAGCTTGAAAATAAATACATTTGATTTGATTTGATTATATGTAAGAAATTCAAAACAGACACGTTGTCTTATTGGAAAATAATACACGTACTATCTCAATCTATATGAGTGTTTAACGTTAATTGAAAGTGATTACGACTCAAGCGGTATTCGAGCTCTCGAATCCCTTACGTGGGTGATTTTAGGCGATTAACCTTTATGTGGTAGTATAGATTTGGGTTGAATCCTTACATTGCTATTTAAGCAATAATATACATTTTTAATGTGCCACTATGCATCCAGCTGGGTAGAATAGTCCACCCTCAATGTTACCAAGGTGTCGTAAAGGCGATTAAGGTAAGTTGAACGGCCGTGTGATATGCGGCTGGGTAGAATAGACCACCCTGATTTCTTATCGAGGTGTCGTAAAAGGTGACTAAGATAAATGGACCTGCCAGTAAGTCGATGTCACGCAGGCGGCCGGTCGTAAAATACCTAGCCAAATCATGTTACAACATGTTGTCAAGTACCTATTATTTCATTAATTTTCGTATCATCAAAAATTTCCTCATAGTAAAGTAAACGATAATTAACACGTCGTTATTGGTACCAACCCACAAACTTAGTTTTATGGCTATGATTAGACTAATTCCATTAGAGGGATTCGGTACGTAATAAACGCTGCGTAAATTAATGATGAGTAGGTATAATTGGTATAGAAAATTAAACAGCTATAAACTTCGGAATATGTACTTTAATAACACACAGCTTAAGAACATTTTTGTTAATACGGAAAATCACATTTTATGAGTAGTTAATACTCGTATATTTTTTGTACTAATAGCTCTTAACCTTAAAGGTGCTGAAACCAAAATATAATTATTCTCACTTAAAGGGGAAATTAATACCTCTACTATAAGGGATGAAAATAATGTGACCAAACGAGTTTTAAATATGTATGTGGATGGATATGTGACTAGAGGGACTACAAAGAGATGATTGGATTATGTGAAGTATGAAATTGATGTAAAAGGAGTAGAGCCAGAGTTGATGAATTATAGAAGACTGGTATAAACGAACGAGTATGTGTGTGAAAGCCTGGTACTGAAGTCGCTGACAAATTTAAGGAAAACCGACACATAAGAAGAAGGCAACTTGAGTATTTCAGAAATACAAAACTTAGCGAGGCAATACGATAATGCCTTGGTGGTTAAGTATAGTCATGAGAGACATGGAAAGTTCTCAGACGAAGACCAAAATAAACGAAAGGAATAGGAAAGCAGACCCTGCTATTGGATGATTAACGTGAGGATGATGATGATTTTAATAAGTACGTTCGGAAATAGATAGTATAGATTGTTGTTCTATTATGTATCATTAAAAATGGTAGTGTCAGTACCAATAAACCATGTTTTTCAACTGCAAATGTCCGCTACTGGACAGAGGTCTCTTTAACGCATTTAAATTAGTAGCTTTCGACTACTGAACGTTCCTCTATCTCTATCTACCTAGTGAAGGATCAACGATTAGTATTTGTCAATGAGGAGTTGCCAATCAAACAGTCTGAGACCGCAAAATCAATGGAGTGGAATGGTCATGAATGTGGACTGCCAATCTGGACTGGACCAAACTCTCTGACCAACCTGGACTAACTTCCCACCTGACCTCACCTACCATCCCCAATATAAATTACATCCATCGGTACTTTGACCTATGTTCTCCCCATAGCCATTTCAGCTCAGAAACTTGTTGGGCTATATCAGATATAATTGAAAATTGGCCATATTGCCTGCAATATGGCCAATTTTCAATTCATGAAATTCAAACTACTCTTAATATTAACGTCTCAGAAACTTGTTGGGCTATATCAGATATAATTGAAAATTGGCCATATTGCCTGCAATATGGCCAATTTTCAATTCATGAAATTCAAACTACTCTTAATATATACTAAGTATACTATTTACTAAACTAAACTATTTTACAAAAACAAGCATTAAAAAAAAACAAATTAAAACTACTTAAATAATAACTAAAGAATAAAAATAAAAATTAATAATTAATATTAACGTCTCAGAAACTTGTTGGGCTATATCAGATATAATTGAAAATTGGCCATATTGCCTGCAATATGGCCAATTTTCAATTCATGAAATTCAAACTACTCTTAATATTAACGTCTCTATGTTTCATTTAATAATTTAAAATTCTGAATTCACTTTAGACGAGTATGCTTTTATAAGCTTCGCTGAATTCTCAAAGGACGGTTTTTAAATAAAACATGATTCCGGAAAATCTCGTCTACCGAGAATTATACAAGAAACTTAAGTTTCCTTAAAAAAATAACGTTAAGATCTAGCTGTCAGGGATTTACATTAAATAAAAATGTCTCAGATATAGGAATAGTTAAAGCGTGAATAAATGCATTTACAAGTATGGCCTAATGAATAAAATAATTGCAAGATTTTGAATTTTAGATCACCGTAAGTGAAAAGTCCATCATTTGGTCATTTTATGATTTTGGTCATTTATATTTACATTTGGTCATTTATATCTACATTTGGTCATTTATATCATTAAAAAAAACTATTTTAATTTCATTACTTATTACATTATTTTAATTTAAAAAAATCTCAGATATAGGAATAGTTAAAGCGTGAATAAATGCATTTACAAGTATGGTCTAATGAATAAAATAATTGCAAGGTTTTGAATTTTAGGTCACCGTAAACGAAAAGTCCATCGTTTGGTCATTTTATAACCATAAGCAGACCACTTTAGACTAATTTTAATTTATAATTATTACAATTATTTATTTCAAATGTTTTTTTTCTGCATAAAAATATAACTAATTCCAAGGTTTCTCTGAGTATTCTTAGATATTTAACACAAACCAAGACGCGGGTTAATTGCTTTTACTTTGCTAAGTTTCCCACTTTAATTCAAATCGAGACAATAACTAATATAAGTTAATTTCACACTGGCTTAAGCTGTATTAACTATGTTAAATATATTCCTGAATATAAAATTAAAACTCATATAACTCCATACTTAATGGTAGTAAATTATGATTTGTCTGAAACGCAACACCTGTGACTAGCATGCAAAGATAATTAATTAGGTGTAATTCATCATCGAGACAGTATTCTTACTAACTGAATGTTGTTCTGCGGTAATAAGAGACAAGTACTTTATCTTCATCCAGAAGTATTAAACGTTATTGGAAAATTTAAAGAAATAAAACAACAGTCAACAGAAAACAACAACAACAAACAACAGAAAGGTTGGAGCTAAGACCTACTACGCTGCTCTCTAATGCGGATTGGCAAGTTACACATATTCCCAGAATTGTCTAGAGATATGCAGGTTTTCTCACGATATTTAACTTCACCGAAAAGCGTGTGACAAATTGTAATTATCAATTAAGCACAAAAGTTTATTAGAAAAACTCATTGGTGCTTGCCAAAGATTTGAACTCATGACATTCTCGTAAAAGTCTCATTTACCGCTACGCTATCACAGCTGTAAATGTATATCTAAAACAGTATATTTATTCCCGATGAATTCACTTTTATTGAAGAGCGCTTGCTTAAAAACCTTCGTAAAGAGTAAGAAAGTTAATCTACCACTAGGTAGATACCGCAAAAAAAAAAGAAAAAAATATTCTATATGTACTATACTAATAGTACATATAGAATTTTTTTTTCTTTTTTTGCGGTAATATAGAATAAAAAGAGTTATACCTATAAAACTCGTGTATTATACCAGATTAAGATCTAACTGTATCAAGATAGAGCGCTGATTAGGTATAAACTTTCGCCTTTATAATATTAGTACGATTAGATTAGAGTTGTTATCATCTCTTAAATATTTTATGTTCATTCTAAACTTCGAGATCTTAACTGCCTTGGTTTATCTTATATTATTCAGAAGCGGCTAAGAAAGAAGATTGCTTTGAAATAATTTACCCCGTACGAATTACGGCAGACTTCTAAAAATTAAAATAAGATTAAATTCAAATTAGATAAATGAAAGTCCTCAAGCTTCAAATATTCATTATCCTCAAGTTTGTTAATAAGTGCAGGTAATTATTTACCTACTTATTAATTATTTTTCAAGGGTAATTTATTATTGATAAGTTTAATTTTTTATTTGTAATAAAAGTATAAATTTTGCTTAATAAATA
The DNA here is from genome assembly GCA_029227775.1 of Morpho helenor. NCBI lineage: Eukaryota > Metazoa > Arthropoda > Insecta > Lepidoptera > Nymphalidae > Morpho > Morpho helenor. The sequence goes on along the minus strand of JARGCU010000003.1, from coordinate 5,919,576 downwards.
TGTAATTAATGAAAAGTTTCTTCTTATTTTACATTATTTTCTATTATCATTTATTTTATTAATATTTTCTTTTATTCATAACAAACATCGACACTTCATTCACTATGCCTGCTATAAGACCCGTAAGTGCGACAAGGAGCGAAGCAGATTCTATATTTTATTAGCTAGCGTGCAGCGGTTCTTTGATACTAGTATAATAAACACTGCACAATAATCTTCCTTAAGCCTTACTGACAGTGGTGTTTATATACGCGTCTCACACCCTTGTAAGCTAAAGAGATCACTTGACATAATACTCTTGAGATTTTCTTACCCAAGCGTATTTGTAACATTATCAGACAATCTTTCCAGCTATCTTTCGCGGAGTATGAAAAGGAAATTCGTTTTAAATTGTTTTTCAATTTCATATCCATTGTGCTATCATACTGAAGCGACTCTGGCGACCGTTAAGAAAGTATAAGAAAATTTTGTAATTAATAAATCTACCTAAGATATTTATTTTTATATTATAAGATTCAGATATGAAAACCATCACAAATTATTTAAAAACTGAATATAAAATAGTCAGTGTTAAACTTTGCAAATATTTCACGTGCATTATGTAAAATGGTTTTTATTTAGTAATAATGCCAAATATTGTTCGAAAACTCGCTGCCTTGTATTAGTTTTATAGCCACCATTAGGGTAATTCCATTAGTTAGTGGCTAAAGTAATTTGGTACGTAATAAATGCTGGGAACGATTTGTGACGATTGTTGGAAAAGCTAAGTATGTTTTTAGTGTTTCTATAAATAGACACAAATTTGGTAATTTGTTAGGTTAGTGGTAAGAGAACTAGTTTCAACGACAAATAATTATAGTTTGTTATAATATGAAATAAAAAAAGAAGTTCATCTTCATATAGTTGTGACTGAGTTAGTAGGAAGGATGTGAAGTTAATAGTTGAAAGGAAGGGATTAAGATGCAAGATGTCTAGGTAAGTTAATAAGTAAGAATTTTAACAAGTTGTAAGAAGTGTTTTTTAATATATCAACAATTCAACAATCCCCCTCCCCCTACATAGATGATTGACCGATATTTGGAATTATGATTCTTCAGTAACTTGAATGATAAATGACAGATATACAGGTAGCTCACATTAATCCTTTATGCATCCATTGTCTATTTTAACGAATATCTCATAACGATTAACTCGAGAATGGACTTATTTTATGTCACTACAAAAACCGGAGGTCAGGTGGTAAACTGTTTGAAAAGACTTATACTGTTTCATTCGTAAAATAATAAGCAGATCTTGATTGAAAATAGGGTTACACAGGACATAGAAAAATAAGATTTAGATTAGCTATCTGATGAATATTCCTCAAATTGCGTGTGGCTAATGCAGAACCTACAGACTCAAAGAAAATTTTTATATTAACTCTATTTAAAAATACCTTAACATCGATATACTTATCGTGTCGATGACTTTATACGTGCTACAAAAGTAATACCTCAATAAAACTTGAGGGCTATCCTTAAAACAATTTATTGAATCTATTGAATATGGATTAAAGTTAAGTGCGGCCGGTGAACTGTTTTAGCTTACGAGTATAAACGAGAGGTACATGAAAAATAATAAGCATAACTGTGTAAATAATCTAAGACAGGAGGGAGGGAAGGGGGTTGGACGTATTCATTATCAGAAACCGTCACCCCAATATAACCAGAGTTTGGTCACAGTGCTGGAGTATTTAGTGGTCCCATACATAGTATATATTCTGCTGCCCTTATCCCGCTCTAAGTGGGGTCTGCACAACATATTATAAACATGTTGTCACATGATTTGGCTTCGTATTTTACAAATAGCCGGACGTAAACTTACCTAAGTCGTATTTGTCGACACCTCGGTAAGAAAGAGGGTGGTATTTTACTCAACCGCATACCACACGGTGGGTCAACTTACCTTAGTTACCTTTTACGACACCTCGGTAAAGAATGAGGGTGGCCTATTCTAAATCTATTCTAAAAAAAAATTAATAGTACATTGAGATCCAAAACAGTTTTAATTCTTCCCCATAAAATTTTAAAATGTTCATCGCGTAAGTCAATACAATTATAAGTGTTATTATGAAGAAATAAAATGCAAAAACAAATGTCGTATACAAAACCAACAAAGTATAGATAAGTATCCATATGAAGAAACAAAATGAAAATGCAGATGTCGCAATTAAAAATAGCCATTACAAAATTCATTTGCATTAGCCTGAGAGCCAAGTAGCACTTTGTGATACTCTTGCACTTAATTACTTAGCAGTCAGTAGGTATGCTGCAATTTGTCTACGAGCTAATTAGCTTATTAGAGACAAGCTCTCGCTTGCTATTTTAAGTTAATCTTAAAAACAAAAACTTGGAGGGAAACTAATTTTTCATCCGCCTGTTTTTAGCATTTGAAAACGATTTAAATTGAATAAAGAGTTGCGGCAGCGGGGCTACAGTAAACTTTAATAACATACGTAAGTTGACTGTAATGTTAATAAAGTAAATTTCTTCACACGCACACATCTCAAAATATAGTGAACCACATAAAATTAAAAAAAAGAAATATTAGATCTAAAATAGTATTATTTTCCCCATAACATTTTAAAATGTACATCGTGTAAGTCAAAGCAACGCCACACATATTATCTTTGTACACATATAAAATTAAACTCCATGACATTAAACTGGTTCCAGTCTCAATAAGGCTGCTAATTTAACCGCACCCCACACAATAACAAACTTTTCCAGTAATTCTACCTCACTCCGAGTAAAGTGTTGCCACTAGTAAAAATTTAATGAACGATAAAACAACTCTTGGAAATTTATGCGGACTTTCAAGTGGGAGTGCTATACTTTTTCTTTGTCGTGGCGCAATGAAGGTCACTATATGAAGGCGCTAGATGTAGATGCTATTTTATAATGCTATTAGTGTTTCGAGATTTTTCTTTATAGGCTGAGAGCCCATTGCAGTCTAAGTATAACCGTATGTTTACAGTTGCCTCAGTTGTATGTGGATTGGAAATGAAGCAACCCGAAAATTGTGCGTCAGTTGGGCTAATAAATATTTTCAAGTATGGCATTCATCACTTTTCCGCTTAACACATTTGCAAGCCAAATTTCCATCCTTTTTCATATATTTTATGAATATCCCGCCGAAGCCCGTTTTAACATTTTTTACTGGTGACTTAAATTATGATTTTTAAACTTATCAATAAATTACTATGCAAATCATCGCGCTGTTCGGTTCTTAAAAATTATAATAATTAGACATCACATTGCACAGTTTCTAGGAATGTCGTATGTGTATATATGTGTGTGAGTGAGTGTTTGTGTGCGCGCGCGTGAGTGTTTATTATCTTTCTTACGTGAAATTAAGAATTTACTTTACTAACATTACAGTCAACTTACGTATGTTATTAAAGTTTACTGTAGCCCCGCTGCCACAACTCTTAATTCAATTTAAATTCTTTTGAAATGCTAAAAAACAGGCAGATGAAAATTAGTTTTCCTCCAAATTTTTGTTTTGAAGATTAACTTAAAATAGCAAGCGAGAGCTTGTCTCTAATAAGCTAATTAGCCCGCAGACAAATTGCAGCATACCTACTGACTGCTAAGTAATTAAGTGCAAGAGTATCTAAAAGTGCTACTTGGCTCTGAGGCTAATGCAAATGAAATTTGTAATGGCTATTTTTAGTTGCGACATCTGTATTTTCATTTTGTTTCTTCATAACAATACTTGTAGACTGTAGTCTCGGAATAAACCTGTGGTTTCTGTCATTCTAAAACAGATTAAATATCTCTTTGACAAAAATGTGATCGATCTGGGAAGACTGAGACAGATTAATAGTATATAGAACCTCCTTTAAACTACAGATTTGACTTGGCTTTAAAAATGAAATATTACTTTTATATTAGAATAAAATTATATATTATAATAAAAAATTTAAAAATTACTTTTATAGGTTCATAATAGATGGCGCTTTTCATTGTCATCTTATTCCTAAATTCCAATATAATCCTAATTACCATCGCCAGGGCAATATTTCATCGATATTGGTTCGGCGGATTCACCGTGAAAGAGTAACAAACATACATCCATACTCACAAACTTTCGCATTTATAATATTAGTAGGATAGGATGTATAGGTATTAAAAAATAAATTTCTAAATTAGTATCATGGATACAAAGTCCACGAAAGCTTTCATTTAGGTTATTGCTCTTTTGTTAATATTTATTAAGAACGAAGTATTTCTAGAAATCTCATTGGGGTTTGAGTCGATGACCGCTTGGTAAGGGTCAAATTCTCTTTTAACGTTCAACCATAACTGCTTTATTTAAGCGCCATTGATATAAATAATCGAATACATGCTGAATTAATTTAAAAAAAAGCAATTAAAATTTTAAAAAAAGAAAGAAAAGGCTGGTGATATCAGGGACTCGATCCCAAGTTCCCCACTGAGCTATTACAACTTGACCAATGACAGCACAATTGACTATTGTATTCTATTTCTATTTCAGCAGTTGGTCAGTCTACTTAAATGAGTATGTAATGTATGTATGTATGTATATATATATATATATATATATATATATATATATATATATATATATATATATATATATATATATATATATATATATATATATATACATACATACATACATTATCGTCATACATACATACATTATACATACATACATACATTATGTATACATACATACATACATTATCGTCAGCGGCTCCGCCCGCGTGGACAGATTAAAACCGTAACATAGTATTTAGATTACCATAAAAATGGTTAAAGTGGGTTAACCCTAAAAGCTAGACGTATGCTGTCGCGGTCTTTTATTTAGAACTTTTAGAGGGGAACAATTTTGTGATACATGATTTTTGAATAACTATTACCGTTTACTCAGCGCACGCAAGAAAAGCTTTAAATTTTGCCGTTTTCGTACTATTTTTCATTGCTGCTCCTCTCCTATTTATCTTAGCGTGATGTTATATAGCTTATAGCCTTGCTCAATACATAGTCTATCTTACACTGAAAGAATTCTTCAAATCGGTCCAGTAGTTCCTGAAATTAACGCGTTCAAACAATCAAACAAACTCTTCAGCTTTATATTTAAGTATAGATATGGCGAGGCTAAATACATTTGGTAAATTTTCAGGCTGACCTTAGTTATTCTCATAAAACCTTTTGCGATGCTGATTTGTCGAGTACGTTATAACTTGGCACCGCACCGCAAGCACCCTTTAAAAACAATCCATGAATAACGAATATACTTCGCTATAAATAAATATAATGGTTTAAACATGTTGTTAGATGATTTGGCTAGTTATTTTATGACCGGCCACCTACCTTCAACTTAACTTAATCGCCTTTTACGACACCTCGGTAAGAAAGAGCGTGGTCTATTCTACTCAACCGGATATCCCACGGTGGGTTAACTTACCTTAATCGACTTTTACAACACCCCAGGAAGAAATGAGGGTGTCCAATTCTACTCAACTTGATACTACACTGCAGGTATTACCTTACCTTAATCGATTTTTACGACACCTCGGTAAAAAATGAGGGAGATCATAGACTTGAAATTAAGTTTACATTGTGTTTTAAAAAGTAGATACTGAACATTTTCCTGTTGTAACTTTTAATAAGTCGGTATTACGTTGTTAAGTAAAACGTAAAATACAAAAGGCGGCAACCGTTTAGGGCGGGCGGAAAATCCGGCACCAACATATAACGAGCTCGTAAATAAGATAACCGGATGGGTTGGAAGGTAATCGGGTAACTCGATAACTTGAACATGAGTACACTGGGCTACATTTTCAGATATGTTTTGATAATAAAGCAGAATAAGATGAGTGTTAATGTGTAGTAGACGAATTTTGCAAGCTACTCATTGGATAGCTAACAGTTTTAATTTAATTTATAAACGTTTGGTCGCTTGCTTATGTCTTAGTAGACATTGCAAATGGCTAAAGGATTTAGAGGTTACAATTTATAATAGTTTGGTCACTTAGCTTAAATCATAGTAGACTTGTATCTAATCTTATCGTTCCTACTAATATTATAAATGCGAAAGATTGCGAGTATAGATGTATATTCGTTACACTTTCACGGCAAATCCGCTGAACCAATATCGATAAAATTTGGCACAACTATTCCTCATACACCCGAACATGTAGGCTATAGAAATTCTGTTAATTCTACAGTAATAGGTTGATATTGAAAAGCGCCATCTATTATTAACCTATAACGCGACAAAAGTTTACGCAAACGGGTAAAAGCTAGTAATAATATACTAGAATCTATATTCACCTGATTATCGGTATAAAGTTAAATTTAAATTTAATTTTAAATATTTCTTAATTCACAAGCACACGTTAAACTATAATTAATGTACGACTGACTGTTTCGGAAATTTAACTCTTACCGAGAAGAAACCAGCAAGAAAATCGGCGGTCACTGTCCAAAAATAATTATTTCAATGATATATAATTTAAACAAATTAAAAATTCTGAGCTTGCATCAGCGGTTATGTGACTGACATTTGTAGCACTTATTGAATAAGTAATTTTCTTTTAATTTTACTTTTATATGAATACATCATGAATCATAATATTGAATTATCTTATTTATTTGTTTTATATCTATATACGTACTAATCGTATTATATCGGAAAATACAACTACTTTATTGAAATGTTTACTAATCAATGTTAAATTATTATGTCTTCATGTAAACGATATTACAGTGAAAAGTAGGTCTATTAGTTGGAGTTTCACTTTCGTGTGTTTAAACTTTCCAAGCAATAACAAGCGCCCTAATTTAATCAAAACTGTAGCAGGATAAACGCCCTATTATCATGGATGTAAAGTTTTTGCTTTAATAATGTTCCTTGAGAATTACCTGTTAATTAATGTTACTTCAATAGTAGTAGTAGAAATGATAGTTATAATTCAAAACAAATCTAATAAAAAAAGAAACATTTCGTATAAAAAAATCACAAAGTTTTATACAAACTTTGCTATCAGAAATTATTTATAGATCAACAACAGACATTAAAATTATACTTTAACTTAAAATAAGTAGTATTTTAGTATTTTAATTAAAGGTTAAATTAAACGCCGTTTAGTATTCGGTTGAATAGTACAACCCTCATTCTTACCGAGGTATCGTAAAAGGCGACTAAGGTAAGTCGACCCGCCGTGTGGTATCCGGCTGAGTAGAATAGATCACCCTCATTTCTTACCGAGATGTCGTAAAAGGCGACTAAGGTAAGTCGACCCGCCGTGTGGTATCCGGCTGAGTAGAATAGATCACCCTCATTTCTTACCGAGATGTCCTAAAAGGCGGCTAAGATAAGTTGACGGACCGTGTGGTATCCGGTTGGGTAAAATAGACCACCCTCTTTCTTACCGAGGTGCCGTAAAATACGACTAAGGTAAGTTGAGGTCAGGCAGGCGGCCGGTCGAAAAATACGTAGTCAAATCATGTGACAATATGTTTGTAACATGTTTTGCCGATCCCACTTGTGGTGTGATAAAGGCAGGAGGATGATGAACAAATATTAAGTTACGGCAACTGAGAAATATGGTTAACTTAATTTGCGTTAAATCTTATCGTTGAATTAAAACAAATAAATAAATAAATATATGGGACACTTACACACACGGGTCCATCCCCAAAGTAAGTAACTTAATACTTGTGAATATATACTTATATATTTTTTTTTAATACATACTTAAATATAAATATACACCCAGGCTCAAAGGCCAACAAATTCATTTATTGAAAATGTTGGTCCTCGGCGGGAATCGAACCCGCGACCCGCGGAGCTGAAGGCAGGAGCACTACCCACTACGCCAACGGGCCAGTCAAAAATGGGTTACAGAGAAAAGAGAAATGATTTTTATATTTGCTAGATTAAATAAACGCTTAACTACCTTATTAACCTTATTAAAATGAGTAAGTAGATAAACTCTTAACTATTTCTTAGTCCAAATAGAATTTATATTTTTTTTCTTTATAAATTCAATCTTATCACTATTATATTACGTAGATATGGCTTCGAGAACGACGCAATAATAGTGTATCAGTCAGGCTTGAAAATAGATTTTTTGCAATAAATTGCCGAGCGGAAATACGTCAAATAAAATAAAAAACTAGCTATAAAGCTCGTCCGGTAACCTGATCACTAACGGAAACGGAAGCTTGGAAAATTTATCGTACTGCAATTCTCTGAGCCTAACGTTAAATTTTTTAGATTCTATTTCCTAAAAAATGTAGTTTAAAGATAAATTTTGTTTTGGTGTACAATGGATGTTATTCTAAAATTACAGAACCACGAATTTTGTTCTATTTATATCACCTGCATCTATTATAATAATAATGATATTTTTTTATATTTTACATTTTTTTTCTATGTTTTAGAAAATATTTAAAAATTTAATCTAATTTGTAAATAAATAATAACAATAATAGTATTTATTATATACTATATGTATTTATAGTTATACAAGTTTCGTATCAATATATTTATCCGTTCGTAAATCTGATTTTCCAAAAATTATTTACCTCGGGAACGTTAAAGTTATCCTATTTTCAAAGTTTAAGAATTATTGCGAAAGGAAGAAATAATCATCATATAGCCTATTAGCTCTTCTCGCATATATTTCCGAGCAGTAAAATTGACTAGAAAGCATAAAGAATAAATAAACAAAAATACTTCAGTTAAAATTCAGTAGTTGGAAGTTTAAGCCCCATTTTTAATATCAATATGAAATTTCAGTATTTAGAGGTTGACATCATCTGTAAAACTACAGAAAGGATATTTTGTGATATCAGAGATTTGCGTTAAACTTTTATCTTTCCTAATACCCGATGATGCTATCATTTTATCAAATGATAGCATCATCGGGTATTACACATCACTAGTTGTATCCAACTAGTGACGTGACTTGGAGTACAAAAATCGGTTAATAAATAATCTATTTTTTTTCCTTTAAAATAAATCGATTTTAAATTATATTTATTGTAGTTGCTTTTTTATATTAATAATTAATTAAATTAAAGGCTAATTAAAGTGGACAGCTACCAATAAATAATAACAGATGCGCTGTTTGTGAAATTCGCTTAAAATGTGTAGTTTGGCTACAAGATTGAAGATTTAACATTATACATATGTAATCTTAAAAACAGAAGAGTGAAATAGAAAAAAAGATTTATACTTTACATTACATACATTTTACATATGTAATCTTAAAATACAGGAAAAAAGAGTGAAAAAGAAAAAGATTATTAAACTTATCGATTTTTAATTAAAAAAAATTGAGTGTTGTTACATGTTGGCCCTCGGCGGGAATCGAACCCGCGACCCGCGGAGCTGAAGGCAGGGTCACTACCCACTGCGCCAACGGGCCAGTATACTAATACTTCTATAGATTCCACTTAATTTGTTAATACGGGAATGACATAGTCAAATTAACTCCTTAAAAATATGTAGAAAAAAAATTCCTGAACAAACGTGTTCTTTATAATCAATGCTAATTGTTATTTTAAATAAAGCAATATTGAAAAGCTTAGAAAAACATTGTTCTAATTGTTAGAATGCCGTAATAGTGGTTGAGACTGCAAGCAATTAAAATCTAGGTCAAGTAAAAAGTAGCCGGTATAAGGGAGGAAAAATGAAAGAATGAATAGTGCAAACAAAGGTTAATACAGTTAAGATAATATTATGGTTTGTTTTATTGCATTATGATAATTTTTAAATAATTTATAGAATTAAGTGTTACTTTCCGGAGGTCCATAATACAAAAGTAATGAGAATATTATTTTGCTATAAAAAAAATTTCCTTTTTTTATCGCGTAAAAAATAAAAATAAAAATTATTTAAAAAAAAATTATCCGCGTTAAAATTTTTTTTATCGCGGATTATAGTAAAATAATATTCTCATTACTTATTATAATTTTTAGCAATAGGGCAAATTAACAGAAGTTATGACAGAATTCTTATTCGCGTTTTTTAAGAGAATCTATTTAATGCTAAGGGTAGGAAGCAGGCAACTTTGAGATACCTTATACATGCACATCAAGGTACCACACGATTATTATAAATGCGAAATTTTGTAAACATGTATGTATGTTTGTTACTCTCTCATGGCAAATCCGTCGAACCACCCTCATTTCTTACCAAGGTGTCGTAAAAGGCGACTAAGGTAAGTTGACCCACCGTGTAGTATCCGGTTCAGTAGAATAAGCCACACTCTTTCTAACTAAGGTGTCGTAAAAGGCGACTAAGGTATGTTGATCCGCCGTGTCGTATCCGGTTGAGTTGAATAGACCACCCTCTTTCTTACGAAGATTTTGTAAAATACGACCATTGTGTGATAAATTGCAATTATCAATTAGACACATAAGCTTTGACAAAAGCCATTGGTGCCTGTCCGGGGTTTGAACCCGTGACCTCCTCGAAAGAGTCACACGCTACTGGGCTATCACAGCTCAACTCGCAAAACAGTAATCTGTTAAAAATAAAAAGGAATTTATGCGCAAATCCTGTCTATTCATACGTATATGGGAAACATGCCAGGAAAATAAAGGTAAACAACAACATATATGAAAAATGTTTTATTCTGACAGTGGATATTTAATCCTTTATGGAATATGTGAGGCAAACTCACTCTTAGCCAATTTATTTCTACTTCATATTTCGGAGGTGAAAATGAAATCAGCCAACACTGATATATTGGCGGATATTGTGTTCATCGCAATAAATCATAAAAGATAAATGTTTGGTTTGTGATTCTTATAAAGAAATATATTTGCTTTACTTTCTCTTAGGGCCTGTTTCACAAGTTACCAATAAACTGTCAGTAAGCTTATTCGGAACATATCTGACACATATCTCGGAATTTTGCGCTTCTCAGGTTTCTGATAGGCGTATTCAGCACTTAAAGTCCGTAGATCATGTGGCTGTTATTTTGTTTATCTGCTGGATAGCAAATACCTATTAAAAATGGCCGCAATTTTTTTTTTAATATTAACTTTTTAAAGTCTCTTTTTAGAGACATTTATCTGCTACTTAGTTTATTTGTTGGTTAACTCTACTCCCTACCAATTAAACTATCTACCAATGTGCTTAGTGCGAATTTTTTTAACCTACTCGATAGCATTAGCGTAATACTAAATTGAATGGCGTTAAAACAGCGGTTACTAGATGTCTTGTCGCATCAATACTGTTGAACAAAGTGCGAAGTTAGTGTATTTATTTTCGGAGCAAAAACAAGTGCCTTGTCTTATTGAGAATACTCGGATGGTGGAAAAACTCTTAAATCAAGATTACTCGGTCTAAAATAGCCACCCTCGCTTTGTTGGATAATTTATCGTAGAATTTCTTTTTGAGTTTCAAATTGATTTAAGAAGCTTTTTGTAACACTGTAACGAAAACATTTTTTATCTAGCATCGGCTACTTTTGTTTTATCCCTTATAATAGAAACTGTTGATAGTCTCAAATTTTTAATTAGCGGCGACGATTCAAATTTTTTTAGTATGTCAATGTATTGGAATCTCATTCTCGATTTAATGCTTGTGAATATTTACAATTTCGTATTAACTCTTTTCTACTCAATTGCGATTTTAATCGCCAATACATGAGTAGCAATTACATTGCGATTTACACCACATTTGAATATAAATTAAACGATATAATTTTCAAGTACGATGTGTGGTCCGGCTGAGTAAAATTCACCACCGTCATTTCTTACTGAGGTACAAGGCGACTAAGGTATGATGACCCACCGTGTAGTATCCGGTTGAGTAGAATAGACCACCCTTTTTCTTACCCAGGTGTCGTGAAAGGCAACTAAGGTAAGTTCAAAAATAACTAGCCAAAACATGTAACAACATGTTTAAAAGACGTGACTTGAGTGGGATAAGGAGAGGAGAATGATGACATAAGTAAGGAGTACAACGCCGCTTGCCGATCGGTTATTTTTGACACCGTGTATTTTCTTATAAGCAGTGAGAAGGTTCCCAAAAGGCTGCTGAATCGAAAAACAATATTGGAAATCTTATGTACAATATTTAAGATTAATGCGCGAAATTTCCTGACGTTACATTGGTACTACCGGTTCGCTATTTATTTATAGAAAACTAGCTTTTACCCGCAACTTTCTTTTGTGTGGACTGTTGTCGAGTGATAGGGTGATAATAGATGGCGCTTTTGCATCCTATTCCTGTAGAATTAACAGGATTTCTATAGCCTATTTGTTATACCGGTGTGTATGTAATAATTGTGCCAAATTTCATCGATGTTGGTTCAGCGGATTCGCCGTGATAGTGTAACAAACATACATCCATACTAACAAACTTTCGCATTTATAATATTAGTAGGACTAGCATACCCGGCAGGCTTCGCTGGGCTTAATTTATTAGTGAAAAAACTGTCATTGACTTAAAAAAAAACGGGCGTGACCAAACTTTATAGGAGCATCCGCTGATTCATTCTAAAGATTGTCTGAAAATTTCTTAAAAATCGGTCCAGCCGTTTCGGAGTATATAAAGGAATACAGACAATCATTTATTTTTATAATATATAAGAAGATATTTAAAAATCGTACCTACTTTTTCTCAAAATAATGAATGTGGCAACTACTCAACTCCATTTTTCTTCTTGTTGTTGTATATTTTAAACTTTGGATCACGGTTTTCTTATTATAATAACTTAAGTAACATAAGTGATGAGTTGTTTGTTTTAAGATGGATCGACTGTCGTCTGCCCTTCAAAAAAGTGACAAGGACAAATAAATTCTACTTCCAATGGTACTTATTGCGTACTATAAAAACATGTTTTTTCAACTATAGTTTAATTAATATATAGATGGCTGTTGCTTGTGTAAAATCTGCTCTCCTAAATTTAAGTATTATATTAGAAATTTTCAAAAAACAAATCTAGAGCAAAAAGCTTGGTTTAATGTTTTAATATTCTTTCTTATATTATAAATGCAAAAATTCTGTCAATCTTGATATATGTTGCGCTTTCACCTATTCGCTTTCGCAATCCACATGTTTATAAGATGTGCCGACCCCACTTAGAGTGGGATAAGGGCAGGAGGATGATCACCTTAGGCAACATGAAAAAGATTCATAAATGAGGGTATTCGAAGATTTCATTTTAAGCGAACAAAGTTGCGGTTAAGGCTTGTATTTAATATTTATGTGATAAAGTCGCAATTATCTCACCGGGAAGCTGACAGTAGTTGACAACGAAAAAGATAAAAATTGTCATTTTCCTTGTACACTCGTTGAGCTGTCAAGTGTAACAACAGCCTTGTTACAAAGTTTTATAATATATGAACTATTAGCTTTTACCTGCGACTTCCTTCGCGTGGACGGTTATCAAGTGATAGGTCAATAATTGATATCGTTTTTCCAACATATTCCTGTAGAATTAACAGGATTTCTATATGTTATTCCGGTGTATAAGGAATAATTGTGCCAAATTTCATTGATATTGGTATAGCGGATTCGCCGTGATAGAGTAACAAACATACATCCATTCTCACAAACTTGGCGACTAAGATAAGTTGATCCCCCGTGTGATATCCGGCTGAATAGACTATCCTCATTTCTTATCGAGGTATTGTAAAAGGTGACTAAGATAAGTTAACGTCAGGCAAGCGGGCGGTCGTAAAATATCTCGACAAACCATGCAACGACATGTTTATAACACGTTGTGTCGACCCCACTTAGAATGGGATAAGGGCAGGAGAATGATGATGAAAGAAAATTTAGAATAGTTTAGAGAAAATGCATTTTCACGTTTGACTTTAATTTGGGATATATGTTTCCCTCTTTATTGAGAGAAAGCCTGGTTGTTTGATGTTAATATAGCTTAGCTTGCATGCTTATGAGCCAAGCTAAACCGATAATTCAATTACTTTAGGTTGAAACTGTGAATGTATCGAAGGACATTTTAGGGACACGTTTGAAAGAGAAAATATGTCCTTGGACATTGTTTTCTTAAAAATACCTTTATTCAACAATCCTATGTAAAAAAATGTATATTACATCCCCGATTTGTTCAACGTTACTTTACATCATATAATTGGCTTTGTATTGATTTTGCAGTCTCTTTCTTTATCAAGGCTGTAATGGCCTAGCGGTGCGACCGTGTGAATCTCTAGAGACGATCATGGGTTCAAATCCGGGCAGACACCAATGAGTTTTTCTATTAAAACTTATGTGTCTAATTGATAATTGCAATTTATCACACGCTTTTCGGTGAAGGAAAACATCGTGAGGAAACCTGCATATCTCTAGAGAATTCTGGAGATATGTGTAACCTACCAATCCGCATTGGAGCTGCGTGGTAGGTCTTAGCTCCAATCCTTCTCTCCAATAACGGAGAGAAGAGGCCTATGCCCAGCAGTGGGATAGTAACAGGCCGCTACTTACTTTTACTTTTTTTTTTATCAAGTTGATCCATCAAAATAATCCATGTATCCAAAAAATGAAATAGTTAGTAGAAATAGCCACTTATCAATGATTTTTAACATTAAATAATCATTAATCATTAAGCGAAGGAAGTGACTGATATAAATACACTTTCTGACTACATTTACTTGTATGTACTTAGTAAATGCTTGTAAAGTTTTTATCGCTTCCTTAACGAGTTTTATTGGAATTATTTTCTTCACTACTGAAAAATTACTCATATTTACTTTGATAAGAAACGTTAGTTGTGTTTGAATTAAAAAAAAAACAATTATAAATTGCATTGTAGCTAATTTTTATGTTCAATATTTCTAGACTCTCTGTTTCAAAGGAGGTTTTCTTTTCAATTTAATTTCTTTAAAACTAAGCTTGATCGTAATTAAAAATAATTGGAGAATATATCTTCTTATCCAATTATTGTTTTTTTTCCTTTTTTTTTATCGGGTCTTTAAACGTTGTAAATTTCGTCAGCTACTGGTACATAAGAGTGCTTAGTGCATATTTTTTTAACCTATTCGATCGCGTTAGCGTATCCCCAATTTGTGTCGCTATTGCAGCATCATATAAATTGGCGTTACGCTACGTGTGGTGACTTGTCCTGCATGTATAAGGTACATGTTGCCTGCTTCATATCACAAAACAAATGCGATTTGGCTACGTATTTTACGACCAGCCGCCTGCCTGACGTCAACTTACCTTAGTCGTATTTTACGACTCCTCGGTAAGAAAGAGGGTGGTCCATTGTACTAAGCCGGATACCACACGGTGGGTCAACTTACCTTAGTCGCCTTTTACGACACATCGGTAAGAAAGAGGGTGGTCCATTCCACTAAGCCGGATACCACACGGTGGGTCAACTTACCTTAGTCGCCTTTTACGACACCTCGGTAAGAAATGAGGGTGGTCTATTCTACACAGCCGGATACCACACGGCGGGTCGACTTACCTTAGTCGCCTTTTACGACACCTCGCTAAGAAATGAGGGCGGTACTATTCTATTCAGCCGGATACCACACGGCGTTTGTATTTGTAACTTTACATGGTGTGTATATTGTTGATGGCCTTTTAAAATAAATAAATAAATCTTTCAATATATTGAGCATTTCATAAAAAAACCCAGGCTCAGATTACAGGCCATTCCTGTAATTTATTAGACACATCTGTCTTGGTAAGGTTGCGGGTGGCATAGAAATGAGCTTTTAGTTGACTCTCCTCTATATCAATAAAGTGCCACGTTTATCTGACTGGTTTCTTTGAAATGAATTTCTTAATGTCTTCTATCTATATATATAAAAGAAAGTTGGTTTTAGTTACACTATTTATAACTCAAGAACGGATAAACAAATTCGGCTGAAAATTGGTGGAGAGGTTGCTTAGAACCAGGAGACGGACATAGAATACTTTTTATCCCGTTCGACCGCATTTATTTTATCCCGTCAAGTCACTATAAAACGTGGTATAGCAAAAACGACTATGACATGGAAAAACAAAACATAAACGACAGCTAAACGTAATTTAGTCTTTGGATAAGTATGGTAAAAATATGACAATTATCAAAATAGTAGTAGCTATAAACGTTACTACATAGTATAAAACAAAGTCACTTTCTCTGTCTGTCCTTATATCTCTTTGTTTGCTTCAATCTTTAAAACTACGCAAAAGATTTTGATGTGGTTTTTTTAAGTATATAGAGTGATTGAAAAGGAAGGTTTATATGTATAATAAAATTCAATATGGAGTAGCAAAATACTGTGATTTTCACTGAGTGACATAGGCTATATGCTTTATACCCGTGCGAAGCTGGGGCGGGACTCCTAGTCTATATATATAAAAGAAAGTTGGTCTAAGTTACACTATTTATAACTCAAGAACGGATGAACCAATTCGGCTGAAAATTGGTGGAGAGGTTGCTTAGAACCAGGAGACGGACATAGGATACTTTTTATCCCGTTCGACCGCATTTATTTTATCCCGTCAAGTCGCTATAAAACGTGGTATAACAAAAACGACTATGACAGTAGAATAATAAAACGCAAATTTCACTGGAATAACAAAACATAAATAACAGCTAAACGTAATTTTGTCTTTAATTTAGTATGGAAAAAATTTGACAGTTATCAAAATAATAGTGTTGTAACATGTTTTTAATACAACCTCCTTCTTAGAGTTGGTCATTAATATGAAAAAGCATTGTGACTGTCATATGTGTCATTAAGTTGTTGAGAAAGAGTAAATGGGTTGATTCTGGGAAAATGTTTTTATTTATTGAATAAATATAATAATATAATAAGTAAAAAGGAGAAATATCGTCGTTTATTATATTCAGAAGGGGATGTAACCTAAACTCACAAATAGAGCGGACAAAAGGAATATCTGGAAATTTAAAGAGTTTAAAGAAAAGACAAATGACGATCAATATCTTGAAACAACACGGAGACTGCGAATTTCGTATAATTTGAGAGATAGTTGCGATATGCGATGCTATGGAACAAAAAATGGAGTTTTTTTTGGAGAGATTAATGATGGTAATTGGTATTCGGTTTATTAACTCTGTAAGATCAACGTGACGATGTGCTATGTGAGACCATAGACGCGCCCGTGACTATTGTTCGATAGAACTGTCAGCTAGAATGACGATTGTTCTCTGGATTTGTTCCAGTTGTAACGATTGTTTTCTAGACTGTGGCCATCTGCAACGACTGTCAGCTAGACTCTGCCTAGATGTGGTGATTGTTCTTTGAGCGTTATCATTTGCGAGTCTGTTTACGTGTGTATCTGCTGAGTTGGTTGCCACTTATTGAGCTGTGTAATGCTATGACAGTGGTTGAGGGTGAGCTTTAGGTGCTTATGGTGTGAATGCTTATGGTGCGAAAAGCCGAAGGAGTTGAGCTTAAAGAGTTGAGCATAAAGCGTGAGC
Organism: Morpho helenor; assembly: GCA_029227775.1. Taxonomy (NCBI): domain Eukaryota; kingdom Metazoa; phylum Arthropoda; class Insecta; order Lepidoptera; family Nymphalidae; genus Morpho; species Morpho helenor. The sequence goes on along the minus strand of JARGCU010000003.1, from coordinate 5,902,136 downwards.
TTAAAGAGTTGAGCGTAAAGCGTGAGCGTAGTCCTGTCATATCATGGCATGTGCGGTTTTCTTTTACAGATTAAAAGAGCAAGTATTGAGTTTCTGGCCGATTCTTCTCAGTACAATGAGCATTCCGAATCAGTGGTAGAATCATTCCCAGAAGTCAGCTTATGAGATTTGCGGGGTCGCAAATGTTGTCAGGATGGTCGACTGTTACAACATGTTTTTATACAACCTCCTTCAGAGTTGGTCATTAATATGAAAAAGCATTGCGGCTGTGATATGTGTCATTGAGTAGTTTTTGAGAAAGAGTAAATGAGTTGACTTTGGGAAAATTGATTTTTATTATTGCATAAGAATAAAGGAAAAATATCGTCGTTAGTTATAATAGCTAAACGTTACTACATAGTATAAAACAAAGTCGCTTTTTCTGTCTGTCCCTATGTCCGTATATCCCTTTGTATGCTTAAATCTTTAAAACTACGCAACAGATTTTGATGCGGTTTTTTAATAGATAGAGTGATTGAAGAGAAAGGTTTATATGTATAATCTAACATATTATAAATATTCAATATGGAATAAAGAAATACTATCATTTTTGAGGTTTTCCAATGTGATGTGGTAAATAATTACATTTTTTTCCGTTTACATTGCAAACGCAGGCTGAACCCTACAATATTTGTCAAAATAATGTACTAAGTATTTGTACACCTTAAAAAGGTCAACAGAAAACTCCGCGATGGTATACATATTATGTCTATCTTTTATGGATAACCCACAATAGCATTTTATTGACATTTTCTTCTTCATTTGTAATTTAAATGAACATTTAACATACGAAGATTTAAAATGCAGGGTATAGCGATTGCGCGCTTTGTCTTATAGCACTTCGAATTTAGCTGCGATTGGACGGGTTTTTTTTCACATGGCCAACTATATGTCGCTTTATCAAGAGTAACCTCTAAAGAAAACATGTTTGTATTGTCTAATGAAGATTCTTTCTTTATGACAAGAAAGCTGTGAATGTTGTATATAAAGACATTCTGTAATTAATTGTAAAAATAAAATACTTAGGGAAAATGTAAAAGTAAATAAGTAAAAATGTAGTATATAAATTTAGATATTCCAAAGATAGCAGGGAATCTTCATGGTATAGAGAAAGGGAATTGTTTTTTTTTATTCAGAAAAAAACTCATGGGTACCGCCGCCCGACGGGGACAGGCGGCGGTTATGTCGGACTCGCACCGACTAAAACGACCTGTGTGCTCCACCACGGTGCCGATGGCAAGGACAGGGACAGGACATTGTACATATTGCCCCCATCCCGCCGACAGCTCTGATCCCAGAGAACAAACACCTTCTCCGGGTAGGGACCCCTCGAAAGAGAAGCCCCCCTCCGCTAACCGGTGCATCGGGAGCATCAGATGCACCGACCGCCTCGGGGACCTGTAAGCCAGGCGTTCGATATACCCCGTTCGAAACACCCGAAGGTCCCCAGTTAGGGAGGCAGACGATGGGCTTGGGCGAGTCACTAACACCTGGACTCACCAGCAGCAGATTGGATCCAGAACAACAGTTCGTGGAACCGCTCCGCCGCCTCCCTCCACCCCCCTCCGCAGAGCTAAGGGAGGCCATCGCTGCCCACGATCGCTCCCTGCTCACCGTGTTTGTTATGTCACGGTCGACAGGGAGAGACCGCGCCCCAAGTAGGGGCCCCAACACCTTGGTGGGCGTTTCCGCCCCCACCGGGTCATTTTTTATAGAGGTTTTCTTCCTCGCAACCCGAAGGTCCCCGTTCCCATTGCTGGGTTTCCGGGTTTCGCCGACGGTGGCCGAACCATGTCCAGCCAGACTTAGAGTAAGCCAAACCGGACCCGTCGCTCATTAGGGACAACACCCCAACCCCCCCGGAGTCCCCGGCCAGATTGCCCTCTGCTAATCAGAGGGACAACTGGATTGGCCACCCCAAAGTGGTCCGTTCGCCAAGACTAAGCTTGCCCAGGGTGCGCCACGAGGAGGCCGACCACTTTGGCACCCCAGGAGAATAGTTTTATTCCAAATTTGACGCGTGTGGGCCACGGGCAGTAATGAATAAAACAAAACTGCTGGATAGATTTTAATCATTTTTCTTACTGAGTGACATAGGCTATATATTTTATACCCGTGCGAAGCCGGAGAGGGCCACTAGTATAATAATAATTTAAAGTTTTATAATTATTGCGAAATGAAGAAATAATATCTTCTTGCATATATTTCCGATCAGTAAAGTTAACTAGAAAGCATAAAGAATCACCGAACAAAAATACTTTAGTTAAAATTAAATAGGAGTGAAGTGTAAGCCCCATTTTTAATATCAATATGAAATTTCAGTACTTAGAGGTTGACATCATCTGTAAAACTACAGAAAGGATATTTTGTGATATCAGAGATTTGCGTTAAACTTTTATCTTTCCTAATACCCGATAATGCTATCATACGATACAACTAGTGATGTGACTTGGAGTAGAAAAATCGGTTAATAAATAATCTATTTTTTTCCTTTAAAATAAATCGATTTTTATAAATTCTATTTATTGTAGTTGCCTTTTTATATTAATAATTAATTAGAATAAAGGCTAATTAAAGTGGACAGCTACCAATAAATAATAACAGATGCGCTGTTTGTGAAATTCGCTTAAAATGTGTAGTTTGGCTACAAGATTGAAGATTTAATATTATACATATGTAATCTTAAAAAACAGAAGAGCGAAATAGAAAAAAAGATTTACACTTTACATTACATACATACATTTTACATATGTAATCTTAAAATACAGGAAAAAAGATTATTAAACTAATCGATTTTTAATTAAAGAAAAATCGATTGTTAAAAAAATAAATCGATTATTTTTTCACACCGCTAGATACTACGCGCTAATCAAGAAGAGATATAAAGGATTCTAAAATTTCTTAACCAAGTTAACGTTGAAACGTCACAAGATACGGAGGTATTTGTATACTGGCTTCTCTGTTATTAAAAGTAGCTGAGACTTTCCATAGTTTATCATTTACTGGTCTGGAGGTCTGGTCGTTGCTGTGGCTAAGTTTGGTTTCGATTTACCCTCGTTAAAGTACTGTCAATGACAGTACAAAAAAATCTTCCGATAACCTTTACAAAACTATCAGCTGGATTAATCTAAAGATTTTCTGGTAATTTCATTAAAATCAGTTCAGCCGTTTCTGCTTTAAAAAACATAGAATATACTTTCTCTTTTAGCTGTGATAGCCTAGCGGTGTGACCGTGCGACTCTTTCGAGGCTGTCACGAGTTCAAACCCCGGGTATCCGCCAATTAGTTTATATATTTAAAATAAAGTTATGTGTCTAATTGATATTTGTAATTTATTGTAAGCTTTTCAGTGAAGGAAAACATCGTTAGTAAATCGGCATATCTCAATATTCTGGAGATATGTATTGCTTTCCAATCCGCACTGGAGCAGCGTGGTAGGTCTTAGCTCCAACCCTTCTCTCCTAAAACGGAGACCTATACCCAGCAGTGGGATAGCACCATGCCATTTCTTTACTTCTTATATATAATAACAATAATAAATATATGGGAAACTCGCACACACGCTCGTCCGTCCCCAAAGTAAGTTAACTTAATGCTTGTGTTATGGGTGAAATATATACTTATATATTTTTTAAATACATACTTAAATACAAATATATACCCAGGCCCAAAGGCCAACAAATTCATTTATAGGAAATGTTGGCCCTCGGCGGGAATCGAACCCGCGACCTGCGGAGCTGAAGGCAGGGTCACTACCCACTGCGCCAACGGGCCAGTATACTAATACTTCTATAGATTCCACTTAATTTGTTAATACGGGAATGACATAGTCAAATTAACTCCTTAAAATTATATAGAAAAAAAATCTGAATAAACGTGTTCTTTATAATCAATGCTAATTGTTATTTTAAATAAAGCAATATTGAAAAGCTTAGAAAAACATTGTTCTAATTGTTAGAATGCCGTAATAGTGGTTGAGACTGCAAGCAATTAAAATCTAGGTCAAGTAAAAAGTAGCCGGTATAAGGGAGGAAAAATGAAAGAATGAATAGTGCAAACAAAGGTTAATACAGTTAAGATAATATCATGGTTTGTTTTATTGTATTATGATAATTTTTAAATAATTTATAGAATTAGGTGTTACTTTGCGGAGATCCATAATACAAAAGTAATGAGAATATTATTTTGTTATAAAAAAAATTTCCTTTTTTTATCGCGTAAAAAAAAAAAATATTTAAAAAAAATTATCCATGTTAAATTTTTTTATCGCGGATTATAGCAAAATAATATTCTCATTACTTATTATAATTTTTAGCAATAGGGCAAATTAACAGAAGTTATGACAGAATTCTTATTCGCGTTTTTTAAGAGAATCTATTTAAAGCTAAGGGTAGGAAGCAGGCAACTTTGAGATACCTTATACATGCACGACAAGGTACCACACGATACTATACATGCGAAATTTTGTGAATATGTATGTATGTTTGTTACTCTCTCACGGCGAATCCGCCGAACCACCCTAATTTCTTACCAAGGTGTCGTAAAAGGCGACTAAGGTAAGTTGACCCACCGTGTAGTATCCGGTTCAGTAGAATAAACCACCCTCTTTCTAACTAAGGTGTCGTAAAAGGCGACTAAGGTAAGTTGACCCACCATGTGGTATCCGGTTGAGTTGTATAGACCACCCTCTTTCTTACGAAGATTTTGTAAAATACGACTATTGTAGGTTGACGTCAGGCAAGCGGCCGGTCGTAAAAAAGTAGCCAAATCATGAGACATGTTTATAACATGTTATGACCCCACTTAGAGTGGGATAAGGGCAGGAGGATACATCTTCCTTTATTTACTTTCTCTTTATTGTAATGTGTCACATTTTAGACTGGCGTTACTCCTCTAAGTATAATAACTCTATGCAAATCAGTAAAATAAGCGGCCTGTTACTATCCCACTGCTGGGAATAGGCTTCTCCTCTTCGTTTTTGTAGAGAAGAATTGGAGTTACCTACCAAGCTGCTTCAATGTGGTTTGGTAGGTTACACACACATATACCCAGAATTATCTAGAGATATGCACGTTTACTCACGATGTTTTCCTTCACCGAAAATTGTGTGATAAATTGCAATTATCAATTAGACACATATGTTTTGACAAAAGTCATTGGTGCCTGTCCCGGGTTTGAACCCGTGACCTCCTCGAAAGAGTCACACGCTACTGGACTATTACAGCTCAACCCGCAAAACAGTAATCTGTTAAAAATAAAAAGAATTTATACGCAAATCCTGTCTATTCACACGTATATGGGAAACATGCCAGGAAAATAAAGGTAAACAACAACATATATGAAAAATGTTTTATTCTGACAGTGGATATTTAATCCTTTATGGAATATGTGAGGCAAACTCACTCTCAGACAATTTATTTCTACTTCATATTTCGGAGGTGAAAATGAAATCAGCCAACACTGATATATTGGCGGATATTGTGTTCATCGCAATAAATCATAAAAGATAAATGTTTGGTTTGTGATTCTTATAAAGAAATATATTTGCTTTACTTTCTCTTAGGGCCTGTTTCACAAGTTACCAATAAACTGTCAGTTAGCTTATTCGGAACATATCTGACACATATCTCGGAATTTTGCGCTTCTCAGGTTTCTGATAGGCTTATTCAGCACTTAAAGTCCGTAGATCATGTGGCTGTTATTTTGTTTATCTGCTGGATAGCAAATACCTATTTAAAATGGCCGCAATTTTATTTCACTTTTTAAAGTCTCATTTGAGAGACATTTATTTGCTACTTAGTTTAGTAGATTCAAGAAGCTTTTTGTAACACTGTAAAACATTTTTTATTTAGCATCGGCTACTTTTCTTTTATCCCTTGTAATAGAAACTGTTGATAGTCTCAAATTTTTAATTAGCGGCGACGATTCAAATTTTTTAGTATGTCAAAGTAGTGGAATCACATTCTTGTTTTAATGCTCGTGAATATTTACAATTTCGTATTAACTCTTTTCTACTCAATTGTGATTTTAATCGTCAATACATGAGTAGCAATTACATTGCGATTTACACCACATTTGAATATAAATTAAACGATATAATTTTCAAGTACGATGTGTGGTCCGGCTGAGTAAAATTCACCATCGTCATTTCTTACTGAGGTACAAGGCGACTAAGGTATGATGACCCACCGTGTAGTATCCGGTTGAGTAGAATAGACCACCCTTTTTCTTACCCAGGTGTCGTAAAAGGCGACTAAGGTAAGTTGACCCACCGTGTGGTATCCGGTTTAGTAGAATGGACCACCCTCTTTGTTACCGAGGTGTCGTAAAAAACGACAGAGGTAAGTTGACGTCAGGCTGGCGGCCGGTTGTAAAAACGCAGCCAAATCATGTGACAGCATGTTTATAACATGTTGTGCCGACCCCACTTACAACTAAGGCAACTAAGGTAAGTTCAAAAATAACTAGCCAAAACATGTAACAACATGTTTAAAAGATGTGACTTGAGTGGGATAAGGAGAGTAGAATGATGGCATAAGTACGGAGTACAACGCCGCTTGCCTATCGGTTATTTTTGACACCGTGTATTTTTTATAAGCAGTGAGAAGGTTCCCAAAAGGCTGCTGAATCGACAAACAATATTGGAAATCTTATGTACAATGTTTAAGATTAATGTGCAAGTATTTTTCGCGAAATTTTCTGACGTTACATTGGTGCTACTGGTTCGCTATTTATTTATAGAAAACTAGCTTTTACTCGCAACTTTCTTTTGCGTGGACTGTTGTCGAGTGATAGAGTGATAATAGATGGCGCTTTTGCATCCTATTCCTGTAGAATTAACAGGATTTCTATAGCCTATTTGTTATGCCGGTGTGTATGTAGTAATTGTGCCAAATTTTATCGATGTTGGTTCAGCGGATTCGCCGTGATAGAGTAACAAACATACATCCATGCTAACAAACTTTCGCATTTATAATATTAGTAGGACTAGCATACCCGGCAGGCTTTGCTGGGCTTAATTTATTAGTGAAAAAACTGTCATTAACTTAAAAAAAAACGGGCGTGACCAAACTTTATCGGAGCATCCGCTGATTCATTCTAAAGATTGTCTGAAAATTTCTTAAAAATCGGTCCAGCCGTTTCGGAATCTATAAAGGAGTGCAGACAATCATTTATTTTTATAATATATAAGAAGATATTTAAAAATCGTACCTACTTTTTCTCAAAATAATGAATGTGGCAACTACTCAACTCCATTTTTCTTCTTGTTGTTGTATATTTTAAACTTTGGATCACGGTTTTCTTATTATAATAACTTAAGTAACATAAGTGACGAGTTGTTTGTTTTAAGATGGATCGACTGTCGTCTGCCCTTCAAAAAAGTGACAAGGACAAATAAATTCTACTTCTAATGGTACTTATTGAGTACTAAAAAAACATGTTTTTTCAACTATAGTTTAATTAATATATAGATGGCAGTTGCTTATGTAAAATCTGCTCTCCTAAATTTAAATATCATATTAGAAATTTTCAAAGAACAAATCTAGAGCAAAAAGCTTGGTTTAATGTTTTAATATTCTTTCTTATATTATAAATGCAAAACTTCTGTCAATCTTGATATATGTTTCGCTTTCACCTATTCGCTTTCGCAATCCACATGTTTATAAGATGTGCCGACCCCACTTAGAGTGGGTTAAGGGCAGGAGGATGATCACCTTAGGCAACATGAAAAAGATTCATAAATGAGGGTATTCGAAGATTTAATTTTAAGCGAACAAAGTTGCGGTTACGGCTTATATTTAATATTTATGGGATAAAGTCGCTATTATCTCACCGGGAAGCTGACAGCAGTTGACAACGAAAAAGATAAAAATTGTCATTTTCCTTGTAGACTCGTTGAGCTGTCAAGTGTAACAACAGTCTTGTTACAAAGTTTTATAATATATGAACTACTAGATTTTACCTGCGACTTCGTTCGCGTGGACGGTTATCGAGTGATAGGTCAATAATTGATGTCGTTTTCCAACATATTCCTGTAGAATTAACAGGATTTCTATAGCCTATATGTTATTACGGTGTATAAGGAATAATTGTGCCAAATTTCATTGATATTGGTATAGCGGATTCGCCGTGAAAGAGTTATAAATATACATCCATACTCACATACTTTCGCATTTGTAATATTATTAGGATGAAATATATTATAAAATCGTATTAAAAAATTGAAATATTCTGGGTGGAGAGCATACTTGCACTTCCGGCGCATTTCAAATTAAACACAGAACACTTTAGAGTAAAAAAAAAAATTAGCCGTGTAGTATTGGGTTGAATAGATTTGATAGTCCTTATTTTTTACCGATTTGACTTAAAAGGCGACTAGAATAAGTTGACCCGCTGCGCCGTGTGGTATCCGGCTAAGTAGAATAGAACAGGCTTATTTCTTACCAAGGTGATGATAAAGGCGACTTAGATAAGTTGATTCCCCGTGTGATATCCGACTGAATAGACTATCCTCATTTCTTATCGAGGTATCGTAAAAGGTTACTAAGATAAGTTAACGTCAGGCAAGCGGGCGGTCATAAAATATCTCGACAAACCATGCAACGACATGTTTATAAAACGTTGTGTCGACCCCACTTAGAATGGGATAAGGGCAGGAGAATGATGATGAAAGAAAATTTAGAATAGTTTAGAGAAAATGCATTTTCACGTTTGACTTTAATTTGGGATATATGTGTCCCTCTTTATTGAGAGAAAGCCTGGTTGTTTGATGTTAATATAGCTTAGCATGCATAACACGGTGGGCAGGGAGCGATCGTGGGCAGCGATAGCCTCCCTTTGCTCTGCGGAGGGGGGCGGAGGGAGGCGGCGGAGCGGTTCCACGAACTGTTGTTCTGGATCCAATCTGCTGCTGGTGAGTCCAGGTTTTAGTGACTCGCCCAAGCCCATCGTCTGCCGCCCTAACTGGGGACCTTCGGGTGTTCCAAACGGGGTACATCGGACACCTGGCTTACAGGTCCCCGAGGCGGTCGGTGCATCTGGTGCTCCCGATGCACCGGTTAGTGGAGGGGGGTTTCTCTTTCGAGGGGCCCCTACCTGGAGGTGTTTATTCTCTGGGATCAGAGCTGTCGGCGGGATGGGGGCAAAATGTACAATGATACCCTGTCCTTGCCATCGGCAGCGTGGTGGAGCACACAGGTCGTTTTAGTCGGTGCGAGTCCGACATAACCGCCGCCTGTCCCCGTCGGGCGGCGGTACCCATAAGGGGTTTTTTCCTGTATAATAAAAAAAAAAAAAGAAAAGCTTAGCATGCATGTTTATAAGCCAATCTAAGCCGCTAATTCAATTACTTTAGGTTGATACTGTGAATGTATCGAAGGACATTTTACGGACAGGTTTGAAAGAGAAAATATGTCCTTGGACATTGTTTTCTTAAAAATACCTTTATTCAACAATCCTATGTAAAAAAATGTATATTACATCCCCGATTTGTTCAACGTTACTTTGCATCATATAATTGGCTTTGTATTGATTTTACGGTCTCTTTCTTTATCAAGTTGATCCATCAAAATGATCCATGTATCCAAAAAATAAAATAATTAGTTAGTAGTGAAATAGCCAGTTATCAAAGATTTTTAACATTAAATAATCATTAATCATTAAGCGAAGGAAGTGACTGATATAAATACACTTTCTGACTACATTTACTTGTATGTACTTAGTATAAAAACTTTACAAATGCTTGTAAAGTTTTTATCGCTTCCTTAACGAGTTTTATTGGAATTATATTCTTCACTACTGAAAAATTACTCATATTTACTTTGACTTATCAAAGTAAATATGAGTAATTAAACGTTAGTTGTGTTTGAATTAAAAAAAAAGAATGTATTATAAATTACATTGTAGCTAAGTTTTATGTTCAATATTTCTAGATTCTCTGCTTCAAAGGATGTTTTCTTTTCAATTTAATTTCTTTAAAACTAAGCTTGATCGTAATTAAAAATAATTGGAGAATATATCTTCTTATCCAATTATTGTTTTTTTTCCTTTTTGTGTTTTTATGGGGTCTTTAAACGTTGTAAATTTCGTCAGCTACTGGTACATTAGAGTGCTTAGTGCATATTTTTTTTAACCTATTCGATCGCGTTAGCGTATCCCAATTTGTGTCGCTATTGCAGCATCATACAAATTGGCGTTACGCTACGTGTGGTGACTTGTCCTGCATGTATAAGGTACATGAATGTTGCCTGCTTCATATCACAAAACAAATGCGTATTTATATGAAATGGCAAAATAATTGTCCAATTGCGCATGCCGTTGCCATCTATAATTAATATAGAACTTAGTTTAAAATAATTTCTAAGTTTGTATTTGTAGCTTTACTTGGTGTGTATATTGTTGATGGTCTTTTAAAATAAATAAATAAATCTTTCAATATATACAGCATCATCCTCCTGCCCTTATCCCACTCTAAGTGGGGTCAGCACAACATGTTACAAACATGTTGTCATATGATTTGGCTACGTATTTTACGACCGGCCGCCTGCCTGACGTCAACTTACCTTAGTCGTATTTTACGACTCCTCGGTAAGAAAGAGGGTGGTCCATTCTACTAAGCCGGATACCACACGGTGGGTCAACTTACCTTAGTCGCCTTTTACGACACCTCGGTAAGAAATGAGGTTGGTCTATTCTACACTGCCGGATATCACACGGTGGGTCGACTTACCTTAGTCGCCTTTTACGACACCTCGCTAAGAAATGAGGGTGGTACTATTCTATTCAGCGGGATACCACACGGCGTTTGTATTTGTAACTTTACATGGTGTGTATATTGTCGATGGCCTTTTACAATAAATAAATAAATCTTTCAATATATTCAGCATTTCATAAAAAAACCCAGGCTCAGATTACCATTCCTGTAATTTATTAGGCACATCTGTCTTGGTAAGGTTGCGGGTGGCATAGAAATGAGCTTTTAGTTGACTCTCCTCTATATCAATAGAGTGCCACGTTTATCTGACTGGTTTCTTTGAAATGAATTTCTTAATGTCTTCTATCTATATATATAAAAGAAAGTTGGTTTTAGTTACACTATTTATAACTCAAGAACGGATGAACAAATTCGGCTGAAAATTGGTGGAGAGGTTGCTTAGAACCAGGAGACGGACATAGGATACTTTTTATCCCGTTCGACCGCATTTATTTTATCCCGTCAAGTCACTATAAAACGTGGTATAGCAAAAACGACTATGACATGGAAAAACAAAACATAAATGACAGCTAAACGTAATTTAGTCTTTGGATAAGTATGGTAAAAATATGACAATTATCAAAATAGTAGTAGCTATAAACGTTACTACATAGTATTAAACAAAGTCACTTTCTCTGTCTGTCTTTATATCTCTTTGTTTGCTTAAATCTTTAAAACTACGCAAAAGATTTTGATGCGGTTTTTTAAGTATATAGAGTGATTGAAGAGGAAGGTTTATATGTATAATAAAATTCAATATGGAGTAGCAAAATACTGTGATTATCACTAAGTGACATAGGCTATATGCTTTATACCCGTGCGAAGCTGGGGCGGGACTCCTAGTATATTATATAAATAAACCACTAACCTCAGGAGTTTTGAAAGTAACAAATTGTTGTAGCAATATGGTGAAGTGTAGCCATTGAGGCTAAATTACGGTAATATGTCTCTTGGTTCTATAGCAGGATTTACGAAGGTTATGGATGTATAGGTTATATATGTTTGGTATGAGCAAGCTATATGTGGGTTTTAATTTATTTATTTTCTTCTTCCTGCCCTTATCCCACTCTAAGTGGGGGTCACATGATTTGGTTACGTATTTTATGACCGGCCGTCTACCTGACATCAACTTACCATAGTCATATTCCACGACACCTTGGCAAGAAAGGAATGGTCCACTCTACTTAACCGGATACAACACATGTCTGCAGTTATATCGCGCTACATTTGTATTTTCTTTTTACTAGCTTTTATTTAACGTATCATCATCCTCCTGCCCTTCTCCCACTCTAAGTGGGGTCGGCACAACATGTTACAAACATGTTGTCACATGATTTGGCTACGTATTTTACGGCCGCCTGCCTGACGTCAACTTACCTTGTCATATTTTACAACACCTCGGTAAGAAAGATCGGTGGTCTATTTTACTCAACCGGATACCACACAGTGAGTCAACTTACATTAGTCAGCTTTTACGACACCTCGGTAAGAAATGATGGTGGTCTATTCTACTCAGACGGATATCACACGGTGGGTCGACTTACCTTAGTCGCCTTTCACGACACCTCGGTAAGAAATGAAGGTGGTACTGTTCTATTCTGCGTGATACCACACGGCGTGGGTCTTAGGTTACTTATAAATCATGTAAAAAAAGAAGACATAATATGAAGGTACACGGTATATTTAAAAAGGATTCCGCCAACTGATCGTAATTTTTTTTGTCTACAATGAGCCTACCCGTATTTGCACTTAATAGATAACTTTGGCAAAATTATTTTTTTTTAATACAATCAGTATTAAAAAAAAATGTAGTCTGAAGGAAATAAATATTTTAATTGAGATCTGGCTTTGTTAGTAAAGGTTGACTGGCCTGACGGGGCACGCTTGTTCAAAAAACAGGAGAAACGATTAACGTTGCTGTTTTTCTCCATTGCACAGTACTATTTAGTTTTTAGGTCAAGGTTACTATTCGTTTCGTGTTTCATAATAGGGTACGGTCGTTGATCTCTATAAATCATGTTTATTTTTAAAAACGTTAAATAACTCCTATGGCTAAAATAATTCTAGGGTGCTGAGACGTGTAGGTAAGTAAATTCAAAATTAATTTATCACGTATGTTACCGAACAGCTTGTATGAAAAAATTTGATGCGATGCGTTCGAAACTTACAATTCGAAAATATGGACGCCTACTTTTAGTCTAAGTTATCGGCAATAAATGTTGTTCTAATATAATTCTATATATAGTTCTATTCGACTCATTAGTTATTGTTATCACAGTATCTATTAAAGTTTGTATTGGTACAGAATCGAAATTTATTGTAATTGCTTATATTGGCAAAGGTATCGCTCAGATATTGGAACAATATTGGCGTAAATCGAAATAGTTTTATAAGGTGGAGCAATAATATCATATGACCTGACGTTATAATTTGTTTCTGTATTATTTATTACTCGTTAAGCCATGCGATATCCGGCTGAGTAGAATAGACCATCGTCATTTCTTACCGATGTGTCGTAAAAGGAGACTAAGGTAAGTCGACCCGCCATGTGGTATCCGACTGAGTAGAATAGGGCACCCTCTTTCTTAGTGAGGTGTCGTAAAATACGACGAGGGTAAGTTGATGTTAGGCGGGCGGCCTGTTGAAAAATACGTAGCCAAAATATGTGACAACATGTTTATAACAAGTTGTGCCGACTCCACTTAGAGTTGGATAAGAGCAGGAGGACATAAAAAGCGGTTTTTTACTCAACCTGATACCATACGGCGGGCCGACTTACCTTAGTCGCCTTTTATGATACCTCGTTAAGAAATGAGGTTGGTACTATTCTATTCAGCCGTATACCACACGGCGTATAGCCGGAATATAGAGATATAATAAATATATATAAAGCACTTAAGTAGAAATTGTACATAATTGGAATGCAGTGACTCTAAATATATTGACAATATTTTTTTTATAAGTTATATGAAAATTTATACAAGATAATTATCATAAATATTTGCCTTAATTACGAACCTTTACTGAAATGGTGCCAAGTTTTTTACAACAATATTTTTGTCGTATCTAAGATGAATGTTCTCTAATGACTTTTAAACATGCATTGCAAAGTCTCTTATTAAAAAGTTACTTTAAAAACAGAAAAAAATACCAATTACTAAGGCTATGAGAGTTTCAAGATTTTTTGTTTTGTAGTTATTTTTTTACACGCTTGGAAAATCACTGAATCATAGATAGGAGGATTATATACATTCACCTACTATAAACACTTTAATTTTAAGGGTTTTAGGTAAGGCAATGTCGTCTAAGGGATCCAATGGAATACATATACCGCTCAGAGATCAAATTTACATAAAGGTCTACTCTTAAAGGAGTACTAAAACGGGCGCAGAATTTAGAAATGTTTATGCGTTGACTAATGTAATCTACGAGAAAGTTTAATTTAATCTAAAGTAAAAGGATTACAATCTGAAATCAAACATTATTTTACAGGTTACAACCTTTATCGATTATCGTTAGTATCCGGTTGAGTAGAAGAGACCACACTCATTTTTTACCGAGGTTTCGTAAAAGGCGAGTAAGGTAAGTTGATTCATTGTGTGGTATCGTTGAATAGAATGAAATGAAATGAAATTTATTAGGAACTATAAAAATGTACTTATACAATGGTAACGAAGACACTGCAAGAGTAGAAACTACGCTGCAGATTGTAACTATATCCACCTCTCTCAATTATAAAATATAATTTAAAACATTCAAACACCGCTAGAGCGCTCGCACTCCAACAGCGTAATACATAAAAACGCGCCGAAGGCGCTAGGACTCTTAATATATATTGGCACATGATTCGTCTAAGTTGTTAGGACCCGTACTACGTTGTGTTTTGTATTAACTCAAATTCGTTTAGAGCGTCGGAGGCCTTGTGTCCATCATCCCTAAGGAGTCAAATAAAACCTTAAATAGAATAAAATAATGTGATAATAATCACATTATTGTTTTATAGTAATATTTCAATATATCATATTCTTTAATATAGAATGAGCCGTCAGACTCCACATTCGTAGTTTATATCACTTTGCTCAACAGATAGGTTCATTATCAAATATCATTAGTTATTATATAAAATAGTTGTTTGTCGTCAGATTGGAGGCGTAAAACAAGCAAAAATTAATATAATTTATTGAAAAATAAGCGCACGATACATGAACAGACTCTATATGTTCAATACATATATATTCGTTACACGAACAGACTCTTATATAGCCAAATACATGAACGGGTTACTATAAAATTTCGTAAAAAAATGTGAGACATTCAGAAAGTTGAATGTCTCTTATGTTATTGCTTCATAGATATAGCCATCAGAAAGGGTTTTAGTTGATATATATTATATTCACTATAACATTTGTTTGTCATCAATATGGGACATAAGACTATGACAATATACAAGGAATAAGACTTTTCAAAGCCAAACAGAAGGATCGTTCGATCGTCAGATCTTACTTAAAACCATCCCGATGGGAAGTTCTAAGATATTAATATCTAAATAAGATATGTTCTAGCCAACAGAAAGATCACTCACTCGATCTTAATACCCTAGCCCTTAAACAACTCCGTAGAGAAGTTTAATCAATGTGGTATCTCTCTCCCATCTATTATATTCTTCCGATTTGGAAAAATATAAAAAGAGAGGGATAGTCAGTAGCTCCGCACCCGCTACCAACGGTGAGCTCCGTCCATGGATATGAGCCCCCCCCCCCAAGGGGTACCTGTTTATAGTGCGCCTGCGGCGTATGATCATGGGATAAACCCATTATTGTCGGGAGTCAACAAAACCACAGTTGACGTATTAGGCATGAGTGCCTGGGTGTATAATAGAGGACCGAAGCCCAAATAATAAATAGCCGGAGCTATAAAAATATGGCATTAGCCAAAGGCACAAGGCCTGGTAACATTGATAATAAATTACCAATTCTTATATTCAGTAAGGCGCATGTCGCCTGCACACATCGTAACGGCGCGTTCCATGGTAACAACCACATACAGTATAATACGTATAATACGTATAAAGTCCACAAAGTGGAAACCCATCGAGATGGCAAACATGTTGCAAAGCAACTTGATTAGTTATAATATATACACCATATAGGTGTGTGTCCACCGAAGTGGATAGTGTGTGTCCACCGAAGTGGAATATGTGTATTGCAGAGCATTACATGAATGCCAATCACCCCCTATTCACCCAATACCATATAATGGAGTCACACATAGTGCACTCGCTTACGATATGCGCCAAGCTCAACACGCCACCTTATACAACAAAAAGTAATTTATGTTTAACGCGGCAAACCACGTAAGATGTAAAATAAAGGGATATGCAGGCCACACTGTCTAAAGCTAGTCCGCAGTCTTGTTAATAAAGACCCGACCAGCCGCTCTTATGCAATAATGCCATGCTATAATGGTCATTCGTGGTATCATTAACTAAGCTAAGGGGACGTCCTAAAAAGGACGAAACACCACACCCATCCGTTACTATGAACAGAGTCCATAGCGTTCCATCACTGCCTCTCCAAAGATCGACACGATCTTGCATCTTGAACCATTATACGAGAGCGGGCCTAGATGTGTATTTATTATTAATTATTATTAAAAATAGTCGAGTTAAAACTCAATTAATATCTTGTATCGCCCCAGTACACATCTACAATATCATTATAACAACATTTCATAAGCGACCTAACAGATCACTTCTGCGCTCTGCTCTCCGCCCGCTCTCTCCATACTGTAGTACGGCGGATAACGTGACATTCGGTCAATATGACAAAAATTATACTTTTCTGAATTTGATGTTTCATAAATAGTGCATCAATTATAGATGCGACAAAACGTTACTGCGTGACAAACAAACATTTATTTTTATATTTATAGATTTTTCTAAAATATTGAAATTTTAATAATTATTTATTTTTAAAAAACTCGAATGTAGGGATGAGACTGTTACATCCAACCCCCTAAATTCTATGAAGTCCTGTCGGAATAGAATTTAAATTTTTAGTTATAAGAGACTATTCGTGTATTCTCATTCTTTTTTTTTTTTTTATTTTTTTTTTTTTTTATTTTTTTTCTTATTTTTTTTTTTGTTTTTAGTTTTTTTTTTTTTTTTTTTTTTATATATTATTTTACATATTCTCTTATAATTATTACATAAATCAGATGCATCAAAAAGTTAAACAATTTTTTCAAAAAGTTAAACATCTTTTTTTTTTTTTTTTTTTTTTTTTTAAATGATTAGTTACAGATCCGTAAGTTCTACTCTATACTCGGTAACTAAACTTATTTAGATTCACAAATATTTCTCAATCTAACATACGACAATAATTATATATATTTTAAAACTATTTCGATTATTTATTTATTAATATTATTATCAATCTCGTTTATTCAATTCCTCAATAACAATTATATGTCAAATCAAATACAGTATAATGCAACAAAATAAGCAAATTTAAATGTCACTTATAATATTTCGATAGGTGAATTGTATTAAATTTTCCACGAATTTTGTTTGTTTTTGGGTCCATTAAGGTATATACATTCCTAAACGGTATCGCCGCAACAACATAAGGTCCTTCGTATAATAAATCAAACTTACTTATCTCTTTTTTCTGAGCATTTGAACGGTTACTTTTTCTTACTTTTACCCAATCACCAATATGAAATTCGATTAATTTATGATTCTTATCGTATTTCGTATTTCTTATGAAGCTTGCTTTCTGAAGATTCTCTCGTACTTGTGTACGTATTTGTTCTATATTTAACTTTGTACCTGGGTTATTTAGTAATTTATCGAATGACAAATGAGTACTTTCACCATATAACACTTCACATGGAGTAAACCCTATGCTATCGTGAAGGGTATTATTATACAATTTTTCTATTTGTGGTATGAGAGACACCCAAGATTTGTGATTTTGAGAACAATATGTTCGGAAAAGTCGCCCAAGCTCCTTGTTAACCCTTTCTGTAGTATTTGGACGCGGATTTCGTACTGTGGTATAAATTGCCTTAATACCGAGTTCGCCGAGACCTTCTCTATATTTTTTACTTATAAATTGCGACCCATTGTCAGTCATAAGACTTTTAATTTTTATTATTTTATTAAATTGTTTAATTTTTGTTATACATGTATACCCAGTTGCTTTTCGTAATGTAAATAATTGAATAAATTTGCTAAACGAATCTTGTACTACTAATATATATGTAAATCCAAAAGTACCAGATGGTAAGGGGCCATACAAATCTGCCATGACAATCTCTCCTATATTGTTTGAAATTATAGATTGACAGGGTCCTACATGTTTGATGTTGTCATTTTTACTAAGTTGACATATATTACATTTTTTTATTATTATTTTAACATCTTTGGTTAAATTTTTCCAAAACATTCTATCTTTAATATATTTTATAACTTTATATGCGCCTTGATGGCCCATTTCCGTATGAACCTGGTTAATTACCTCTACCCGTAACGATGCTGGTAGATAAATCACATATTTTTGATTAGTTTTAAAATATAATCTACCATTTTTAATACAAATCCTGTTTTGGTATCGCTTATGCCCCCCAAATATTACTTCCCGTATCTCTACATCCTCTTCTTGCAATAATGACAACATCTTGAGCTTTGACAAGAGGTTTTTATTTTCGTTACCAAGATAAAATATCTCCGGTAATCTATTTTTATCCTCCTGTACACCTGTTCCATCTGGCGGATATCTAGACAGAATATCAGCAACTAAATTGCTATTACCACTGACGTGCTCAATTTTAAAATCAAATTGCTCCAAATACAATAAC
Organism: Morpho helenor; assembly: GCA_029227775.1. Lineage (NCBI taxonomy): Eukaryota > Metazoa > Arthropoda > Insecta > Lepidoptera > Nymphalidae > Morpho > Morpho helenor. Next base: position 5,883,484 of record JARGCU010000003.1, on the reverse strand, counting down.
CATCGAGTAACTCTACTATTAAATAGGTTCCACGTTTTCACAAATAACAAGGCTTTATGATCTGTTCTTATTACTACCTTTGCACCCCTCAAGTAAGTTTCAAATTTCTTTAAGCAGCTTATGACAGCATAAAATTCCTGTTCTGTAACAGTCCAATTTAGTTCCGCACCTTTAAGTGCTCTACTATGATAACTCAATGTTTTAATATCTCCGTCATCCCCTATTTGGTATAGAACTCCTGCAAACCCTATCCCTGATGAATCGGTTTGTAAGTAATAGGGTTTTAGAAAATTCGGATGTTGGAGCATAACCGTATTAATAAAGTGTTTTTTAGTTAAATCAAAAGCGTTTTGTTCCATTTCAGTCCAATTCCATCTCTTACCCTTTTTTAACAAGTCGCATAATGGTAGTATACATTCTGTATAATTTGGAATAAACCTTCTATAAAAATTACATAATCCTAAAAAAGCTCGCAAGTGTTTAATTTTCTTTGGAATTGGAAATTTTTGTATTGCTTCTACTTTTTCTGGATCCGTGCAAATTCCTTGTGTTGATATTATAAACCCCAACATTTTCACCTCTTTACATAGAAATTTACATTTTTCTAAATTACATGTCATGCCTGCTTGTTGTAATTTGGTAAGGATAATTTGAATATGTTTTAAATGTTCCTCTAAAGGTCCTGTTGTAATAATAGCTAAATCGTCTAAATAGTTAACACAAAAATCACGAACTTCTGGTCCCAAAATTCTATCCATTGCTCTACTAAAACTACCAACAGCTGTTTTAAGCCCCTGAGGTAGTACGTTGTATACAAATGATTTTCCATTAAAAGAGAAGCCAGTATATTTTTTACTCTCTTTACTTATGGGTATTTGAAAATACGCGTTATTTAAATCAATTGTTGTAATAAAATTACAACCATGAAAAGAATTCAATACATCTAGTTGCAAAGGAGGTTTTTCCGTTTCAGCTATCATATGTTTGTTTATTTCTCTGGCATCGAGCAGAACTCTTATAGAGCCATCACGCTTAAATGTGAATGTAAGTGGGCTATTATAAGGCGTAGACGCTCTCGAAATTATGTTAAGCTTCTCAAGTTCCAATAGTTTTTGTTCCATCTTTTCGCGATAAGCATATGGTATAGGATATGATTTCTTTACTATTGGATTGTCGTGAGTCATTCTTATTACATGTTCATAACAATTACATCTACCCAACTTATCAGTAAAAATATTTTTGTGAGTATTCAAAACTTTTAACAATTTTTGTTTTCCGTCTTTTGGCACTTGTAAGTCTCCTATTACCTCGTTATTAATTTTCCCTACATTCTCTGATATGATTGTCATACAAGGAAACTCAGAATTTTGATTAATCAAGGGTATTGTATGTTCTATATTATCTTTACAAATTAAAATGCACATTTGATCTTTTTTTAGATTAAAAACTAATTCATTGTTTTTAATCCAATCAAAACCCAAAATAACTGGACGTGATAAATTTGGAACAATTAAATATGAAATATCGAATACCATGTTTCCTATCTTGGTTGGAATAATAATTACCTGTTGTATTTTTAAACTCCTTTGCCCTATAGCTCCTTTAATCTGTGTCGGTTTGATAGGCATTATAGGCAATTTAATATGTTTTAATTGAAGATACATCAGTTCTGAAATACAGGTGATATCACTGCCTGTATCAAGGAGAGCATCAATTTCGAAATTTAATAATTTTATACGGATTTCAGATCTTATGTGATTTCTTAACTCTGAGGTTTCGTGTTCCTCATAAACATTTAAAACTTCACTTTCTAATATTATATTCCTTCTGAAAGCCCTTGACATAAGCAGCTCTATCATCCGTTTACAACTCTGATCTTTTAAACATCCGAGACCCGCTTTACTAATTTGACCATTAATTTGTATCGGTCTATGTATACCAGCTTTTCTTCCTAGAGGTTTTCCCGGCAGCCACCCTGTTCGTAACATCATTTTTAAAACTTCGTCCCCTTTTTTCGTAGCTGAGTCGGAGACACATTCCACAGCCACAATTAGTTTGAACAATTTTGGTTATTTGATGGATCATTGATTTGAATTGGTTCCATATTTGGTTCATCACTTGTCTCTTCATTTCGTATGACATTACACTGTTTATTTGTCGGAAAAGGTCTTGGAGAATTTATAGGCTTCCTCCAATTTTTGTATGTTTGTTGATAATCACTCCTTTGTAATTTCCGCTCTTTATTGTGATTTGAATTGTTAATGTTATTGTTTGGAGAAAGGTTTGCAGATATCGAAGAAAACCCCTCGTCTTGCTTGTTTATATCATCTAGGTTCCTTAAAAATTCAGTAGCTTCAATTATTGTTTCCCCCTTTGTAATGGACCACATTTGCTGTACATGCTTTGGATAGTGGCGAATCATATCTGAAACTAACTGCTTTTCAGGTATCAAAAATGATAACATCTTGACTTGAGATGTTAATTTCAAAAAATGTCCAAGCATAGTTGGATGATTTGTTTTTTCCCATTTCGCGCAGACTATGTCTCTTCTTATTTTATTTTGCTCCGATTCTCCCCAATAAGTGAGGAGAAAATCCTTTTTAAAGTCGTCTATACTTTTCCATCGGGGACTGTATAGTCGTGCCCAATCTCTAGCTTCTCCCTGCAGGCACTCAAAAACTAATTCAAGTTCCTTATTTTTGCTTGGAACCTTCCTTAAATATGCTGCCAGATCTTCTAGAAACGTAACAGGATGGTTTGTTTCCTTATTAAACTTTGGTTTTTCAGTGGCTATATTTAAAATATTATAATTCATCTGATCCTCAGGCGCCATGATTGGAGGAATTGAATTGGTCATAACTGATACTGGTTCAATATCATGCTGTTTTTTAATTTCCTTCTCTAAGTTATTAATTTTTTCCTCCATGGTTTGTGTATTTTTCTTTATCATTTTGTATAATACTGAAAGTTCTGCACTTACAGTTGTGCAAGGTCTTCTTGTTATTATTTTCCGACGTTTTACACTAGTATTTGTCGGTTCTGGCGCTTTTGTCATTACATCGCGTCTTTGAGGTTCATCAGCATCTTGTAACTTCCTTTTTTCTCGCATTTTGTAATTAATTTGCAGTATTTTACACTTTAATATAATTCTTTTAACGTACTTTCAACAATATAACACTGAATGTACCTTTAACACTTTTTTTTTTTTTTTACAATAGTTTTTACACTACTCAATTTCTATTAACTTCTTGTTCACTCCTTTGTAATTTCGCACTTTTATCTGCAAAGAAGAAAAATGCGTTCAACCCCCAGTCTCCTCAACCCCCAGACCTTAAGAGGTTTCTAGTTTTGATGGACACATAAGCCTCGTCAGTCTCTCTCCATTTCACGGACAACAAATTGTAGGCTTTCGCCTACTTAATAATTTTTCACAAGCCGTATTGACCATCCTGGTCACGGCACCAAATTGTAACTATATCCACCTCTCTCAATTATAAAATATAATTTAAAACATTCAAACACCGCTAGAGCGCTCGCACTCCAACAGCGTAATACATAAAAACGCGCCGAAGGCGCTAGGACTCTTAATATATATTGGCACATGATTCGTCTAAGTTGTTAGGACCCGTACTACGTTGTGTTTTGTATTAACTCAAATTCGTTTAGAGCGTCGGAGGCCTTGTGTCCATCATCCCTAAGGAGTCAAATAAAACCTTAAATAGAATAAAATAATGTGATAATAATCACATTATTGTTTTATAGTAATATTTCAATATATCATATTCTTTAATATAGAATGAGCCGTCAGACTCCACATTCGTAGTTTATATCACTTTGCTCAACAGATAGGTTCATTATCAAATATCATTAGTTATTATATAAAATAGTTGTTTGTCGTCAGATTGGAGGCGTAAAACAAGCAAAAATTAATATAATTTATTGAAAAATAAGCGCACGATACATGAACAGACTCTATATGTTCAATACATATATATTCGTTACACGAACAGACTCTTATATAGCCAAATACATGAACGGGTTACTATAAAATTTCGTAAAAAAATGTGAGACATTCAGAAAGTTGAATGTCTCTTATGTTATTGCTTCATAGATATAGCCATCAGAAAGGGTTTTAGTTGATATATATTATATTCACTATAACATTTGTTTGTCATCAATATGGGACATAAGACTATGACAATATACAAGGAATAAGACTTTTCAAAGCCAAACAGAAGGATCGTTCGATCGTCAGATCTTACTTAAAACCATCCCGATGGGAAGTTCTAAGATATTAATATCTAAATAAGATATGTTCTAGCCAACAGAAAGATCACTCACTCGATCTTAATACCCTAGCCCTTAAACAACTCCGTAGAGAAGTTTAATCAATGTGGTATCTCTCTCCCATCTATTATATTCTTCCGATTTGGAAAAATATAAAAAGAGAGGGATAGTCAGTAGCTCCGCACCCGCTACCAACGGTGAGCTCCGTCCATGGATATGAGCCCCCCCCCCCAAGGGGTACCTGTTTATAGTGCGCCTGCGGCGTATGATCATGGGATAAACCCATTATTGTCGGGAGTCAACAAAACCACAGTTGACGTATTAGGCATGAGTGCCTGGGTGTATAATAGAGGACCGAAGCCCAAATAATAAATAGCCGGAGCTATAAAAATATGGCATTAGCCAAAGGCACAAGGCCTGGTAACATTGATAATAAATTACCAATTCTTATATTCAGTAAGGCGCATGTCGCCTGCACACATCGTAACGGCGCGTTCCATGGTAACAACCACATACAGTATAATACGTATAATACGTATAAAGTCCACAAAGTGGAAACCCATCGAGATGGCAAACATGTTGCAAAGCAACTTGATTAGTTATAATATATACACCATATAGGTGTGTGTCCACCGAAGTGGATAGTGTGTGTCCACCGAAGTGGAATATGTGTATTGCAGAGCATTACATGAATGCCAATCACCCCCTATTCACCCAATACCATATAATGGAGTCACACATAGTGCACTCGCTTACGATATGCGCCAAGCTCAACACGCCACCTTATACAACAAAAAGTAATTTATGTTTAACGCGGCAAACCACGTAAGATGTAAAATAAAGGGATATGCAGGCCACACTGTCTAAAGCTAGTCCGCAGTCTTGTTAATAAAGACCCGACCAGCCGCTCTTATGCAATAATGCCATGCTATAATGGTCATTCGTGGTATCATTAACTAAGCTAAGGGGACGTCCTAAAAAGGACGAAACACCACACCCATCCGTTACTATGAACAGAGTCCATAGCGTTCCATCACTGCCTCTCCAAAGATCGACACGATCTTGCATCTTGAACCATTATACGAGAGCGGGCCTAGATGTGTATTTATTATTAATTATTATTAAAAATAGTCGAGTTAAAACTCAATTAATATCTTGTATCGCCCCAGTACACATCTACAATATCATTATAACAACATTTCATAAGCGACCTAACAGATCACTTCTGCGCTCTGCTCTCCGCCCGCTCTCTCCATACTGTAGTACGGCGGATAACGTGACATTCGGTCAATATGACAAAAATTATACTTTTCTGAATTTGATGTTTCATAAATAGTGCATCAATTATAGATGCGACAAAACGTTACTGCGTGACAAACAAACATTTATTTTTATATTTATAGATTTTTCTAAAATATTGAAATTTTAATAATTATTTATTTTTAAAAAACTCGAATGTAGGGATGAGACTGTTACAAGATGTTTACGCCCGCCTCAATAAAATTTCAAAATAAACAGTGTTCCAAATAATAATTGATTGTTATTGATGATGCACCTATCTTATTTTTAGGTTACGATTTCTTTCTTTTCTCCAAAGGTTATCTGGTAGAGATTGCTTTTAGTAATAAGACCGCCTTTGCACGCCTTATGCATCGCTAGTTAAGTTTCCTTCTTTTTGTACCTTGTGTTATGTAATGTGTGTGAAATAAAGAATTTCTATCTATCTATCTATCTAATAACTAAACTATGTTAATGTTAAAGAATATTTTAATATTTCATAAAATTTATAAGTAAGTTTATATTATAAGTAAATATTATACGTTTATATGATCATATTTATTAAACTTTGTGTTTGTGTGTGTGTATGTGTGTGACTATGTGTTTGGTATGGCTGTGTTAAGTCAGTAAGAGAGTAAATAGTTAGAATAAACCACCCTTTTCCTTGCCTAGTTAACTAAGGTAGGTTGACAACAGGCAGGCGGCCGGTCGTAAAATACGTTGCCAAATCATGTGTAAACATGTTTATAATATGTTGTGCCAAACACATTTAGAGTGGGATAAGGGCAGGAGGATAATGTAAGTAAATATATAAATCAGCCTAATATCGAAATTGCAGCATGAATATATAATAGCTACTGAATAAACCGAGAACGATCGCTGTTTACGTACAAGAAAAGTAGTAGATTATATTATTCATAATATCAATCACGTATTCCAATTCAATACTAAGACCTTGTCGCTTAATGGATCAGACATAATATAGTGTGTACGGGATCGGGAAAACAAATTTATATAACGTCTGACGACGTGTGGGAATTGTTTAACTTGTGTAGCCTTTTTTTATACACAATGGATTTTGTTATTTGTATACTAAAGTATTTTTACTGTTAAAAGAATTAGTATCAGGGTGAGTTAGCCATGCACGGTAATTTCTTTAAAACTGTAAAAAAAGTGCAATAAAAAAGATTGTTACTTGAAATCGTTCCTGGTAATCTGAATTTGAGACAGCATAATTAATGTTTGCTTTCTCATAAAATTGTAGCACTATTATTGCCCGAAAGAAGGTATAAAACAATATTGTTTATGTAATAAAACATGGCTAGATTGATTTTCTTCTCCAAAATCCCGTAAATGATGAATTTCATGAAAATTGTTGGAGCCATTTCCAAAATTTAGAAAAATATATGTATACAAGATTAACTTATTTAAATATTAAAAATTTCAACAGTATCGATCTAAAAGTCATCTATCGTATATGAGTGTATGGTAAATTTTATGGTGCATGGCAGCGTTTCCTGTTTGCCATGACACCAAAATAAAATACCGTTTTTTTTTTAAATGCTACCAACTATCCATCGACGCGTCGTAAATTATTTTTGTGATTTTCTGCAACTTGATTCTTTTGTTAATTGATTGTTAAATGACTCTACTGTTAACCGTTGAGGAGTTCCCTCGTCTGGAGCAGCTTCAGTTCATGCTTATCATAAACATGCATTGTCATCGGGACTGTAACAGTATGTAAAATTTCACCTCAATCAGATACCGGAAAATGCGTCCGATTGAACTAAATTGATTGTGTTAAATTTATTTTGCAAAATTCCACCTTCACATACATGAAGGCCAAGTTAAATAAAAGCTTTTCAAAATGAAAGTTTGTATGTATATCCTTCATAAATTTAAGTTTTAAAATAATTGAGCTAAAGTTACGTTTAAAATTCATCTCACGGTTAGCGGTAGAGGAAAACATGTCTATTAAACCTTCGTATGCTTCCAGAATCCCCCGGGGTACGATTTGTAACTCGCTAGTCCATATTGGAGCGAAGTTTCGGGTCTGCCTTCTCACTGAGAAGGGATGAGGTCTTTGCCCAACTTTCACACAGTAACAGGTAATTACTCTTTACTTACATATTGACAGATTAAAATACTTTTTACCACTCGCTTCACAAGTGCATCTCAGAAATGTGTTCGAAATATCTATGAGATTCGAAGTTTTTCAATAATAATAAATATAAATACACAGTTGTACAGAAAAATGGTAGTATGTTCACCATTCCATTACATGTGTTAAAGAATAAATCACAAAATTCGAATTTTACAAATCATCTGTTGGAAAGCATACATGAAGTACATAACGATCATTCCTTAAATATCCTACACATGTGCGATAAGGGCCTCCAACTTAATATTTTGGAACAAGTAAATGTAAATGTCTCCAATTGCGAATGCTACATGTGTTTGGAGGGAGAATCAATGGTGGGTGTTTAACTATTTGTGTATAACAATGCTTGCTTGGTCAATGCGGCTCATTATAATTTTGTCGTGGAGCCTATCCTCCTGATGATGCATTGGTTACGGGGCGAAACGATCGTAGAGATTGTCGTAGTGAGTGCGTGTAGTGCTTGTTTGGCGTGTTGTTGGTGGCTGTGTTTTGTGGTACGTGTGGTGACTGGTCCTCCATTTATAACGTATGTGAACGTTGCCGTTAGATTTTACGATAGATATTATTATCAACGCGGATTAAATCAATTTTTTTATCAATATTTCGTGTTGAGTGGATAAATATAACAGCTCAGCATTTTTCATTACAATACTCTGAACGTTTGCCAATCGAAGATTCTACATAGGTTCGTCATAAAATATTACTAGTACTTTGAACTCAAAATAACGTCAAATTTACTGCTAATTGGCTTCAGATACAGGAATAATTGCTTCGAGCAAAACATCGTTGTTACCATTGAGTTAACAAAAACGGTTTCGTTAATTAAATGATAACAACTTTTATCATTTACTGTTGAACGCACGCAAGAAAATTATGCCTACAGTATCATGTACTATTATTTGATTCGAAATTCAAATGTAGGTATGGAACTCCTTGTTATGAATAAAACTCATATGAATAAATGAAACAATGAATAATTGAATAAATGAATGAGTATTCATAAAAACCATATGCTAATATAGTTATATGAATTGGTAAAGATTTTTCAAATATATACTAAACCAGTACCACTCGTAACTGAATTCACGCTAACTTAAGCGTTTAGGTACACTCAATAAAACAATATGAAAAAAAAATGATTTTTTACCATCTAGAACACAGTAAAAAAAGTAAAGTAGCGGCCTATTACTCTCACACTGCTGGGAATAGGCCTCATCTCCGTTTTTGTTGAGAAGGATTGGAGCTAAGACCTACCACGCTGCTCCAATGCGGATTGGTAGGTTACACATATGTTCAGAATTCTTTATAGATATGCAGGTTCCTAACGATGTATTCCTTTACCGAAAAGCGTGTGATAAATGGCAATTATCCATTAGACACAAGTTTTAATAGAAAAACTAATTGATGTTTGCCCAGGTTCGAACCCGTGATCTCTTCGAAAGATTCGCACGGTACTACCGCTGGGCTATCACAGCTCTTTAGAAGACAGTAATGAAGCTTATTTACCTTAAAACGAAATTTACAATCTACGAATACGTCTATCTTAAATTTACTTTAACTGATTTTACTAGAGTACAAAGAAATAAAAAAGACAACTTTAAAACTGAAGGTGACCGACGATAGTAAAAATTATGTCACTGTAATTTATAGAAGTAGGTGGTACGTTGCAGAATTTCACTCAAGTTTACTATACGTGTTTGTAGGCAAAATTAATGGTGGGGGTTAAACTATTAGTATGTAACATTGCTTATTGCGGTGACGCGTCGCTTTGGGATTTTGCCGTAGAGCCTATCCTAACGATGCTGAAATAATAAAGTTAAATTTAATTTACATAGTAAAAGTATGCGTTGTCAAATTTAACTTTTACTTATATCATAAAATATTACCATGCCTATTAAAGATTATATTAATAGCTCTGCGTCATTAAGTATGAGATGCTCGTTAAATATTAAGTATCTTTTTGTAAATTATAGCCTCAGATTATGTGTAAGTTATATTATAGCCAGATAATTCGATGCTTTAAAAGCTTGTTATTTTTTTTACTTTACTTATTCTCGTTCTTTCTCATTTTATGCGATTGATAGATTAAACAAAATTTGAGACTTATCATATTATTGTATCTATCATATAAACTGTTCGTTCAAAGTTTAGTTTAGAGTAGAATAGACCACCCTCATTTCTTACCGAGGTGTCGTAAAAGGCGACTAAGGTAAGTTGACCCATCGTGTGGTATCCGGTATAGTAAAATATACCACCCTCTTTCTTACCGAGGAATCGTAAAATACGACTAAGGTAAGTTGACGTCAGGCAGGCGGCCGGTCGTAAAATACGTAGCCAAATACTGTGACAACATGTTTGTTACATGTTGTGCCGACCCCACTTAGAGTGCGATAAGTGCAGGAGGATGATAAATATCCATTTCCGATCGCGCCAGTTTGATGTGACATAATCGGTATCAACACTGACTAATACCATTAAACTATAAACTGACCTTCGACAAACTTACGTTATCGTTTCTCAGCACTCGCAAACACTTTAGGCACTAGCTACTTTAATGGTTCATATGAAAACATAGTTCCAGATAAGTTTGATATTAGATAGTAAGTAGTAAGTAACGGCCTGTTACTATCCCACTGCTGGGCATAGGCCTCCTCTCTCCATTTTTGGAGAGAAGGATTGGAGCTAAGACCTACCACGCTGCTCCAATGCGGATTGGTAGGTTACACATATCCCTAGAATTTTCTAGAGATATGCAGGTTTCCTCACGATGTTTTCCTTCACCGAAAAGCGTGTGATAAATTGCAATTATCAATTAGACACATAAGTTTTAATAGAAAAACTCATTAGTGTCTGCCCGGGTTTGAACCAATGATCGTCTCTAGAGATTCACACGGTCGCACCGCTAGGCCATCACAGCTTATTATATTAGATAGTTAAGACTTAATTGATCAAAATTTTCGTTTCATTAATGTTTGAAACGCATGTAACATCTGCTTGTTGCAAAATCAGTTCAACTTGATTCATTAAACTGTCTTTCGCACACTACGGATATTAATTTGTATTATACTAACTACGCTAACGGTTTTGCTCGCGTGGATATCAGTGTAAATCGAAATTTTGAACATTAAAGTAAAAAAAAAAGTAATGAGTACATAAGCACTGCACACATTCACCACCACAATGTGAACAATTGTTTCGCCCCGTAACCGGAGCATCGTCAGGAGATAGACTCCACGACAAAATCGCAAAGCAAAACATAAAAGTAGTTATTGTGAGATAACCATAACAGATAGAGACATGCTATTGCGGACTTTTTTGTAGAATTTTTATCGTTCTACAATTTTGTAGTACATTACTTTAATGTGTCTCTGATAGTTTACGCGGCGCACGCGTCTTAAGCTCTTAATCGGCGAGTTTTGTTACAATTGCGCCACCTCTTCAATAATTTACAATTTACAAAAAACCGTAAATATTCTATTAACTTAAACCTTCCAGAAGAATTGCACTTCATTTTAGTAATAATTGCACAAATATATGTTCAGTAGATTTTGAGGAAATGGATCACATACATACATCTTTTGGGGGCTTTGTTTAATAGTAAGTATTAATAGATTAATTTGTAACGTTTTAATAGCTCAGTGGGGAACGAACGGATTAAAGAAGTAAAAATTCCAGATATCACCTACCATTTCTTTTTTCCTCTTTTTTTATGTCTTTCAAACATCCGTTTTTTAGAAATGAAATGATTACATGCTGCAAATGGCTGTCAAAAGGTTAAATATTGGATGGTATTATATAAGTAGTCATTAAGCCAACAGTAAAGGGTACAATATTGAAATAACCCTTTCAATTAAATGTAATGGCGTCGATTTCCCTCAATGTTAATGCGACTAGCACTCGGAATGTAAGAACATCTTAACATACGTATCGACATAATCTAAGGCGTTGGAACGTGTGCTTGTTATGGACGTGACTACGACTATATAAAAAGGCGTCAAATTCCGATCGAAATACGTGCTCAGTGCATCATATTCAGATCGGAATTTGAGCACACAAGCACTACACACACTCACTACCACAATCTCTATTATCGTTTGGCCTTGAAACCTAAGCATCATCAGGAGGATAGGTTCCAGGACAAAATCGTAATGCAAACGCATGCATGTAGAGCTTGTGTGGAGTATTGGTGTTGGCGGCGTTTGGTGATACGTGTGACTTGTCCTTCATGTATAATATATGTGATTATTGCCTGCTTCATACACTTAGCATAACATAGATTCTCTTGACAAACGCGGATTATAGCAAAATAATTCAATTGTAACTACTGTACTATGAAATTCCGCGAAATAACGCCTGCTTCTGTAAATCATCTATATTGTATACAAAAAATCGACTATCATTGATCCATTTATTACCCTGTTCTCACCATAATTAGCATGGTGGAGTATTATCAGGTTTTCAATTGATAGTTCGACATTGCCGTCATTTTTGACCTGGCGGACGGCAGTACCCGTAAAGAGTTTTCCTGTTATAAAAAAGTTAGTCTATATGTTGAATAGCGTTGTACAAAAACATCCTCCTCATACCAATATCGTGCCTTATCCTAATCAAAATTATTTATTATACATTAAATTGTATCGGGATTGCAACGTTATTTGTAAATGGTATTGAATCCGAGTATAGTTTCAAAGCTTAGAATGAAAAGTTCATAGTTTAAAGTGATGCATAACGGGGATTTAAAAGAAATTTTAAAGAAAAGTTAGGGAGTGAAAATATGATTTAAAGCGAAAGAACACTAAACTATCAACTGACCTTTTAGAAAGTTACATTTTGTCGTTGATTTAGTTAAACTGCGCGATTAAATTTTAACTCAATTAAAATATATAAACTCAAATATGATAAAAAAATTGTATTTTAAATTCATGTGTATTATAATATATTAATGATACAACGGCACAATAGTCTAGTGATCAAAGAACAATTGCGCAACAATTAAAGTGTAATTAAAAAAAATCTCATGAAGTTAATTCGTTGGAAAACTGTTTTTCTTACTTTATTCTTTGATACGAATTACCACAGAGTATAGGTATTATGTAATCTAATAAAGTATAAATGCCTTCTTTTATTTATAAACGTTCGTGTATTTACATAGAATCTGTTATTTATTTATTGACGTAAATAATCTCTTTATATTAATGCTATAATATTATTTTAGAAATGATAATATATTGTTTAGAAATATATATTTCTAAAATATTGCTATGCAATTAAAAATATTCTCTCAATTATTTATTCTATTTTTTCTGATAAATTTAAATATATATTTACATATACACAGAAAAAAGGTTCGTAACAGATTAAGTTATATCTCAAAAAGTGAAAAATGTTGGTAAACATAATTAAGAAACATTATCAAGATTGATTGCGTATCACAAAGCATTTGCCCACACATTTCTAAGGACGTCATATCCTTTATGAATATACGCCCACCAAGTTCTCATGTGAATATTTTTATACTGAAATGAGTGGTGTTGAAAACTTTTGCGATGAAATAACACTATAAACGTAGTCGGGCTTTGTAAAGTATACTTTTGACCGCAAACTCTGTGTGTAGCTTTTGACACAAGTAAAATAGTCTGGTTACTTTGCATCCATCACATACGATTATGTATACCAAAAACCATGTCCATTCTTCCATTCCCAAGATTTTATATTTATTATTTATTTATATTTATTTATTAATAAATAAATATTTATTTATTTATTAATAAATAAATAAACATCGTTACAATTTTTACAATATACGTAGATACACAAAAATTTATGTGAAATTATATTGTAAAACAAATTAGTTTATATTCAGATATGGTGTGAAAAGTGACTATAATTACTAGTCTGACTATGAATTGTCCTTATAACATTATATTTCTAGTGTATTTTAAGTAAAAATTATTCTTTGGAATCGTGATAACTTTAGCAGTTAAAGATATCGCGGTGAACAATTTTACGACCGGAAACGTTTCAACGATAAATATGTCTTAAAACGTGTGATACACGTTGTAAAAGAAAATCAAAGTCGTATCGCTTTTATTAGTCATATATCACCCATATATACCCTGTTACCGACAAACAGTGGGTACACTTTGAGACGTTTTATCTTTTACAATCCTTTTTTGACTTCAATGTGTTTAGTGCGATCTTTTTTTACCTCCCTACTCGTCGATCTTTTTAGCGTAAAACAAATTTGTATGACGCTGCAATAGCGACATCTAGTGACCGCTGTTTCAGCGCCATACAAATTCCGTTACCCTGAGCTTTTAACCTTTCTATTTCGATATTTGAATACCAGTTTATGGAATTTAATTTTTCGGGAGAAAAGTATCTAACTTGCTTTCATTAAGCTCGTTTAAGTGGCTGTGTCCGTACATGAATTTATACTATAATGCTCTGTTAAATATATAAACTATGTTGATATTTAAGAAGGTTATATACCACCTTGTTGTAAGGGTTCGCTAAGACTGCGTTTTTTGGTGTGGGCCGGATAATCAACTATATTGACCTCAATTCTACTGAATGATAGCGAATATTAGCGCTGTTGGTATGATATATGACGTCAACTCTGCAATGACCAACCCGTATGTCAAGCACGGTGAACTGCAGTTTAAACAGGTCAACCATGTATGGAATCATAATAGGGTAGATCATTGATATGCAGTTCTAAATCCGCCAAAAGCAGGTGCCGTAACCGAAATTTATAGGACTACAGTTTAAGCTTCTTAATGTAACGCTAAAGTTATCAAAACCTATTACTACTTTCTTCTTCTGTTTGTTTGCTTGCTGCACCTATTTTAATTTTCCGTTTGACCCTAAGGTTGACTGGTAGAGAACGCTTTGTTTAGCGTTAAGTCCGCCTTTTGTACTTTTATGTTAATAGTGCAATAAAGACTAAAAAAAAAACCGATTCTTTTATAAGTACATATTATAAGAAAATAGAACAATTTGTCTTATCCAGGCGGTTTCATCAAGTAAATTTGCGTAATTAATCTAAATGACGCCGATTCTCCATTATGACGTTTCGGCAACGGAATCACAGAATATAGCGTCCATATTAAAATAATTTCACGGGCCACCAATAAAACCAGACTCATTAAAAACTTGTCGTTACGTTCCAATTCCAATATAATTTAGACTGTGATGGAAATTTTGCTGGAATAAAATTATATTTTGAATAGAACAATAAAGTTTGGAATAGAACAGATTGATTTTATTATAAAATGAGATTTCATAAAATAATACCTGACGCTGCTCTGCGTATTTGTAACCATATGTGTACCTGAAACAAATATTAAGTTGTTATATACTAATTTTAACAGCTGTGATGGCCCAGCTATAATACCGTTCGACTTTTCGAAAAGGTCGCGGGTTCAAACCCGGACAGACACCAATGAGTTTTTCTGTTAAAACTTATGTGTCTAATTGATAATTGCAATTTATCACACGCTTTTCGGTGAAGGAAAACATCGTGAGGAAACCTGCATATCTCTAGAGAATTCTGGAGATATGTGTAACCTACCAATCCGCACTGGAGCAGCGTGGTAGGTTTTAGCTCCAATCCTTCTCTCCAAAAACGGAGGGAAGAGGCCTATTCTCAGCAGTGGGATAGTAACACGCCGCTACTTGCTTGCTTACTAATTTAATTGTGCATTATTCTATTTTATTTTATGAATACATTTCTGTATGGCGTCCTAGTTTGATAAAGTGAAATAGCGGCATGTTGCATTTCCTATGGATAGACTTCCTCTCTTTTTAGAAATTATGTGTGGATCTAAAGTGTTCAGCGTGGTAATTCTAGGATAAAAATCTTCTGTAATAGAAATAGGTTGTTTTACACATCTCAGGAAATTCCCAGGTTTATACAGACGTTACGACGTTTTTCTTTACCGTCAAGGCTTGTTTGAAAAAAATGTTATTTTATTAATTTACAATATGCTCTTTTCCGCCGTGTGGTATCCGGCTGAGTAGAATAGACCACCCACATTCTTACCAAGGTGCCGTAATAGGCGACTAAGGTAAGACGACCCACCGTGTGATATCCGATTGAGTAAGGCCCCCGTCTTTTTGATCGAGGTGTCGTCAGGTAGGCGTCCGGTAATAGCTAGCCAAATCACGTGACAACATGTTTATAATATGTGCCGACTCCACTTAGAGTTGGATAAGGGTAGGAGAATGAATTATGTATATGCTCTTTTCAGAGATGTAAGCTTTGTAAGAAAACTTGTATAATTAATGTATAGATTCCGGCTATACTCACGTCTTATTTTATCGGTCATGCTCATGAATAAGAGCCCCGTATGGGCTTGTAACTAGTCGGGCTCATCCGATAAAATAAGACGTAAGTATAGCCGGAATCTATACATTAATTATGATTAACACTCACGATAGTTTAAATTTCAAAAAAACTTGTAAATGCCACAAGACAAGCAACAGTCCCAACAGCCCAATAGATGGAAAGATAATAGTTATATGAATAGTTTAGTCACATTTGTCAAAGACAATAACAATGCAAATAAACAATTAAATATTTTACTTACATTAATTATATGAGGCCTGAAAACTTGTTAACAAGCTCGCTTACAGGCCGAGACTGTTAATTAGTGATAAACAACATTATTTCCTGTTTGTAACTATTTAGTAGAAAGTTCTGATTTATCTGGGGAGTTGCAGATAATTGCCTAGTTAGTTGTATGTATCTACGTAATGAAGGATCAGTAAGATTAATGACTGTTTATCTCCTGATATATTTTCGTTGAAAACTACCTGATTATTATATTTTCGATATATCGAAGTAATATTTCGTTTCGATGTTATGACGCATTGAAAAGCCGTGTGGTATTTGGCTGAGCAGAATAGACCAACTTCATTACCTACCGAGATGTAGTAAATGGCGATTAAGTTGACCTGCCGTGTGGTATCTGGCTGAGTAGAATAGACTACCTTCATATCTCACCAAGGTGTCATAAAAAGTGACTAAGGTAAATTGACCCGGCCGTGTGCTATGCGGCTGAGTAGAATAGACGACCCTTATTTCTTGCCGAGGTGTCATAAAAGGTGACTATGGTAAGTCGACCGGCCGTGTGGTATGCGGCTGAGTAGAATAGACGACTCTCATTTCTTGCCAAGGTGTCATAAAAGGTGACTAAGGTAAGTTGATCCGCCGTGTTGTATCCGGCTGAGTAGAATAGACCACCCTCATTTCTTACCGAGGTATCGTAAAAGGCGAATAAGGTAAGTTGACCGGCCGCGTGGTATGCGACTTAGTAGAATAGACTACCCTTATTTCTTATCGAGATGTCGTAAAAGGCGACTAAGGTAAGTTAAAGTTAGGCAGACCGGCGTAAAATACGTAGCCAAATCATGTGACATGTTCATAACATGTCGTGCCGACCCCACTTAGATTGGGATAAGCGCAAGAGAATGATGATCATATATTTTCAAATCACTTAGAATATAAGTGTTAGCTGCTGTCTGTTAATACACGTCATCAGGTAAGCGGGCGTTTGTAAAATACGTAGCCAAATTATGTGACAACATGTTTATAACATATTACGCCAACCCCACTTAGAGAGGAATAAGGGCAGGATGATATGTTAGGCAGGATGCCGCATTGAAGTCGATTTGATACATGCCTAATCTTTAAGAAGTTAGCGTGTTATTAGACTGCATAGTCACTTACATTAGGTGTGATTGGCATGATAACGCAGAAACTTGGCCTGAAAAGGATATTATACGAGTCACGTGAACATTTGTATTACTCTTTCATCATTGTGAAAGTAATTTATAGAATTAGGCGTTACTTTGCGGAGATCGGATTGCGGATAATACAAAAGTAATAACAAAATTATTTTGCTATAATCTGCGATGAAGTAAAAAAAGAAAATATATATAATGCTAAATGTAGAGTGGACAATGCATTTCATACCGACAGATGGATGGATGGATGGGCTGCTGATGCTTCGGTTGCGAAACGATTGTTGAGTTTGTGATAATGAACGTGTCCTTGTGTATTGTGGTGGCGGTGGTGGTTTGTTCATGTGTTTTTACGAATCCTACATGTATCAGATATGAAAACGGATTTTCCACTTTACATATAGCATTATATATATTTTCTATTCTTACTTCATCGCGGATTATTGCAAAATAATTTTATTATTACTTTTGTATTGGAATTTATTCATTACAATATAATATTGTATATTGTATTGTATAGAGTATATAATAGACCTATATGAATGCAAATAAAACAAGAAAGTACCAGTCTATCTCACAATGGAAAACTTCTTTCGGGGTTACCTGATAAATACTCGATTAAACTTTTAGAAAAAATCTTTAGAATTTAAAGAGAGAGACATGTTTTAAGTTGAAAGAGATTGTTTGAGTCTTTCTAATTTAGATTATTACGTTCTCTTAGTGTTACTTACTATGTCTCATTCCAATATATCCTACACAAAGACATCTTATTTCCAAAATAGGTATCTTTAAATTTAAAATCTTTTGCCAAATTTTAATATCTCTAGATCTAGTTGTCATTTCTTCAGAACCAGGAAAATTAAAAAAAATATTGTTAAGTTACTAAACACAAAGGTAAGAACAGTAATAGTAGATGAAATGATAATAGCTTTTGCGAATATATTCGAAAATTTAACGTAAATTATTGGTTTTGGAAAGCTATCCATCCCCTGGGTTTGATGACAAATGACATCATCAGGCGGTAATAAAGCACTAAATCGAGATTCGTAGTTAATTTTGTTTGTGTTTCGTGATAAGTGGATAGCCTGTACGTGCCAATGAAACCACGAACGGAATCAACTGTTAAGTACTTAATATCGGTATCGCCGAACCAAACCGCTTTTAGGGGCTAATTTACTAATCTATCTATACTTATAATAAATCTGTAGAGAGGTCAATTCTGTAACTGGAATATATTTCCAAAATAACTATCAGGGGGTGATTAGGGATCGATACTGATGCCAAAAATGCAATCAGTAAAAATTTTGTCTGTCTGTCTGTCTGTCTGTCTGTCTGTCTGTCTGTCTGTCTGTCTGTCTGTCTGTCTGTCTGTCTGTATAACCGTTATAGAAACAAAAACTACTCGACGGATTTTAACGAAACTGGGTACAATTTTTTTTCATACTCCTGGGCTGGTTATAGTATACGATTCATCACGCTACAATCAATAGGAGCAGAGCAGTGAAGGGAAATGTCGGGAAAACGGGAGAAGTTACTCCATTTTTTAAGCTTCCGTCGCGTGTGCAACCTTGATGGTTAAAGCTACGCAGAAATCATGTATGACGGAAATGTTTTCCTTAAAATTATATAAAAAATATCTCACGACAGCATATGTCTATCTTTTATGGTTGACTCACAATAAGACGTGTAACTCCCGATAGCTTAGCAGTTCGAAGCTTTCTGGTTATATTTGTCTACTCCTACGTTTATATCACTCTCAATCATCCCTAAATAAAAAAGTGAATAGTATTAACCATTGTATAAAAAAAGAATAATTGAAATCGGTATAGAAACACCAAAGTTATACATGAAATACGCTAATAATAAGCCATCGCGCGTGAATACTGAATCATGCTATCGGGATTATCACTACATAGTATAAAACAAAGTCACATTCTTTGTTTGTCCCTATATCCCTATGACTGCTTAAATCTTTAAAACTACGCAACAGATTTTGATGCGGTTTTTTTAATAGATAGAGTGATTCAAGAGGAATGTATAATAACATTCAATATGGAGTAGAGAAATACTGTAATGTTTCTAATGTGATGTCGTAAATAATTACTTTTTTTTCTTTATAATTAATAATTACTTTGATGTTAGATATAGCAGGAAATCTTCTTGGTATAGGGAGAGTGGAATTGTTTTTCTTCAAATTTAACGCGTGCGGGCCACGGGCAGTAATGAATAAATTAAAACTACTGGATCGATTTTAATTTTTTTTTTCACTGAGTGACATAGGCTATATATTTTATACCCGTGCGAAGCAGGGTAGGCCGCTAGTGCCAAATAAACGTGAATGCACTGACCAATATAGGTAAGTATGCCCTGATTGATAAAAGAAATATCTAATGCTGACATTATTAATTATTGATGATCCGACGGCTAAATAATAATAGTTATATAATTTAAAATGATTTGTGAAAACAAAAGTTTTACTTGTGATTCTGGCAATGCTTAGGGTAATTTTTTTAAGCTAAAATATATTTTTTTACCAAAAATTTCTCAAGTTTGAATAACCATTTTTTTTGGGATTGACTATATGCCGGTTTCTATACATTAACTACTGAAATCTACATAAATAAGATCACAGGCAGAAGTTAGTATCTTATAAATGTGCCTACGTAAAGATTTAATCCTGAAATTGAGAGCTTACAATATCGAGACACTTTAAACTTTTTCCTACTTTTGTTTTATCTCGAGCAGATACTTTAGGTCATTGGTATTCTGTGACGGCATTCATTTGCCTCGGATACAAATCTCCATTCAGGACGCTGGTCATGCTTTCATCTTCCGATTTGCTAGATTGTTTCATATACCAAACTGCCGTAACAATAGATAATCCAAGGCATTACTGAAAGCTTTGGTTTAAAACCACTTCTGTGTTTCTTATGGGGGCACAAATTACAGTCCTGAGGGAGTAACATTTTGTACTTTGTACTGTATATATCTAACTAGCTTTCGCCAGCGGCTAAAGTCAAGTTTAAAAAGTCAAGATTATATTTTTTATGTAAGTTTGTATGTTTTGTTTATGTAAGTTTGTATGTTTTTGTATGTTTACTTTTGTTTTATCTCGAGCAGATAATTTAGGTCATTGGTATTCTGTGACGGCATTCATTTGCCTCGGATACAAATCTCCATTCAGGACGCTGGTCATGCTTTCATCTTCCGATTTGCTAGATTGTTTCATATACCAAACTGCCGTAACAATAGATAATCCAAGGCATTACTGAAAGCTTTGGTTTAAAACCACTTCTGTGTTTCTTATGGGGGCACAAATTACAGTCCTGAGGGAGTAACATTTTGTACTTTGTACTGTCTATATCTACCTAGCTTTCGCCAGCGGCTAAAGTCAAGTTTAAAAAGTCAAGATTATATTTTTTATGTAAGTTTGTATGTTTTGTTTATGTAAGTTTGTATGTTTTTATGTTTTTTTAATGTAAGTTTGTATGTTTTTTATAACACTATTGTAACGATAATTATTAAGCATGTTGTGTTCTCCTGTAATTGGGGGTACACTTAAGCCAATTTGTTAAAATAGTTAATACGGAACTTTTGCGTGTACCTTTGTTGGAGTCCCTTTATTAATAAATAAATAAAGATTAAAACCGTAATATAGATTTTTGGTAACCACAAAAGTGGTTTAATTGGGTTAACCCTAAAAGTTAGGTATATGCTGGCCCGGACTTTTATTTAGAACTTTTAAAGGGGAACAATTTTGTAGTACATGAAAAAATTTCACCGTTTACTCAGCGCACGCAAGGAAAGCTTGAAATTTTGCCGTTCTCGTAATATTTTTTATTGCCGCTCCTATCCTATTCATCTAAGAGTGATGTTACATATTTTATATATTATATAGCCTTTCTCAATAAATCGACTATCTTACACTGAAATAATTTTTCAATTCGGTCGAGTAGTTCCTGAGATTAGCGCGTTCAAACAAACAAGCGAACTCTTCAGCTTTATATATTAGTATAGATAACACATATAAGTATAGAGTTAGATGTTTAATTCATAAATTATTAATAAGAGATTTTTTATAAAAAAAATGCTACGTATGTTTGTCGTATACAAAAACTTTATTTGAAAATTGATTAGAAACTTTAATAGCATATAACATCTTAAATTATATTGTTTGAATATGCATTTATTGAATATGAATTTATTTCTAAGACTTTTTATGAAACTAGAAAATCTTAATATACTAATCAATGTTATAGTGATCTACAATATTAACTGGTAAACAATAAATAAAAGACAACCTGACAATAAAAAAAACATGTACATGTTTTTATTGTCTATTTATTGGTTCGAAAAACATTTCAAGCCAGTGGTAGTTTCATTACATCTAATCGATTCTCAACGATTTAAAAGTACTTGCAAAGAGTAATTTGAATCGATATTATTTGATTAAATTATTAAAATTTAAATTAAATTATTAAATTATTAAAATTAATAAATTAAATTTAATAATTTAAATTAAATTTCCCGCCGCGATAACGTCGTGTAAAGAGCTCATGAATAAGTGCCCCGGATGGGTTCGAAACTAGTCGGGCTAACCCGATAGAATAAGACGTGAGTATAGCCGGTTCTATACAATAACTATGAATACTACTCACGATAGTTTAAATTTAAAAAATTATTAAAAGTTAACTATTCACATTAATTGCATCTGTTATGCAATGCAATTATATGACAAAGACTACATATATACCGTGTATATACTCGTAGAATTGAGGGTCGAACGTATCAAGTATTCTATTCTCAAAGGGCAAAGGTTAAATACCCTCTTCATAGAGTTATATTAGATATGGAAATGATCAAAAGGAAATTGAGTGTGGGATACGTTAATTGGGTGCAATAAAGGCGGACACATCTAGATCTAATAGATATAGGCAGCAATAGAAGCGAAAGCAATATACTACGGAATATCTCCATAACACTTTCTCAAACATTCCACATCTAAGAGTATTTGGGTGTATATTTATATTTAAGTATGTATTTTAAAATTATATAAGTATATATACACCAGTTGTCTGTCAGCCATAACACAAGTATTAAGTTACTTACTTTAATGACGCGACCCATATATTTGTAGCCATATGTACCCATATATGTGTCCCATATATTTATTTATTAATTTATTATTCATATTTGGATTTTTATTATTCACTGAAAATATTAATACGAATATTATTTATTCATTTATTCGGATCTCCAACAGCATTACACATTATATAATCCAAAAAATATACTATGTAGTTTTAATTTAATTATAGTGTCAATTGTAGGAGTGTTACAGTTATAAGTAATTACAAATAATAAGAATTTTCAAAAAAAAATAATCACAAGAGAATAATGAAAACATTAAAAAATAATATTAAACCTCGAATATTACAAATTCGAAATTAGAATAATTAATTAATTAATTATTGTCATTTTTACGCGGAGTTGACACGTCATTGAAAGGAGAATAATTTTTTTTTATTATTAAATCATCGTTATTTATTGAATAATAATAAGAGAGAAATATCTTAGTAATAATTAGTGATCTAATTATATAATTATTATATCTAATATTGATATAGTAACTTGTAAGTAATCATTTTCCATAAAATTATTAATTTCAATTCAATTTAAATTATTTCCATTCTATTTCTCGTATATCATGAGATAAAGAAATTCGTTTAAACGATGAAATCCAATGTCGAAGAAAAATGTAACGTTAAAACAACGTTTAAATGAGCTTTCTCGTCTGTTACTCGGGGTCGTATTAATCAAATTTTCTTTGAATTTTCTTTCCACACCTTCACCATTTGACCTTTGCGCCATCTGCTTAAGATATTATATTCGATCTGTAAAATCTTTGACTTTGATTTGCGGTTAGATTTATTAAAGTGATGGCTCACGTTGTGAGAGTATACAATTATTATACAGAAGCGGCTGTAGCAGAATGGTAAGAGAGGTCGTAGGTTCGAATCCCGGCCATTATACTACCGAAGTGAACCCGCTCCTAACACAAGCATTTAGCTTAGCTGGAGTGGTGAAAAGGTTTACTAGTAATTTGTAACTTTAAAAAAAATACCAAGGGACTGAAAAATACCATTTGAATCTGGAACGATCCAACATTTTTTTTAATAAATCTTTAAACATCGCTATAAGTTCGCGAAGAAATCTACATATACCTAAAGAATTTTTGAAATATATGCATCTTACCAAACTTCGTAGCAGTAATGAAGTATGTTATATTATTCTGTTAAACCATATCTTTACTTAGTCATTTATCAGAAGGTTCTGTTTATGTTAAGTTCTCAACATTAACCGTTACAAATATATTTTTTCACGTCACACGACACTTCGGAAAGGAATGAGGGTGATCTATTTTACTCAGCCGGATACCACACGGCGGGTCAACTTACCTTAATCACCTTTTACGACACATCGGTGAAAAATTATGGTGGTCTATTCTACTTAGCCGGACACCACATAGCAAGTCAACTTACCTTAGACGCCTTTCACGACACCTCGGTAAGAAATGAGAGTGGTCTATTCTATTCAGCCAGATACCACACGGCGGCATATATATGAGTATTATTAGTATAATATTATATGTATCACAATCTTTAAGATTAATAATACATACATTAACAATAATCTTCTTCTTCTTAGTCGATCTCTTCATTACTGAAGGTCGTGTCTAGATGAAAGTATTATTGCTGCTCACTTCCTGCACTATTCTTTTCCACATTGTTCTATCCTCGGCGGTCTTTAAAGCTTTGGTGATTGGAAGGCCTGTAATCGTCTTAACTTGATCGGACCAACGGGTAGGGGAGCGACCGCGTGGTCTTTTCCCGTCGACCTGACCAACCACCGTCAGCTTCTCCAGGTTTTCAGGGTTTTTACGAGCAACGTGTCCGAAATATTTAAGAATACGCTGGAAGCAAACAACGGACAGTCTAATATTTATGCCCAGCTCCTTAAGGATAGACACATTGGTTCGGTGTGCAGTCCATGGAATCCTAAGCATCCTCCTCCAACACCACATTTCAAACGCATCTATTTTTGTCTTTTCTGACTTTCTTATTGTCCAGGATTCGGCTCCATAAAAGAAGATCGAGGAAACCAATGTACGCACCAGTCTCACTTTGGTTCTGCGAGAGATATTACGATATTACATTAACAATAATAACTCAGAATAATATTTTACATTATAAACATAGTTGGTACCTTTACAATATAAAATATAAATTTTTTGTAACAAAAAACAAAATGTGTTTGATAAAGCTTTTAAATCTATCCGCTTAGGGCTTTAACATCAAAGAAGGAATTTCAATATATAAGAGAGCTTATGAAAAGGAATTTTTATGTTTGGTTCTTTTATATTAATTTTTATAATAAAAATGAATCAAATATGCGCAATATTGCTATTGTTTTTTTATACGCCGTGTGGTATCCGGCTGAATAGAATAGTACCACCCTCATTTCTTACCGAGGTGTCGTAAAAGGCGACTAAGGTAAGTTGACCCGCCGTGTGGTTTCCGGCTGAGTAGAATAGACCAACCTCATTTCTTACCGAGGTGTCGTAAAAGGCGACTAAGGTAAGTTGACCCAACGTATGGTATCCGGTTTTAGTAGAGTAGACCACCCTCCTTCTTACTGAGGTGTCGTAAAATACGACATAGGTAAGTTGACGTCAGGCAGGCGGCCGGTCGTAAGAACACAACCAAATCATGTCATAGCATGTTTATAACATGTTTTATTTATTTATTTATATATCTTTCTTTACAACTAAAAGTTTTTATTACATATTTAATCTGCCAAACCGCAAAACAGTTTGTCGGCCCCACTTAGAGTGGGATAAGGGCAGGAGGATGATGATGAAAAATGAATCAAATATGCACAATATTGCTATTGTTGTTTATAACTGTAATTTCCACTCACAATAGAGAAAAGTTTAACCTTCATAGATATAATTTCAAAACGAAGTGAAGAGTTGACAAAGTACTTACCATTTGTTAGCGAGATATCGTAGTTGTTAGAACTCATAAAGTGTTAAACAAAGTGGTATTAAGTTGATGTTAAATATCTATATATAATCTATAACACTCTTATTAAAATTACAAATGCGAAAGTCTGTCTGTCTGTTACGTTTTCACGGTCAATCCTCTGAACCAATATCAATGAAATTAGCCACAATTATTCATTATATACCGGGGTAACATATAGGCAATAGAAATCCTGTTATTTCTACAGGAATAGGATGACATTGAAAAACCCCGTAAGTTGCGGGTAAAAGCTAGTTTATCTTAGTAATCCTGTAATAATCCTAGTTTAGCAATCCTGTTAATTCAATAGGAATAGGATGACATTAAAAAGCGCCATCTATTATCAACCTATCACGCGACAGCAGTTCATGCGAACGAAGTCACGGGTAAAAGCTAGTATATAACACATATGGAAGTAAAAAGTACAATAACGACCTGTTAATATCCCACAGCTGGACATAAGTTTGCTCTCTCTGTTTCTGGAGAATAGGGTTGGAGCCGAGTCCTACCACGCTGCTGCAATGCGGATTGGTAGGTTACACATATCCCCAGAATGAACTAGAGATATGCAGGTTTCATCACGATGTTTTGAAAAAACGCGTAA
The DNA here is from genome assembly GCA_029227775.1 of Morpho helenor. NCBI lineage: Eukaryota > Metazoa > Arthropoda > Insecta > Lepidoptera > Nymphalidae > Morpho > Morpho helenor. The sequence continues at coordinate 5,857,323 of JARGCU010000003.1, read as the reverse complement.
AAAATTGCAATTATCCATTAGACACATAAGTTTTACAAAAGATTATTGTCGCTTTCCCGGAGTTTCGACTCATGACTCCCTCAAAATGTCGCACAGTGACATTGCTGGGATATCACAGGATTCTAAGGAAGTGTTTATACCTTATTGGTTATATGACCAACTATATTTCCGCCGTCTTATAAAAGTAAGTCATCATGCTCCTGCACTTATCCCACTCCAAGTGGGGTCGGCACAACATGTTACAAACATGTTGTCACATGATTGGGCTACGTATTTAACGACCGGCCACCTGCCTGACGTCAACTTACCTTAGTAGTATTTTACGACTCCTCGGTAAGAAAGAGCGTGGTCTTTTTTACTCAACCGGACACCACACGGTGGGTCAACTTACCTTAGTCGCCTTTTACGACACCTCGGTAAAAAACGAGGGGGGTCTATTCTACTCAGCCGGATACCACACGGCGGGTCGACTTACTTTAGTCGCCTCTTACGACACCTCGGTAAGAAATGAGGGTGGTACGATTCTATTCAGCCGGATACCACAGGGCGTGTCTTATAAAAGTAAGTAACATATAAATGTAAGTAAAATGTTGCTTTATCCCTGTTTTCAGGGACTGAAAATCTGCTATTATATTATTTGATAACATAGGCTAATTAAACAGTCATTTTAAAAGTATTTATAGCTCAGTGGGTAATCGGGCAGACCGAAAATTAGAATATCTCAGTTCGAGTCTATATATCTGATGAAAAAAATATATGTACTGTTATTTATAGAAATAATAAGATTACCGAGCTTATAATTCACTGACCTGGCAACTAATAAACCTAACTGTTTTGATCTTCCACGGTCTACAGAGTAAGTAATTCCGTTCTAAAGGAGCAGTAGCTTAGAAATGCACAAAGGCTTTCTTCGAGTGAATGTTTAATGCTTAGAAAGGCAGCTCAAAGCACAAATCTTTATATAATAAAAGAGTAAGGAAATTGCGTTAGTGAACTGAATAAATCCCACTGATGTTACAAACTAACAATCCAACGTGAATTTGCATAGCTGCAATTTACTATTGAGCAAAAGGGAATTTGTTGAAATGAAGCGGCATATATTATATCCGTACCCGGCGTGAATATGATGATAAGTCGACTTATGCCATTTTTAATAAGTTTAATCATAATAGGCATGAGGAATGCCTAATATATATATAGTTCAGTGAAGTCGATAAGTCTTTTATATCGTACATATAAACTTGTGAATATTTAAATAACTCTCTATAACGTATACTGAAGAAAACCTATTTATGATTGCTCTGTATTTTTGGACTTGTTAAGTTAATCACGTATGGTACGGATATACTCGTATGATCATATCTTTAAACATAGGTACTTGACATAAGGCTATGGTGTATCCGGCTAAGTAGAATATATCACCCACATTCCCTACCGAGATGTCGTAAAAGGCGACTAAGGTAAGTTGACCCACCGTTTGGTATCCTGTTGAGTGGAATAGAACAGCCTCTTTCTTACCAAGGTATCGTAAAATATGATAAGGTAAGTTGAGGTCATGTAGGCGGTCGGATGTAAAATATGAAGCCAAATCATGTGACAACATTTTTATAATATGTTGTGCCGATTCCACTTAGAGTGGGATAAGGGCAGGAGAATGATGATGGGTACTTGACATAATTGATGTATAGATGACGCATGAAGCTATAGTGTTAAGAAATGTATCTAAATATATTCACAAGACGTGATTGAAGAAGCTGAGTAAAGAGATGTGTTTAAAATGCGTACTGTAGACAAACGACGTAAACAGTATATCAGCATGACTGCTAAGAGTTAAAAAATATATCGCACACTTAATATTAGAGTGACCTAATACAAAAAATTTGTTTTGCGGCAAATTGAAATAAAGCGTAGTAATCCCGCTGCAAGATACAATTCTCTTGAATAACACATAGATTGAATGTAACTGAAACGTTTTATCAATAGGAAGACTCCACTGGACAACAACGGCACAGTGCTGCCACCATTTTAATCAAAAAGGGCGCGATACTCTTGTTTCATGACTGTGTTGCTATAAAATACAAAGCGAAATTAATTGGTGACAACATGATGCTAAGACATGCTTTGCATGCTAGAATTACGTTACGTGCTGACGATACACAGAAGGAAGATAAGAGGCCAATTTGTTTGAAATAAAAACCCAAATATCAGTCAGCCATCCCTTAATAAACTTTATTCACTAAACTAACGATACCTTTTGATATTCGCAAAATTAAAAATAAACGATGGCATGAGCTGCATACCATTCTATCAAGTTGTCAATGAAAATAATAAAATCGTACGGTCTACGTTACATGTATGATCAAATATTTGCTGTTTCTTTCACTATCATAATTATTTAGCACTGTCATAATGGGCCAGGGACTTGGTCACACTTACGTTATATTTGCATAAAATTTTATCGCCAAATATATTTCACCAGTTAAGGCTGAACAGTTATTAGAGCGCTCTCATATTATGGTAGCATTAAACGGGCTTTCATATAATGATCTTATATGATCTCTTTACTTCCGTCAAACTTCTTTAGGACATTGTGCGTTTAGTTGAAAGCTTAGGATTTAGTAGTTGACTTTCCGCTTCATCAATTGGACATTTATTATGTCATTTACGCCAGTGGTCGGCACAACATGCTATAAACATGTTGTAACATGTTTGGCTTCCTATTTTAAAACCAGCCGCCTGCCTCACGTCAACTTACCTAAGTCATATTTTACGATGACTTAATAAGGAATGAGGATGGTCTATTCTACTCAGCCATATACAACACGGCGGATCGATTTACCTTAGTCGCCTCTTACGACACCTCGGTAAGAAATGAGGGTGGTCTATTCTACTCAGCCGGCTTTGATTAAAAGAAAATTAAACTTATTTTGTCGTGAAACTGCTTCAGAGCTGTGAATATATGAAAGTCTACTGTAAGGTTGATATACTGTTACTGGAACTTCGTAATCGAAAGAGAGCGTGGTCCCATTTAATTAACAAAATCCCGCCTCTGGGCACATTCGAGGTTCATAAACTTGTCGTATCTAGTTACCGTCTATTTATTTTATGAACTTGTTCTTCGCTTAATTATATTAATTAAACAACGAAATTGTTTTAAGCATCTCATTTATGTCGCACGTTATAACAAATTTTCTTTGCGATTTGCTCTAAAGGGAATTTTTAATTTAGGATGTACTGAGTTTTAATTAATGTCTTAGACTTAATTCTTGGCTTAACCGTCCGAACAAAGTTATCTAGTTGCAAAATTGCTGGTCAGACCATGCAATTAAATATTTTTTCACTCAGTTCTGGATCAAAGTGTTGTATATAAGTAAAGTAATCAGTGTAAAGGCCTCTTCTATTTGGAAAGAAAGATACGCCGCTGAAATCTTCCTTGCGGCTTTATTGTTGCTTAGCGGCTTACACATATCCAATTTTTTTAATATATAGATCTTATTCAAAGTGTTTATTTCATTCCATCATGTGCTGTAGCATAGCTTTTTTAATTATGTTCAATTTAAGGGACTTTTCCCTGCTTAAACATATCAGCGCCATCGTACCCTAATCTAGATATTAACTACCTTAAGGGATAAGCAGAAAGGGAGTAATTGTTGCGCAGCAGTAACTATTTCATACAAAACGATGGTAATGATAGAATCTGGGATATTTAACGCAAACTGCATGGCACCAACATTGTTTAAATTGTAAATCAATTGAACAGCAAAAGTACAATAGAAAAGTTCAGAATATGAGATTTAATCAGGAAATGGAAGGAATGGAAAGGAATGGAATGGAAAATAAGGAAAATAATGAAATGGAAAATAAGGAATGGAAGGAATTTTACTTTTACAGTCGCGTACTTTATGTAGTACACTACATTACTGTTATATAAATTTTACATTTCTCTTTGTTTTGCCTAGACTAGTTTCTTTGTTGAAATTGTAAATCAATTGAACAGCGTTAGTGCAATAGAAAAGTTCAGAATATGGGATTTAATAAGGAAATGAAATATCGTACAACTTCTTCAATACAATAGTATACATAAAACCTTGAAAGAAAACTTACTTTACTATTCTTACACAAAGCTTTATTAAAACATTTCTTTGTAACAACTACTTTGTTATTTGAACCTTGTTTATTATGAAGAATCTTTTCTGATATATAAAGTAGTCTATAATTTCGGGGGAAAGAAGTTTTTATGGCACCATAAACGATACCACCATAACAAGCTACTATAAAAACGAAAGGCAAACACTTAGACGAAAATACATTTTTATATCGCTGTCTATTTTTTCGGTTGGCAGCAAAGTTATTTTAGGTACAGTCACTGGCAGATATTGCGGTTTAAATCAATTCTGCTGTTGAAATCTTTTTTTATTACTAGATAGTTTGAATGTTTCTATCTTTTATTTATTACTAGCGGCCTGCCCATGCTTCGCACGGGTATAAAATATATATCCCATGTCACTCAGTGTAAAAAAATGATTAAAATCGATCCAGTAGTTTTGATTTATTCATTACTGCCCGTGGCCCGCAAGCGTTAAATTTGGAGAAAAACAATTTCCTTTCCCTATACCAAGACGATTTCCTGCTATCTTTGGAATATCTAAACTCATATAGTACATTTTTACTTATTTACTTTTACATTTTACCTATGTATTTTATTTTTACAATTAATTACAGAAGAATGTCTTTAAATAAAACTCTTAAAAGATTCGAAGTGCTATAGGGTGAAGCGCGGCGTCCTCACGGCATTTTAAATCTGTAATATCTCGGAAAATGTTCACTTAAATTACATACTGTAAACGGCCATATTGACCAATATTAAATCAACAATTTATTTAAGGTACTTAATTGCATAAGGATTAATGTTGTATTGTATAAAAATTGCTTTGAACGTAAGGCATTATTTTTCGTAAAAAGTAAATGAAAAAAACTGCTATTGTGGGTTATCCATAAGAGATAGACATATACCATCGCGGACTTTTCTGTAGACCTTTTCAAGGCGTACAAATACTTACTACATCATTTTGATAAATCTCGTAGGGTTTAGCCTGCGTTTGCAATGTAAGCGGACAAAAATGTAATTATTTACAGAAACCTCAAAAATTACAGTATTTCTCTACTCCGTATTGAATGTTATTATACGTACAAACCTTCCTTTTGAATCACTCTATCTATTAAAAAAAACCGCATCAAAATCGGTTGCGTAGTTTTAAAGTTTTATGCGTACATACGGAAATATGGACTTTGTTTTATAATATGTAGTGAAGCAAAACATTTGAGAAATCTAATCCAACTTGGCTTGCTATGGAAAACGAATAAATACGGGGTAGTTCAGCGAATATAATTCCATTTGAGTATATAATTTTAGTAAATAACCCGTATGCCTTACATTAAAATAACAGTTAAATTTATCAAAAAAACAAAAACCGAAATATACTCGTTTCGACGTAAGTCAACCAACGTGATAAAGAAACTTTTTAAAATTGTAGTTTTTTGTATTTATATATTTTCTGAATTTCGGAAACGACTCCAAACAATTTACTGAAATTCAGAATTTAGAGGGTTTTGGGGGAGAAAAATCGATCTATCGATTCATTAAAAAAAATCGTTTTATCCCTGTTTTGGGCATTAAAAATATGGCATAATGTAGAATTAAAACCAAATTTTTAGCTGTTAGCTGTCAAACGTAATGTTGCGATAGCGTATGGGTAACGGGCGGACGGCATATGTCATCGGCGCCTCCTTTTTTTCTACTTTTCGGTCTACCAGATACTTATTTTAATACACTATACTATCCTAATATTAAATGGTATTCAAATAGTTTCTTTATGTTAAAGTAGAGATATAAGAGCAGTGGCAGTGACAGGTTGGCCGGATGCGGCCAATCTGTCTGATCCAACTCAATGTCTAGCACACAATTGACACTACAACATTGTTTTGCTTATTTCATTACTAACAATCCGTCATTGAAAGCGTTGTTTAATGAGAACAATAGTTTAACTACTGTAATGTATGAAAAACCGCAAACATTCGCGATTTTGTCGTGGAATCTATCTCCTGATGATACTTTGCTTAAGGAGCGATGCCATTGTTGAGTTTGTGATACTGAAATTGTGGTATCAGGCTGAGTAGGATATACCACCCTCATTTCTTATCCAGGTGTCGTAAAAGGCGACTCGCCGTTTGTTATACGAATGAGTAGAATAGACCAGCCTCATTTCTTATCGCGGTCTCGTAAAAGGAGACTAAGATAAGTTGATGTTAAGCAGGCGGCTGGTCGTTAAATATGTGGCCATGTGACAATATGTTTATAACATATCGTGCCAGCCCCACTTAGAGTGGGATAAGGGCAGGAGAACGATGATGAATATAACACTTACGCCGCTGTAGGAAAGATTAATCCATTACTCAAATCTCCTATGGCTGATTTTAGATTGGAAATAAATATTTAGTCAGTAATAAGAGACACGTGGATCGTGAAACGTATGATTGAAAGATATTCAGGGCTGAATATCTTAGTATAAAATATCATCTACATATTGATATTTTATAATACGAACTCAGAACTTTTGGTTTAGGTAGTGTTTAATATACACCCATTGCTGGGTGTTTGATATCAGGTAAAGTCAAAGAAAAATGCGCCTTTTTGTAATGCTTATTATATTACAGCGTATGCTTGTGTATGCTTATGCTATAATTCAAGTATTATAGAGGTTCCTTAATTTTATTCTTAAAAAATCCGCTTGGAAATCAACACAACGATTTCTGTTGTGAAGCTCAATAGCATTATGAACTGTTGGAACTATTCTTCAGTCACGGTACAATATAGCTTCTTCTTTTTCTTCAACCGATGGACGTCCACTGCTGCACATAGGTCTTTTCGTGGGATATCCTCAACCGTGTGCCGCTTGTCGCCTGTGGTTCCACGAGACTGTTTAGAGGCCATCAGTGCATCTCGTAGAGGGTCTACCGACATTACGCTTTCTGGTACGGGGACACAATTCCAACACCTTGAGATCCCAATGCCCATCGGTTCTCCGCACTATGTGCCTCGCCAATCGCCACTTCAGCTTCGCGATACGCTGAGCAATATCACCTTTCGTAATTTGATCACGTAGAGATACTCCAAACATAGCTCGCTCCATCGCCCGCTGAGCGACTCTGAGCCTTCTTATGAGGCTCATAGTCAGCGACCACGTTTCGGATCCGTATGTCATCACTGGCAAATAAACAAAGACTTTTGTCTAGAATTTAGCAATTATGATTAAATAAAAAAATCAAAACAATAGAACGATTCACACACGTTTTTTATCATTGAAATAAAAAGATAATCAATGGACCGAATTCAGTAACAAAGTAAAGTTCTTAGCATCAAATTTGTTCGAAAGTTTTTGTAAGATTGTTATTCCGAAAATTTTACTCACAAGATGATGAAATTCTTAAGGATCTTGTTATTCCCGCGGTGAATTCTTTCAAAATACTTTTATGTAACACGAAATATAATTCATAAAGACATACTTTGAAAAATTTACGATTTACGACAAATGTTTGTTAATACTGTTATATGTGGATAAAATGATCAAGTTTTTTGTTACACTGTGATAATCTGATCTTTAAATATCTTGCATTTTATCGATAATGGTCTAGTATCATTCCTTTTTATGCTTTCTAGAAAAAAACAACAAAGCTCAAGGTATACGAGTCCTCGTAAATATGTCGATTTCAATAGTAATCAAAATATTATTTTACGATCAATGCCAATACTATATATTTTTAATACTAAATGTAGAGAGTACCCTCTATGTATGTACTTACAGGATTCGTATAGCATATATGTATGTCTGTATGTATGTATGTATAACACTACAAACTTCTACCAACACCGCCACAATATACAATCACTACACACGTTCACTATCATAATCGCAACAATCATCATCGGAAGGTAGACTTTACTACAAGATCGCAAAGCAAAGTAGTTGGTTCAAACCCCACCATTTATTCTGTCTCCGAATACGTTCAACAAGATGGAACTAAAACTACATGTATCTTTCCTTTAATCGTAATGCCATTGTTGAATTATTTCTAGTTGCTCTAAAATGTTCAGTCGGAGTCGAAAGAACGACACAACGTCTTTTTATATTTCACACATACTCGTAAAAGTAAGTAAAAAACTACATTAATATTACGTTTCTGGTCTACATCAATAAATATTTAAGCAAACATTGCAATACTTTTCTGTTTAAATACATTGTTCCTACATACAATGCAGTAATAACTAATTTATTTTGATACTAACCAAAGCGACGCCGCTCAGTCTGAAAACACCTAACAAATAACATTCTACGATACGGTACGACTATTAATGTCAACATGCTAATATTTTCTAGATGAAACAAGACTACATAACCCCCTTTTACTATTTTTACAACAGTTTTGTTGAAGTATATGTATATCACAATATATGGCTCATATTATATATGGTTTTTGACATAATAATCATCTAAAAAAGGTCAAACATTTATACTAATATATAAAGCTTAAGAGTTTGTTTCTTTGATTGTTTCAACTCGCTAATCTCAGGAACTACTGGACTGATTTGACGAAATTCTTTGAGTGTAAGATAGTCCATTTATCACGCAAAGACGCATAGGAGAGGAGCAGGAATAAAAATATTGTGAAAACGGCAAAATTTAAAGCGTGGCGTGCGCTAAGTAAACGGTGAAAGTTTTTTAAAAATCTCTTATAATTAACTCACGCTAACTACTTTTATGTTCAAAATTTGAATTCGAGAAAAAGTTTCGACACACTGATTTCTGTGCGGGTGAAATATTTCCCTTATATTAAAAATCTGTAGTCATTATTGCTTCACATAACGTGATTAGCAAATTCAATCGTTGATTAGGCAGTTATGAGTTTTTTGTTAACAATAGTGTGAGTTATTGATATTCACAAATCAATGTGCGTATTTCGATGAAAGAACCGAAGTGAATCCGGTACATATCGGGAAATGTGTAAATATTGTGTAAGTAAGCTATATTTTCGTCTCCTCAAAAAGGAAGGAAACCTTTGAACAGCGGTGGCAAAGTGTAATTTGTTACTTTATATTTTTGGTTAGTCTCACTTCTGTAGTACATTACTACAAACAGTACCCGCGACTCCTTTCAAATTAACTTAAATATTTAAATACTCTCAATTTAATAATTTATATTTCTGTTCCCTAAGGAAATACTTTTTTTTCATATGTTTTCTATTATAAAACCATAATGTTTTTATTTTCCTCCGGTTTTTTGGACAAACGCGCGGCGCTGAGTTAACCAACCATTACTAAAAAATCCAGATCTCAATTAAATTGTACTTATTTATTTTATACAAAAATATGTAGTACTTTCATTTAATGTACAACATGTTACAAACGTGTTGTCACATGATTCGGCTACGTATTTTACGACCAGTCGCTTGCTTGACGTCGACTTATCTTAGTCGTATTGTACAACTACTCGGTATGAAAGAGGATGGTCTATTTAACTCAACCGGATACCACACAGTGGGTCGACTTACCTTAGTCGCCTTTTACGACAACTTGGTAAGAAATTAGGGTGCTACTATACTATTCAGCCGGTTACCACACGACGTCAAAAACAAACACATTTATAATATTCAGTGTGGATAACGTAAGTATATACCTATATCTCTAATCTATTTTAGTACACAGGTGTCAGCCCTAACGGTCACGGATCACAATAAAACTATAAATTGTTTATCTGTCTATTCTGAGGATCTTCAGACGAATGGTTCCCGTTTGGCCAAGCTCCAGGCATTCCGTGGGTAACGTTGGTGCTGCAGATTATTTGATCCCTGTAGCCAATAAAACATGTAAACAGAATAAACTCATAAACTAAACGATGTATATAACATTTTGCTGGCAAATCGATAAAGTTTAAATACGACCTCTGGAGATGCATATAAAGAATAATATATGCATACTTTGAATGCATTTTCAGCAGCTAATACTTTATAAAATTTGACGGAATAAAAACAACCATAAACACCAGTTAATGGGAAACTATTAAGAGTCCAGGTTAAGATGCTATGCGTATATTATGCATAGATATATCGCTGTCTTCGAGATTAAAAAAATTGTAATGCCTTGTAGATAAGAAAGCGGTGCTCATTATAAAATAAAAGTAAAGCTATTCGTAAAAATGTAAGTACCAATAATAAAAAAAAACTGTGGACTGTTACGACAAAAAACCATAAAGGGCTTATTTAGATTTTTTTAAATTATAAATGGAGACTTAGATGTTGTTTTTTTTTTAATTTAACGTATGAGTATCGCTAGTTTATGCCGTGCGTTATCGGGCTGAGTAAAATAGACCACCGTCATATATTAACGTCATGTCGTAGAAGGCGACTGAGGTAAGTTAACCCACCGTGTGGTATCCGGTGAGTAGAATAGACCACCCTCTTTCTTACGGCGGTGTGGTGAAATACTACTAAGATAAGTTGACGTCAGGCAGACGGCAGATCGTAAAACACTTAGCCAAATCATGGGACAACATGTTTATAGCATGTTGTGCCTTACTTAGTGTGGGATAAGGGCAGGATGATGAAGTATTGCTACTATAGACTAACAAAAGATTACTCTAGTCTTTATAAAAACGAATTGCCAAATATTCTTTTAGCGCGCATTTTCTGCATAACCAGGCGGGATATCTGGTTTGGCCTGGATTTCAATTGAGGTAGTAATTAACGACCATAGACTAAGTAGGCTTTTACTATTCTATCTTTGTTTTATTCACTAAAAATTATATCGTTTTTGTATTTGCCTTCGGTACACCTGTTGACGATTGGTTTTTTTCGAGTTTTGAACCCACTTCACATAATGTGTCCGAAATGTTCCATGATTTTTTCATGGATGAAAAACATGGTACACCGTTTTGGGTCATTGCTCAGTAGGCCGTTCGCTACGTTACTTTGGGAAAAGGCGGTTTCCGCACTTTTAGATCATGGTTTCGGCAATGACAATTTGCTTAATGGAACGGAATATGTGAATAGGCCTGTTCATGAGTCCGCTAAATTTTGTATAGAATTAATGTAAAGGCACAAGTAATTGACCATGTATTAGCAGTTGACCGTTTTGTATGAAATTTTAAATAATAAGCGTTTTGTTTGTTGTAGCTGCTTCAAAGCTGATAAAAAAATATTAATTCATCATCATCTTCCTGCCCTTATCCCACTCTAAGTGGGGTCGGCACAACATAACATGTTGTGCCGAAACATGTTATCATATTAACATAAGCTAGCTAAGTATTTTACGACCGGCCGCCTGCCTGACGTCAACTTATCTTAGTCGTATTTTACGACACCTCGATAAGAAAGAGGGTGGTCTATTCTACTTAACCGGATACCACACGGTGAGTCAACTTACCTTAGTCGCCTTTTACGACACCTCGGTAAAAAAATGAGTTTAGTCTATTCTACTCAGCCGGTTACCACACGGCGGATCAACTTACTTTATTCGCCTTTTACGACGCCTCGGTAAGAAATGAGGGTGGTACTGTTCTATTCAGTCGGATACCAGACGGCGCAAAAAAAATCATAACATTAGACTTTCAATATTAAATAATTGGCTACAGTTCCGAGGTTTTGGGCAGTTGTTAATAGATGGCAATAGGTACTTGCAAATTTATTTTTATTAGCTAAAATAAACAAAACGCTTATTTAAAATTTCATACAAAACGGTCAACTACTAGTGCATGGTCAATTACTAGTGCATTTACCTTAGATTTTATAATCGTGAATAATAGATGATTGATATCTTGCTCGATAAAATTTTATAGCTTTGTTGGGTTTTACATATTTCTCTAGAATAAGGATTGAACCCCATTAAACCATTGAGATTTTTCATAAAAGCCACAGCTGCTTGCAAAAATGAGTTCCATTTCCATATTTTTAATGGTACTGTTTATTCATGTTGACTGGCCCGTTGGCGCAGTGGGTAGTGACCCTACCTTCAGCTCCGCAGGTCGCGGGTTTGATTCCCGCCGAGGGCCAACATATTCTATAAATGAAATATTGGTCTTTGAGCCTGGGTGTATATTTGTATTTAAGTATGTATTTAAAAATATATAAGTATATATTCACCAGTTGTCTACCATAACACAAGTATAAAGTTACTTACTTTGGCGACGGACGACCGTGTGTGTAAGTGTCCATAAAAACAATGTAACTTATAAAGAGATTATCATAAATAGGATTTTCGATTATATTTATACCGATATATTAACAAAAGATAGAATTTCATTTACTTAGGCATTCACCGCCCACGGTGCTTTTTGCTTTGTAGTCCTCGTTTATAGCAGTGGTTTCCACCTACACTCTTGTTAGATCAACCCACCTGCGATGTAGACGGACCAATCTTATGTTTACTATATAAATTAAACTATATATATATCCTCCTGCCCTTATCCCACTCTAAGTGGGGTCGGCACAACATGTTATAAACATGCTGTCACATGATTTGGCGTTTTTACGACCAGCCGCCTGCCTTACGTCAACTTACTGAGGTCTATTTTACGACACCTCGGTAAGAAAGAGGGTGGTCTATTCCACTAAACCGGATTCCACACGGCGGGTCGACTTACCTTAGTCACTTTTTACGACACCTCGGAATGAAATGAGGGTGGTCTACTCTACTCAGCCGGATACCACACGGCGGGTCGACTTACCTTAGTCACCTTTTACGACACCTCTGAGTTAAATGAGGGTGGTCTATTCTACTCAGCCAGTTACCACACGGCGGGTCGACTTACCTTAGTCACCTTTTACGACACCTCGGTAAGAAATGAGTGTGGTACTATTCTATTTAGCCGGATACCACACGGCTAATAAAAATTAAACTATATTCAAATAAATAAATATATATATCCTCCTGCCCTTATCCCACTTTAAGTGGGGACGGCGCAACATAGACATGCTGTCACATGATGAATAAATATATATATGAACATACTTTGTTTCTGATTAAATTTCTTCGCGATATTTCATTTAAATGGACTTCATAATTAAAATTAAAATTATGCTCATTGTTCGATCTTTGCTTATTATATTGGTGGGTAGTTATACAAAACATTACTGCATCAATTTTTGTTCGTCTACCATCGCATTCAAATGGTGCGTAGACGCCCACTTACCTTCCGGACGTTCAACAGACGACACGTTGTCATCTGAGTGTGGTGTGTGATCTTTAACATAAGACTCTTGCTTCGAGAACGTTCTGCGGACGATACGTTATTGGCCTTGTGAGGTGCGTGCATTTCCAAACAGTGAATAGTGCTGCGCCAAGTCCACATCCAGCTGGTGCGCCGTGCGTCTGGCAACAGGTCTCCGTCCATTCGGGGCGAATGTGGATAGCAAGGTTGGTGTGGTTTTTATTACTCACTGATTTGGGCAAAGATCTGCATATCAATCACAAATATACAGTCCACTAACCAGCTTTCTATTAAAGTTGATGTGACGTTCACACACTCATAGTAAATTAATGTTATGAACTATTCGTTGAAACTATTTGTTTAGCAGGGTTTTTATTTTGAAGTAAAAAACATTGAAATATACAATTTTTTATTTTATTAGTCCTTATTTAACTACCTCTAACTTGGACAATACTAAGAATATTTGAAAAGAAACTAAAGTATATTTATCGTTTTAGATTTTATCTTAACATTTACATTGTAATGTAGAAGAATGGTCGCGCTTCTCAGTGAAACGGCAAGGCCAAACTGAAAATATTTGAATAATTTATAGAATTAGGTGTACTTTGCGGAGATTCATAATACAAATACTATTAACTCATCATTCTCCTGCTATTCTACTCAACCGGATACTTACTCAACTTACCTTAGTCGCCTTTTACGACACCTGGGTAAGGAATGAGGATGGTTTTTTATACTCAGCCGGATACCACACAGTGGGTTGACTTACCTTCGTCGCATCTTACAACACCCCGGTAAGAAAAGAGGGTGGTCTATTCTACTCAGCCGGATACCACACGACTAACAAATTATATAAACTAAACGACGACTAAACAAAAAATTGTCTTTTCAGCTTCTTTTTTCCCATTAGGAAGCTTTAAATATAATAAGTACTGAATATTATAACAGAAAAACCAGACTTCGCTTTACGTGAGAATTGTATAGCAACTTTATCTTCAGGGCCGTTTAGAAAGCATTTGGAAGGATATTTCCGGTTATTGAGCGATGATCGTTGGGCTAACTGTAAATGACTTTTCCTTAGGTAGGTAGGTTATTATAGCTACGAAGGCTATAATTAGAATTATATTCTTTTACAGCAAGTTAACTACCAACAAACTGAAGACAAACCAAATAGTAATATATTTTTTACTTATTTATTTATAAACGTTATTGTACAAATACAATATATGCATGTAACAAATAATTGCACAAAAGGCGGGCTTAATGATCTTAAGACTTATCCGTTCCCATATCCGTAGAATATATCCGCGTATGTAAATGTACATACAAACACACGCACACACACGCACAACACACACACACGTGAACAGACACACACACAAACACCACACACTCACACACAACATACGCGAACTATCCTTTTCATTACATTCTAGTATATTATTTTTTATTATTACACTTTTATTATTATTTTCATTTCATTGTTTATGTTTATTTTTTTAAGACTGTGGGTATAGCATTTGCCGATAAGTATATATTATCGCAATGCTATCCTCGCCAAAATGATAAATAAACAAATGTTTAATTTTAATTTTGAATTGTTTTAAATAATAAATAAATTTATAAGCCAGATAAATCTCTCCAATCTGATTAAGTTTCAGGGCAATCCCTAAACCTGTTACGGGTATGTCAGAATCAAATAATTGCTTATGTGACAAGCGGAAACTTTTCGTACTGCTAACTAAGCGAACATTCAATATAGTGAATTCATTTTCAGATCTGGCAGTAATGGTTGTCTTAACGCCAGTCGTAACCCACGCCCCATATATTTTTATTGTGTCGGGCGAACGTATCCGCTCGTTTGGTGCTTTTGTTATACATTGCTAGCAGACGCCTGTGACTTCAAGTGATACGGGTTCCACTACCTAATCAAATATTTTCATAAGTCATCATTATCAGTCCATTTTTGTCCACAGCTGGACATAGTCCTCTCCAATTATTTGCCACTTAGCCCGATCCTGGGCTTTCGGCTTCCATCCACTGCCCGTTGTCTTACGTATGTCGTCACTCCATCTTTTTTTTCAAATTGACTTTATGCTGTTAGCCCTAACGGCTTTTACAGCGTCACCGGGCGGGATGGGTGAGCGCAGAAGCATCGCCGAAGTTGCGAAATGCGGAAAGTAGAGCGCAGAAGCTCTACTAGCGTCGGGGAACGTCGTCCTAAGGGTGCCTCCTGTGAGGGCGACGTGTATAAGGCCTCTCCAATTATTTGCCACTTAGCCCGATCCTGGGCTTTCTGCTTCCATCCACTGCCCGCTGTTTTACGTATGTCATCACTTCAACGAGTCTCAGGATGTCCTACATTACGTTTCCCGATTCGCGGTCTCCACTCCAGAACTCGTCTACCCCAACAATCATCGGTTCTGCGACAGATATGGCCGGCCCATTGCCACTTCAGCTTGCTTATGCGCTGAGCTATGTCGGTGACCCTAGTTCTCTGACGGATTACTTCGTTGCCGATAGCCCGCTGAGCGACTTTAAGCTTGTGGACCGCCTTAACTGTTAGTGTCCACGTTTTGGCACCGTAAATGACAGGTAGGACACACTGGTTGAATAATTTAGTCTTTAGACTCTGTGGGATGGGAGAGTTTTCTAAAAGTAATTGTAACGAATTGTAGTTTATAGAATGTTATGACCAAACCCTTATTCCTATATATATATAGGAAATCGTTCGATAGATATAGGAAAATAGTTGGATCCGTTTCCGAGATTCGGTATATATATATATATTCGGAATCTCGGAAACGGATCCAACGATTTTCCTGGAATTCAGCATGTAGGGGTTTTGGGGGAGAAAAATCGAACTAGCTAGGTTTAATTTAAAAAAAAAATCATTTTATCATTGTTTTAATTTTTGCCATTAATTGTAAAGTCAGCCTAGCTTTTTAGGGGAACGGGTGGTCGCGAAAAATGAAAATACCTAGAATCGAGCCCCACCTACTCTATTATTTATTCTTTTTTTTTGAAGTTTCTTTTTTTTATTTTGTTAAAATTACCGACTAAGGCTCGGTCACCCAGATATTACTTTTTATTAACGTTTAATTTACTTAGGTACGTATGTCATGTAAGAATAGATTTTTATAGTAAAAACATTTATACTAGGAGAGGAGGATGAGAAATTTACCAAAAAACATGAACTCCGAAAGCATTATTTTTTTTATGATATAAAGACCGCCGAAGAGGCATCATCATTACCATCTATTTCCTACCTTTATCCCACTCTAAGTGGGGTCGGCCACACGAACCACAGACCAGACAGCATAGACCGTCAAAACATTTTTTTAATTCAACAAAACGCAGTATTCACATTGACTGCGATAATATTGTGATGTTAATGTTTTCATTACATTACAAATATATTTTATTATGTTTTGAGATAATTATGATATTTCAAACTGATCAAGCGTTCAATTTGAACACTGTTCTGTTTGAGTTCACTAGACAACGATAGGGAATAAATTTGTGTCATTAATCAGATACAATTATTCAGTTCCATGTTTATTAATGAATGAATAAATTGATATAAATTATTTAGTAGTCCTCAGTATTCTATACTGATAACGGAAATAATGATATAAATTCTCAAAATGAAATTATGATATATGAATATTTCTCTGTGGTCATTATTGTCAATGTCTTTGTAATGTCAATTTCTGACTAGATAGCGTAAAATCAGATGAGCTTTTTTTCATCCACATTTAATTAAGTTTGAGAATTTTTCTTAGCTTGCTATTAGGCTTACCAGATTTTAAAGTAATTGATCGTTACAAATGGGATATTTTGAGCGAATCGCGTAGTTTTCCAAAATATATGTGGGAGAATTGAATTTTGAAAATTTCTACTTTTTTTTTTAAAATAATAATAATCTTTATTGCTGTATAAAAACAAAGTGAACACAATATATTGGAACCCTGGCTCCTAAACTAGAATAAACTGTATTTCAGGAGCCGGTGCCCTCCCTTAATAATAGATCAATTTACAGTATTTTTAGTTAATTTAGTGACAGTAATTTTAAAATAGGTTAGTATCTGTTATTTTTTATTTTTATTTTAGGTACATTATTGTATATATCTATTTGTGGTGTATATTATGTATATTATGTGTGTGTGTGTGTGTATGTGTGTGTGTGTGTGTGTGTGTTACTTAGTTTCACCTCGATAGACCGTGCATTTAGTCTGAGTTACTTTAAGCTTAAAATATAAATATGCGTCTATTGATGCAATTATTTAAAGAATTAAATTATATACTAAACATTTGTGTATATAAAGGTAAAAATTTGATATATTTTAAGTCATAAATAACTTTTTTAGTCTTGCATGTGCAAAATTAAGCAAGCTATATAATTTTATTTATTAATTAATTTAATACCTTGAATTAAATAGTTGTGTGGTATCCGGCTCAGTAAAATAGGCCACCCTCATTTCTTACCGAGGTGTCGTAAAAGGCGATTATAACATGTTGTACCGATCCCACTTAGAGTGGGATAAGGGCAGGAGAATAATGTTGACCTTGAAGTAAGTAGTCATATTGGCAATATAAGAAAGGGAAAGTATAAGATATATCATTGACTGGCCCGTTGGAGCAGTGGGTAGTGACCCTGCCTTCAGCTTCACGGGTCGCGGGTTCGATTCCCGCCGAGGGCCAACATTTTCTAAAAATGAATTTGTTGGTCTTCGAGCCTGGGTGTATATTTGTATTTAAGTATGTATTTAAAAAATATTATATGTATATATTCACCAGTTGTCTGTCACCCATAACACAAGTATTAAATTACTTACTTTGGGGATGGACGACCGTGTGTGTAAGTGTCCCATATATTTATTATATTTATTATTATTATTATTGACTATGGCTATTATTTGTCGGATGGTTGAGGATAAAATTGTAGGGGTAAAAACGTACATTAGAAAGGTTTCAGAAAAAAGGCGTTTACATTAAACAAAAAAACGAAACAGGAATGCTACAAAGTGAAATTGTATGTTACAGATTGTGGCGACCTTTTTGACATTCCTGTAATACAGCGAAGCTATTACACGACTTAGGGTCGGGGTTCGGTTTTAGGTAGGATTTTTTTTTTTTAAATATATGATACACTTACACACACGGTCGTCCGTCCCCAAAGTAAGTAACTTAATACTTGTGTTATGGGTGACAGACAGCTGGTGAATATACTTATATATTTTTAAATCCATACTTAAATACAAATATACACCCAGGATCAAGGACCAACAAATTCATTTAAAGAAAATGTTGGCCCTCGACGGGAATCGAACCCGCGACCGGTGGCGCTGAAGGCAGGGTCACTACCCACTGCTCCAACGAGCCAGTCAAAAGGATGAAATTAAAATAACTTTAGTAAGAGTTAAAATTGTAATATATATCCTCCTCCCCTATTCCCACTCTAAGTGGGGTCGGCACAACATGCTGCCACATAATATAGCTGCGTTTTTTCGACCAGTCGCCTGCCTCACATCAGCTTTCCTTAGTCGTATTTTACGCCATCTTGGTAAGAAAGAGAGTGGTCTATTGTACTCAGCCGGATACCATATAATTACTTATTTACTTACTATTCAAGGTATTAAATTAATAAAAATATATAGCTTGCTTAATTTTGCACATGCAAGACTAAAAAATTATTTATGACTTAAAATATATCAAAGCTTTACCTTTATATCACAATACATAAGCACAAAACTCGTTTACTAACACGCATTTAATTTTACTCTATTATTCTTTTAAAATATTTCTCAAAATCATTCTTATTTTAATTTAAAAAAAATTAATTAAAGATCAAATAGTTACGATCGAACAATGATAATTTATCCAATAAAAAATTATATTTCCTGTTGAACAGTTCATAAAAATGTTTAAGAACCTCTTAAATAAGACGTCTTTTTAAATTTGCAGTATAAATTAATTTTCATCAGACCTTTTTCTTCGAAAGCTTTTCTAGTTTTATCTGTGTCCGAGAAAGACGCTCGAGAGGTGTTCTTTGAGAGGCTGCTGACGTTGTAAAGCGGAACAATAAAGATTACAGCTCAAACGACCACAGACCATTCAATTTATAGCATGATTTGTTTGCCTCTACGAGAAAATTTAATGCAGGATTCGCAAAAACACATGCACAAACCTTCACCACCGCCACCACAATACACAAGCACTACATACGTTCACTATCACAAATCAATAATCGTTTCACCTCGCAACCGAAGCATCATCAGGAGATAGACTCCACGACAAAATCACAAAGCTTTGCCATTGCATGTATCACGTATGAAAACAGTTTGTCCACTCTACATTTAGCATTATATATATTTTCTATTTTATTTCATCGCGGATTATAGCAAAAAAAATTTACTATTACTTTTGTATTATTGATCTCCGCAAAGTAACGCCTAATTCTATAAATTACTTAGTTTTATAATTCGTATAAATTTATTGATGTAAGATGCCAAATTATTGTACCTTATACATTTTTTGAAACTTTTTATTATTAAAGTACCATTAAATTGCAAGACTTGTGTCTCAAATAATATTTCAAGGACTGATACATCGGAAAAAACTATTACGCAATGAAAAAAGCCAGTTATACGTCAATCGGATGATTTAACTGTATATTACATTACAACAACATTATCTAAAGTGTCAACTATCAACATAATCTAATCGAAGCTGACGCGCTTTAAAAAGTTTATAGGTTTTAAAGTAGTGATATATACATATTTATAAAGATTTTATGTTTAAATTCATACTATAACAATATTATAAGTGTGGGTGTAAATTATTATAATTTATATTAATACGATACGTTGTCATCCTCCTCCTGCCCTTATCCCTCTAAGTGGGGTCAACATGTTATAAACATGTTGTCACATGAGTTGGCTACGTATTTTAAGACCAGTCGCTTGACTGACTTCAACTTACCTTAGTAGTAATTTACGACAACTCGGTAAAAAAGAGGATGGTCTATTCTACTCAACCGTATACCACACGATGGGTCAACTTACCTTAGTCGCCTTTTGCGACACCTCGGTAAGAAATGTGGGTGGTACTATTCTATTCAGCCGGATACCACACGGTTACGTTGTAAAGACATTAAAAGCTTCTGACATGTGTGATGTAATTTTGTTGTCTAGATTTTCTCATGGGACTCATTACCTACACGGACTTTTCTACATGTGTAAAGAGCGAGGTTTTTAATATAATTTTCCATGATTAAATTACAAATTTTAAGAATGAAAAATAAAAATGTTATTTCTCTGTAAATGAAACCCAAAAATATTTTTGCAGATAATAAAATTAATGCTGTCGATTTGTATTTTTAGATTTTCATTTTGTTACTACCGAACCATATCATTATTCCGACGCCAAGGTTATTAGGCACTAGTGTGCTTAGTGCGAGTTTTTTTAACTTACTCGATCGCGTTAGCGTAACGCCAATTTGTATGGTGCTGCAAAAGCGACATCTAGTGACCGCTGTTCCAGCGCCATACAAATTGACGTTACGCTAATGCGATCGAGTAAGTTGAAAAAACTCGCACTAAGCACCCAGCTGTGCCAGCAGCGTCGCCCGCATGGAAATCAGTCTGTCACAATTGCTTTCCCGAATTCCAACTTTGGACATAAAAGTAGTATTGAATTGAATTGTAATTAGAAGTGATTTTTGAATAACTTTCACGCAAATGGTAATGCACGCAAGCAAAGCTTTAAATTTTTCAGTTTTTGCAATATTTTTTATTGCTGCTCCTCTCCTATTCATTTTAGCGTGATGTTACATAGTCTATAGCCTTCCTCGATAAATGGACTATCTTATACTGTAAGAATTTGTGATATCGGTCCAGCAGTTCCTGAGATTAGCGCGTTAGAACAACAAACAAACTCTTCAGCTTTATATATTACTAGCAATCGCCAGCGGCTCCGCCCGCGTGAAAAGATTAAAACATAATATAGTATTTTGATAACCATAAAAATGGTTAAAGTGGGTTAACCTTAAAAGCTACACATATGATAACTTTTATTTAGAACTTTTTGGGGAATAATTTTGTTATACATTGTTTTTGAATATCTTTCACCGAATACTTAGTGCACGCAAGCAAAGATTTGAATTTTGCCGTTTTTATATTTTTTATTGCTGCTCCTCTCCTATTATTCTTAGCGTGATATTATGTAGCCTTCCTCAATAAATGGACTATCTTACACTGAAATAATTTTTCAAATCGGTCCAGTAGTTCCTGAGAATAGCGCGTTCTAACAATCAAACAAACAAACAAATTCAGCTTAATATATTAGTATAGACTTACCTGCGCGATCTTCAGAAGATGTGACTCCATGGCTAGCGCATATTTTAATGGAATATTTCGGTACTTTCAGCAATTTGCAAACACATTTGACAGGTTTAATGGTATTTTTATACGCTATTAAAATGAGTTATGGTTGCGTAACGTTTTAATGGACTCTAACTGGTAATATAACTGAAAATTGCACACTAGTGATGCGGTTTATATAACAGTATAACCTACCCAACAATTAGTAAAGCAGCACCAATCCCATAAACATTACCGATAATTCACAAATCATTGTGTCACTATCCGATGATACTTTATTTACTTTCAAGGCTCCAAGGTTAAAATCCGAAGGCAAATCCGCTGAACCAATACCGCAGAAATTTCGTGTTAAAGACATTTATTTTTTCAAAAGAACAATGTTCACTTAAATGAGAATTAAATTTAAACTATTTTATTTGCTTAAGATGCATGCACCACTTAACAATTACTAAAATATTAGCAAATTAATGCACTGATATAAAAAGAAATACTACTTAAACATAGAAAATAACTAAAAATAAATAGTGACGAGAGCGATAACTTAAGTTTTAGTTATCAATATTTTTTTTTCAAATATAGGACTAGCAGTTTTTTAAACAAAGTAATATTATTTGTTTTCTTTAGACTATTGGGCAAATTATTGTATAACTGTGCTCCTTTAAACAAAATGGTTTTTTATCCATAATTATTTGTTCGGGGATATCGTAAGCAAATTTTATGTTTGTTTCGTAGATTATGTTGAAAAGTTCTATAAGTGTATAGTGTAATATATTTAAATTTGGCAGAATTATTGCTAATACACCGGGGTAACATATAAGCTATAAAAATCCTGTTAATTCTACAGGAATAGGATGACATTAAAAAGCGCGATCTATTATCAACTTATCACTTGACAACAGGCCACGAACGAAATAAAAAACGAAATAAAAGTGTGGGTAAAAGCTAGTATAATAAAAAATTATAAAATATAAATATTATTCCGTCAACAATAGCAGTAATAATTAATTTAAATTAATAAAAAAAACTGCCATCTTAACTGAAAAAAAGGCCTTCCCTGATATTTACCCTATTAGCTTAAAACAAAGACGTCACTCTGACGCGGCAATGACGTAGCGTTATCCAATCTATTTAAGTTAGAAAATTAAGTTACACCCAGTTTTCCAGTACAACTATTTTGATTTTCCTAAATATATTTCTTACTGTGCCTTGATAGTTGATTACTTTTTTTATCAATGGTTTTTGGTCTACAAATTAAAATTTAATTATGTAGGAATCTCTATGAATTTAAGTAAATATGTATAATATAATATTATAATAGTATTTCAATGGATATCGGATATAACAATATTATATTTAAATACCTTTAAATGAAACCTGCGTATTTCTTAAAATGTTTGAGGGTATACCTAAAACCCAAACCTACTTTCCAAGAAGTACATATATACACAGAATAAACAGAAACAAACAGTTTTTAAAATTACATATTTTTTTGACCAAGTAACAGACGTCACGCATCCCCTATATATTAAATTCACGAAAATCGTTGGAGCCATTTCGGAAATTTAGATTATACATATACATGATTTTTTTATTTTAATTACAACAAAGTTATATCTATCTTAATTAAATTACTTACACGCTAGGACTATGCAAATCATGCCCACGTAGAAAGGTCCCAAGATAAGCTCACTTTAATTATTAAAGATATTACAGAGATCCGAACCTTCAAATTTTATCCTCGTTTTATAAAAAAATCGTCATAACCTTGAAAATTAATCGACATAATTTCGTTGAAAGTTGACGGCCGTGTTTGCGTTCAGTTTACTGATGTCGCAAATCATGTTCACGTCCATGTGTCATGGTTTAGTGAAAAGCAAATATTTACGGACGGGACTTCGCTAACGTACTTCAATTAGTGCCTCGTTATTAAGGTTTGGGGGCTCCATCTTAGTATACAAAATTAATTATTACATTATATTACCATATGTTGTGATTAATAGTTTAGTTTTTTTTTATTATTTACAATAAAAATGTACAGTTATCATCATTATCTTACCCTTATCACACTCTAAGTGGGGTCGGCACAATACGTCTTCTTCTTCCATTGTCCTCTATCATTCCTCAACTCTGGTGCCACTCCTTTAACATGCATATCATTTTTCACACAATCCATCCATCTTTTTTTCGGCCTCCCCCTAGCCATAAATCCATCCACATTCATATTTTAAACTCTTTTGGTCACATGATTTTCATCCCTCCTACATGATCATACCAATTTAGTCTCGCACTTCTCATCTTTTCTGTAATGGGCGCAAATTGCAGACTGCCCCTAAATGTAAAAGTTATATCTATCTTTAATTACTTACACGCCAGGACTCTACAAATCATACCCACGTGGAATGGTCCCAAGAATGCTGGCAGCGTTTCCGCGCTGAATCGCTAAGCTGATTCTTTGTAACAGTTTAGTTACATACAATATGGCTTTCTCTGTATCTTATTTATGATATAGCCGAACTAGTTTCGAACCCATCCGGGGCACTTAATCATGAGCTCTTTACATGACGTTATGGCGGCGGAAACTACGTACAGCAGCTCGCTTTGCACGCGCCTCTTCAACGTGTTCCCTGACGCTCTAGTAGTTAGTCGGGTAGCTAGTCGGGCTAACCCGATAGAAGAAGATGAGAGTATAGCCGGTTCTATACATTAACTATAACACATTATTATAAAAAACCGGTACGCTTTTACCATATGACATATGATAAAAATATTCAAGGTTTAAAGATTTCTTGCTATCTCATTACATTAGTGCTCTCAGAGTACCAATTACCCATGAAAATATGATCCTAGCAGCTATTATGTGAAATGCAAACGTTGAAATTTAAATAAAGCTGGAGATAAGAAACATTTAAATCATAACACTTGCAAATTTTTTTAATTATGTTGATAAAATTAATTGTACTTACATAATTTATACGAATTAAGATTCAAATAATGTTTTAACAAAGCTTTTCTACACATTGTATTATTTAGCAAATAATTTATACTTAGTAACGAGACAGTTCTAAGCCTAAAGCTTTCGGCTGCTAATTTACTTTTTTTACCAGCCTCAAATTAAACGATATCATTCAGTTTTGATTTATATTAACATCGGCGAGCGCCGGAGTATCTGCGGTCAATAAAAGAGATAAACTTATGTCATTGATTGTTTATAATATCACTATGTTTATTCTCCAAACATATATTACTGTATATTATGTGTATATCATACACATAATGTACAGTAATCTTTGGAGTAATTATAAAATAATATGATGATAATTAAATATTTCGCAATGTTTATAAACAATGCTTTTCTCACAATCTCTAAATAAGAGATTTGTTGCCTAATCATCGCTAATAGTACTATGACATAATTATTGGAATCATTATTCTAGTGCCGTTATCCCACTCTAAGTGGGGTCAGCACAACATGTCATAAACATATTGTCAAATGATTTAGCTAGGTATTTTAACACCGGCCGCCTGACTGTCAACTTACCTTAGTCGCTTTTTACGACACCTCGCTAAAAATGAGAGGGGGAGTCTAAACTACACATAGAGTTATCGTACTAGAGTAGCCAGCCAAAATAAAGCCAGCTAAGAAAGCCAGCTAAAATGTGCCATAGCTTTAATATATAACGCGCCATTAATATTTCTACTTGGATTTGTGATTAGAAAAAGATAAGCATACAAATCTAATCTTCCATCTCATTATTTATTGTGACACTCTCACTTACAAGCCTGTCTATAACTACTCTACTCTGAGTATCCTACTCTATGATACAACTTCTTTTAAGAGACATGTAAACAAACTGGTAATTTATAAATCTACAAATTCGTTTTAATTTCAGTTCATAGCAAAGAGTGATCACAAGATATTGCTCGTGAGTCTCGAAAGTAGTACAGTAAATATTTACCGATATCACGCTGGTATTTTACTAACTTCGTATAGTGTCAAAGGAGTTTATCTTAATGACTAGCAGTATAAACTGAAGACGGGATCGCTTACTGAATTAATATTTAGGATAAGTTTTTTCCTATATTCATTGCTTTTAGCTAAGTTATCTGAAGATATTTATTGAACCGTATATACAGTTATAAGCTTGATGTTTATGTGGTTAAACCACACGATCTTTACCAGTGGGTCACTACATAAACTACATACGTTTTGTTTTTTGTATAACAAAACTTATTTGCTTAATTGCAATTCATCGTATGCTTGTATGGATTAAATAAAGGTAGTAGCTCTTCAAGTCGTGAAGGTAAGGAAAAAAATGAATAAATGTTTATGAAAAAGTTTATATTATTAAAAAAATCACAGAGGGAAATTTAAAGTCTGGTTCTTAAAACTATATTAGCTTTAGTAATTCTTCATTTTAGTGTGCTTATTAACATATAAAATTGGCGAATGTCCAAGCTTTAGACAAATTGGCATGCGCTTAAGCCAAGCTAACCAATTTTTATAATAAAAACAGAGGTAAATCAAAGATTAGTCTTTTATTTATTTATTAGGTTGGTTAAACCTCTTTCATTAGTGATGGGGTTTTCGATAGTTGAACCACTACGTAGCTTCGGTGCGTATTAGTTAACTGGCGTTACTTTTTCTTTTCGCTACGTAACATATAACGCCTGCTCTTCAATGTTAGCGATGACCGTCGATCGTATGATTTTTTATAATTGTATATTTTATAGAATTTAATTTTTGTACATAAAATATAAAGAATTATAAAACGATAGTTGATGTGTATGATAGACAAAGTAGGAACCGACATAAGCATGCGGCTCCTGCTTTGCGCCTTGCAAAAGTACGTAAATCGTTTGTGTGTCTGGGTATAAGATTCTATAATAAAATTCCGCAATCAATTTTAGCTTTGCCATTACATGAGTTTAAAAACACTGTTTAAAGAGGCTACTTCAGAAAGCCTACTATACTGTTGAGGATTACTTAGAAGATAAGAATATGTGGATATGGCTACTCTTCGACCCTGTGCAAGACCGCAATGACTAAATGTAACTAGTAATACGAATTATATTTTTAAAAGAGCAACCGCCGAGTGTCTTGCTGGCTCTTCTCGGTAGGAACAGCTTTCGTACAAATGCACTTGTTTACAAGTTTATTTGAATAAATAATATTTTGCATTTGAATTTAAATTGGTAAGATTATCGTGCAGTGCCCACACGATCGTCCGTATTATAACATTAATACGATCATAGGTGTCACCTAGTGATTCTTTTTGATGAGTGTCCGAAAAACCGACGATTCTCGGTTTGTAAGCGACCATAGATTGGCGAGTACAACTTTGTATGCCCTCTACATGCATGCTCACGTTTAATCGTTCGTAATCGCCGCTTTTAAAGAGGAGCTATATCATTTGAAACATAGGATACCTAAAGGTGCGTACAGACATCATGAGGCGTGCGTTGCGAATGGTTCGTCGCGCATGCCTCGGGCCGTTGAAGCGTGTGCTCATAGAGAGCATTCGCATTTCGCGTCATACGATCGTTGCGAACGCTGCCTCAGTGCGAGCCGTGCGCTCCGTGTAGACGGATGTTTTGTTTGTGTAGCACGCTCATGAGTCATGGAGCCCATATATTCCCATAATATAATCGGTTCATAAAAAGCGTCTTGGTTTTTTTAAATATTTATTTAAATTACTATATAGGCCGCAGCTTCACTTTGCACGTCTCACCTTGTCGGATCTATTTTTCTACTGACAAATACCAAGCGTGGTTGTTTTCATCTTGAGCATGTGTCATTCGGGATGCATGTGTAAATGTACCGTCGTATGAGGTTGAAGCGATTGCTAGTCTTGCTATATTTGCAAATTTGACGATCGTTATTTAGAACTAAATGGACATAATTTTTTTTTTAATTTATGAAACAACTATCGTAACTAACTACGCCCGTCTTAGTTCAAGATATCAGTAGAAAAAACTGTCATTGACAGGTCGAAAAATGCTATGATCGCCATCAAACGTTACAGGATTGTCCACTGGGTGAATCTAAAGATAGGCTGAAAATTTAATTAAACTCGGTCCAGAAATAGTTCTGGACCTACAGAACGTACGAACAAGACGTACAGAAATCACTAGTCGCGACGCACGCCTCGTGATTTCTGTACGCGGCCTAAGGTACCTAGCTATGATGAGCCTGAACACATGAAGTAATCATAAAGTCACAGGCATAAAGTAATAATGATAAAAAGAGATCGCCGTGTTTCTTATTTAAACCACTGGAGCACTGAATGAGAAAAAATTTAAATATAAAATATTATTCGACATTGCGACCTCTTGATAATAGCGTGATGTAATCATCTCCGCGTAAGGTCATATGCTTTAGTCTCCGCAGCAATCACGAGATGTTAAAATACTTTGGTTATTAATTATTATAGTTTATTACTATTTTTTACATTAGGAAAACCCCTTAACCACCACCTGACGGTGAAGGGAGATGTCTTTGGTCTTTACAAGCACTTTTGAATCATCAAATGATAATGAAAAAAACTGATAAATGGCCTTGCCCAAAAGAACCAACCAGAAGACGTGAGCATACCCGGTTTCTATACATTAAATATAAATACTACTCACGGTAGTTCAAATTAAAAAATAATAATTTCATAAATATTCGTACCTGTCAACCGCTGTGTGGTATCCGGCTGAGCAGAATAGACCGCGCTCATTCTTACCGAGGTGTCGTAAAAGGTGATTAAGGTAAGTTGACTTCAGGTGGTCAAATATCAAGTCAAGTGATGCGACATGTTTCTAACATGTTGTACCGACCCCACTTAGAGCGCGGCTAGGAGAATGATGATCATTCGTACCTGCTACTAAATAATGCAAGGTCAAGTTTATTGTGCCAGTTAATATATAGATAGTGTAAGGTCAATGTCGATACGGAGCTAGACACTTATAAGTGGACAATCTAGCTAACCGATAAAGCGACGGCCTCGCAGAGAGGCTATAGGGTTGTCATCTTGTTATATTTGAAAATTTGACGATGTTTATTTAGAACTACAAGGACATACAGAAGCAATTTATTTTGCTTATTTATGAAGCAACTATCCTAGCCTTTCGAGCTTAAAGTAGATGTAGGGATCCATCACATTTACACACACCTACATACACGTATGGACATTGTGATTTGTGTATAATTTCTCCTCGTATACTTTCACCAACCATACGGGCACGCCCCCATATAAAGATATAAATAATAACAAAACTGTCAATGACAGTTAAATAAAAATGTTCCTCTACCACTCTGTTCTTCGCCACTAAACTCTAGTACAATTCGAGAAATGTTTCGAAAAATGCTTGCCACCAAACGTTAAGTTGAGTTGAAGTTATTGTATTGATTCCGCTGGGTAAATCTAAAGATTGTCTGAAAATTTCATTAAAATAGGTCCAGCCGTTTCGGCATTTATAAGAAACGGAGACAGTCTTGTGAGCTTGAAGGTCATCATGCAGGGTTGAATTTTTACACAAGCTACTGCCATTTGCAAGTTTAAATTGGTTGTAGGAGCACCTACGTCAGCTTATTGGAGTGTGTCGTACATGGTCAATGTAAACCGCACCGGAAAACGCTGTGTTAGGAGACGTTTACTGGTTGGACTTATTACATTGTACGGGTCGGACTGAGCCATTGGGATCAAATTGTATAGGGCAGGGGCTCGGATGTTAACATTCGTTGATTTAATAAACAGCGTGAAAGGGAGAAAATGCGCAAGAAAGAGAGATAGAAAGAGAGATAATAATAAGAGACAAGAAACCACAATAAAGAAAGAGAAAAAGAGAAGGCAATAGATAATATAAATAAAAGACTCGAACTACTACCAGATACCATATCACTCTCTATGCGGTGATATTTCTACATAATCGTCATCAGTTAAGTAGTGATAAAAGTAGTCATTTATACATAATACAAACAAATGTATGTCCGTATGATAGTAGTAAATACTTATGTAATTTTGAAATATATTTACGTCACTCGATTTCGACTGAAACTCAGCGCCGCGTTTTGGCCGAGTGCCTAGAACACGCTGCAGTAATGTCGAGTTGAAAGGCATTTCGTTTTTGCGTTTGATATGGTTTATACTATATTAATATCATAAAAGCAAAGTTTGTCTGTTTGTAATACTTTAAAGGATAAGACGCTGGATCAATCTTGACGAAATGTTGCATTTACTTTGCAAGAGAGAGGTGACATAGTGGATACGGGAAGTCAAGTCCTTGGTCCAATCCGATGTGCCCCAGGCAAGCGAGACTTATAAAAGTTTGTTAACAGACCGTCGGGCGTTCCTAACGGGGAACCGGACGCAGTTGGAGTAGGTCCCTGAGAGGCCCCGAGCGGTCCGAACGGGGTTTATAGGACGCTCGCTGGAGTAAGGTCCCCGAGCCGGTCGATGTATCTGGTGCTCCCATCGATGCATCGATTAGCGGAGGGAGAGACCACTGTTTAGAGAGGCCCCGAGGTGGTGCACGCCCGTTAACACTGCTAGCGGGGATGGGGGCAATGTGTCCAACGGTACCCTGTCCCCGCCACCAGCAGCGTGGTGGAGCACTGACAGGTTTTTAGTCGGTGCGAGGTTAAGTCCCCGTCGAGCGTTGACGACCCATAATGGGTTTTCCTGACATAATAACGGACCCTGAGAGGTCGTTTCATCTGATGCTCTGGGTGCATAGATGAGTGGAGGGAGGGACTGATTTAATAGACTCAAACCCTGAACGTGGCGTTTCGGGATACAGAGCTTCTACTAACGAGAATTGGGCAACTTGCTTAATGAGGTGGAGCTCTACAAGGTTTGCATCCTTAGCATGGTGGAGCTCTATCAGGTTTTTTATTATGAGTTTAATAAATTTGCTTTAATATAATTATATATTATAAGTTTAATGGATTTTCTTAGTATTAAAAAAGGCTTTGAACTGCGAACTTTCTCGCTCAAATACTGGAGTCGAGTTAATTCGATCCATTTTAATCGAAAAAACGTGACAATCTAATATTTCTATTCTCTTAAAAATTACCCCAGGTGTCTCTAAAGAAGTTTTCACTTTAAAAACAAAACTGAGATAAGCTAATGACTCTTGCTACGCCACAAGAAAGACCGAAAGTGATTAGTGAGCTGTGGTTTAACATGCGCGTGGTCGCCGAGTTTCTTGCTTGTCTGTCGCTCGAAGCTAGTTGCGTACCAGTAACTTATTTACAATGGCGAAACTATTTTGCTGTCTATACTGCGTCCATCATATTATCAGTCTTTTGACAGCTCACGCTCATTAAGTTTTGTATTGCTTACGTACAAATATCATACAAATAATATTTGTACTTTATGGATGGGTACCGCCCACTTAGTGATGTCACACATAATGGGTTACTACGATTATGCCACAGATTAAAAATAATCGGTAGAAATCGATGTTACGAGTATTAAAAGACATTTAATAACATTATATAAAGTTTTACTTTCTTCTTAGTTAATACATGAATACTAAAACAATCAGGATATTTTAATTTATTTTATTAGCACGAGTCGTCGGAATGATAATCAACACTAGACTCCTCCGATGAGGAGTCTTCAGTAGCAGTTATTATTAGCTCTTGTGTAGATAATATATTATCAAACGCAATATCACGTTCTCAATCAGAGAATATTACTCTTTTAGTTCTTTCCACCACACTTGCCCAGTTCTCGGCCGTTACGTGGGTGCAAGCATTTTTTAGCAATTGCAACATTTTATTCGCTGTGAATGGGGGGCTTGTATTGCATCTCGCAGCATGCCCTTTTACTTGTGCCCATATAAGTTCTATTGCGTTGTACTGGCAGTGGTATGGAGGAATCCGAAGAACAGTATGGCCATATTCTGCTGCCATTTCATTGATTACATAGCGTTTTGCTCTCTTTTTGGTTTTTAATATTTTTATTAATTCAACTTTTAACATTGAGTCGTCCACATTTTCTCCATTGTCCCGAAGCCAATTAATTATTTCATGCTTTTTATTAGCCTGTGTTGGCATTTTGTCAATTTGACGGGAGTGGTAGGGCGCATTATCAATAAAAATTATTGATGGTTCTTCCAATGAAATGAGCATTTTTTTGAACCACTCTTCATACACATTTGCATTCATCTCTTCGTGGTAGTCATTTGATTTCTTCGATTTAAATGCCAACAGTGCGTCTTGTACAAATCCTTTTGCTGTACCTGCATGGCAAATGATTAGGCGCTCACCTTTTCCCATTGGTACTGAGGAAGTGGAATCAGCAGTATCATCAGTCCAGAAACGAGATAGTGTGTGGTTAGCGTTGAGCCATGTTTCATCCGTGAAAACAATATTTGCCCAATCTTGTATTTTCTTTGCCTCTCTTAAAAAATCACAACGTGCTATAGCTATATCTGTGCGTTCCATTAATAATTTTCTTTTATTTAACTTTTTATATGAAAAGCCAATTGTGTTCAAAACTTTGACCAAAGAAGATTTTTCACCATGAAATAGACCACTTCTTTTCAAAGAAACAATAAGTTTTCTCAAAGTTGGAATTTCTTTTCTCAAGTAGTAATCTAGTTTACGTAGGTTATCATTAATCGAATTACTTAGGTACGTAATTCGATTAATGATAGTAGGTACTATAATCGGAATGGTATCGCATACGAGAATCTTTAGGACATCACTATCGTCAATCTGTCAAAAGATGGTTAATATAATGGACAGTGTATAATATTTGCACTTGGTAAATTAAAATATCAAATATACTTGAAATAACGTAACATATCAAAGTATTTACTTGACTTTAATTTAAAAACAATGATTTTTATCTTAATATGGACTTTTAATTTTTTAATAATAAATTTTACATCAAATACAAGTCACGTGATTGTACTAACACTAAAACTTAAGAAATGTCTTAAAATTATAAAAGTAAAATTTTTACTATCCCACTGCTGGGCAAAGGTTTCCTCTCTTGGTTTTAATAAGGGTTGGAGTTAAGAGCCATCATTCCGCTTCAATGCGGATTGGATTGGATTGGAGATATGCTGAGTTCCCCACAATGCCTTCTTTCAAGTGTGTGATAAATTATAAATATCGTAAGTTTAATAAACATACGCAGCAAACGCACGGACACACAGACACTGCACTGGCAACTTGACTCACACGCACATCACACTCACACACACTACACACATCCACACAAGCTTCTGCGCATACACAACACACGCACGGATTAACCTTATGTATAATATGTTATGGAAGAGCGTGCCTCCTGTCAGAAGTACTAGTAGAAATACTAGTAACTTACTAGGGATGGTCCCAGATCCTGTTTATGATTTGTAAGAATTTGTTAAGGTAATAAAAAATTTTTGATTTTTAATTTTGAGTTTAAACCATGAACCGACCAACTAGAGAGAAACACATGGTGTCATCGTTAGGCAATCACAACTAGTTTTGTTACTGTCTTGTACAATGATTTCGTTAACTTAAAATGTAAATAAAACAGTCATTATATATATTTTGACTATAACAATTTGACAATATTTCAATGTATAAAAGCCGTAACCATCGTCCTTGTAACAGAGACATGTCTGAAACAGACACCGTACAAATTCATGTCACTCTCACAATGCCCATTACTGTTATTGAGCATGTTTCGCTTTGTGTGATTTTCTATAATACATATTCGTAAGCGATGTATTGTCAGGAAAAAGGGTATCCAATTTAGAATATATTTCTGTAAAATCGTACGGGTCAAATCGCGTTGACATTGCATTGCAAGCATTTCTTGCTTAAAATTATAATACTACTACATACGACTAGCTTTTACCCGCAATTTGATAATAGATGGCGTTTTTCAATGTCCTATTCCTGTACAATTAACAGAATTTCGATAGCCTATATGTTAATCTGGTGTATAAGGAATAATTTTGCCAAATTTCATCGATATAAACAATATCGCGGATTCGCCATGAAAGAGAAACATACATCCATACTCACAAACTTTCGCATTTATAATATTAGTAAGGATAGTAGGATAAGATTTATCGCTTTTCAGCGAAGGAAAACATAATTATTGAATTTATACTAATAAATAAAGTTAAAGAGTTTGTTTGTTAGATTAATGATTTTATACTTGAATATTCGTGGTTTGAAGACATAATTATAAATTATTAGTTTCGTGGTCACGACGGAACAGTTCCGTCGTGATCCATGCAACTGGGTCGAAATATCGGCGAATCAAAACAAATTACCGTGGTATGTACCCGAAACTAATTGTTTGTTAGACTGTTTGAACGCGCTAATTTCAGGAATTATTGGACCGACTTGAAAAATTCTTTGAGTGTAAGATAGTCCATTTATCGAAAAAGGCTATAGACTATATAAAATCATGCTAAGATGAATAGGAGAGGAGCAGCAATTAATAAACATTGCGAAAATGGCAAAACGGAAAAATGAAAGCTTTGCTTGTGTGCGCGAACTAAACGGTAATCAAAAATAACCTTATAATTAACTCAATATTCAAAATTTCAATTCGGGAAAAAAATTGTGACACTGATTTCCATGCCAGCTAAGCTGCTGACAGATAGTATAACATGCCAAAACAGTAGATTGATATGTTTATAGCTATACTTAAGATTAGATTGAAGTGTTATATCGTTAAATTTAACTTCCTTTAATTTCCTTTGATAGCACAAAAGTGAACGATGTGTTTATTTCAGAAACACTTTTTATTACGTAGTTTGAAAGTGTATCGTAACCAGTTATAGTTGCTTTAATGACTGTCTTTATGAGCTGACTGCACAGTTATTCCTTCAACTTAGGTATTTAGCGTCATCATAAAATTAAACGAGATATTCAGGACTTAATGAAGTGGTATTTACGGGCGTCAGTACAGCTCGTCCTAGTCAGCGTCTGTTGCAAAGTTTAGCTGCCTCTCGTAGAGGTATTGAAAAGAATCTGTCAATGATTAATTACGCAGGAGCTGCTGCATTAATGATTTTTCTAAAAATTTTCATTTCAAACTTCTAAATTACTCACTAACAGATGAGTATAAGCTATCAAAGTTATAATTTAAGTCATTATTCCCCTGCCCTCTAAGTGGGGTCGGCACAACAGGTTATAAACATGTCACATGATTCGGCTATGTTTCAACCGGCCACCTGCCTGACGTCAACGTACCTTATTCGCCTTTTACGATACCTTAATAAGATAAAAGGTGGTGTATTCTACTCAGCCGGATACTACACAGCAAGTCGATTTACCTTAGTCGCCTTTTACGACACCCAAGTAAGAAAGAGGGTGGTCTATTCTACTCAGCCGGATACTTCACGGCAAGTCAATTTACCTTAGTTGCCTTTTACGACAACTCAATAAGAAATGAGGATGGTCTATTCTACTCATCCGGATACCACACGGCGGCTAAAGTTATTGTTTAAGATTTACGTTAAAAACTGTAGTTGTTTTAACTCGAGTAAACATAGCGACATGATTCGGCTAAAATGAAAGTGTATAAAAGCAGAGGTACCGAATATTTTGTCGCATAACTTCCTGTCGCGCGAACCAAGTGAGCAGACTGTTTGTGTTTCGTTAAAGTGTAAAGAACTAAAGTTATGATAGAATTATGTTAACGCACAGTATATACAATAACACGATATAATAGGAATACCACAATTCCCGTTTCGAGATGCACTTCTCTTGAATGACGAACAAAGACTGAATGTCACTGAAACATTTTATCAATAGGAAGACTCAACCGGAAACAACACGTCACAGTGTTGGTACCATCTTAATAAAAAAGGGCGCGATACTCTTGTTTTATGACTGTGTTGCTATAAAATACAAAGCGGAAGTCAATGGCGACAACAATTATGATAATTATTATTAAAAGAACTCCAAAAAAAACTCATATGAGTAATTACCATAAGGCTCACTTCACGAAGAAAACAAATATTTGAAAATCGTTCTTTGGTAAAGAGATTGTCGCAATTTAAACTTCCCCTCCCAGTTTACTCATTCGGCAAATTCCATTGTATGATAAGCAATAAAACCGCCTCTTTCTTTGGCAAGCGTCAATATAAACTAGGGTGTGGTTATTTCAATAATGTACTTTATTGTATCATCGCAGTACAGACGTACCCAGTTATACGAGTAGCTTTAGTGCTTTTATGAGCGTCGCTTTATGACTCGACTGGGAACTTACTTATACCTCGTACTTACTTTAGTACTTAGTCTTAATCAGGATTAGGGGGTATCACTTCAACCGCAGTTCATTACTCAAGTAATAAAATGTGATTGAAATTATGTTTTATGATATATATTTATGTCCGAGAAGCCGTGTGGTATCCGGGTGAGTGGAATATAGCTCCTTCAGTTTGCGTTTCTCAGGTTTCTGATAGGCTTGTTCAGCACTTAAAGTCCCTAATAAGTTAACAGGTAGCTCATGTGGCTGTTATTTTGTTTATCTGCTGGACAGCAAATACCTATTTCAAAATGGCCGCAATTTTTTTTTTAAATTTTTACTTTTTAGTCTCTTTTTAGAGACATTTGTCTGTTACTTAGTTTATTCGTCGGTTAACTATCCGGTACTTTATCAGTAACTTGTGAAACAGGCCCTAAGTTTTCTTATGAGGCCCAGATAGTCGCTGTCTATGGCCCCACTTCATTTACTCATTCATTATTCAGTCTATATTAATGGTTTATCTGTATTTTAATATGTAGAAGAATAAAGTCAAATAAATGAATGCAATCGATTGTTACACAAGTATTGTTCTTGAAAGACATACTCAAATTAAAGTATGCACAATTATAATAATCTTCTTCTTATTCCTGCCCTATTCCACTCTAAGCGGGGTCGGCACAACATGTTATAAACATGTCGTCACATGATTTGGCTACGTATTTTACGACCGGCCGCCTGCCTGACGTCAACTTATCTTAGTCATATTTTACGACACCTCGATAAGAAAGTGGGTAGTCTATTCTACTTAACCGGATACCACACGGTGAGTCAACTTACCTTAGTCGCCTTTTACGACATCTCGGTAAGAAATGAGGGTGGTCTATTCTACTCAGCCGGATACCACACGGCGTTTATAATAATGTTTTAGTTTAACATAAGTTATTATGGAAGGTATTAGTGTAAATTGAAAGCAAAGTATAATATCTCAAAATCCGTTCGCGACCGAGGTTGGTTTAGGGAACACGTAGTTGAGGTTATCAAGTTTGACTTGATAACCCGCTCATTGTTGAATGAACAAACCCTAAAGCCGCGCGTCTAAAGTTTGATGTACTTTGTATGAAAACAAATATACTATATTCTATATGTTATATCTTAATGAACTTCGTCCTAAGTTCATTGTAAAGGGATCTGTCGAGACAAAGAATAATTTAAATTGAACGTTTTTTAAGTCACTTTCTCTCGTGTAGTAAGCATATAGTTACAGAGAATCATCAAAATAATAATAGAAAAAGATAATTGCCCTATCCGAAGAATACAGTTACATGTACATAACATAGTACTTGTTACTTTATTCTTCGAATGGAGCGATTGTGTCTTTGAAATGTTCTTTTGAATAAGAGAGCTATAAATAGGTTCAGCTATTTTCCATGTGGTTATTGATGATAACATCGTAAAGTAGTGGACTATATATAGGTAGATTTATATTGATTTTCAAAATTAAAAAATTAAAAAGTTCGTTTAAAAAAAATTATGTTATGCGAGCACTTTGTCAATGCGACAGTCTGTCTTTTTTATATAGATGATTAGTTTACAAGCTGATCCGATAAAGCCCTATTCACGATTGGTACATTAAAGCTTATATACTATGCCAAAATTATATGATATAAAATTTCTGAAAAAAACCCCTAGTACATAATAAGGGGAATTTTAACGATTGAGTTACGAAGTTGCAAGTACAGCTTTTAGTATGAATACAACATGTTAAGATTAATAGGGATAATTTGTCTTATAGTACTTTAATAACGAGAAAATAGACGTGGAAATTGCTTTCAAATTCGTTAAATATGACTCGCACCTTGACTAGGTCAGTGTATTCCATGTTCAGACGTCATCACTTAGCATGGTGCGAGGAAGTAATGAAATAGCCATGATTGGAATGTCTCAAGATCAAATCAATAATAAGATCTGTAATATAATCATAATTATTTAATTTTTTTCTATATTCCGGGATAAAATTAATATAAAATGTATGTAATGTTAAATGTATTCTATTTCCTTTGTAATTTACTTTTTGTTATAGATCTCCGCCTAACGTCTAAAGTAACGCCTAATTCTATAAATTATTCTTGTGTAAGATTTGCATTTAAATACAACTACTCACTTTATTATAATGCTGACAATTTATATGCGTAAAGACCGTTAAATCACTTTGCTCAGTTATATAGACGTTCTTCACTTTGCTTTGATTGTAAACATTGTTCGGAATACATTGAGACAATTGCTTGCAACCCATTCAGTGATATAAATGAAACGAATGCAC
Source organism: Morpho helenor (assembly GCA_029227775.1). Taxonomy (NCBI): domain Eukaryota; kingdom Metazoa; phylum Arthropoda; class Insecta; order Lepidoptera; family Nymphalidae; genus Morpho; species Morpho helenor. The sequence continues at coordinate 5,819,162 of JARGCU010000003.1, read as the reverse complement.
TAACATCGCTTTTACGGATGTCTTATAAAGTGTTCGCTCTTAAATACTTCCGTGAAATAACCTTCTATAAATAAGTGAATAAGTCTTCTATGTTGTATAACGATTTTCTGTATATTATGTAGATCAAGACACTATACTCTGCGACTGTTTCGGGTCGAAATCTATATGTATATCTATACGTATCTGAAATACGTATACTATCCTACTAATATTATACATGCGAAAATTTGCGAGTATGGATGTATGTTTGTTACTCTTTCACGGCGAATCAGCTTTGCCATTACAGCAAAAAATGCACCACCTCAGTAACACGAGAGCACATCGGTGAGAGTTGACGTTAAGTGATTTATTGTTACACGGATATATGAAAAGTATGACGACTAGAAGATTTTAATAGAATCAGGTAGTTTATCCCATAGTCGTATAAGCTTGTAATGTGAATGCCACCAAGCATTTACCCAGGACTTGTATTGACAAATCATATTGTAGTTACATTTCCAAGAAAAAATGAAAAGAAGCTAAGTTATATATTATACACTGTCCATTATATTAACCATCTTTTGACAGATTGACGATAGTGATGTCCTAAAGATTCTCGTATGCGATACCATTCCGATTATAGTACCTACTATCATTAATCGAATTACGTACCTAAGTAATTGGATTAATGATAACCTACGTAAACTAGATTACTACTTGAGAAAAGAAATTCCAACTTTGAGAAAACTTATTGTTTCTTTGAAAAGAAGTGGTCTATTTCATGGTGAAAAATCTTCTTTGGTCAAAGTTTTGAACACAATTGGCTTTTCATATAAAAAGTTAAATAAAAGAAAATTATTAATGGAACGCACAGATATAGCTATAGCACGTTGTGATTTTTTAAGAGAGGCAAAGAAAATACAAGATTGGGCAAATATTGTTTTCACGGATGAAACATGGCTCAACGCTAACCACACACTATCTCGTTTCTGGACTGATGATACTGCTGATTCCACTTCCTCAGTACCAATGGGAAAAGGTGAGCGCCTAATCATTTGCCATGCAGGTACAGCAAAAGGATTTGTACAAGACGCACTGTTGGCATTTAAATCGAAGAAATCAAATGACTACCACGAAGAGATGAATGCAAATGTGTATGAAGAGTGGTTCAAAAAAATGCTCATTTCATTGGAAGAACCATCAATAATTTTTATTGATAATGCGCCCTACCACTCCCGTCAAATTGACAAAATGCCAACACAGGCTAATAAAAAGCATGAAATAATTAATTGGCTTCGGGACAATGGAGAAAATGTGGACGACTCAATGTTAAAAGTTGAATTAATAAAAATATTAAAAACCAAAAAGAGAGCAAAACGCTATGTAATCAATGAAATGGCAGCAGAATATGGCCATACTGTTCTTCGGATTCCTCCATACCACTGCCAGTACAACGCAATAGAACTTATATGGGCACAAGTAAAAGGGCATGCTGCGAGATGCAATACAAGCCCCCCATTCACAGCGAATAAAATGTTGCAATTGCTAAAAAATGCTTGCACCCACGTAACGGCCGAGAACTGGGCAAGTGTGGTGGAAAGAACTAAAAGAGTAATATTCTCTGATTGAGAACGTGATATTGCGTTTGATAATATATTATCTACACAAGAGCTAATAATAACTGCTACTGAAGACTCCTCATCGGAGGAGTCTAGTGTTGATTATCATTCCGACGACTCGTGCTAATAAAATAAATTAAAATATCCTGATTGTTTTATTTGTATTCATGTATTAACTAAGAAGAAAGTAAAACTTTATATAATGTTATTAAATGTCTTTTAATACTCGTAACATCGATTTCTACCGATTATTTTTAATCTGTGGCATAATCGTAGTAACCCATTATGTGTGACATCACTAAGTGGGCGGTACCCATCCATAAAGTACAAATATTATTTGTATGATATTTGTACGTAAGCAATACAAAACTTAATGAGCGTGAGCTGTCAAAAGACTGATAATATGATGGACGCAGTATACGTTGATATAATGCCTCGAGGGGTATGTGAACACTAAAAGTTAATCTAATTACATCGATAGCGAGCGAAACGAGGTAATCGCATGTGTTAATAAATGACTATGTTTATATAGCTTTGAATTTATTTTGATTTATAAATTCTAATCGTTTAGATCAAAGGAGGAGGAGGATCGAATTTTCTTTTTGATAAAAGAGCCATTTATATCAAAGGAAAATCTTTTTGTTACCTAAGTGAATAAATTAATACTCAATACTGAAACAACATAGAAAAACAAACCTTTAAACAATGGAACTTTATCCATTGTGGCTTTATTCCTGCCTAGCGAACAAAAGACATTCAGAATAAATACCGTCAGGGGTGTATTAATGGATAATGCCGGTGTACTGAAGGATGTGGGGATATTACGATTTTGTACACGTTAATAAATTGGGGCAGATTTAAACCAAACGAATATAAAGCTAGAACAAAAGCATTTATTTTAGTGTACACGAAATATCGTTCTTAGCACAGACACAATCGTAATCGACAATTTTGTGAAGCCTAACCTCCCAATGATGCTTCGGACAGTGTGAATCGATAGTAGAGATTGTCGTAGTGAGTGTGTGCAGTGCTTTTGTGGCTGATCCTGCATGTACGAGTATAAAGTAAAGAGCGTTTTAGCAGACAAAATCGAATTTGACGATTATGTCGTGAACCCTAACCTCCTGATGATGCTTCGGTTAAAAGGCGAAACGATCGTAGATATTGTCGTAGTGAGTGTGTGTAGTGCTTGTGTGACTGGTCCTGCATGTATAAGGTATGTGTATGTTGCCTGATTCCTACACTTACATACATAGAGTCTCTTAACAAACGTGGATTATAGATAATTCTATTATAACTTCTGTACTATGGAATTGCGCAAAGTAGCGCCTGCTTCTATAAATTATCGTTCTGAGGGCTTACACCAAACGATTAACAAGATTAAGAATTAAGAACAATTCTTGCACGAGATTCACTTTGGGCAGCGAGGACGTCCGAACACGCTAAAAAGCTCTTTTCGCGAGCCTTCTTAGAATATTCTATAGAATATTTGCAAACGTAAACTAAACAACGAAAGAATTCTACGTTTAAAGTAACCGAATTTCAAAGAGTGGGGATTAAATAATAATAATTAGCATTCGCTCGTCTGATGTAAGTCGGCCTTTACAGAAGGAAATAGTAAACTGAGTAATGAAATGGTTTTTCCGTTTACACTAATTTTAACAAAGAAAAAACTTTGCACCCCTTTTTAAGCACGGTCCGATTAAGCAGTGTTCGATTCCCGCCGAGTGTCAACATTTTCTATAAATGAATTTGTTGGCCTTTGAGCCTGGGTGTATATTTGTATTTAAGTAGGTATTTAAAAAATATATAAATATATATTCACCAGTTTTCTGTCTACCATAACACAAGTATTAAGTTACTTACTTTGGGGACGGACGACCGTGTGTGTAAGTGTCCCATAGGAGTATGAAATTTGGCATAGTTGCAATTTATATAGTACAGAAAGCTAAAATAATTGTGTTACAAATAACTAAAAACTATAACTGGACTGCTTGAATGAATCCATTGAATGAGTCCAGTAAATCATAAAATGTTTGATTGTGTTATGTAGTAGATAATTTATTTATTTCTCACTATACTTTTTCACGGTCTATGTATTAGTAATAAGTGGAAACTAACTTTTAAAATATAATCTATACTAATATATAAAGCTGAAGAGTTTGTTTGTTTGAACGCGCTGATCTCAGTAACTTGAGATTTAAAATATCTTTGAGTGTAAGATGGTCCATTTATCGAGGAAGGCTATAGGCTATATAACAACACTAATATTAATGAAGAGGAGCTGCAATAAAAAATATTGCGAAAATGGTAAAATTTAAAGCTTTTCTTGCGTGCGCTAAGTAAACGGTGAAAGTTATTCAAAAATCTCTTATAATTAACTTACGATAATTACTTTTATGTTCAAAATTTTAATTCGGGAAAAAAATTGTGATACACTGGTTTTAATGCGGGCGAAGCTGCTTGCTAGTTTACTATATTTATGTTCAATTTGTACTGTTTGTTTCCCAAATGTAGGATGGGGAACGTTAAGAAGTATAGTGACAATCACAGGGTGTGGGATCAAAGTGAGTGGGATTGGTCCAAGAAAAGTGGGAATGGATACCCCTGACTTGATATATACTATTTGTTCCCAAATAAAAACAAAATATTCATTACTTTGTCCTGTCAATGTCAAATACAAGTTAGATTGTTATTTATTTAGGACCTCCTCCGATTATGCCTTAACATAAAATATTGACTGGTCGGACAAAGTAGAAAGTATTGGATTCCCGCAATAGACTATATGCAAATTAAAATCTTTTCAATGGTATACAAAATAATGCGACCATCATTATCATCCTTCTACCCTTATCCCATCAGAGTGGGGTCGGCACAACATGTTATAAACATGTTGTCCCATGATTTGGACGTCAACTTACCTTAGTCCTATTTTACAACACCTCGGTAAGAAAGAGTGTGGTCTATTCTACTCAGCCGGATACCACACGGCGGTAATAATGAGATCTCCATGAATAAATTTTACGCCTCATGTGGTGTAGGTGTTCTCTTGTATTGTATAAATATAACACAGGATCAAACTTGGACTAATAAGTAACAATTTGTGTTACTGACGTGGTGCGCTTGAGACAGTGTCATGTTTTCTTTGTACATTCTTAGTTATATTAGTGTAAGTGTATGTATATATGTATGCATTATACGTATGTGTCTTGTACCTATATATACAAGAAAGATACAGACATTTTGCCGACATACACAACTCCTTACATTAAATATGTATTTTTTAAAATTTTAGTCTCCTTGTGTGGAAAGAGTGAATTTATTGGGCATTGCATTGTATTTAAAGATTACTAAGTAATAAAAAGTAAGCTCGTTCATCGAACCGTTTGAAATGAAAAAAGAACCAAAATTTAGGTTATGATGAATTATATTACTACAAGACGGTTATACTAACGGCATAAGTATCAAATTTTCCCAATTAGCTTGACACCCATCCCGACTTGTAGTCGAGAGGTGATTTACGAGGTATAGTTGCGTCATGAGTTTTGACAAGGTTCTGTTGGAATTTCCGATACATTCAGAAATGGTTATGTATTCTTTTATATTATATTACGAGCTGTACCCGCAACTTTGTTTATGTCGACTCAAGTGTAAAAAAATACTACGAGTACTATATATCCTCCTGCCCTTATCCCACTCTAAGTGGGGTCGGCACAACATGTTATAAACATGCTGTAATATGATGTGGCTGCGATTTTACGACGGCCACCTGCCTGACTTCAACTTACTTTAGTCTTTTTTTACGACACCTCTGTAAGAAGGAGGCTGGTCTATTCTACTAAACCGGATACCACACGGTGGGTCAATTTACCTTAGTCGCCTTTTACGACACCTCGGTAAGAAATGAGGGTGGTCTATTCTACTCAGCCGGATACCATACGGCGGGTCGACTTACCTTAGTCGGATTTTACGACACCTCTGTAAGAAATGAGGGTGGTACTATTCTACTTAGCCGGATACCACACGGATAGAAAAAAAAAATGTATTATTACTATGAGTTTTTTATTCTGAAGGAAAAACAGGACTTCTTTTATTCTTTATGTAAGCCAAGTATATAAGCTTTAATGGAATACCTTTTTTGTCAATACTGTTTAAGAAAATTAGTTGTGAAAATGTACACCGATGACAGACAGACAGACTTTTGCATTTAAGTATAATAATAATATAGATGTTGACTAAGTAAAGATCATGATTTCATCGTAAAAAACAATACTGTTTAAGAAAATTAGTTCAGAAAATGTACACCAATGACAAACAGACAGACTATCACATTTAAGTATAATATTAATATAGATATTGATATAATATCATGTTCCTGACTCCATTGTAAAAAAATTCTACGCTGACCAAAATATCAATTAATTTTGACTTTTATCATGTAGAAGTGTGCCTACTTTTAAAATTCCATTTTACAAATGTATGTTATAAAATTATCGTATATATTCTACGTTAGTGTTATAAATATAATATATACTAATTCGTACTCCTTACTCACCTTACATACATTACAGTATGCAGAATAAACTCACATAACCACCGCATATAACCATAATGGCAAATTCACCACGAATTTCTCATATCATCCCCTTTTCGTATACTTATTATGTCGAAGGTACGTCAGAAAATAAATAATAATTGGTAGATAAACAGATAATGCATTCTGCATGTTGCCATATTTTATCCATCGCAAGGGCTGGCAAACACATGTAATGTAAAAGCCCTTTAACTACAGAATAAAAAATAAAAAAATTGTAAATCAATTCTACGCATTAAAATTATTTTTCTATATTTAAATGAAAATAGAAAAAAAGAAAGTAAAAAAATATTAGGCGCTTTATAAATGTTATTTTGTCGTCGCTGGATAAATAATATTAAAAAAAACAAAGTTTTGTGTATATTAAAAAAACCAAACTAGTGAAAAGCGCTTAATCCAGTTATTAATTTTAAAACTAAATAAATAGTTATGGTTGTTTTAATATTTGGATATGGCTAATGAGACAATTTGTCATGCTATTGTCAATTTTGTAAATATAGAAATTTACTTTATGTGTAGAATAACATATTACGAAGTTCATTATCGCAGAGAGAATATGTTTATATTATTTGTAATGTGTATATTATTTCTTGATAATTCATTTCCAAACAAAAAATATCTCAGCCTTCTTTTTATATAATTTATAGAAGTAGGTACTTTGCAGGTAATTTTGTATTTATTTTGGCATACTTATTAATTTAATTTAGAAAATAATTTTTGGTAATCAAAATTTTTGTTTTATGTGACTATTTTTGCCTTTAAACAAATTACAATTAAAAATTCTGATATCTACATAGTGTCTGCGTTAGGTGAAAAGTTTCCTTTAATTTATTGTCTTTGGTACAATTATCTGTGTTTATTATAAAAGAGTTATAGTAGATAATAGAGTTTCATTTATTACTCATATTGTGCATTTTCTTTTTGGTTATTTTCAATACCTATTGTTGGTAACGACTTCGGCAAAGCTATCTGCACCGCTTTATTGATAATTCAAAAAGAATACCTTTTGTGGTTGACATCTTTTTTATAACTATAATTTCTAGGCAAGGCGCAGATATACTAAAAATATATGACCGTATATAAATTAGTTATTAAAATAGGGTAACTTACTCTAAAAATCTCCGAGACTCTCCGAGGTTGATATTTCACAAAACTTAGGCACACACTGTCACCGAAAAGATCAAATCACGGTTTTAGTTATTTTATTTCACATACGCAAATATTCCCAGTACATCGAGTTACATGAGTTTTCTATCGGGAAATTAAGGATGAGAGCGGAACGTCCGTCCGCTAAGGCAGTCGAAGATGCACTGAAGAACGCTTTATCCAGTTTGATAGGGGAGTGTTAATATCATTTCTCCCTTTTTAACAATCAAATACAATCAAACACACTTATATTTTTGGACTTTTGATTTAGGAAGTTTTTCTTTCTTACAAACGATTCGAAAATTTTACGATGATAAATTATCGTATCGTGTTATATTATATAGTACTTTTATATATTTCTGTTCTGTGTTTTGATTTGCTAGTTTTACGTAAATTCATACGTTTAAATTTGTAAATAACGTAATATATACTTACATCGTTGATTGACGTCACGTGAATTAAACGTCATAGTAAACCATCCTTATGTTGACAGATTGAAGTTCACGGTTGAACAAATGTCTTCTATATAATTATGATTACTTTCCCTTGTTATATGTTTGGCTACTTAATTTACGACCGGCAGCCTGCCTGACGTCAACTTACCTTAGTCACCTTTTACGACACCTCGTTAAGAAATGAACCATCATTTCTTAGCGAGGTGTCGTAAAAGTCTATTCTACGCAGGATACCACACGGCAGGTCTACTTACCTTAATTTACGACAACTCGGAGGAAATCAGGATGGTCCATTCTATTGAGCCAGATAACACACGGAGGTCAACTTACCTTATTCGCCTTTTACGACACCTCGGTAAGAAAATGAGGATGGTCTAATCTACTCAGTCGGATACCACACGGCTTATATTGAAAGTGTAAATAACGTAATAGACACTTACATTGTTGATTGACGTCACGCGACGTAAAAATCATGACCGATTGAAGTCCACGGTTCAACATAGGTCTTCTATATATCGGGTCGACTGGCCCGTTGGCGCAGTGGGTAGTGACCCTGCCTTCAGCTTCAGGTCGCGGGTTCGATTCCAGCCCAGCCAACATTTTCTATAAATGAATTTGTTGGTCTTTGAGCCTGGGTGTATATTTGTACTTAAGTATGTATTTAAAAATATATAAGTATATATTCACCAGTTATCTGTCAGCCATAACACAAGTATTAAGTTACTTACTTTGGGGACCGACGACCGTGTGTGTGAGTGTCCCATATATTTATTATTATTATTATTATAATATATCCTAAATATAATCCTAATACCTTGTTTGATGTTAATAAAACGACTCATTGGCCCACGTTATATCAATAGCAAGTAAAAGTTATGTTAGCATAACATAATTAGTGTAATTGGATTTTATCCGTGCTAATTATTATTATTAAATAAATAAATAATAAATAAATAAATGTTATAAGTTGTTGTCGTTCAGAACCTTGCCAATTCGATGGTAGAGTTATTAACCTTCTTTTTGACCTAGTATCACATTCCTGGACTTATTCCCAGTAGTTGACCTGGATCATGTTAGCACATTCTTTATATAATCATCATTCTCCTGCCCTTATACTACTATACTATACTATACTTACTATATACTTATATACCACTCTAAGTGAGGTCGCCATAACATGTTTTAACCATATTATGATGTGATTTGGCTAGACATTTTACGGACATTCTTTACATAATATTTTAATACATTAATCATTAACTTGTCATTTTAGCCCTGTAGTATCCGGCTGACTAGAATAGATCACCCTCATTTCTTACCGAGGTTTCGTAAGAAGCGACTAAGGCGATAATCGATCCGCCGTGTGGTATCCGGCTGAGTATAATAGACCATCCTCATTTCTTACCGAGGTGTCGTAAAATGCGAGTTAGGTAAGTTAACCCACCGTGTGGTATACGGTTGAGCATGTTCATCCCAAAAAGTAATTTAATACTTATATTATGGGTGACAGACAACTATATGTATATACGATTAGTTGTAAATCATATATGTATATGATTTTTAGGAAATAACTATACCTAAATACTTACATCCAATTCACTACGGCATATCCACGGCATTTAAGATATTCTAAATCTTTAGGAACTTAAAACATGGGTTAAAAAAGTTTTTTCCTAATAAGTTAGTTAGTATAAAATTATCATCATATAAATATATGTATACGTATGTAGGATTCACATCGGGTATAGTTCATAACGGAATAAGTTACTAACACTAGTTTTAAGTATTTTGTTTATTAATAACCTTAAAATTACATATATTTTACCTCTTTGTTATATATATATATATATATATATATATATATATATATATATATATATATATATATATATATATATATATATATTATACATTTATTGTTTGTATGTGCTGAGTCTTTGTTACTTGAATTAAATTAAATAAATAAATAAAATAAAATATGCGCTTTATGGATAATATCTGTGTATACATAGGTTATATATAATATGATATAAATATACATATTTGTATTTATGTATAACATATGGATGTTTTAAGTATGTATAGTATTATATAATAAATATAATAATATACATACTTAATAAGTACACACACACACACACACACACACACACACACACACACACACATACACATATATATATAGGTATATATATATATATATATATATATATATATATATATATATATATATATATATATATATATATATATATATATATATATATATATATATATATATATATATATATATATACCTATTGGCGTTACGTAGAATGTAATATTAAAAAGTGAGTTTTTCGATTTTGTTGTCTAGATTGTCTTGTGGACCGATCTCAACCTGTCTCTTATCTTTTTTACTTTAACGTAGAAGTTGTCTGTAGGAGATCACTTTTAGTGATAAAACCGCCCTTACACTCCTATATGTTCTTTGTTTCCTCATATATGTCCTATTTGTCCAATATGTTATTGGACATTGGACATTATAATTCCTATACGTTATTTGTGTTTATTGTTTACTTGGTATGCGATAAAATGTTATTCATTAATTCATTAGCTAGGTACGTAACGTTATAAAACGTTTGATATTTGAACAGATTCTGTACATTTCTCCGAATTTATAGTAGCATTTTGAGTGTTAGAACAAAAACAGGTACTTGTTCCGTTTTCTATAAGAACGTTATTATTGACAGGGAGTGCCTCTCCACGGATCACGGGTCTGAGGGCCTCTTGGCGCGTCGAAGGACACGGCGGCTGCAAGATAATGACGTAGCATTTCTCAAGTCCACTCTCTAGAACATTCTGTGTTATCTTAACGTTTACTTACAAAAAAATATTATATCACATCATTTAACAGCTTAATTTTTAATTTATAGAATTAGGCGTTACTTGAGATCCTTAATACATAAGTAATGACAAAATTATTTTGCTTTAATCCGTGATAAAGTTAATTAGAAAATATATATAATGCTAAATCTCAGCCGTGTGGTATCCGGCTGAGTAGAATAGACCACCCTCATTTCTTACCGAGGTGTCGTAAAGGCGACTAAGGTAAGTCGACCCGCCGTGTGGTATCCGGCTGAGAAGAATAGATCATCCTCATTTCTTACCAAGATGTCGTAAAAACGACTAAGGTAAGTTGACCCACCGTGTGGTATCCGGTTTAGTAAAATAGACCACCCTTTTTCTTACCGAGGTGTCGTGGAATGCGACTAAGGTAAGTTGACGTCAGGCAGGCGGCCAAGCGTAAAAACGCAGCCAAATCATGTGATAGCATGTTTATAATATGTTGTGCCGACCCCACTTAGAGTTGGATAAGGGCAGGAGGATGGGGATGATGATGTAAAAAAAAATTGAAAAGAAAAATGAAAAAATAATAGGGCAGGTGGGGCTTGATACTAGGTATTTTCACCTCTTTAGACCGCCCGTTCCCCAAATGAACTAACATGACTTTACGTTTGATAGCGAAAAATTGTGATTGTGTTCAACGTAAATTGAAATAAAAAATGTCAGAGCCCGAAAAAAGGGATATAACCGATTAAAAACTTTAAAAAAAAACTTATCTAGATCGATTTTTCTCCCCCAAAACCCCCTACACGCTGAATTTCAGGAAAATCGTTGGAGCCGTTTCCGAAATTCCGAAAATTTATATATATATATATATATATATATATATATATATATATATATATATATATATATATATATATATATATATATACACATGGCACACACATACAAAATTAACTCATTTAAATATTAAAAGATATAAAAGGGCTCCATGCTAGTTTACTTCGAACTCATAAACCACCGCTAAAATTCACTCGGTCTTACATTTCGGTCAGCACGGCTTTCACGTAACACAATATTACCTAAAATATAAAATCCTTTTGCTCCAAACTGTAATTAAAAACCTATTTTTGAGAACTATTTTCTTTACGTACAGGGTCCTTAGTCTGAGTAGTTTATGAAGGTTTTTTTGCTCATAATTACGCAAAGTTTCTACAGTATTATTAAGTTAAAGAGCGGTCTTGTTTTTATTGTCTAAACTTTTTTGTTAGCTTTAACTAAGTTTAAATTTATAAAGTTCTATTAAAACATCAAAGCGGGTTTTTAGAATTGCTACTGGATTTTATAGACTTGCATATTAAAAGGACATATATATTTTCTACTTTTTTTTATTATTTATTTTGTAAAACCAGGTATTTATTGTAACGTAATGTATAATGCAAAAGTAATGAGTATATTATTTTGCTATAATCCGCGATAAAAGGAAATATATGTAATGCTAAATGTAGAGTGTGCATGTATCAGGTATGAGAACGAATAGTACTTTTGTATTATGGACCTCCGCAAAGTAACGCCTAATTCTATAAATAATGTATAATGCTATGTATAATGTAGCCTATGTTGTCTCGAGACAGAGAAGGGTCCCTCGGGGCGGCGGACGCATTAGATATTCTCAATGCTGTAGATCCACCGGTAAGGGGTCTTCTTACTCGCTGGTGTAGGTGCATTGAACGACTACTGCAGATGAGGTTGCAGACGTCTTGCATCCAGTAATCCTGTGCCCTCATCAGCAGGGAATAAGGTAGAACACCATAAAGTTTTGGCATGAGTCCAGCATAAAGCCCCGAAAATCCACACCTTGATTTCAACTCCCATGAATAACTTTCCTCATGAATTAAAGTTGTCCAGAATACGAATTTGAGCCCTGCAATTTACATATTATTTAAATCACAATAATCTTTATTCAAGTAAGCTTTTGCAAGCACTTTTGAATCGTCAAGGTGATCCTTAGATTAGATTTAATGAAGCTACAACTGGTTCGGAATGTTGCTCTTACCGAAAAGAACAAGCAAAAAACTAGGCGGTCAATATTTTAAACATTTTCAATTTACATTATTAAACCGAATTCTTGTATGAAGCTGGAGGGAGTTTAAATCCCAAACATTTTATAATTAAAACAATCTTCAATTCTTTAATATGCATTACATATAAACATATTTCCTAAACTTAATTTAAACTTTTCTGTAGACAAGTCTAATATAGATGGAAAAACATGAAACTGAAAAGTCGGCGTAGAAGGCATCTTGTACGTACAATTTCTATAAGATTTCCTAGGCTATCAGAAATAAATCACGTTTCTGATACGGAGCTACCAGCGAGGCGTAAATTATATGTGCTGATAGATTTCTCGGCATATTTTATGATAGGCGGCACTGATTTTACGACGTCTATGCGAGGTTTATCAAAAAATGCGTAAATAAAAAGATTTCTCGTTCATACTTGAGGTTTTTCTATACACGCATTTATAAGAAGAAAATATATAATTTTACATACATGAGGTAAGTAATCTTTAATATTTAAATGAGTTAATCTTGTATGTATATATAGGTATATATTTTCAGAATCTCGGAAACGGCTCCAACGATTTTCCTGAAATTCAGCATGGGGGTTTTGGGAGAGAAAAATCGATCTAGATAAGTTTTATTTAAAAAAAATGTCGTTTTATCCTTGTTTTCGGGCTGTATATTTTTTTTTTAATTTACGTTGAATATAATCACAATTTTTCGCTGTCAAACGTAAAGTCATGGTAGTTCTTTTGAGGAACGGGCGGTCTACAGATTTGTAAATACCTAGGATCGAGCCCCACCTGCCCTATTATTTTTTCATTTTTCTTTTCAATTTTTTTTTACACCATTTTGAAAATTACCGAGCAAGGCTCGGTCACCCAGGTTCTTCAGTATAAAATATTAATAAACTGTGTATTACAGAAACATTTAAAAATAATAATCGTTCTAATAATATAAATGCGAAAGTTTGTGAGGATGGATGTATGTTTGTTACTGTTTCACGGCAAATCCGCTGAACTAATATCGATGAAATTTGGCACGATTATTCCTTATACACCGGATTAACATATAGAATCCTGATAAATCTACAGGAATGGGATGACATGAAAAAGCGCCATCTATTATCTACCTATAACACGACAACAGTCCACGCGAACGACGTCGCGGGTAACAGCTATTTACTCAATAAGAACGTAATGTAACTATTGAAAACAACAGGCCCTCTATTATTCGTGTTGTATCGAAATTTCGTACCTTTCATATTACAGTGTTAAAAAAAGAATATCACAGATAAATAACTAAGTAATGTGACAAAACAGACAAAAATTATATCAAATTATTCAAATTTAAAAATCGCCAGATAGCTAATAAGGCTAGTCGAGTAATGGACGTCACATAAAACACATCTTGCATACAAAGCAGCTAATATTCTTACATACAAAATTTTATCTTTTTGCCATGTTCTGAAAAGGCTAGGTCAATGTTACATTTGTAATAAAACATCTTAAACATAGTAGTCCACTCGTTGACACTATATTAGCTGTTAATTTAACTCATTTGTATTCCACATTAGTATCATGTCTTTGTTATGTTAATTAGTGGTATGAATAATAAGTATGACTTGTAATAATAGAAGCCGTAACAATAGCCCACAGTGAATAGTTTGTAGGAGCGGACGTTACGTTGTCCTATTCCATGAAACAAATTTTACTAAGATGCTGAATAATATAAAATTGATAACATTCAAAATGTAATAAAACATTAAAAAAAAGAACATCATCATCTTCCTGCCCTTATCCCACTCTAAGTGGGGTCGACACAACATGCTATAAACATCTTGTCACATGATTTGGTTGCGTTTTTACGACCGGCCTTCTGCCTGACGTTAACTTACCTCAGTCGTACTTTACGACACCTCGGTAAGAAATGAAATTGGTCTATTCTGCTCAGCCGGATACGGCACTGCGAGTCTACTTACCTTAGTCACCTTTTACATCTCGGTAAGAAATGAGGTTGGTACTATTCTATTTAGCCGGGTATCACACGGCGTAAAATATTTAAAAATAGAACATAATAATTTTATTGAGTTCTGTTTTTAAATATTTTAGTATTTTATTTTGAGATTTTATTAATAAAATACAAATTAATGTCCCAAATTAATTAAATGCTTAGAAGAATTTTTAAATCTTGTCGATATTCTATTTTTAAAATACATTAGCCAGATAAAAGATCATTTTTGTGGTTAATACATTAAAAACGCTTTTGTATACATAGGTATATCTTTAATATTTAAATGAGTCAACCTTGTATGTATTTATATATATTTTCGGAATCTCGGAAACGGCCCCAACGATTTTCCTGAAATTCAGCATGTGGGGGTTTTGGGGGAGAAAAATCGATCTAGATAGGTTTTATGTAATAAAAAAATTCGTTTTATCTCTGTTTTTGGGCATTAAAAAATACTAAAATTTATATTAAATTGAATTTTTGTCATAAACTGTCAAGTCAGCGTAGCTTATTCGGGGAACTGGCAGTCTCGAGAAATGTAAGCTAACCTAGGATCGATCCCCAACTACCATATTATTTTTTATTTTTTTCGTTTCTTTTCTTTATGTTGTATAAAAATTACCGTGCAAGTCTCGGTCAACCCGGTACTATGATATTATATGATTTTAAATAAAGTATTGAGCATTGGGTAGTTTTTAAATAAATTAATAAAATATTTATTAAATAAATTAGTAAAATTTATACATTTTTTTTTCATTTTGCAAGCTTAGTTAATAAAAAACATAACGATTTGTCTGTGTAAACCGTTATTAATTACTGACAAGCTTTGATTGCTTTTACCCCGAATATAACTTCTTAAATCAAAATTTATTATTTACTTTAGCAATATTCAATTAAGATTCTAAAAAGTAAGAGCATTATTGAAAGAAAATGTTACTGTAATATTTTAAAATTTTATAAACTAAAATGTAAATCACTGAAAATTTTGCATAATATTCAAATTCACGGACCGAGCTGCAAATTATTATCTATTAAGTTTTGAAAGTTATTTGCATCACATTTCTTTATCATAGTCGTTGCAGCCTATTAGTATCCCACTGCACAGGACGTCTTACATTTTGTGAGAAGCATTTGGTAAACCCAACATGCTGCTTAATTGTTAGATGACATATATATAGGATCATGCTGCAATTTACATTACGATGTTTACATTTTTTTTTAAATACCATGATGAATATCACTAAAATAATAAAAAAATAATATTAAAGTTTTATAAAAAGAAAAGTCAAAGGTGTAATTTGAACTTGCGACCTTCTTGATAACTGGGCTTTTAACACTTTGACCGTTCGGCCAATACGGTTTATAACTAGATACTCGGACATGTGTATTCAAGACATGTTGTGACAAGTTGACTTGCCTTGACTTGTTTGACTGGCCCGTTGGCGCAGTGGGTAGCTACCCTGCTTTCAGCTCCGCGGGTCGCGGGTTCGATTCCCGCCGAGGGCCAATTTTTTCTATAACTAAATTTTTTGGTCTTCGAGTCTGGGTGTATATTTGTATTTAAGTATGTATTTAAAAATTATATAAGTATATATTCACCAGTTGTCTGTCTACCATAACACAAGTATTAAGTTACTTACTTTGAGGACGGGCGGTCGTGTGTAAGTGGCCCACATATATTTATTTATTTATAGTTATAATTCAAAAATATATTGATGCATTAAATAATCACAGTTCATATGAAATGGTAGAAACGATATTTTGATTTTGATTTTATTTTTATTGTGTAAGACCATCAACGACAAATACATCATACACATTAAATAAACTCTTATTAATATAAACGGGTTTTTAGTTAAATGTATCGTCAATTACAGATGGTGACGACATGAGCATTACAGTTGACAGAGCATAAACAGAAAATAACAAAGGAAAAAATTAAATGATTTTGTTTCTATAAGACTCAATTTTATCTGTATACAATTTTAAAGAGAAATGGCTTAAATAACAGTATGTATACAAACAAAACGCTGAGTCAAACCAAATTCTAAAGTCGTCAAGGGTATGGCTAACATAAAAGAATTAACGGCGTAAAAAAGGAAAAGTGCTATTAACGATTTTGAAGCTTTCTAGAGCCTCGTTGAAGAATTCCTTTGGGAAATCGAGTTCCCAACACAATCAAAAAGTATCTAACGATTTTCAACTTTATATTCTTATGAGATATCAATAGTCTTGAATTTCAATAAGATTATTTCGATCCCCTTTAATTTTTTACGTTAAACGAGCTTTGATTTTATTTACAAACAATTCAGAGTTACGTCCTCCTGCCGTTATCAAACTCTAAGTAGGGTCGGCACAACATGTTATAAGCATGTTGTCACATGATTTGGCTACGTATTTTATGACCGGGCACCTGCCTGAAGTTAACTTACCTTAGTCGAATTTTACGACACCTCAGTAAGAAGGAGGGTGGTCTATTCTACTCAACTGGATACCACACAGGGGGTCAACTTACCTTAGTCGCCTTTTATGACACCTCGGTAAGAAATGAGGGTTGTCCATTCTATTCAGCCGGATACAACACGGCGGTTACAAACAATTCAGAGTATGGTACAATAATTAAAATTATACTCAACTATTAAGTATTTGGAAAAAACAAACCATTACTAGAATAATGATAAATAGCAATATAGTGATTATAACTTAATTTTTTTACGGACTAAAGTTTAAATCATTATATTTTTAATTTTGATGGATTAGGTCTTTGATATTTATAAATATTGTACAAATATTAGATTTATTGCCGAAATATTGTTTATCGCTTTACCACAAAATAATCCCGACTTCGAAATTATATCGCTGTTAATATTGATAATATGGTTATTAATTATATCGCTAATTAACGTTTAATTTAATACGCGATGTTGAAATTATAGACTATGTGTGGAAAGCGGATCAAAAATCAAATATATAATACATACAGAGTGGTACCGATGATTAAATTAATCCACTTATCACTTAAACGTATAAGATTTGCTAAAATTCAAAACGTATAAGATTTAGCATAATTCAATCTATTAAATCGTCATCTCCCTGCCCTTATCCCACTCTAAGTGGGGTCGGTACAACATGTTATAAACATGTTGTCACAAGATTTGGGTACGTATTTTAGGTACGACCGGCCGCCTGCCTGACGTTAACATACCTTAGTAATAAACTTACACTTACGACACCTCGGTAAGAAATAGGGTGGTCTAATCTACTGTCTAATCTACTCAGCCGGATACCACACGGCGGGTCGACGTAACTTAGTTTTACGACACGTCGGTAAGAAATGAGGGTGGTACTATTCTATTCAGCCAGATACCACACAGCGGAATTCAATCTTATAAAATATCCTTTAAAAAATATATATTTTGGAATAAAATAAATAAGTATAATTTAATTGCGATCTATCTTTGCCAATAATGGTGGACTGAACCGGCGCGATACCCTTGTTCAAATAACAGAAAATAATAATATTTGTCTCTTTCGCACTAGTATTCGGTCAAGGTTATGCATGACATACGAAATGGAATGGGGTACGGTCATTTACCCTTCTATATCATGTTTCTATTATTCAAAACGTAAAATAGTTTCTGTGGCCAATTTTATCTTTATTTACAGGTTATATCTATCTTAAATTACTTACACGCTAGGACTATACAAATCATGCCCACGTGGAATGGTCCCAAGAATGCTGGCAGCGTTTCCGCGCTGAATCGCTAAGCTGATTCTTTGTGCGAAAAAGGAGCCAGCCCTCTTGTCACCTGAAGAGGCAATCAACCGAGGTGTTAAAACGGATAAAATTTTTTTTGCACTTTGACTCCACGGCCCTAGGGTCTCGACTGCAAACGGCACAAATATATAACTCTCGATGAGATATGCATGCATTCTGTGGCTAAATTACTTTACTAAATGAACTGATTTTTAAGGTGCTAAGGTGTATAAGTACTTTAAATTAAATTTTATGTCGTATAGTCGTATGTAAAATTTAACAATTATTAAGTACGGTTCCCTATTATTAAGATATAAAAGATATCAAAGGCAAGGGAATCCAATTTGTACAGTGTCATTTCCTATGTAGGTCATTAGGTCGGCTGACATGTTTAACGGCTGACATACGAGGGCCGTTCCCCAATTGTCCCTAAATATGCGATAAATCGTTTACTGGATGAAAATAACAATTAAGAATTTTGTGCTATATGTGGAAGGATACACCATTTGATGTGAAGTCCTCAAACATAACCCATAGATTGCACATAATTTTTTTAAATAGATACATAGATCATAACTTTATTTTGGATTACTTAGTATATAAGATTATTCACAGCGGGAGCACTATGGATGAGAATAGCGAAGGATAGAGATGCTTGGAAGGGGTTCGAGGAGGCCTTTGTCGAAAGACAGCAGTCACACAAAAAATAAATATATATTTGACGGAACCATTTTAAATTGACTGGTAAATCTATATAACATTAACTGACATTTCTAAGTAATTAATATGATGACTAATGTAATGTATTTAGATGTGACTGCAAAATAAAGGCTACCTATTTTTATTTTATTTAGAATTAAAGAATATGTGGATATTTACTAGTTACTTTTCGACCCTGTACAAGACAATAATGACTAAATTTAACTATTAATAAGAATTCTAGTTTTATAAGAGCAACCGCGGAGTTTCTTACTGGCTCTCGGTAGGAACAGCTTTCCGAACCAGCAGTAGAGTTGACGATTCAAAAGCACTTGTTTACAAGTTTATTTGAATAAAGAAAATTTTGAATTTGGGTCACAAAAGTCTTAATAGAATAGAAATATACTTTATTGTACGCCATAATCCTAATATACAAAAGAAAAAAGATACAGGACTTAATACCATTGATACCTGCCCGGGAATAGACTTCGTTACCCTCTCTAAAGAGCCAGGTCTCACTACAGAGCTATCATAGCTTATAATACCTAGAAATAGCAAAATACCGGGAAAAGAAAAAAAAGTTTTTTTAAATATACGACGTAATTTTGCCTAATAAACAATTTAGAACCGATTTCTAGAAAGTGGCCCTTTATTTCTGTGAACCGAACGGAAACCATTCTGATGGGTGAGACAGGTAAAGAGATGTATTACAAGTGAATGTCCAAGATGAAAGAGACGGATCGGTCTACAGAATGAAAAACGAGTTGTGGTGAATAATACAAGATCGTGGTTACTTTATCTGCGTGAATTATTAATATCGTGTTGATAAAAATAGTATCTGTTGTAAGTAACGTTTGCAAAATGAGCTTTGATTTTCTTTTATATTCATATAAACTTTAGCTTTTCCATGCACCCTTTAAGTTCTCGAAGTCATAATTAACGAAAGCTGAAATACATCTGAATCTGAAGGAATCTCGGTTTCAAATCCCAGGCTGGCACCATAAGTTTTTATGTTAAAACTCCTATGTCTAATTGACATAATCAATTTATCACACGCTTTTCCATGAAAGAAAACATTGTGTGGAGCTATATTTTGGTCCAATTTAAAGAATACCATAGTTTTTATCTTCAAGTCAACTTGTAAACAAGTGCTTTTTAATCGTCAACTCTACTGCTGGTTCGGAAAGCTGATCCTACCGAGAAGAGCCAGCTATCAACTAGTCAGTAGCTCATTTCAAATAATACTTATAACTAGTTACATGTAGTCATTACTATCTTGTACAGGAAGAATGCGTGGCTACAGTTCGAACTGTAGCCACGCATTCTTATCATCGAAATAATTCAAAAGTAATAATAAAATTATTTCGCTATAATCCGCGATAATCATAACGCCTAACTCTATAAATTATCTAAATAATTCCTAATCGTATTTTGTATCAGTCTTCCTTTAACAGTTTTTGAAACTGCTGTAATGGCAGAGCTACAATTAATTCTATTAAAATTGATTGGTCTAGTTGATAATTGCAATTTATCACACGCTTTTCGCTGAAGAAAAACATCCAATCCAAGAAAATGAAGATATTAACTATAGGTGTTATAAAGAAAAATTCAATTTTGAAATATGTTCGCTATTTTCCTGTATCTTGCGGATTTCGAGTAATAGAACCACATGTTCAATTTCGTTTATCGCGAGTTTTCATTTTTATAAGCCGCCCGTAAGACTTTTATCCCATAAGGAATTATATCGATACTTTAAAATATTAAAATATAGGTGTAATACTTTTATATATACATATATGTGCTTTATTACTAGCTTTTGCCCGCAACTTCGTTTGCGTGGACTGCTGTCACGTGATAGGTTGATAATAGATGGTGCTTTTCAATGTCACAAACTTTCGTATGTATAATATTAGTAGGATAGGATAGAACTTAAATGAACTTATACTTAACTAGAATATGTGATACTTTTGATGTTAAAGAACTACAAATTTTTTATATAATAAATTTAGTACTGTAACTATTATAGTAACTCATAACCTGCTGAATGAATTGTCATGCGCTTTTAACTTCTAACGAATACACTTAATGTTTTTTTTAAAAACATCACATGTACCTTGTTTTTGGTTCTACATAAATTTTCTATTAATTACCTAAATTGCGGTAATTTAAGAGCTGTGGATTTGGTAAAAATAAATAAATAAACAGTCGGGTTTGAATATATACATCCTTTATTTTAGTTTATTGTCTGGATTTCTTTCATAGACCGTATTTTTGTTTTAGTATTTCTTTTAGTATAGTCTTTTATCACGACATATTTAATCATAGTTACCAGTTTAATCTAAACTCGAATCAAAACTGGCTGTGTAATTGCCATTTTTGCCTTTCTTTTCCACTATATTATTGTTCAAGTTTAACCATCATCCTCCTGCCCTTATCCCACTCTAAGTGGGGTCGGTACAACATCTTATAAACATGCTGTCACATGATTTGGCTGCGTTTTTACGACCGACCGCCTGCCTGACGTCAACTTACCTCAGTCGTATTTTACGACACCTTGGTAAGAAAGAAGGTGGTCTATTCTACTAAACCGGATACCACACGGTGGGTGAACTTACCTTAGTCGCCTTCTACGACCTGGGTAAGAAATGAGGGTGGTTTATTCTACTCAGCCGGATACCACACGGCGGGTTGACTTACTTTAGTCGCCTTTTACGACACGTATATTGTTCAAGTATAATATTGAGAGTAAATTTCGATTTACTGATTCCTTAAAATCCTTGGTATGCTAAAACTGACAACTACAATTTGACTTCCTTGCGACGCTTCCAATAGATCTTTCTTAAGTAAATATTGAACTGTTCTTTAGCAGTCATTTTGCGAAAGCAATCAAATCCTGTCGGCATCTGTTTCTGTCAACACAAACAAATCAACTTGCGCTTTATTAAAGTCTTCGCAATTCTAAATTAAAGTATTGATCAGAGCTAAGGTTACATTGGCACTTTAAGTTTTTAACTTTATCATAAGTCCATGCCCAAGATTAATTACACCCATTACCACAATACACAAGCCATACACACGTTCATTATCACATACTCAACAATCGTATCGTACCCAGCAACTAAATCATCATCAGGAGATAGACTCCACGACAAAATAGCAAAGCTTTTGCTTTGTGCATGTGTTTTAGCGAATCCTGCATGTTTCAGGTGTAAAAATGGATTGTCCACACTACATTTAGCATTATATATATTTTCTATTTTCCTTAATCGCGGATTATAGCAAAACATCATTCATCATTCTCCTGCCCTTATCCCACTCTAAGTGGGGTCGGCACAACATGTTGTAAACATGTTGTCACATGATTTGGCTGCGTTTTGACGACCGGCCGCCTGCCTGACGTCAACTTACCTCTGTCGTATTTTGTGTCGCCTCAGCAAGAAATAGGGTGGTCTATTGTACTAAACCGGATACCACACGGTGGGTCAACTTACCTTAGTCGCCTTCTGCGACACCTCGGTAATAAATGAGGTTGGTCTATTCTACTCAGCCAACCACACGGCGGGGATTATATATATATATATATATATATATATATATATATATATATATATATATATATATATATATATATATAATAATAAATATAATCCCCGCAGTATAGCAAATAGCAAAACAATTTTATTATTACTTTTGTATTGTGGATCTTCGCAAAGTAACGCCTAATTCTATAAATTATTAAATAATTAATTAATTAATTAATTAAAATATTAATTTTATTAATTAATTAAAATATTAATAAATTATTTAAAGCTAATCGTTCTTATCAAGCAAAAAGACTTTCCAATCTTTGAGAGTATAATATTTGATTAGGTATATATTATCAACTATAGACATAAAATATCGCATATATCAAATACAATAAATTACAATATACCTCGTAAACACAGGATGAAGGTTCCATCAGTGAAGCTTATTAGATTTACGAATGTAATCAGCTTTATATTCAGAAGCAAATGCCATTGAGATTTGATATTCATAATCATAATCCCGTATTAAGTTATTTCTGGGCGTTTGAATTCGTGATCATACGAAATAATTTAATACGGGTTAATGTGTTTTTACTTGACAAAGTCCGACGGTATAAATGCTAATCTCAGCTGATAATTCAAAATTCAAATTCAAATTCAAATTCAAAATATTCTTTATTCAAATAAACTTGTAAACAAGTGCTTTTGAATCGTCAACTCTAGTGCTGGTTCGGAAAGCTGTTCCTACCGAGAAGAGCCAGCAAGAAACTCGGCGGTTGCTCTTTTAAAAATATAATTCTTAATATTATTTACATTAAGTCGTTACTGTCTTGTACAGGTTCAAAGAGAGCTATATCCACACATTCTTATCTTCTAAATAATCTTCAAGAGTATAGTAGGCTTTCTGTATCAGCCTCTTTTTAACAGTGTTTTTAAACTGCTGTAATGGCAGTGCTGAAATTGATTGCGGAATTTTATTATAGAATCTTATACCAAGACCCACAAAAGAGTTACGCACTTTTGCAAGGCGCAAAGCAGGAGCCGCAAGCTTATGTCGGTTCCTGCTTTGTCTATTGTATACATCACCTATCGTTTTATAATTTTTTATGATAATAATAATTTGTTCAATAAAAGCTGAAAAAGAAAAATATTTTGACGGTTTTGAGTGAGTAAGCTGTGATAGCTGAACGGTGTGACCGTGTGCCTCTCTCTAGCCGTTAATTCTAAGAATAGTATTATGGCCATAGAACGAGTTATGCATAGAGAGAATTTTTGTTTTGAAGGTAGAGAAGAGAATAAAACCTTTACATTGAACTTCGGATTACCTTTGATATTTGATCAGACTGAATAAAATAGACCACCCTCATTTCTTACCGAGGTGTCGTAAAAGGCGACTAAGGTAAGATGACCCAGCGTACGGTATCCGGTTGAGTGGAATAGATCACGTTCTTTCTTACCGAGGTGTCGTACAATACGACTAAGGTAAGTTGACGTCAGACATGCGGCCAGTCGTAAAATACGTAAACAAATCATGTTACAACAGTTTATAACATGTCGTGCCGACCCCACTTAGAGCGGGAAAAGGCGGATGATGACGAGAGATGATACATTTTCGATAATTCATTTATACCTGTAGAAAATATCAATCAATTTACATTACTATCAAGATCTAAATTTTATTTTAAACAAAACACCCTTTTTACCGGCAAAATTGATTAAAGCTTAACTACGCAACCAATGACTATCGATAGATGCTATTAACGGTGGGCGTTAAAGCTCAGCTTCTGATTTAATTTGTAGCTTCTATTTTGATCTTTATTACTGTTAAATATGGAAGATATTAGCGTGCACATAATAGTGTAGTATATTTATACTCGTATCTTACTGTACAGTCGATACGGTAACTAAGTTGTTACTCGGATATTGCATCCACCGCGCCTCTCTCAGGAAACGGATGTCGGTCCACACGGAGTGAAAAATTATACATAATTATTGATTAACTGTTTGTGAGTTTAGAAGAGTATAATTGTCATATTAACTGTTAGGTGAAATGTGTTACGGCCAAACTGCAAAACTGCTTACATAAAGCAAAAAAAAATGTTTCGCATAATTTCATAAATTCTTTAAATATATAACTCGGACTAATGAAGGACATCGGAAATATTAAAGTTTATAGAATTATGCGTTTCATTTCATGGCTTTCATAATCACCGATAATAGCAAAATATCATTAACTTTGAAGTATATTTATTGTACTGAATAAAAAGTATATGCCAGTCTATTTGAACCATTATTCATACCTTAGCTGTTGTTGTCCCTTAAAACTATACTTAGTGATATTTTTTTTTTATTTGTCAGCCATCATCATCCTACTGCCCTTAGCCCACTCTAAGTGAGGTCGGCACAACATGTCGCACGTTCAATCAAAAAAAGAAACAACTCAAAAATTGCCAGTTTGGAGTTTTCAATTTAAAACTTTATAACGTAACCCCAAGAATAGATCTGCTTCGACAACCATACGATTCCGATTTATATGAATGAAATAAATAATAGTTTCGCTCTTTTTGACAAATTCGTGTGAACTGTTTGATAACACTAAAGGGAAAGATTCAGACATGTTCCAGCAGTAGTGAAAGTAAGGAGATTCTAGGGCGATATAAAACCTAATAACTCTTTATATTACTAAAGAGTGAGTCTAATTTCTTGTTTTTATTTATTGATAAAAAGATATCATTCAGACTTATTTCACTATATTACTAAAATTATGCCACGGAATTTCGGAATAATTCTATTTATGCTTCTTTATTTAAAAAAATATTATAACTTGTTTGAAAGAATCGGAGTACCTTCAGTTTATTATTAAAAGGTTATTAGATAGATGTATATCAATTATTTTTATTACGGTTTAAGAATAATAAAAAAAACAAAAAGAAGTGTGATATGTTAAGTTATTTCCTTTTACAATGAAATAAAACATCCCCGTAACTACTTTAGTCTTATTAAAAAAGTTTTCTAACCAGATTAAATACATTTGTTTTCCATGATGAGGTCGTGGTGAGCATGTCGAATTTTTAATTTAATTGTACTGACTTCCATTAGTCAAAATCGAAATGGAGAGGCTAAAGAATGTGACTCCATTACCCTAACAGCAGCTGTGTTTAACAATAAAATCGAAGATGAAAATATACCAAATAAGTATATTAAGTAAGTAAGATTAAGTTGAAGACTGTAATAACGTTTTCAACTTAAATTGATTTCCTATTTTTTATTTAATTCCAATTCTGTAAAACATAAGTTTGTGTAAAACAAGCCTCATGCCTTATGATGACAGTGACGATTCCTTCATCCATGAGAATAATGATATCGTACAAAATAAAATAGCTAATATGGAACTTTACCGCCACGTCAACGATACTTCTTCTAGTCTATCGTCTTCACGCCCATACACGTCTAGTACGTCTCTTGATTCTGATAGGTCAACATCTTCTATGTTGACTCGCCCGTTGGCGCAGTGGGTAGTGACCCTTGGAAATCTTCAAAAAGATACCGGAACTCTTAGGGGTGAGATCTGGTTATGTGGAATTTCTACCCACTAAAACCCCCTCGATGGACTGCCTCCGCACTAGCAGAGAGGCCCCGGGATCTCTGACGAACTGCACCGAGGTCTCTCTAGTGCCGTGCACATCGTGCTCCACAAAATATAGTACGGAGCTTGTGTAACAAGCTCCGTTTCGTCTCGGGGTCGAAAGGAACGACCACAGCCCCCACTCTGACCGATCGTGACCCCAGAGGTCCCATTGGCCGGGACTATCAATTAGGGCGGTTTCTACGGCCCCTTCGTCTCTGCCTACGAGAAGGATCAGCCCTTTCGCGGTTACGCTCGGCAGTCTCCTTCCTGACCATGATGGTTTCACAAAAGGAGACTACGGCTTTCCAATCTCTTTCACTTCTCAATATGGCAGAGACTACCGCCTTTAGAGAAAGTGGGTAGTGACCCTGCCTTCAGTTTCGCGGGACGCGGGTTCGATTCCCGCCGAGGGCCAACAATTTCTATAAATGAGTTTGTTGGTCTTCGAGTCTGCGTGTATATTTGTATTTAAGTATGTATTTGAAAAAAACATAAGGATAATATGTTCGCTAGTTGTCTCTCACCCATAACACAAGTAGTAAGTTACTTACTTTGAGGATGGACGACCGCGTGTGTAAGTGTTCCATATATTTATTTATTCATTATTCAATTTATTAATTCCAAGAAAACTGCTCAACATTGTCAGAAATTTTCTAAGGAACGAAGAAGAATTTTGCGATTAAGGAACCTGATAACGACCAAAGTCTTGAAAATGAATCTCAGCCTCAGGTTTCGGTTAGTCATCTCTTTAGAGACAAGATAAAATCTAGCTGCGCCAATAAACCTATCAATAGTTCACCCACTTTTACCAAAAAAAGCGATTTCGGGCAAATTGACGACGATTTGACATTAATTAATTATGACAACCTGTCAAATGCAGTCAGCTACGCACCAAGCTGCAACGAATAACTTATAACCAATCAATTTGTAATTATTTTTTGTTGAAAAGATTTTCCGCCGAGTTTCTTGATGGTTTCTTCTCGGTAGAAACAAACTTCCGAATCAGTGGTAGCAAGTAAACAGTTTATTTGAATAAAGAATATTTTGAATTTGAAAATGACAGTAGGTAAGAACTATATTTTTTTACATTGAAAGTACGAATAAACGTGTATATTATTGTAAATTTTTTTCCCTTACCCAAGAAATAACCAATTCTTATTCTCAAGGTTTATAAAAATCCGAGATACGTACAAATATTGTTGTAATAAAGTTATATAATTTAAAATAAAACGAATTAAACTGGATTGAGATTCCACATCTGAATAACTTTTCTCTAATAAACTGCTTCTTTAAGTTTTCTGACGGAAAATTATTTGAAATAAAATCGAATTATTAATCATAAACTGAAGTAAGTACGAACTTATATTTTTAATGTCATAATTTAATAATTTATAATCCATAAATTATACTTTTTATTCTATCTAACAAAGGCTAGTACACTAAACTATAATTTGGAACTATACATCATCTTCTTATATAGATATTTTATTTATTATTCATTTTTAAAGACCACGCCGGAAAAGTGTAAAACTTTAAACGCCCATTCCCAAAAAATTGAAATTTGGAGATATTTCTTTTTTTGATTAAGCGTGCGATGTTATAAACATGTCACGTGATTCGGCTGCGTATTTTACGACTCGCCGTCTGTCTGACGTCAACTAACCTTAGTCGTTTTTTAGGACACCTCGGTAAGAAAGAGAGTGGTCTAATCTACTCAACCGGCAGGTTAACTTACCTTAGTCGTCTTTTACGATGTCTTTTAAGAATGAGGGTGGTATATTGTAGTCAGCCGGATACCACATTCATATTCACCGTTATTCATATTTTGAAATTTCATTATTCGTCCGCTATATTGTTCTAATAACTCCACTATATATCTATCTGTAGACTTGTTTGCGTGAAATATAAGGAATTATTATACTCAGAAAGCCGTTGCCAAAATCTCGTTGGTGCAGCAAATGATAGCAAATGATACGTTAAATGAATAAACGTGGTTAAGTTAATGTTTACAATTTAGCATCACAGCCGGCACGTTTCTCTTTGAGTCGCAGCTTCTAAGAACAAGTTTTCTTGAAGTTACAAAATAAGCTCGTGTGATTAGACGCTCGATAATGTAGTTTGTTCATTAAGTTTTCAGGCCAGCCAGTACAGCGATCTTTCTGGTTAAGTTAGCTGTTTTTTAACTTGTTTAGCGTCTGGGCTTCTTGTAACTTCATAAAATGTTTGTGATAGTGCTCTATTAAGGCTAGTAGCTTTTATAATTTTCTGTAATCTTATTTTTAAAAACGGTTTGCGTTTACTTGGGTATAAAACTTCAGTACATAACAGTTTTGAATTTCTTTATGGGGTGCAGTAAAATATTATAATTTGAATAGCGGCATCGGAGAAAATCTGTAATGCAACAAATCGATTAGGACTGTTAGATTATTGACTTAGGTGCATTAAAATATTAGACGTTACTTGACTGGCCCGTTGGTGCAGTGGAGACCCTGCCTTCAGCTCTGCGGGTCGTGGGTTCGATTTCCGCCGAGAGCCAACATTTTCTATAAGTGAAGTTGTTGGTCTTCGAGACTGGGTGTATATTTGTATAAAATTATGTACTTATAAATTATATAAGTATATATTAACCAGTTGTCTGTCTACCTTCACACAAGTATTAATTTACTTACTTTGGGGACGGGTGTCCCATATATTTATTTATTTAAAAGAATTTCTTACATATTTACCGATATATTGTTATATAGTTTATTTTTTTATTTACAAAAATGTACAAGTTATATCTATCTTAAATTACTTACACGTTAGGACTTTACAAATCAAGCCCACGTTGAATGGTCCCAAGAATGCTGGCAGCGTTTTCGCGTTAAATCGCTAAGTTGATTCTTCGAGCGAAAAAGGAGCCAGCCCTCTTGTCACTTGAAGAGGCTATTAACCGATTTAAAAAAAAATCACTTACTCTGACTCCGTAGTTTAGAAACTCTAACAAGCGCGAATCTTACTCTTTACTAAAATTCCTCAAAAATAGTTCAGCAAAATAAGAACCTAATAAAAACGTCGACAATTACAATTTAAAATACTTAGTGATATTTAGAGAACATTGCAGCGCCTATTTTCATAATAATCATTGATCATGTGATTAAAATTGCATGTATAAAATAACAGGCGCATTAAATGGAAAATAATATTTCGGTTACTAGGACAATTTATTTAAATACTGTATACCTACAAATTTGTAATAAAAAGAAAATATAGAAATTAAAGTACATATCCCACTGCTGGGCATAGGCCTCCTCTCTCCGTGTTGTGGAGAGAAGGATTGGAGCTAAGACCTACCACGCTGCTCCAATGCGGATTGGTAGGTTACACATATCTCTTACAATTCTCTAGAGATATACAGGTTTCCTCACAAAATTTTTCTTCACCGATAAGTGTGTGATAAATTGCATTTAACAATCAGCTTATTAACAAAAAAATTCATTGGTGCTTGCCTGGGGTTTGAACCCATCACCCTTCCATAGATTTGCATGCTCCCTGGTCATATCCCATGGTCATACATAATGTAAATTTTATCTGAATATTTTTTTTATATATTATACCTACAATACATATATATTTTGTTTAATATCTGGGTTACCGAGCTTCGCTCTGTAATTTTTTACAAAAAAATCTTTAAAAAAAACCAATTATTTAGTTGGGATCGATCCTTGGCATTTACATTTCTCGAGTCTGCCCGTTACCCGAATAAGTTACGTCGAAAATTCAAGTCAATATAAATGTTAGTGTTTTTTAATGCCCAAAACAGGGATAAAATAATTTTTTTTTTACATAAAACCTAGCTAGAACAATTTTTCTCCCCCAAAACCTCCTACATGTTGAATTTCAGGAAAATCGTTGGAGCCGTTTCCGAGATTCGGAAAATACCTATATATATATATATACAAGATTAACTCATTTAAATATTAAAGATATATTTAAAGAATACCAAGCAAGCGCGGTCATCCAGGTAATACTGAATTCTAACAGCAGATGTCTGGAATTTAAATGAAATGTCTGTTATAATGGAAACAGAGATTAGTATTTCACTAATATTACAATAACAATAATCGCATTATACATTAATCCGTATCTTAAATTTCCGTTAATACCAGCTACGATTACAAATTTCCGGACATAGCAGAGCTTTACGATATTAATCGTAATATCCAGAACGCCGATGGGAAAATTTCATTGGAATCCTATTAATATCCTATTTGATGTATATGGAGTTTTTGTACTCCTTTTACTGAGCTATTTTAATATATATGTCATGTAAGTACGGGTTATTTACTAAATATATCAAATTATGCTCTTGATAAAACGATAAATCCCCTGATTTTTCCCAGATCGATCTGATTTTTGTGATGGAGATATTTAGATATTTGCAGGGTTGGAGAGTGACAGAAGCTTCTCTTAATTTCAATATTGCAGTCCACGCGAACGAAGCGCGGGTAAAAGCTAGTTAATATTATAAATGCGAAAGTTTGTGAGTTTAGATGTATGTTTATTATTCTTTCACGGCGAATCCTGTGAACCAATATCGATGAAATTTAGCACAATTATTCCTTATAGACCGGGGTAACCTAAAGGCTAAGAAATCCTGTTAATTCTACAGGAATAGGATGACATTGAAAGTCATCATCTTCCTGCCCTTATCTCACTCTAAGTGGGGTTGGCACAATATGTTATAAACATGTTGTCATATGATTTAGCTACGTATTTTACGACCGGCCGCTTGCCTGACATCAACTTATCTTAGTCGTATTTTACGACACCTCGATAAGAAAGAGGGTGGTCTATTCTACTTAATCGGACACCACACGGTGAGTCAACTTACCTTAGTCGCCTTTTACGACACCTCGGTAAGAAAAGAGTGTGGTATTATTCTATTCAGCCGGATACCACACGGCGTGATGACATTGAAAACTGGCGTCTATTATCGACCTATAATATAGAATATATATTGAGAGAATGTGTAGTCGATATATTTTTATGTAATTTAATCCACCCTTCACATTATTAAATAAACATACAAAATCTTATAAGCTGTAGCATCCCAAAATTATCTTATAAGAAAATCTCATGGGGGATACGTTCAAATATAACGTACCTTTTGCTCTGAAATTTATAGGAAAATCATATTAGTCTCCCCTTGTATGCGATTGCGTGGAGATGATATCTTATTCTGTAAGTGTGGAACTAACCGTACTTTGGATAGCTACCTTTACTCATATGGAAATGATATTTTGAAACATCTGCAAATTGATATGGTATAATTATATACTATAATATTATTTACCCTTTTTTCCTATCTCGCTTGTGCCAGTCTTCTCACGAATTCACAATGTTTTCAAATGTACGGCAGATTTTGCAGTCCTTTATAAATCAATAAATATACATATATGGAACACTTACACTTTACTTGTGTTTTGGTAGACAGACAACTGGTGAATATTTACTTATATATTTTTAAATATATAATTAAATACAAATATACACCCAGGCTCAAAGACCAACAATTTCATTTAAAGAAAATGTTGGCCCTCGGCGGGAATCGAAACCGCGACCCGCGGAGCTGAAGGCAGACCACCACCCACTGCGCCAACGGGCCAGTCAAAGTTAATTCATTTATGAATCATGGTACGGAATGGTTTGAGTATCGACATTGGTTTAATTATTTTTAATACTTCTATTGTTTTTATTTAAGTTTGTTTTAATTATTATTAATACTTCTATTGTTTTATTTTACTTTTATTTATCTCTAACTATGAAGGTTTTCTATTCTACTCAGCCGGATACCACACGTGGGGTCAACTTATCTTAGTCGCCTGTCAAGACACCTCTGTAAGAAATGAGGATATGCTATTCTACTCAGCTGGAGGCCACATGGCGGTTCAATTTACCTTAGTCGCCTTTTAAGAAATGAGAGTGATCTATTTTACTCAGCAAATAGTAACGAATAAAAGGTGTTTTTTCTAAACTGTAACATAAATACTAAGTCCAAACCTCAAACACAAAGAAAGAATAATAAATAATTCATCACTTATTAAATAACAAGGCTAGATCAAATATTTATTTGCCATCATGTCCCTTCAGTTACCATTTATACATACCGCCGTAAAATATTTGCACAACCCACGACAAAATTTTCTTTCCGTTATGCTAGGTTTGAAAAATTAATTTGCTTATCAAAGCTTTTATATTATTAAAGCGCTAAGGAAAGACCTTTTTAACGAAAACGTTATTGATTTAGGTTCGTTGCTTAACTGAATTTATGTTAATTGTAAGTTTAATTCTACAAAAATTATTATTGCGAAAGTTGTATGGGTTACGCATTCACGGCGAATCCGCTTAACCAATATCGATAAAATTTGGCACAATTATTCCTTATACACCGGAATAATATATATATATCCTCCTGCCCTTATCCCACTCTAAGTGGGGTCGGCACAACATGTTATAAACATGTTATCACATGATTTGGCTACGTATTTTACGACCGGCCGCCTGCCTGACGTCAACTTATCTTAGCCATATTTTACGACACCTCGATAAGAAAGAGGGTGGTCTATTCTACTTAACCGGATACCACACGGTGAGTCAACTTACCTTAGTCGCCTTTTACGACACCTCGGTAAGAAATGAGGGTGGTACTATTCTACTCAGCCGGATACCACACGGCGGGTCGACTCACCTTAGTCGCCTTTTACGACACCTCGGTAAGAAAAGAGGGTGGTACTATTCTATTCAGCCGGATACCACACGGCGTAACACCGGAATAATATATAAGCTATAGTAATCCTGTTAATTCTACAAGCATGGGATGACATTGAAAAGCATGACATCAGTCCAGGCAAACGAAGTGGCAGGTATAAGCTAGTTAATAACGTATATGTGCTATCTATTCTATTTTGTTTGTATTTTGTGCTTTTAACTTATATGTATTTTGTATTTTTATGTCGTGTAAAAGCTTTTATAGAAGCAGGCGTTACTTTGTAGAACTCTATAGTATAGAAGTTACAATAGGTTCCACGAACAAATTCATAATGCATTACGATTTTGTTTGAGGAGCCTATCCGTCTGATGATGATTCGGTTACGGGGCGAAACTATCGTAGTAAATGTGGTAGTGAATGTGTGTAGTGCTTTGTATTGAGTATTGGTGTTGGCGGGGCCTTGTGATACGTGTGGCAGCTTGTCCTGCATGTATGTGGTATGTGATTGTTGCCTGCTTCATACATAGCATTGCATGTATTCTTTTAACAAACTCGGATAACAAGCAAAGTAATTTTATTGTTACTTCGTGTAAAGCAATTGAAGTTTTTTTTATTTCTAATTTTTGCAGGTACCTACAATATTCGACAGCACACGCACACAAACGTATGTAGTCAGTGTATCTGCCTCTGACAGATTCAGTTTACGCACGCCCTACTAAATTCGCGTATAGTGTCCGCCTCGTTGACGTGTTATTGCGTTGAATTCGTATTATATGCGAATTTCGGATTTGACTATATTTAAACTAATGTAGAAATAAGGTGCAATTTTTTTTTATTAAATTCGACTGGCCGTTGGCGCAGGTAGCAGTGACCCTGCCTGCAGCCTAACGGGTCGCCGGTTCGATACCCACCGAAGGATAATGCTTTGCGATTTTATCGTGGAGTCTATCTCCTAATGATGCTTGTGTTGCGGGGCGAAACTATTGTTGAGTTTGTGATAGTGAACGTATGTAGTGCTTGTGTATTTTGGTGGCGGTGGTGGACGTTTGTGCATGTGTTTTAACGAATCCTGCATGTATTTGGTATGTCCACTCTACATTTAGCATAATATATATTTTCTATTTTCCTTCATCGCGGATTATAGCAAAATAATTTTATTATTATTGTAATCAATTTCTTAGTTTTTCGAATCTGGCTGTATATATGTATTTAAGTATTTATTTGAAATGATCATCATTCTCCTGCCCTTATATACCACTGTAAGTGAGGTCGGCACAACATGTTTAAAAATATTGTTACATTCTTTGATATTTCACGATGGCCGCCTGTCTTACGCCAACTTAACTTAGTCAACTTTTGCTAGTCAATTCTACTCAGCCGTATACCACACGGCGGGTCAACTTACCTTAGTCGTCTTTTACGGCACATCGGTAAGAAATTAGTGTGGTCAATTCTACTCAGCCGTATACCACACGGCGAGTCAACTTACCTTACTCAGCTTTTATGACACCTTGATAAGAAATGAGGGTGGTCTATTCTAAAATGGGCGTTGTTTTTAAAACAGGCGTCCGACTATTCGACGGATGTGTATTGACTGAGCGCCATGTTCTCTGTTAGACCAACGGGATTGTAACATCCGACTATCGGAAACGCAAATCGGACGTCTATTACCGGCCTAATACTATGAAGACGATCGAATTTCATCTAAATTCTGTTGATCAATATTCCCACGCATTCATTAAAAATGTAAATTAGCTTTGAGATTTGGACGATCGATGATATATCAATAATTTATAGAATTAGGCATTTGCGGAGATCCATAATACAAAAGTAATAATAAAATTAAAAAAATATGCACAAACCTCCACCACCGCCACCACAATACACAAGCACTACACACGTTCACTCTCACAAACTCAACAATCGTTTCGCCCCGCAACCGAAACATCATCAGGAGATAGACTCCACGACACAATCGCAAAGCTATATTATTTATAATATTCATTATTTATATTTAATTATTTATTTAGCTATTTATTTATAATATTCATATTCATAAATCTAACACATCGTTAGTATCACAAGTCACTAACAATTTTATTGAATTTATAAAAATTCCACAATCAATTTTAACTTTGCCATTACAGCAGTTTAAAAACACTATTAAGGAGAGGCTGATACAAAAAGCCTACTATACTGTTGAGGATTATTTAGACGATAAAAATGCGTGGATATAAATATTGTTCGACCCTGTACAAGATAGAAACATTAAATGTAACTAGTATTAAGAATTGTATTTTTTTAAAAGAGCAACCGCCGAGTTTCTTGCTGGCTCTTCTCGGTAGGAACAGCTTTCCGAACCAGCAGTAGAGTTGACGATTCAAAAGCACTTGTTTACAAGTTTATTTGAATAAAGAATATTTTGAATTTGAATTTGAATTGCACAGCAAATGATATGATGTCTGTATTTTCTTTGCGAAAGTTACATCAATGCTGTTGTGTATGACATGTTCTTGCATTTCGGTTATAGATAAATTGGATATGCCAAATATTACGTAGATTTTTGCCTTGGCAAACTTTTTCCTTTAATGAAAAATTTTCTAATCTAAATCTGGGATAAGCTTAATAGCACTAAACATCATAGTAGAGCTTTGCTGTTTGTTGTTTTAAGAATGCTTCTGGGAATACAGGCTTCAACAAACCGAGACGTAGAGAGGCAAAGTGGGACCTCGTCTTTGCCGGCGCAGCTACTGTATGTGATTGTTATTAGTGTTTTTATTTCAATTATTGTGATACCGTCAAGCTATTTTGAGATGATTAGCGACTAGATATCGTAGCAGGGAAGTAGCAGTGAAAATAGCAGCCAACCTTGTTATATAGAATACCTATATGTGATATATAGCCTTGATATGGTAGAAAGAATAATCAAAGTAAGACTACAAATTATAAAGGAGTAAGTAAGTAAAAGCTTGTTACAATACCACTGCTGGGCATAGGTCTCCTCTCTCCGATTTTGGAGAGAATAGTGGGAGCAAAGAACTACCACGTTGCTCCAATGCTGATTGGTAGGTTACACATATCGTCAGAATTCTCTATAGATATGCAAATTTCCTCAAGATGTTTTCCGTTTTTGAAAAGCGTGTGATTGCAATTATCAATTAGATATATAAATTCTAATAAAAAAATCGTTGGTCCCTGCCCAAGGTTTGAACCCGTGACCCCCTCAAAAGCGTCGCACGGTCTCAACGGCTAACACGGCTACTATAAAGGAGTATAAGCTGCTAATATACGAATACTATTTACCTTAATGGCTGAACAAATTAAGTGCCTAAAATATGTTGTTTTCGAAATATTGATCAAGTCGGTAACATATTTATCGGTCACCTTTAGCAATTTATCAAACTTGTCCTAAAGTACTCACCATCCATCAAATAACTTGGCAATATTCCAACAACCTGTGTACAATAGTTCTTAAACTCTGCTGTTGGTAATTTCAGGATCTATTTGTTTTACGATTACTTATTAGTAACTATCGGAGGACGGTAATACATACCACATGTCGCAAAAATATACCATATTTGCGACAGAGTATGAAATACAAGAAGTTATCAAACGATGGTAATCAAACTTTAAAGGTCTATTTCGTGATCATTTTGCAATTTGTGCTATTCGTGTGGTATCCGGCTGCGGCCACCCTCATTTCTTACCGAGGTATCGTAAAATATGACTAAGGTAAGTTGACGTCCGACATTTTTTTCTTGACCGTGGTTAAACATCGTCAGGCATGACAAAAACATGTCGAAAATAAAGGCATGTTGAATACAATAAAAAATAATAGAATATAACTGCTCTTTCATATTCCAGGTGTACAAATAAAATTTGAAATGTTTTAACGTTATTATAAAATAGTTTTGTGGTCACTGTGCAAATATTTATAACAGCATTCACTATTATTGGAAACTACAACCACTTGATTCACTTTGTTTGCTTTTGATATTGGAACATTGAACTTAACATTAATACCTATTTAGTGAACTAATACAGTAAATTCTTTTAAGAATTATATATTTAATATACTTTATTAAAAATTCAAGAAACTATAAAGAATTGGTGATGTATATGTATAAAGTAGGAACCGACATAAGCTTGCGGCTCCTGCTTTGCGCCTTACAAAAGTACGTTAGTCGTTTGTGGGTATAAAATAATAAAATTCTGCAATCAATTTTACATCAATTTAAAAAAACTGTTTGTTGTCGCCAATGACTTCCGCTTTGTATTTTAAAGCAACACAGTCATGAAACAAGAGTATCGCGCCCTTTTTGATTAAAATGGTGGCAGCACTGTACAGTTGCTGTTTCCGGTGGAAACTCTTTCTTCCTATTGATAAAACGTTTCAGTGACATTCAGTCTTTGTTCGTTATTCAAGAGAAGTGCATCTCGCAGCGGGAATAGTGTTATTCTATTATATCGCGTTAGTGTAGAAACTTTGCGCTAACGTGTTAAAGGGAGGCTGATACAGAAAACCTACTATACTGTTGAGGATTATATGGATGATTAGAATGCATGGATGTAGCTACTCCTTGACCCTGTACAAGATAATAATGACTACATGTACCTAATTTTAAATTGAAATAATTATATTTTGCAAAGAGCAATAACAGAGTTTCTTGCTGCCTCTTCTCGGTAGGAACAGCTTTTCGAACCAGCAGTAGAGTTGACGATTCAAAATCATTTGTTTACAAGTTTAGAATTTTGCTATAAATTATTTTACAACTTATTCAGTTTAGAACAGGAGGCGTAATTTATTTTTAAAGTTATACTTAGAATCTACACCGAATAAGTTTGTATTTTAATACTAAGCAATAATATATGAAATTCATTTGAATATATACTAATATTGGAGCCAGACAGGACTAGAAAGAACTGACTTAATAAAGAACTTCTCTTTGAATATGGCTTGAAGAAACGGGACTCAATAATTATTACTTAAAAATTAATTGCGGTAATTCTTCGTCGGCAGATAGCCTCAATGGGGAAAAAATACTTTAAGAAATAATTTTAACGGTGATTTCTCATGACAAAGGAAAAGATACATGACTCATAATTTTATGAGGTCTCAATATTTAACATTAATTTTGTTGAACAAATTTTTTTTGTTGGCATAACCGATGATGTAAATTCGATCTAGTAGGAATTTTAGATTTTTTTCTAACTTATTAATTTTCTGTAAGCAAAGGTTAGCAAAGTACTGATGGCAAAAATAAAACAAATTATATTCTTTGATGCAATAGTTTCTCGTTTTTTTTATTGGACAAATAAACAGCAAATTTACCAAAAAATGCAAGCTTATAGCCTATACTATAAAGTAAAAGCCTATGGCCAAAATAAGCAAATGAAAAGTGTGACAATTTAATTAGTGCAATTCGCAGAACGGTAGCTTTAATAATTAAATACAATAAATAATAATAACTTTATTGTCTATCGGTACTTCGCATCTATGACGTCATTGAAACAGCCACAGGCGACAAACTTAAATCAGAAATGTAATACATATTACTAAAATATGTTGAAACCTTAAAATCATACAAAAGACATCACATGTTACACATATATCGTTACAAATAAAATACTCCAGACGCAGACTTTTTTTAATAAATAAATTAAGCGCTAGTTAAGGTGCCGTAACCATTGGAATCCGCTGATGAGGCAAGCTCGAAAACAATGGGCTTCGCGGAATCATAACCGGGTTTCGGGAATATAATAATTTTTCATTTTTAATTAAATTACTTCTAAATTCACTTGCATTCTTGTATTCAGATAGTAAAGTCTTGTATAATTTTCATCTTTTGTAATAAATAAATAATTTTTTAAAAAGACTTTTACTCGCCGCCATATCATAACTGGCGCAGTCGTGGCGGATTGTGACAGTTGGTTAATCAAACTCTTAACCAACTGAACGATATCTATCGTTAAAAATCGCAATAGAGAACCTACAAAGGCGGCGCTGAACAAGAGAACAAGTCCGGAGAGGAGATGCAGAGAAAAGTAATCTTGTGGTGAGTACTCTCGCTATCCAAGTTCCTCTGTTATATTTCCTACCGTATAGTATATAGTATATTTTAAAAGTGTTTCTGTCTAAAAGCTCAAATCGCATTATTAGGCATATTGATTCACTCAAGACGATATTTCGTCATAGTTTTAAATATATTATTCGCATATTAAATCTATCGAATATAATAGTATATAGAGTATTTTAAAAGTGTGTCTGTCTAAAAGCTCAAATCGCATTATTAGGCATATTGATTCACTCAAGACGATATTTCGTCATAGTTTTAAATCTATTATTCGTATATGAAATCTATCGAATATAAATATAACTTTAAGGTATTAAATAAAGACGATATTTCGTTATAGTTTTAAATCTAATATTCGTATATTGAATCTATCGAATATAAACATAATTGTAATTTATTAAATAAAATATATTAATTAATTAAAAGATGGCTTTTCTAAATTGCGATCTTTCTGGTTTTAAATTAATAGCAGATTTTATGCCACATTACGATGGGAACGTAAAACGGTTAAATTATTATATAAGAGAGGTAGAAAGTATTATCAGTGTACTAGACGAGTCCACTAAGGCTCACCCAGCAACAATTCGATTAATAAAAAGTAGATTAAGTGGTGCCGCAATAGACGCAATAGCTTATGAAGAGTGTCTTGACTCATGGGAGCATGTTAAAGCAGCCCTCATACGTAGACTACGTGAACCCCGTAACGAAATCCAGGTTATGCAAGAACTAAGTAGGACGCGTAGAAATAGGCAAGAGGACGCCGAGTCGTTCGGTAGGCGACTCCGAGAAATATTAGATACTTTATTCTCCGTAGGCACACACACAAATAAAGCATATTATGAGAGCATGGTCATAGAACAATATATAAATAATTTAGAATTTCAAGTATCAATAGGCGTAAGAATAGCGCAACCCGCGACGCTAGAAACAGCTATAGTTGCTGCTAGGCAGGAAGAAGCTAGAGCTGCATATAATAAGACATTTAATAATTTTAATAATCCGTCAACATCTCAAGCAAGGTTAAAGGAGCCAATTAGATCTTTTAACCACCACCAGCAGAACCAAAGTCCATTTAAATTCAATAACCCAGCTACCCCACAACACCATTCACCAAACCCATCATATACACCTCGTCAAAATAACTGGACACCCGAACAACGACAAAAATGGGTTCAGTCTATGTTACCGTGGAAGAACCGCCCACAATCAGGCAATTACAGACCCCCTTCAGGTAACTTTAGGAACAACATCCCCCAACAACAACAGGTGAATCCACCCCAAAAGGTTTCCGACGTAACCATGAGGTCTATTACAAAGCCTCAAACACCACAGTTTGCCGTTGAGGAGCTGTTCTACTCAGGTGGACCCTCAACAAGTGAACCGGCCTACTACGAGGAAGAACCAGAACCGTGCTATGAACAAGGTCAGTACCAATACCTAGATAGTAATATCCCTAATAATCAGGAATTGCAATGTGAACCAGAAGACGGTCAAACCCAGCAGGATTTTCCTCTTGATTTAGTAAAGTTAAACCACCACGATACAGACCACCTTCCGTATATCGAATTACCCGAATTTCAAGGTAAATTCCTAATAGATACTGGCGCATCACGCTCTATGATATCGCCTAGCGTTATAATTGATACAGTGTTCGAAGAGCTCATTGAATATGAACCATTCGAAGTTAAGACAGCACACGCTGTCACGCGTCACGATCAAGTAGCTTCTTTACCCCTTCCCCCGGCATTTAATAGTAATATTATTCATAAATTCCTTCTTTTCGACTTTGACCCTAAGTATAAAGGACTTATAGGCTTGGACTTATTAAAAGCGTTATCGTGTAACATTAATATAAAGAATAAGATCATGTGTACAGCTGACGCAGAGATACCTATTTACTTTGACTATCCTAGTAAGAATCTTAAGATTGAACCAAGATGTGAAAAAATTATAACCGTTAAGACTAACTATACAGTGGACATACAAGCAACAACATCTAACGAAAAAAATGACCACCCTAATATTGACTCTAATAACGATAATTTATCCCAAACGAACACGCAACCCCCTACACTACAATCGGAATCAGATACTATGAGTGTCGTGACATTTGACCCCGACAATTTAGTTTCTACTAACCATACTCAACCCGATAATGAGAATAGAGGTATACCAATTTTATCAGACGCAATAGATCGACAGTTAAAGCAATTTCATATAAGATCAACCCCTGGCTCAACTTATAGAGTAGATAATAGATCGACAACTTCAAGGACCACCATTCAAGAATGTCTTTCTGCACACATGTCCAAAAATAAGGATCATCGCAAAATCATCGCAAGAAAGAAGAAGAAGGAAGAAATCATCGCAAAACGCAATCAGACAGCCGAAAAGTTATTTTCAAGGTAGGTGAAACAGTTTTTAAACAGGTGGCGAAGACCGCGAGAAATGATAAAACAAAACCGATTTTTAAAGGACCGTATAAAATTATTCATTTACATCCCAATAGCATAGCTGAAATCATAGGCAATCACCCTAATTCTAAATCTATTAGAGTACATTATAAACTACTACGAAGACCCCATCTTGTTACAGGACCTTCGTCTTCGGAGCCCACGTGTTCCAAATAATATCCGAACTTACCTTTGAACCCGTAGACAATGCTAACGGAATCCTTTTATTACAACAAGGATTCATAACAAAACAAATTGCTTCCTTAAACCTAGCCTGTGTGTATAATATCACACAGTTGCATTTAGTTTCTATAGAACTCATGTCATTATATGCAAGCACCAAAGCAGCAGAGAACAACACTGCTTCACAGAATCTACATAGGATATATAGGAATCAAATAGAGCATAATTTAGATTTAATTGATAAAAAGATTATTTTTATTGCACCTAAGATAAGAGTTAGACGTGATATCATTAACGGTTTAGGTTCAGTTGTTAAATTAATTACAGGTAACTTAGATAACGAAGATGCGATTCGTTTTGAAAGCGAAATTAATAAATTACGCAATTCAGTATTTAAAATTCAAAGATCTCAAAAGCAAACACTCTATTTGGCGGAAAATAATATTAATGAGTTTTCTACTCAGTTAAATAAAATTAATAATAATCAAAATAGGTTGGTTTCTATCTTACAAAATATTACGATTACCTCTAATACCACAATAAATCAATTGCACTTCCTAGAGATATACATTCAAATAAGTTTTAGTTTACAAATAATTTTAGATAAGTTAATGATACTAGAAGATGCGATGACATTCTCGCAATTAGGTATAATGCACCCTAGTATTATAAGCCCTCGTAATTTACTATCAGAACTTAATAATATGCAAAGACTTTATCCCTTAAGGCCCGTAGCAGACATTAGTATTAATAATATTCATATAATAGAAAAGTCTATTAATGTAAAGGCATACAGCACAGAGCACTCTTTAACATTTATATTAGAAATCCCGTCCATTGATCATAAGATATACGATTATATACATTTATACTCCCTTCCAAATAAAGAAAACCTTACCATTATCCCTAAATCCAATTTCCTTGCACTTGGAAGCGATGAGTATGCTTACCTGGAAGAAGAGTGTAAGAAGATATCAGAAGACACTCGACTTTGCAAATCTCTCAACTCCAAAATCACAGAGAAGTCCGATGACTGTATCATATCTCTTATTAAACATCAAAAGGGAAACTGCACCCGCGCTAAGATGAATCTCAAACGAGGAATAATTCAGAAAATCCAAGAGAACACATGGTTGGTGATAACTATAGAACCAGAGGTATTAAAGACGCAATGCGGAAGTAAAACTGAATATCGAAGATCATCAGGATCATTTCTTATAACTATAACAGGAAACTGCAATATCACGGTCATGAACAGGACCCTAGACGCGCATACGAACACCATTACGATGAACGAGATTGTTCCATTACCTAATAAGGATATCTTACATCAAGAAGAAGCGCACTATGAATTACACCTAGAAGACGTATCCTTAGATAACATCCACGAGCTCCTGAACAAAATAGAAGATGTAGATGAAATAGATTATAGTTC
Organism: Morpho helenor; assembly: GCA_029227775.1. Classification (NCBI taxonomy): domain Eukaryota; kingdom Metazoa; phylum Arthropoda; class Insecta; order Lepidoptera; family Nymphalidae; genus Morpho; species Morpho helenor. Next base: position 5,775,960 of record JARGCU010000003.1, on the reverse strand, counting down.
CTGGATCAAAATGATGGTGATCCCTAGTTGGTCAACCGTATTCCTGTATGTTCTAATCATAGCCTTTGCAGCATGGAAGTTCTACCCAAGCAAGAGTCCCCCTAAGGACATGCAGCGCGAGGACGCTCCTGGAAGCTGCAGGACCATCTTCCATCTTAAGGAGGGAGGAGTTAAGGTGCCGTAACCATTGGAATCCGCTGATGAGGCAAGCTCGAAAACAATGGGCTTCGCGGAATCATAACCGGGTTTCGGGAATATAATAATTTTTCATTTTTAATTAAATTACTTCTAAATTCACTTGCATTCTTGTATTCAGATAGTAAAGTCTTGTATAATTTTCATCTTTTGTAATAAATAAATAATTTTTTAAAAAGACTTTTACTCGCCGCCATATCATAACTCGCTTTATGATGTTTTAACTTAAAACCTAGATACTTCGTTTGTTCTTGCGAATTCTTCTTTTTTACTTGGATTTGTGACCGTATCTCTGCGTTTCACCAATATGTATATGTTTCTGGAATGAAAAAAACACTTATCTGTACTAATATATAAAGCTAAACAGTTTGTTTGATTGTTTGAAAGCGCTAATCTCAGGAACTACTGAACCGATTTGAAAAATTCTTTGAGTGTTAGATAGTCCATTTATTCAGAAAGGCTTAGTTAATTATATAACATCACGCTAAGATGAATATGAAAGGAGCAGCAATAAAATGAGTATGGAAACGACAAAATTTAAAGCTTTCCTTGCGTGTGCTGAGTAAACGGTAATAATTATTCAAAAATCATGTATCACAAAATTGTTCCCCTTTAAAAATTCTAAATAAAAAACCGCGATAGCATATATCTAGCTTTTAACATCACGATACGATGAATATAAATGGAGCAGAAATAAAAAATAGTACGAAAATATATAAAATGAAATATTGTCGTGATTAATTTTCTAAAATAAACGAATACAATGTATACAACGATCAATCAAAATAGAAAGATACGCGCATAACATAGTTACACTAAAACAAGTTTATAAGTATTGATGCATTGATGATCAAAGTATAATTTATAAAAAACTAGCGGCCTGCCCCTGCTTCGCACGGGTATAAAATATGTATCCCATGTCAGTCAGTGTAAAAAAAATGATTAAAATTGATCCAGTAGTTTTGATATGGCGCTGTATTTAAAAAATGATTTTCCCTATTTTCCCGCTTTTCTATTGAAATTTTTCCTAGATTTTCGTTGCTATAAACCTCACGGAGCCCAAGACCTTTCCAACGAATGCAAAATCGTGGAAATCGGTTCGTGCGTTCTGGAGTTATATCGTCAGGAAGGAAAACCCGACTTATTTTTATATAGTAGATAAGCAGCCGATATTTTGTTGAAAGCGGGGCTACGTAATCGCTTTCGCGGGTTGCATAATGTTTTTATATTCTTAATCTTATAAGGCCTTTATGATATACGGAATACATCGTGTTGCAAAGGTTAAGCAACCAGTAACGTAAAACTTTAATTCACAGTCACATTTATATATAATATACGCTTAATCAAATATATACATTTACAGGGCTTTTGTAAAAGAATTGTTATGAACGGTCAATGGTCAAGTTTTAGTGTCGTGTAGTATTCGGGTAAGTAGAATAAACCACCCTTCTTTTTTACCGAGGTGTCGTAAAAGGCGACTAAGGTAAGTTGACCCGCTGTGGGATATTCGGGTTAGTAGAATAAAGTTGACCCTCTGTGTGTGTCCGGCCGAGTAGAGTAGAAAACCCTCATTTTTTACCGATCTGTCGTAAAAAGGCGACTTAGGTAAGTTGACGTCAGACGGGAGGCTGGTCGTGAAAACAACGTACTGCAGCTGTCTGTCAGTATGTGATCGATTTTCTCAAAAGCAGTGAACGGATTTTTTTAACGGTTTTAGTCAAAGATAGTGTAATTATTGAGGAAGGTTTAAGTGAATAGTACATTATGGTAAATTCCCGCAGGGTCAAAATTTACGCAGGTAAAAATGTGAGACACACTGATTTATATTTAGGTGAAGCTAGTTCATCTCCTAGTGACTTATATAAAACCTGAAGAGCTTTATTATTAATACTTCCAACTCATTATACGCTGCAAGTTAATTCGCCTGAGAGGAACAGTCCGGGTAAAGAGTCAAGGACTAGGACAAAAGCCCCACTCGCTTGTGGCATGTTAGAAGATCCTACTATAGTCTGTGGTTGTGTCTATGGCCGGGGCGGCCATGTTTGTTGTTGTCAACGGGACGCCCATCACATCTACAACGAATCGCTATTCTTTCTCGCAATCTTGTTGCATATTTGTTTTAAAAGCTATCCATGACTAAAGTGATATCGCCCGCTAATTAGTAGTACATAGATTTTGTATTGTAAACGCGATTGTATCAATTTCCTTTCTCTTACCCATAGCTGAATTGAACACAGACGAAGAAATTTAGTTCTTTTATAAGTATAGTTAGAAAAGAAAAAGTAAAAAAGGGATCGTTTCCAGTCAATCTTTGAGTAACAGAAGGAAAAGGACAAGAAGTGAAGAAGAAAGAGAATACGGGTAATATAGAGACAAAGAAAAAGAAAAAGTTTATATAAATTGAACTATTTAATCTATAAATTAATTTTGGTTAAATAAATAGACCAAAAGATGTTACTCATGTATAATTACTTAAGACAAATATTTTCTAGTCTGTAACTTAAATACCAGTATATTAATGACTTTGTCATCATGACTAATTTATTTTATAGATACGCCAACTGTAAAAGTAAAAGGTAACGGATAAAAGTCTTTATTTTTATATGACATTGTTTGCATTTTGTATTAGTGTACACTTATTTCCGTTGACTTTGAGATAATAAAAATTATACACTTTTAAAAATAAAAGAAAACGGAAGGACAAAAGTATGATAATATTAGAAATGCCAAATTGTCTATTGTTTTGTTTCCACAAATGTCTGGTAAGAATTGGCAAAAATGTGTGTTGTAAAGGATTGATAGGAGTGTCAAGTCTTAACATTTTACCGCTTTGATTACATAGATTTATTATACTAGTGTAGGGAAACTAGCCCAAAATGTGCCCTATTACAAGAAAGAGGAAGCAAATGAGAGTTTACCTATCTGTCTCTCTTGTTTAGGTATACCTATGTAACTACTGTCACAATTTTTTTTTCCGCATTGAAATTTTAAACACAAAAGTTTAAAGTAGTTATTGTAAGTTAATTCGCACGCAAGGACAGCTTTAAATTTTGCCATTTCGCAATATTTTTATTGCTGCTCCTCTCCTATTCATCTTAGCGTGATGTTATATAGTCTATAGCCTTCCTCGATAAATGGACTATCTTACACTGAAAGAATTTTTCAAATCGGTTTAGTAGTTCCTGAGATTGGCGCGTTCAAACATACAAACTGTTCATCTGTATATATTAGTAAGTAAGTAACGGCCTGTTACTATCCCACTGCTGGGCATAGGCCTCCTCTCTCCGTTTTTAGAGAGAAGGATTGGAGCTATGACCTACCACGCTGCTTCAATGCGGATTGGTAGGTTATACATATCCACCAGAATTCTCTAGAGATATACAGGTTTCCTCACGATGTTTTCCTTCACCGAAAGGCGTGTGATAAATTGCAATTATCAATTAGACACATAAGTTTTAATAAAAAAAACTACTTTGTGTCTGAACCGGGTTTGAACCCATGATCGTCTCTAGAGATTCACACACTCGCACCACTGGGCTATCACAGCTTTATCACAGCTTATATATTAGTATAGATTATAAAAGATGAATTCTTAATTGTGACACTCATTCTCTCTCATTATTAATTGTGACACTCATTTACACCTGCTAGTGGCCCCCCTACTTTAATAATAACGCTTTGTTCGGTTATTATCTCAGAAATAGTGGGTTTTTCGACCTCGCACTTTACGAGCGGAGCTTAGTATTCTAAAGAATTTGTGACATTGTCTCTACTACCATATCTGTAATGTCTTTCAGGCCAAGGCGGCTTCAAGTATGTCAAATAATACAAAGTTTTAACTTACGCAAATAAAGTCAAGGCCACAACGGTGAGCGCTGCGTCGAATAAATAAAATGCACCAGGGAAACTGTCTATTGTATGCACGTATATGAAACTTGATGTCGGCATATATATTGATGGTGCTAAAGCCTCCATTACGCCTATCACTGAGCTGAGTTTAGCTGAAAAGGAAAACTAAATGAGATCCCAAATAAAACGTTAAAATTATAACATTATATCCTGAAATACCTCATGCTAACGACCTAATAAAGATAGGAAAATATCATATACCTGTTCAAAAAATATATGGGACTAGCACACACGATCGTCCGTCTCCAATTTAAGTGACTTCATTCTTTTTTTTTTTTTAATCTTTATTTTTAAGGACTTTTATACATTTGTACACGTCAGTCCTATAGTAGTACCCTTTTACTTAATGCTATACAAAATTTTCTTATTATTTAAATCTATACTATTATTATTGTCTATATCTTAAACTATTTATAGCAAAAATATATAGCATTTTAGCTCGATCAGAATTGGGATCAGCTAAAATGCTATTTATTAAGCCAATATCCATACAATTAACAGCAAGCTGACTTCATTCTTGTATTATAGGTGACGAACAATTGGTAAATATTAATGTAAAAAATTAAAGTAACGGTCTGTTACTATCCCACTGCTGGGCATAGGACTCCTCTCTCCGTTTTTTGGAGAGAAAAATTGGAGCTAAGACTTACCACGCCGCTCCAATGCGGATTGGTAGGTTACACATATCCCCAGAACTTCCTTAATTTTGCAGGTTTTCATCACAATTTTTTCCCTTCACTGAAAAGTGTGTGATAAATTACAATTATCAATCAGACATAAAATTTTAACTAAAAAACCCATTGATGTTTGAACCCGAGACCCCCTTGAAAGAGTCGTACGGTCTCACCGCTAGGCTATCAGAGCTCTCACCGTTGCGTTATAACAGCCACATTACATAAAAAATTTTGACCCTCGGTGGGAATCGAACCCAGAACTGCTGCAACTGAAAGCATGGTTACTGCCACCTGCGCCAACGGGCCAATGGCGAGTATTATGTACGAGTAGTATAGCAAATTCACATTATGTTTTCTTTAGCCGTGACTGTTTATTTTTATGTTACGTATATTATAAGCATAATCAAGTAGCATGCAAAGTATTTCCTTCCATACAATAATTGATTACTGTTCACAATGGCCTTCTTAGCTTATTTTCGATTTGTGGATTTTCCTTAAGCACAATACGTTGACAAAGGCTTAAATGTTTTAAAAGTTTTAGTATTAAAAGTTGACTCTATAGAAATACTATTAAGATTTTTGTTAGTATATAATTAATATTTCACTTCACTGCCACAAAAAGCCGGCAAGTGACACAGTGATCAATTAATTAATAAACGATAATACTTTCACAAGAAATGTAATATATTACTTTCCAAAGCCGGTGGAACGTGTAAATGTGACTAAATTATAAATTTATGCCAAATTCGAAAACCAAAATTAACACGTCCAGTCACTGTCTTCGGGCAAGAATCGTTTTAAAAGTGATGTTCGATTCACTCCATCAGTACTACAAAGTTCTACCATCCTATCTTTCTATTAATGCGTTATAAGGAAGTAATTTCTGAAAACATAATATCCAAGTATGCAAATAGTTCGCAGTAACCTACTTCACAAATAGCTAATGAGATGTTACGTAAAGTTATGTATCTAAAGCGGTTAAAATCGCACTTTACTATCGCAATAAAATAGTATTATATATTGCGTTATGGCCCGTCGATCACTTCATTAGACCCCATGGGTTAAGTTGTAATGGTTGGAATTGTTAGAGAACTAAGAATTTGTAACTTCAAATCCCGGGACTGCAGTTATGACTTTTCAATAGTACCTTATGTGCTTAATTGATAGTAACTGTGTGTGGTAATTTTTTTAAAGATATAAAAAATGCAATAAAAAAAGTAAGAGTGAGAATCGATTCCAGGCTTTGAACTTTTTTGGTCCACCCGTTACCTATTAGGCTATCACAGCTTTGCACTTGACATTTCAAATATAATTTTCATTCAATTCTACATTTTAGCAATTTTTGATGCCCGAAAACTGGTATAAAACGATATTTTCTTAAAATAAAACCTAGCTAGATCGATTTTTCTGCCCCAAAACCCCCTACATGGTGAATTTTAGGAAAATCATTAGAACGTTTCCGGAATTAAGAAAATATATTTATATATATACATACAAGATTAACTCATTTAATTATTAATAATATAAATTAACAATTCTTCATGTGATTTTCTATAAAAAAAACACGACGAAACCTGCGTATGCTTAGAGATTATATAAGGTATGATTAACCAGTTAATCCAAATAGATCCAAAGCGCCCCGGCACTCTGGGCATAGCTTTTTCCATCTCTGGCTTAGTGACTCTGAGCTTCCATTATATACCATATAAGCAAGAGGAGGCGTTGAACTTTTTTTAATTATAAAATAGAAACAACATACAACACAAACAAAAGCCTACTTCCCTGTTGAAACAACGCAATGATCTGATAAGCGCTGTCGTAATCAGGTCATATACAACCTCCAGATGAAATCTGACGCGTTTATAATATATAAAATCATTTAAATACTGTAGTACTACTTAACCGCCGTGTGGTATCCGGATGAATAGAATAGTACCACCCTCTTTTCTTACCGAGGTGTCGTAAAAGGCGACTAAGGTAAGTTGACCCACCGTGTGAAATCCGGTTAAGTAGAATAGACCACCCTCTTTCTTACCGAGGTGTCGTAAAATACGACAGAGATAAGTTGACGTCAGGCAGGCAGCCGGTCGTAAAAATGCAGCCAAATCATGTGACAGCATGTTTATAACATGTTGTGCCGACCCCACTTAGAGTGGGATAAGGGCAGGAAGATGATGACTGCAGTACTACTTAAGTGACATATGGATATAAATCTTATATCCATATTTCAATTGGTAGTAGAACAAAATGGTAAAACTAAAGCAATAGGAAGTTCAATATCCAGTATATATCAAAAATTTAAAATAACTCACCAACTTCTTCGACAGCCACGCTTTTAGTGGCAATGGATCTCACTGCAGTAAGACCGGTATGACTGAAGATATTAAACAGCGGTGCAGTATAATACCAAGTTCTATTTGGAGAGAGAGCAAAGACAAGACAGCCAGCGATCCTGCTCACACCAGCTAAGGCCCCAATAACGCTGTCTTGTATGTGGAATGTTCTACTTAAGATTGCTATGCAGAAGAACGTTCCTAATGAAGAGAAAAATATATATTTTAATACAACATGTTACAAATAATTACATCAATAATATAGACAATATTGTCGCATCAATGTGACATTTGTGCGTGTTTTGGCTTTCTCGATTATTCTGGGCTAACGAATGCGCGGTTTCATCCATAGAGAATATATAGGATATTGCATCAACTAACCATTTGTACATTATAGTCTTTCAGTGGGTTGTCACAGAGCCAGTCTTTTGCCGAGACTTAAGCGACTATTAGTTGCTAATATTTAGGCCGTAAGGTCCACAAAGTTGTGTGCTGGGCTAATGTGGTGTAGTGATGGCGTGTGTCTTGCCGAGCCAAAAAAAATTGCACCTTAGCCACAAAAACTTTCGTACGTTACAATTTATAAGCAAATATTGCCACAATCCATTAATTCTACTTATGTCCTGTAACAACGGTGAATATTTGACGAAATTAAATTAATCATGATCATCTTAACTGTTTTTAAGCGATAAGTATCCAGAGTTGGGCATAAGTATTTTTCTGTAAATGTTTGTTATTTATCTTATTCCAAGTCGAGGAAACTTTGAAATCGTTTTTTACTAGCTAAGATCCTACAATTTTATTAAATGAATTGAGACACAGTTTAACAAATCGTAGTTTTCTGATTTATAATAGTCGTAAAAGCCGAAAATGTGTTTCCTCAAGAATAGTATAGATTTCGCCCAAATAAAGTGTTGAAAATGTATCACCCCATAGAACAATTATTTTGAAGCTTACAAACAAACAGGTTAAAGGTATATTAACGTAAACTATAACTTATAAAGTTATATTAATCTTCTTCTATTAGGTGTGACACGCTCGTAATCTAATTTTGTCTTGGACTTTACATTTATTGCGTTACAATTGATAAGGATGGTAATATCTATAAAGCTAAAAATTTTAATTTTTTGCAAACCTTTTAACCTTCATGACCTTACTTCGTGATAAGCACGAATTATCAAAAGCATGCTACTATACAGTTAGATGCATCAGTTTGTATCCAAAGGTCATTACAATATCTGTATGATTTATGATAATTTATCGTGCCCACTCTACGTTCGTGTCTTCTAGGGGGTAAGGAGGAAGCTATTCACGGTTTGTTTCTTCATTGGTAATTGACTAGTCAATTACGAATATATTAATTTTTAAAATAAATTTAAATAATACTCGCATATGCATGTGTTAGTTAAAATAACGATGTTATAGCTTTATAATGGAATCGAATCAAATCTTAATAATTTGTATTTAATTTTAATGAACTATATCATAAAATATAGATTTGATTTAATTATAGAGATGCATCGTGGCATTTTCCAATATTAATATATTTCCAATACGTGGGCATGATTTGTTCAGTATTAGCGTTTAGGTAGTTTAAGATAGTCTGTCTGTATATGATTGATATTCTCAAAATTGACTGATCAAATTTTTCTACGGTTTTTACTCAAAGGTAATGCAGCTCTTCGGGAAGGTTAAGCTTAATAGCTTATTTACTATTAGCTTAATAACTTATATTATGGTTGTATGGAAATTGTGTTAAAGAGGTCGAGGTCAGTTGTAAAAACTAGCGTGCTGGTAGCTTTAGCCTGCTGTACCGCTGTAGTAGCGCTGCGTTAACCAGTAGAGATACATTAATTAAATGTACTTGTAGATCTACAAAAATGCTACAAAAAGTGCGCGATAGCATATCTCTATATCTTAGGGTTAATTCACAATAAATATTTTTTATTGACACATTGATCTCCACGCAGACGCAGCCGCAAGCAAAGCTAGTTTAAGATTGATATACCTAAATAGAATATATTCATTATTAATAATCCTACTAATATTATAAATGCGAAAGTTTGTGTGTATGAATGTATGTATGTTACTCCTTCACGGCGAATCCACTGAACCAAAATCGTTGAAATTTGCCACAATTATTCCTTATACACCGGAATAACATATAGGCTATAGAAAACCTGTTAATTCTACAGGAATAGGATGACATTGGAAAGCGCCATCTATTATCGATGTATCACAAGGCAACAATCCACGCGAATGAAGTTCCGGGTAAAAGCTAACAAACTTTTTTTTTGGTTTATTTTATTTTTCTCAAAAACATTCTTACCGATTAATCCCAAAACAATATTGATAGTTCCATAGACACTGTATTCCACTTCATTGAAGTTGAATTTCCTTATCGCGTATAAATAACTGACTTGAGAGTCGCCTGAAAAAAAAAACGAGTTAGTTTTGCCTTGTTATCGGTCATGTACTGAGGTCATTAACTTGTATGACAATAGAACGCTAATTATTCCTTCGTATCGTCTAAAGTTTATGTTGTTATGCTGTTGTATAAGAGATTAGAGCTTCATTGACATAATGTCCACAGTACCAAACTAAATATTACAAAAATACGATCAGGATATATCTTTTGGTTTATACTCTATTATAAAAGAGAGCTATATAGCTAGCTAGATAAGCTGTGGTAGCCCAGCGTGCGCCTCTTTCGAGGAGGTCTAGGGTTCAAACCCCGGGCAGGCACCAATGAGTTTTCTAGTAAAACTTATGTGTCTAATTGATAATTCCAATTTATCACACGCTTTTCGGTGAAGGAAAACATCGTGAGGAAACCTGCATGTCTCTAGAGAATTCTGGGGATATGTGTAACCTACCAATCCGCATTGGAGCAGCGTGGTAGGTCTTAGCTCCAATCCTTCTCTCCAAAAAAAAATCGGAGATAAGAGGCCTATGCCCAGCAGTGGGATACTAACAGGCCGTTACTTACTTTCTTCTTACTATAAAAGAGAAAGTAAAAAAGTTGTTTGTGCCAAATTGCAATAAAATATAACGCCTTCAAAACTCGTGAGTGTCAATGACACCCATAACTTGGAAAAGACAGAAAACACTAGCTTTTTTAATAATTTATAGCTTGATATCTGAAATTGCATTTATTATAAAGTATGTAACCCAATAAGCTGTGGTAGCCCAGCGGTAACACCGTGCGCCTCTTTCGAGGAGGTCTAGGGTTCAAACCCCGGGCAGGCACCAATGAGTTTTCTAGTAAAACTTATGTATCTAATTGATAATTGCAATTTATCACACGCTTTTCGGTGAAGGAAAACATCGTGAGGAAACCTGCATGTCTCTAGAGAATTCTGGGGATATGTGTAACCTACCAATCCGCATAGGAGCAGCGTGGTAGGTCTTAGCTCCAATCCTTCTCTCCAAAAAAAATACGGAGATAAGAGGCCTATGCCCAGCAGTGGGATAGTAACAGGCCGTTACTTACTTACTTATGTAACCCAATAACAAATATTTATTAATATTAATAATTATTAATATTTTATTTAAATTTAAAAAAAATTGACTGCGGGGATGGCATATGCACACAGTTTTATACTATCGTAATGCCATCCTCGCAAATGTAGTCCTATTAATTTAAAATTTTATTTATATACATACAAGATTAACTCATTTAAAGATGAAAGTCTCTCCATCTGTCTGTTACAATTTTGCGGCTAAACTACTGGAGCAATATTTATGAAATTACATATAAGTACAATTAAATCTAAAATACTGAGTTAACGTATACAATCTAAAAATTCCCATTTTTCCTTCCAATTTCCGTTTCCGTTTTCCAATCATAGATTTTTTTATATACGGGACAATTACACATCTGTCACCAAAGTATTGTAAAACTTGTGTTATGGGTGACAGACAACTGTTAAATATAGAATATATATATATATATATATATATATATATATATATATATATATATATCATTTTAAATAAATGCTTAAATAAATACACCCAGACGACGAGAAACAAACAGTTGGCCGGCCGGGAATCAAACGCGCTAACCGTGTAGCTAAGGGCCACTGTCACTTGCACTAACGGGCCAGTCAACTACACAACACAACTGTTTAACAAAAAAAATCGTATTTCACATAACGCCAAATCACTCACATGTTAATAAAAAGAGTCATCTTCCTGCCCTTATCCCACTCTAAGTGGGGTCGGCACAACGTGTTATATTTACTGTCACAAGATTTAGCTGCGTTTTTACGACCGGCCTGCCTGACGTCAATTTACCTCAGTCGTATTTTGCAACCCCTCGATAAGGAAGAGGGTGGTCTATTCTACTAAACCGGATACCACACGGTGGGTCAACTTACCTTAGTCGCCTTTTACGACACCTCGGTAAGAAATGAGGTTGGTCTATTCTACTCAGCCGGATACCACACGGCGTAGAAAATTACTGAGAGCATAGTTTAATTATTTCAGTAAACAACCCGTATGACTTACATGCAATTTATATTAATATAGCTCAGTTCAATTTATCCAATACACAAAAACCGAAATATATAAAAACTTTTGTAAAATAACCTTTTCAACGTAATGCAAATAATGGACCTATAATATAAAGCCTATTTCTTTAATTTACAAACTTGACTTAGACACAGATAGAATAAAAAACTCTTGATATTGAAAATGTCGGCCGACGGGAATCGAACCCGCTCCCGCTAAGCTGTAAATCACAATCCCTACACCAACGGGCCACATGCAGTACACTACTCTTTAACAAAAAATCGTAATTCACATAACGCCAAATCACACTCACGTGTTAATAAAAAGAGTATTGATAAATATTTGAATTGAAATTTCTTACGAATGTTAATAATACGCGTGTGCCATAACAATCGTTTAACTCCATTATTATTAAGTATCTGGTAATTGGATGTAATAAGGCCAAGTAGCTGGTTGGCATTTGAATGTAGTCCTTGATTGCTAAATACGTTGAAAGGGAGCTCTGACAAGTTATAATACTTTAGTTTTGTACGTAGTAAATATTGGTACACTATCGTAGTCATTACATTATATCCTCCTGCCCTTATCCCACTCTAAGTGGGGTCGGCACAATCATGTTATAAACATGATTAAGCTTTTTACGACCGGCCGCCTGCCTGACGTCAACTTATCTTAGTAATATTTTACGACACCTAGGTAAGAAGAGGGTGTATTCTACTAAATCGGATACCACACGGTGGGTCAACTTACCTTAGTCGCCTTTTACGATACCTCGGTAAGAAATGAGGGAGGTCTACTCTTCTCAGCAGGATACCATACGGCGGGTCGACTTACTTTAGTCGCCTTTTACGACACCTTGGTAAGAAATGAGGGTGGTCTATTCTACTTAGCCGGATACGACACGGCTATATCGTAATAATTACACTACTATAAAAATAAAATAGACTATTAAAATAATAATTTTCGGCGTGTGATATCCCGCTTAGTAGAATAAACCACCAAGGTGCGGTAAATGGCGACTAATATAAGTTGACGTTAGGCAGATAGCCGGTCATATCTAGCCAAATCAAGTTATTTATGCATGTTGTGACGACCCTACTTAGAGTTGGATAAGTTAGATAATGGATAGAGGAGGATAGGATAATACTCATTGTAGTGTATGGGGGTTGCCGTGTGTAACGTACTTTGTACATTTATATACAAGACACATATATATATTACATACATGAACATAGTCACACTAACTCACACTAGTCTCATGAACATGATGCACCACGACAGTAACACGAGAGCCTTTGGTGAGAGTGGTCGAGAAGTGTCATGTTGTTACTTGTTAGTGCGTGTTTGAGCCTGTGCTACATTCATACAACGTTTTTTTTATAAACACTACACTCATCCATTATAGTAATAATTTAGAGTTTACGTTGTGATAAACACATGCATAGACGTGATATTGAATAAGTAATTTATATTCTCTTTCCACTCATAATTTACGATTACAATGCGATTAATTGCGAGCACGATCGCAAAGAGTCATCATCGTCTATGATTATGGATTTTATGAGTTGGTTTTTCGGACACGCATCAAAGGCAATCACTGGGTAACGTATGATCGTATGTATCATATACAGCAGTGTGGACACTTACACGATGATCGCGCAGATTATAGACAATCACACGATCAACGATCATCGCCGATAGTGAACACCAGGCATGAGACTGTTTAAGCCTTTTTTATGTCAGGGAAACCCATTATGGGTCGTCGTCACCCGACGGGAACGATCTGCGTTAATGTGGAACTCACACCGACTAAAAACCTGACATTGCATCACCATGCTGATGGCGGGAACATGATAACGATTAATAGATTTCCCCCATCCCTGCCAGCATCCCTGCCTGGGAGGCAAGGGGAGTACGCATAACAACTAGTGCTCCCAAATGCCAACCTCACCTGCACGCGGTGCCCCCTGCCAATAACAGACGAGGCTATGGCGACCGATTGATGGCGGTATAACCATCCAATTAAGCTGACTTAAAATCCCAGACCAGAGGTGGGCAGCAGCGCCTCTAGTGTCGAATGAGTCAGCTCTGCGGTCACCAACCCGCTTGCCCAGCGTGGTGACTATGGGCAGTAACCCCCATATGGAAGTGTCAAGAAAGTTCCGGCCCTCAGTTCCCGGCAGCCCCACTATTCCCGACTACGGCAGCGATCGCGGTAACGGTGGGGCGGAGGGTGCGAAGAATCACCGGGTTACGGTAGGCTGCCAACCAACGATCTTATTGGCAACGTATAATGGACGAACGTTACGGCTGGACCATCACCTCACCGAACTAGAGGTAGAGTTAAGTCGGATAAACTGGAGTATTCTTGGGTTATCTGAAGTCCGAAGAGAGGGTGAGGATACGATAACCCTAGATTCCGGTCACTTACTCTACTTCCGTGAAGGCGATAAGGTCTCCCACGGTGGTGTCGGTTTTCTAGTTCACAAGACTCTCATTAACAACGTTGTAGAAGTCAGTAGTGTGTCGAGCCGGGTAGCGTACCTTGTACTTAAACTCACCGACAGGTACTCCCTGAAAGTGATACAGGTATATGCGCCGACCTCTGCACACTCCGACGACGAGGTCGAAGCCATGTATGAGGATATATCTCAAGCTCTGCATGGCACTACGTCGGCCTTCTACAACGTCGTTATGGGAGACTTCATCGAAAATCGGATCGCATGGACTAGGGCACAGGAATCAAAGGGGGCAAATGCTAGTCGATTTCCTCGAAATGCAAGGGCTCTTCTTAATGAACTCTTTCTTCAAGAAGAAGCCTCAGAGACGTTGGACTTGGCAAAGCCCCGATACTTTGACAAAGAACGAGATAGACTTCATCATGACGGATAAGAAGCACATATTCAGAGATGTCTCTGTGGTCAACAGGTTTAATACAGGTAGTGATCACCGACTTGTACGAGGCACTTTGAATATGTGTTTCAAGGCCGAAAGATCCCGTATGATGAAGTCTACACTCCGACTTACGCTGGCCCAAATACACCATACGTCCGAGCAGTTTCAATTGGAACTCCAGAATCGATTCGTCTGTCTGGAAACCACTAGCGATGTGAACGAGATAACCGACAACGTGGTGAAGACGGTATGTACACTGGGTCGAAAGCACTTTCCGCCGACGAGTCGAAGCAAGCAGTCCAAACTTTCTCCCGAAACCCTGGATCTGATGAGACAGAGACGTGAAATGCCGTCTGCTCAAGTCGCTTCGCCAGAACAGAGAGCCCTTTCTAAGAGGATACGAAAACTTGTACGCAGAGACCTCCGCTGCTCAAATACAAAGGCTATCGAAGCCCTTATTGAGCAGAATAGGGGGTTGAAAGTTTTTCAGAAACCCTTAGAAAGAAGTCATCTCGCGAAGCTTAAAACAGAGGAAGGCAGGACAGTTGTCTGTCGCTCTGAGATCCAGAACGAGGTTGAGAAATATTACGGATTGCTTTACTCGTCGAGTGCACATAAGCCTACGACTCGGGATACCGAGGATCCACGAGCACCACTGTCGCGCCATTATACAGAAGACATCCCGGACATTGAGAGTGGCGAGATTAGTATGGCTCTCGAGCAACTTAAAAATGGAAGAGCCCCCGGTGATGGGGCTGAGCTGCTAAAAGCTTCTGGACGTCCTGTCCTTAAAGCCTTGGCAGAGCTCTTTAATACCGTTATCCATACAGGCACTACACCGGAAGCGTGGTCTAGGAGCGTGGTTGTCTTGTTTTTCAAAAGAGGTGATAAAACTCGTCTGAAAAACTACAGACCAATCTCGCTCCTGAGCCACGTCTACAAGTTGTTCTCGAGAGTCATTACGAATCGTCTTGCTGCCAGACTTGACGAATTCCAGCCACCGGAGCAGGCTGGGTTTCGAAAAGGCTATAGCACCGTAGACCACATCCATACTGTTCGGCAGATTATACAGAAGACCCAAGAGTATAACCAGCCGCTGTGTATGGCATTTGTGGACTACGAGAAAGCCTTCGACACCATCGAGACCTGGGCTGTTCTGGAATCTTTGCAGCGATGTCGTATCGACTGGCGATATATCGAGGTGTTGAGATGTATCTACAACACGGCAACAATGACTGTTCAAATCCAGGACCAGCGAACAAAACCTATTCACCTTCAGCGCGGGGTGAGACAGGGGGATGTAATATCTCCGAAACTGTTTACTAACGCGCTGGAGGACGTCTTCAAAACCCTGGACTGGACTGAACGAGATGTCAATATTAACGGAGAATACATCTCACACCTTCGTTTCGCGGATGACATCGTTATCTTCGCAGAGACTCTGGAGGATTTGCGCAAAATGTTGAATGGCTTGAGTGATGCCTCCCAGCTAGTTGGTCTTGGCATAAACTTGGACAAGACCAAGGTCATGTTCAATGATCTTGTCGTGCCACGACCAGTGTCAGTTAACGGAATCCTCCTCGAGGTTGTACAGGATTACGTGTACCTAGGCCAGACTATCCAACTTGGCCGGCATAACTTCGAGAGAGAGGCTGAAAGGAGAATTCACTTGGGCTGGGCAGCATTTGGCAAACTTCGTCGAGTCCTCACGTCCGAGATTCCGCAATGCCTGAAGACCAAAGTCTTCGACCAATGCGTCCTGCCTGTGTTAACGTATGGCGCCGAGACGTGGACACTGACCACAAGTTTAAAGTCGCTCAGCGTGCTATGGAGCGAGCTATGCTCGGAGTATCTCTCAAAGATAAAATCAGAAATGAGATTATCCGCGAGAGAACCAGAGTAACCGACGTAGCTAGCAGAATAAGTAAGCTGAAGTGGCAGTGGGCCGGTCACGTCTGTCGCAGGACTGATGGCCGTTGGAGCAAAAGAGTCCTGGAGTGGAGACCGCGTCTTGGCAAACGCAGCGTGGGGCGTCCACCGTCTCGCTGGACCGACGACATCAGGAAGGTTGTCGGGCCAGGTGGATGCGCATTGCGGAGAACCGGGATGTCTGGCGCAGACATGGGGAGGCCTATGTCCAGCAGTGGACTGCGATAGGCTGATGGATGGATGGATGGATGGATGGATCCCTGCCAGCAATGGGTCTGTACAGAGCACCACCTTCGAGTCGGGGCCTGATCAAATCCCTAACAAGCAGAAATAAGTTCTCTGTAGAACCTCATGTCGTCAATTCACATGTAAAGAAAGTAAGTAGCGACCTGTTACTATCCCACTGCTGAGAATATTCTCTTCGTTTTTGGAAAGAAGGTTTGGAGCTAAGACCTACCACGATGCTCCAATGCGGATTGGTAGGTTACACATATCTCTAGAATTCTCTAGAGATATGTAGGTTTCCTGACGATGTTTTCCTTTTCCGAAAAGCGTGTGATAAATTGCAATTATCAATTAGACACATAACTTTTAACAGAAAAACTCATTGGTGTCCCAGTTTTGAACCCGTGACCTCCTCGAAAGAGTCGCACGGCGTTACCGCTGGGCTACCACAGCTTTCATATGTACATTTTGATATAATTCTCTTTGTATCAAAAATATTCCGAGGAAATCTTAATATTTCCGAAGCAATCCTGGAATACGTGTAAATTACAAATACGAACTAGAGGTTGCTAAGTCTAATCTCCTATTCTTCTTAACGAAAACAAAAAGAAGACCTTTGCCGAGATAGTAACCAGCCAATACATTAAACTCATGCACGTGTGCATTGTTTTTTCCAAGTTTATTGAATAAATATGAAGTCATAAAGTATAAAGAAATGTTCCTCTATTCTTGATATTATCGTTTGTTGGCATTTAAAAGAGTATTAAAAAACAAAACCAGGTTAATTAGCACTCAAAGTATAAGCATATTTGTGTTCAGTAGACTTTCACAAATTTTTAAATTATCATTTCTGGTACATTCAGTTCCGGTCCGGTCTATTGAAAAGACTTTATTTAATCGTAATCTATGTTAAGGTAACTTATAAGATATATATTTTTACATACAAATTTCCAATTTCTATTCTATTGATTAATATTATTTCTATCAACTTTACTTGTAGGAGGATATTTTATTATTAATACTATTATTACATTATTGGCCTACCGTTATTCCAAGTCGTCACAATATATCTTCATCTTCTGTTCTTTTCTATCATTCGTCAACTTTGTTACTCCTTTTTATGCTCATTCTTCTTCATACAATCCCTCCTTTCCTCCCTCTAGTTACTCTCCCTTTACATCTATCGGCATTCATGTTTTAATCTCTTTTAGCCATTTGCTTTTCATCCCTCCTCATTATACCAACTTAAATCTCGTACTTCTTATATATTCTGTAATGGACACAACTTTCAATCTACCCTAACATACTTTTCGTATTCTATCAAATCTAGTCACACCACATATCCACTTTAGCGAGTTGCCTAAGCCCATCGTCTGCCACCCTGTCAGGGGACCTTCGGACGTTCAGAACGGGGTATATCGGACGTTCCGAACGGGGTATATCGGACGTCTGGCTTACAGGTCTCCAAGGTGGTCTGTGCAGCATCTGGTGCTCCCGATGCTTCGGGTAGCGGAGGGGGTTTCTCTTTCGAGGGGTCCCTACTCGGAGGAGGTATTCAGGGCTGGGATCACAGCTGCTTCCAGCGGGGATGGGGGCAATATGTACAACGATACCCTGTCCTTGCCATCGGCAGCGTGGTGCATGCAGCACACAGGTAGTTTTAGTCGGTGCGAGTCCGACCCATAAGGGGTTTTTTCCTGTATATAAAAAAAACCATATCACCTTAACATTCTCATCTCATTTACATGATTGTCTTTTATTATTTAACTAACTGTGCCAGCAGCTTCGCCCGCGTGGAAATATTGTGAGATTCTCATAAGAGATCGAGACATGCTGTCGCGTACTTTTTTTTGTATTTTTGTAGATCTACAATTCTCTAGTACATTACTTTAGAGTATCTCTGTTGGTTTACGCGGCGTACGCGACTAAAGCCAAGGGAGTTTATCTACGTGATCTCCTCAACAAATTTACATAAAACCGTATTGTACTTGTATCAAGATAAAATTTTACTATTAAGCTAAAGCTTTAGAAAAACTGCACTATATTTTAGTGAAAACCGTACAAAAGTCTGTTCAGTAGATTTTGCGAAAATCAATCACATACAGACAGACGGCTTTTGGGGACTTTGTTTTATAATAAGTGTATATTATTAATAGTATTAAAATTTAAAAATATTTTACGCAGCCTTTCTTAACTTTAGGTGTACTAATGTATTTCACCAATTCAAGACTCGCATTGCAGTAAAAGGAAAATATTTGAAATAAGTATAAAAACCAACTCAAGGCAATCCAACTCGCTTTCAATAACCTTAATATAGGACGATTACTAATGTGTTTAATATATGTTATAGCAGTGCGATTTTAAAGGTCTGTTCTTTACTTAGAAATGATGTTGTTTTATATCTATATGTAAGTCTCTAAGTTAGTTTTGTGTTTAAGTTAAAGAAGTTTATTATATAATTAGCTAATATTTATATTAAATGAACAAATAAATCCCAAATCTTTTATATATAAAAATGAATGTTTGCCTGTATGTCCCTTATAAACTCCGAAACGGCTTGATCAATTTTAATGAAATATATAGGTAATATTTAACTTGACCCAGCAAGTGTTACTGTAAGGTTTGGTGGTGATCGGAACATTTTACTCTATTCAGTTCTGTTTCCAGGGAAATTCGAAAACCTAACTGAGCCACAGCAACGCACAGCTAGTAATTTAAATAAATAATTATATATGCAAGTCATATGCTTTTCCAAGCATATGTTATCATAAGAAGATGTATAGATGTAATATCTATAATTTAATATACCTATGTAATTACAAAAAATCGATATTATTTACGCATATTTCAAGTATTTTATCGTTAAGGCGTGAAAGTAAAACTACCATATAATATGGTAAGATTGCTAAAACTATTAAACAAGTTCGTTAAACTAAATTTATTGATAGAAACACTATTCAGTTGAATAGTTTGCACATACAGATTTCCATTTGGAAATCTGTGTGTTTCTTATGGAGTTAAAGTAGAAGTAACGGCCTGTGACTATCCCTGTGCTAAGCATATCGTGTGTAAGCTTCTTCGTTTTTTTGAAGAGAAGGCAGGTAAGACCTACCACAACTTTTACGTTGTATCTGGCTCAGGTATGGAGTACTGTAGCCATTTGTGGGATGGATCTACCAACTGGAAGCTTTGGTCTCCGTGGATAAACGTGCCATAAGACTCATTGGCAATGAAACGTAACCAATGCAAAATTGCACAGTTAGCAATATTAGCACAGTGTTGCTTATCTATTGGTGTTCTGTGGTATATATTTCATAGACTGTCCTCAGGTACTTCACAACCTTAGTCCTGCATCGCCTTTTATTATTGCACTGAGAGGGATTCCACTCCTACACTGTAGATATCTCACGAAGGCGCACTATGCGTTTCGATTCTTCATTTCTGTTGCACACGGCTCAGGAATGGGTTTATCTTCTGGCTTCTATCTTTCCCAATGCATACAATATGGGTATTTTTAAAGCATGAGTGCAATAGGCATCTTCGTGGCATGCGCAATCCACCTTGGTCCTTGGACTGTATTTGCATACCATCAGGCATGATTACAACCAAGCGCTCGTTTATAAACAATAAAAAAATGTTACTCCAATAAGAATTAGTAGGTTACACATATGCCCATAATTCTCCAGAGATATGTGGGTAATCTCACGTTGTTTTCCTTTTACGAAAAGCATGTGATAAATTCGTAGAATAATTATACTAGAGTAGAAAAGCCAGTCTAAAATGTGCCATATTATAATAAAGAGAAAGCAGATGAGGGTGATCTATCTGTCTCTTTTTTATGTATGATTAGACAAATATGAAGTATAAGAGTTGCGTCTTCCGTCTTATTATTTATTGTGTCACTTATAGGCCTGCATATGACTCTCTATGTATAAATCGACTGGCCCGTTGGCGCAGTGGGTAGTGACCCTGACTTCAGCTCCGCGGGTCACGGATTCAAATCCCACCGAGGGCCAACATTTTCTATAAACTATTTGTTAGTTCTTAGAGCCTGCGTGTATATTTGTATTTAAGTATGTAATTAAAATCATATATGTATATATTCACCAGTTGTCTCTCACCAATTACACAAGTATTAAGTTACTCACTTTGGAGACGGACTACTGTATGTGTAACTGTCTCATATGCTTATTTATTAAATTACAATAACCAATTAGACACAAGTTTTGTAGATATTCAGATTACCTCACGATGTTTTCCATCACCGACGTGTGATAATTTGCAATTATCAATTAGACAAATAAGTTTTAAAAACTTATTGGTGCCTCGATAGGGTTGAACCTGAGACCCCCTCGAAAGATTTGCGCGGTCTCATCGCTGGGCTATCTATAATTATTTGAAGCTATTTTTAATGTTTGCGTTAAAGTAATTAAACGACACCTATTAAATAAAACAACATTTAAAACAGTGATTATACTAATTTACATTGCGTTTATCTTTATTCTACACCAATTATATTTATACAATTGTAATAGTTATTTTTCCAACTGTCCCTAATTTTTTTATTGTTCATTGTATGGTAATTTTAATTAATTTTAATTTTAATTGATTTAAAGTCCAATTAAATTACTTTTAAAGATTAGGTTTTTTCTTACTTTTATTGCTATTACTTAAATATGTCGATGATCATTCTCCTGCCCTTATCGCGCTCTAAGTGGGGTCGGCATAACATGTTATAAACATGTTGTCACATGATTTGGCTACTTATTTTACGACCAGCCGCCTGTCTGACGTCAACTTACCTTAGTCGTATTTTACGACTCCTCGGTCGTAAAGAGGGTACCTCACTTAACCTTACTCAACCAGATACCACAGGGTGGGCCAACTTACTTACTTAGTACTGATAAATTTTACGTCTAATAATTGTAATAAGTCTACGTTCGAAGCGAACATAACTTTATTATGGCAAATATTCACTATTAACAGGAAGTCTTTTATTCACACAAATCCCGATATATTTTAATATTTTATGTGTTATCCGGCTGAGTAGAATAGACCACCCTCATTTCTTACCGAGGTCTCGTCAAAGGCGACTAGGGTTAGTTGACCCACCGTGTGGTATCCGGTTGAGTAGAATATAAAGAGGGTGACTCTTTCTTACCGGAGTGTCGTTAAATACGACTAAGGTAAAGGTGACGTCAAGCAGGCGATCGGACATAAAATACGTAGCTAAGTCATGTGACAACATGTTTATAACATGTTGTGCCAACCCTACTTAGAGGGGGATAAGGGCAGGAGGATGATGAGGATGATAAAATATCTAACGATGCCGAACCCACTAGATTGAACCAACATGTCTAAACAGTAGAAGCTATAACACGACCTAACGACCTAACAACGCTTGCACGTCTAATAATTATAATAAGTCTACGTTCGGAACGAATGTAACTTAAATATAGGAAACTTCACTATTAACAGAATATATTTTATTCATTAGAATCCTGATATATTACATATTTTGTATATAAAAAGGGTACTATAAAACTCAAAAGATTTTAAGTAATACTCAAAGCGGAGGATATCGTATTCTAAAAGTTAGGCCATCAAGTGCTATAAACGGCAACTTGATGTTGCGTGCTAAAGCAGTAGTTTACCTCGATCATTGGTGTGTATCGACCTAAATGCAGTTATACATATTAGATTATTCTATCAAACAGTAATGAGCAATAAGTTCGTAGAAAACAAAATGGTTCACATTCAATTAAGTTTTTTTTGCACTGTCTTCGATGCATTATTTCTAGACCGATATAGAACGTTAATTAGCCGTTAACTTTATTATCTATGTTTGGTGTATGATTTAGATTAGCCACATCAACTCTTTAATCTCTTAAATCTTTTTTTTATACAACTTTTTATATCAAACTTTTTTCAGGAACGTTGATTACATATTTCGTGTTATTGTTACTAGTTTTTACTATTTGTATATTACTATAGCTTTACTATTGTTAACACATGAAATCTGATTAGTAGTTACTATTTTATAAAATTATTTCATGGTTGATACAAATAGAGTATGATCAAACTGAACATATTATTTTAGTCCTTATTTTAAAACACTCTCTAATATACACAACACTCAATTATACCTTCATATGTACTCAGTTTACCTACATGCAAATCACTTATTTTAAGATACACATTCTCACTACACACATCCACATGCACACACACACGGCTTTAATTTTAGTTTTTGTTCTAGTTTTTTTTCACTCCCGAAAATGTTGTTCTTTTTTAGTTTAATTTAATTTCCCTTTTTTACTTACTTTTTTATTGTAATTCTTTGTCATCGTATTTTTTTTACTCTTGTACATTTGTAATTTGAACCAAGTTAAGGTCACTGGTTCCCAAAATACAGTTTAAACTAGCTTGGGAGTCAGGGACACAATAATTATACGTGTGCATTGTTGTAAAATAAACATAAAAATATTTAAGTACTGTAATTGAACATGTTGTTGTCATCTTAAATTAATATAGCATTTAGTTTTTTTTTTTATTGTACATGTATGTATTCAACATTTATTTAATGTATATATTGTTGATGCCCTCATAAAATAAATAAAACTTCATTTAATACACGAAGTAGGTATCTACAATAAATCTGCAATTTAATTTTATTTTTAATTTAATTTTTTTACTAATGCAGGTTAAATTTATAAAATTTTCTGAATTTGAATTAAAATAGTGAACGGTTTATAAAATTTTTATCCATACAAAACAATAAAAATTTACAAAGAATTTCTAAGTTTCAATCCGTATTTTCAAAAAAGAGAAGGCGTCGTCCAGTAAAATAGCAATAGGTAGTTTGCTACTTTTTTTCCTAATTGTGTTGGATCACAGAGATTTATAATAAAAATACCGATGTCAATTTTAGAAAAGATATGACACACGCCAATAGTAAATCATATATAAAAATGAATGTTTGTCTTTATATCATTAATATACTCAAAGCAGCTGGACTGATTTTAGTGTAATTTCCAGAATTTAATGTAATCTTTAGAATGATTACGCGGATGATCCTGTAGTATTTGGTGGAGATCGAAGCAATTTTTTGTTACTGTCGAGTTCTGTCTCGAGGGTAATTCGAAACCAGACAGAGCCATAGCAACGCGTGGGCGGACAGCTAGTATCAAATAATATATAATTTCTTAAAATTTTATCAACCATTATTGTGAAGCTTTTTTTTAGGACTACCAAGTTAAGATTTGCAAATAGTAGAAAATGTAAAAAATTTAGAAAAGAAAATAAAATAATCGCACTTTTATTTTTATATAAAAAACTGCCTACTTACCTGAGTTATGTATTTGGTTAAAATATACATTATTTTTCCCTCATATATGAATATTACGAATGAACAGTTTCATTATAACCATGATTGCAATATCATCAATAACTAATTTATAATTGGGCGCAATGTATTATAAATTTGCATAAATGTTAATAGCATATAAAGGTACTCGCACACTGCACTAGATATCTCAACTCAAACTAATCAAATCAAACTAAGGTCTCTGACCGCAACGCGTACATTAGCGCTCATACGTCATAATACGATAATTTAATATCACACGCAAACTTGTCTCAAATAACCGCTATGAAATATCAATTCACGCGACGCTCTTCGTCTGTCACTGCCTTTATCTAGATCATTAATTGTAATTATCCAAGTTTATGTAACCACTACTAACTTCACACAATACTGATCTTTAAGTATTTGTTGAAGCAACGAATATACACGCTTAAAATATCGTGTTACTCACCATATAACGGTCCAACCATAAGAACATACAAGACGACTACAGACAATATCTGATTTCTCATGCCAAACGCACGCGGTCTCAATGCTACCAACACTGTATTAGCAACTAAACTAGATACATCATGCAACATTTGTTTCATTTTATTCTGAACGTTGCCGCGTTCATTGTTGTCTTCATCAGGAGGCAACACATCTTCAAGTCTAAAAAGACCGTAAAGAAACGCAAGAGTATGCAAACATATTAATGTAGAAAAAACACCGTAATATCCAAGAGAACGCAACACTATACCACTCAACGCAGTTCCCGTAGGTGTCCCCAAGCTAACACATATAGTAACAAGTCCTAAACGAAATGTCCTACTTTCAACTGTTGTTCTATCCGCCATAAAGCTGTACATTCCCATGAAAATGATAATGTAACTGCCAGTAAACGCTGCTGGTAATGCTTCTATTAAAGCGGTTTCGATCAACGATAACTCGTAAAAGTAGTATGTTGCTAGCAACAGTCCAATATTGGTAATAATCTCTCCAATAAACGGGAATAATATACATATCTTCCGTTTCTTTGTTTTATCACTCCACGCGCCTACAAAAAGCACCATTACAGCCGGTATGGCAGTTTGGAGAGGAAACTTCCAGGCAACAATTTTCGCTACCAGCGATTGGACTTGCTTCAACTCCTTCTCAAGACCAGTAGTATTTCTGTCTCTAATGCGATCACATATATCATCACTGAACGCATAATTGACGCGGCATGATTTTTCCAAGTGCATGTTCTGTACGGCGAGCGATGACAACGCCGTACACAGCATGTAAACAAACAAGCACGGCTCAACTGAGATCTCGCGAAATAAATGTTTAATATGTTTCAATACCGTTTTCGATTTTTCCCGCCAGGTTTCCTCTTCTTTGTTCCCAGTGAGGCGTATATTGGATTTTGTGAGATCGATTGTGCTGCAGGTGTTACTGGCAGTCATTGTAAGCGACACTAAAAGTGAGAGTTAGTAAAAGTGGAAGCACTGTTTGTTATTTGAGCGACGCACAGCACTACAGTTGGTATGCGGCGCCCGCGACCGATAGTGACTACTTAATCCGTGGCTTTCCAACAGCCGTTTCCAAAAACCAGAGTGGTTAATGTCAGGTTATAAAATCGAGCGCGATATCAGAGTGCACCGAGGCAAGCGAGCGGTTCGCATCTCGTTCGTTACGATAACAGAGGTCTTACCGTACTCGACAACTCTTTTATTAAATGGCTTATTTATCTCAGCACCTTGAGTTACGCATCACCCAACATTGTTTCGCTACTACAAATCTAAAAGAACAAGTAGGTATTAATGTTTAAACAACTGCTAAATAACTACTACCGAGTGTCAGTTTTGTAAATAAAAACACTTTATTTTTACAAATAGATTATTTTACGTATTATAACTTGCTGCTTTAGTTAACAAAGTAAATATTACTTGTTATCTATTTTTGTCTCGGTTTTTATTGTCCATAATTTATCTTAAATGTAATACAAAACTTCGTAATCTTATTTTAGTGTGTGCATGACATTATTACTTTGCATATTTATAAAATACAACCATTTTAATGTTTTTGGAGCATATTCTCGCTGGTTTATAAAGTAAATTATAGGATTTATGAAGTACTAGCTTTTACCCGCAACTTTATTCGCTGTTGTCGCGTGATAGGTTGATAACAGATGGCGCTTTTCAATGCCACCCTATTCCTGTAGAATGAACAGGCTTTCTATAGCCCGATGTATAAGGAATAATTGTGCCAAATTTCACCGATATTGGTTCAGCGGATTCGTCGTGAAAGAGTAACAAACATACATCCATACTCACAAACTTTCGTATTTATAATAGTAGTAGGATTTAGGACAGCGAATAGGGCTTCTATTCTACAAAATATAATTTTTCACGAATGACATTCTATTCTTTACAAAAATCCTTTACAACTACCTCACATGATAGTAAGTAATGATATAGTTGAACTCAAAGGCAAGTATCTGCAAAAGATGTGGAGATCATGTCTTATAGATAGATGTCTACACTTTATATTGAACAGCGCAATTATTTGGACGTACAACTTTTTTTTAATTTCTCCGTCCCTTTAGATGTAATTGCACTATCGTGCTGTGATAAAGATGGCTGTGAATTTTAACGCTTTATCTCAGTGACCAAGAGTTTTTATATAATAATTACTTCTTAACAAGATATTAGCATCTGATTAGGGTTTTTGTAGTTGTTTTTTATTAAAATATTCTATTTTTGCTATTCGTTTGTTATTTCTACTTCTAAAGCAACTCAAGAAGTTCAACAAATATGACCGCTGATCTTCTAATCTACTTTAAAATTGATTTAAACAATAAAGAAAGAAAATTCTCTTTTTATGCCATCCAGACTAAAACAGTTAGTACTGAATAGAAAAAAAAAAACATTTTCTTTGTTATTCTTTGTCATATTTAAAATATTGCTAGTAAATAAATGAAAGTCACACGTGTAATAACATTTAATTTATTTCAAACATTTGATAAATTCGTACATATTTTGCTGACGCCATTCGCAGACAAGTCGTTTATAGCTAAGGTCATCGACTACTAGATACAGGTTTTTCAAAATTTAGAGGCGAAAACTTGTTTTGAATAAATTATATTTTTTTGGACTTTTCGCTATTGCGATGAATATGCTAAACAACCTTACATCGCCGTGTGGTATCCGGCTGAGTAGAATAGACCAACCTCATTTCTTACCGAGTTGTCGTAAAATGCGACTACGGTAAGTTGACGTCAGGCAAGCGGCCGGTCGTAGAATACGTAGGCATATCATGTGACAACATGTTGTGCCGACCCCACTTAGACTGGGATAAGGGCAGGAGCATGATGATACCAAACAACCGTAAAGGGTAGAAAAACATTTCTTATAAAAAATATTGCTATGTAACAAATAAATATACTAGGTAAAGTGTGTAAAATATCTTACAGTATATTTACAAAATTAATAACATCCTAAACTAAATAATGATTTAATTTTTATAAAGAATAAAATATTACTAATAATTATATTAATTAAATACGTCACCAAATGTACTACAAAAATTTTATTTGAGACCGCATCGCATCGAATAGGCGCACCTAGCCAATATTCTCATTACTATTTGATAATAAAGTTAGTCTACTTATGTTTATCACTTCTTAATGGCCGGAGCTAAGTTATATCTAGTTCGATGTGTTAACGCAGACTGTATTTCACATAACTGTAACAACGTTTTCATGTGCATACATAGCCTTTGAATCTGGGTTTTTAACAACATCTTTTAGCTGAATTCGATACATGATGTACAGAGCTCTGAAACAATAAGACTTTGATTAAATATAATTGGGGATGTACAAGGAAAAGCAGACACAATGCGGCTCCAGCTTCGTGCCTTAGAAAAGTAACTGTAAAAACTTGTATGGTTTTTGTGCAGGAGTCTGTTATAAAATTTAACAACCAATTTTAGCCTTACCAGCATTTTAAAATAACTATTGAAAACCTAATACTTTTGAGCATTACATATAGCGTATAGATTTAGCTACTCTTCGACTTTGTTCAAGATAAAAATACATACATAAAACTCATAAAAAAATCATCTTGAAAACAGAGAAAATGCCGAGTTTCATGCCGCGTCTTGTTGAAGGAGAAATATTTCGAACTTTTTTACTAAAAATAAATAATAAAATGAATAAATATATGGGACACTTACACGGTCGTCCATCCCCAAAGTAAGTAAGTTAATACTTGTGTTATGGGTGAGAGACAACTGGTGAATATATACATATATAATTTTGAAATACATAATTAAATACAAATATACACAAGGCTCGAAGAATCCAACAAATTGTTGTTAGAAGACGACCACCTCTCCATGACCTGTGAAGCTGAAAGCAGGATAAATACCAACTGCGCCAACGGGCCAGTCTTTACTAAATTTGTTTATTTAAAAAGTTTTCAACACATTTCAAACAGTTTTCATGAAGACGACCCTAGCTTGGACACTTTCCTAAATTGGAAGCAGGATTTAAATGCTGTAATTTACGGCCTGTTACTCTCCCACAGCTGGGAATAGGCCTCTTTACCGTCTTTTTTGGAGAGAAGGATTGGAGCTAAGACGTACCACGCTGCTCCAATGCGGATTGGTAGGTTACACATATCTCCAGAATTCTCTAGACAAATTAAATAAATTGCAATTATCAAATAGACACATAAATGTTATCAGAAAAACTCATTGGTGTCCGGGTTTGAACCCGTGACCTCCTCGAAAGAGTCGCACGCTGTTGCCGCTGGGCTAACACAGCTTGTAAAATAAGACTCCTTGTTATCTAGTAACTATATAAAATCTTAATACATTTCCTCAAAGTTTTGATTCCAGCATCATTTATCTTACGGAAAAGCTCTTGATGCATTACTCGGCTATTTAGTTTTATAGCCAATTATACGCTTGGTTGATACTCAAAAACTTGAATATTGCCGATGATGCCGATATCCCAAAATAAGAATTAAAGTGAAAGTCTTGTTGGACTGAAATCTTAGTATCTGTCGTAGAGAAATCTTAAGTTGATTCGCTGAATGTATAAAACCAGTAATCGACACGGCGCTTATTAACAAATCTGTAGATCGTTACTTCTACAGCGTCAGTTGGAAGTATAAACAAGTACAGAAGCATCGTCAAGGTTGTGATTAGTAGTGACCAATTTACCCATACCATTAAATTATATCGTTCTAAATGTACCTCTTACGAGTCTTGACTTTGCCTTAAGGTAGTCGAAAGCTATTTCTATAAATGGTTCAGTCTATAATGGACTGGTCACCATGTTGTCAGGTATGTAGCGGGACGACAAGACTAGTAATAGAAGGAATAGTATATTTGTTTGTTAGACATACTAACTTGTTCGGTAGTGTATGTGTATGTGGGGTTGAGATGTGTGATTCTTAACCTTATATACAGGACACACAACATATAATACATGAATATACCAATACATAAACATTCTGATAATAGTGTGCAAAGGGAATCTAACACCTTTTCAAAGCGCACCACGTGAGTAACACCAGAACCCGTAAGCGAGAGCGGACGTGTAATGGCATCATGTTAGTGCATTTTTGGGCCTGCGCTATATTCATACAATATCAGTCTACTCTCAAAACAATACATATGAACATGTACACCACATTTAGTGTAATATATTATGCTTTTGCGGTAGTTACCTATATTTTCGGAAAATTATAACTTACTAGCATTACTTCACCCTGGTAATTAGCGAGTACGTGTGTTTGAACCAGTGTTATTTGACTAGCACTTGTTTCTTCGATCGATCAAAAAACATTTATTTTTATATAGGTGATGTTTGGTTCGATCTGTACAAATTAATCGTACATAGTGCGTTCGAATTTTAAAAGAATTCAAGTAGAAGACGAAAAGAAAAGAAGAGAAAAGTAAAGTGTCAAATATATATTGACTGGTATAAAAGGTCTGATCACTGCAAAAAAGTTGGGTGTCGTTTGGCACAATGATATGATAAAAAAGGAATGAACAAATCCGCAAATTTTATTACATCTTTTTGTTTTGAATTTATAAAAGATACGTAAATTTTAAAGTACATAAAGATGATATCATCTCCAAAAAATTTAATCCGAACCAAATGACTATTAGTTTGAAAGTCATATTTTTTCTCATTTTAAAGGCTTGTTGTGAAACTGGTTTGAATATGTTTTGTGTAAAGTTTATTTGAAAATATCATAAATGCCAGGAATAATAGTTACAACCCGTTCGTATCATCCTTCTTTGTAAAGAAAACCTTTCTTTTCGTAATGTTACTGAATCAATCAAATTGTAATAAAAAAATTTTTAAAGATTAGCTGCCGAGATTCTTGCTGGTTCTTTTCGGTAAGAACAAACTTTCGAATCAGTGGTAGTTTCCTAAAAACATTTGACGATTCAAAAGTACCGTAAACAGTCCGTTTGAATAAACAATATTTTGAATTTGAATCCACTAAATTATTTTTATTTGAAAGAAGTCTAATTTTTAATCTATTAATTGTAAATTTTAATATAGAACTTATAATTTTCATCATCATCATCCTCCTGTACTTATCCCACTCCAAGTGGGGTCGGCACAACATGTTATAAGCATACTGTTACATCATCTGGCTACGTTTTTAATGACCAGCCGTACGACGTCGACTTACCTTGGTAGTATTTTACGACACCTCGGTAAGAGAAGGGTCTATTCTTCTCCACTGGATAACACACGGTGAATTAACTTATTTTATTTTATTTTTTTATTTTATTTTGAAAGATATACCAACAGCAATCATAACAATAAATTACTAATTTACATAAAAAATTGGACAGGGACCGTTACAATCACTTATTATAGGTATACACAGCATTAAAAATAGGTCTCTATACATGTAAAAAGATTAATCAATACAGTTATTACAAAGTAACAATATAACTTTAAATGTTACTAAACTCAAACTTCAACTTCACATAAACAATAGCTAATGAACAAAAACAACAACTTAATTCCAAGCATGCCAGAAAGTTGTTAGAGAAAATATTAAACATTAAATCAATGAAAATGAATGAAGTACAAATTTGAAGAAAAAAAAAAAAAAACAATACAAATTAAATAAAAATATTTTTGAATATTTGCCAAAAAACTAAAAAACAAAAGAAACCTGCTAGATCTAATTACTCATTAAATAAGATTGTTTTAATATTTTTTTTAAATTTAATTAAACTATCATGGAAAATATCAATGTCATATTGAGATAGACTATTGTAGGTTGTCATTAATCGATTTATACAGGAAAATTTACCTAATCTTAGTCATCTGGTGCGACACCTTGGTAAGAAAAGAGGATAGTCTATTCTACTCAGCCGGATACCACAAGGCATCTGTAATGTATGTTAATAATAACTTTGGCAAATATTAATCAAGTAATTAATCTGCAGCTTAGTCTGTTCGTCTACACGAAAAAACGAGCATATAGTTAGGTCATCTGTAAATAAAGGTATGCCACTAAAGAAAATGTTGGCCATTTTCAGGAT
The DNA here is from genome assembly GCA_029227775.1 of Morpho helenor. Lineage (NCBI taxonomy): Eukaryota > Metazoa > Arthropoda > Insecta > Lepidoptera > Nymphalidae > Morpho > Morpho helenor. The sequence goes on along the minus strand of JARGCU010000003.1, from coordinate 5,744,371 downwards.
TTTTAGGTAATAAAGTCAGCACGGTCATGAATATCGCTTGAAATCTTTCCAATACTATACATTACTACTATATATTACTACTATACTATATATTCTTTGGTGCATGGTCGCTATCCACCTTGGCACGTTTATACCACCTTCTTTGTTATAAGTAGGCACTTTCTAAATAATTTATAGAATTAGGCGTTACTTTGCGGAGATCCATAATACAAAAGTAATAATAAAATTATTTTGCTATAATCCGCGATGAAGTAATCTACTTACTAAAATAATTACTTCATTGTGGATTATAGGAAAATAAATTTATTATTACTCTTGTAGGCAGTTTCTTTTAATAATGTTATGTTTATTGACAAATAATTATTATTCTTAATTATTAGGTAATATGCAACTTTAATATTGCCAATAACCCTTATAAATATAAATAATTTATAAAATTTTATGCTGATGAGAATTTCGACATTGTTAAATGGCTAAATTTATAGTCTGTATATTATAACTGACCGAAAGGTCAATTCATACAAGTTTATAACAAATTAAGGTTAATGTGAAATGTTTTATTCAATAGAATATTTGAACTTAATTAAATATTACATTGAATTCATTCAGTATTTATATACATTTTTGTAAAGGCAACTAGTCTATACAAGATACGAGTCGGAAAAAGATCATACTACTTTATATTATAGTACCTGGGTAAATGAGCCTCGCTCGGTAATTTTGAAACAGATTAAAAAAAAATTCGGAATCGATATTTCCGCCTCTTTATACCGCCCAAAACCTCCTACATGCTGAATTTCAGGAAAATCGTTGGAGCCGTTTCCGAGATTCCGAAAATATATACATATTTTTATTTTTATTATTTGGAAAACAAACAGTATACTAATGCTAATAACATTGATATAGCTTAAACTAACGCACAAACCAATAAAGTTTTCACTAATAAACAATAACAGTAAGAGTAGAACAAAAACTAAAAATTATAAATTATATTCTAAAATTTTGTTAATGATTCCGAAAACAACATTTACCTACATACAAGATTAACTTATTCAAATATTAAAGATATTGATTTGATTGATACTTACAAGAATATAAAAAATGCCGGAAAAGTCATCAATCCGCCAATAAAGAGAAAAGCTTCTGGCAGCACTTTACCAGTTTTAGCATAAACCATGCTGTACAACGGCGCATATATCACTCCTAAAAGTGCTTCAGCGAGAGCAATTAATGAACACATTTTGGCTAAAACAAAAAATATATGTATATTTTCTTTATTTATTTCTGATAGTAATCAAATATCTTCAAATCAAATCAAAATAATCTTTATTCAAATAAGCTCTTACAGGCACTTTTGAATCGTCAACGATCAATATGATTAATGAAGCTACAACTGGTTCGGAATGTTGCTCTTACCGAGAAGAACCAGAAAGAAACTCGGCGGTCTATCTTTTAAACATTTTCAATTTTACGTAATGAAACCGCAGTCCTGTATGAAGCTGTAAAGATTTTCAAATCCAGGCTTTTTTTTCATCCAAATAATCTTCAATTTTGTAATATGCTTTACGCACAAACATCTCTTATACCTAACTTAAACCTTTCTGTAGACTGGTCTAGTATGGATTGCGGAATTTTATTGTAGAAGCGAATACCGAGACCATCGAATGAGTTGCTAACTCTGCTCTGCTATTCTATTTACAAAACATCTCTATCTACATCAATTTACAAAAAGTACCTAAGTGACCAACCCTTTCTTGGTAATTTCTTTACAGGATAAGAAAGAAACTTCAAAAAATATTAGGTAAATATTAGGTAGGTGGCGCTCGGTCCTAGGTACCTATATTAATTTCTCTAAACCACTCGTTGCCCGAATAAGCTACCCTAACTTTGCAATTTACAGTAAAAATAGTGTTTTATATTCAATGTAAATTTTAGCATTTCCTCATTTAAGATTCTCTTTCATCTTCCTGCCCTTATCCCACTCTAAGTGGGGTCGGCAAAACATGTTATAAACATGCTGTCACATAATTTGGCTGCGTTTTTACGACCGCTCGCCTGCCTGACGTCAACTTACCTTAATCGCCTTTTACGACACCTCGGTAAGAAATGAGGTTGGTCTATTCTACTCAACCGGATACCACACGGTGGGTCGACTTAACTTAGTCGCCTTTTACGACATCACGGTAAGAAATGAGGTTGGTCTATTCTACTCAGCCGGATACCACACGACGGGCCGACTTAACTTAGTCACCTTTTACGACACCTTGGTAAGAAATGAGGGTGGTACTATTCTATTCAGCCGGATACCACACGGCGTATTTAAGATTCTCTTTATAGTATAGTATTATCTCCTTAACAGTGGTACAAATAGTAGGGCGCAGAGGGAATAAAATACGTACCAACATTTTCAGGGTCTACTACTTTGGTACCCATGGATCTCACTGCAATTGAACTAGAATTGCCGAAAAAATCGAAGAGCGATGCTGCATAAAACCATGTACTAGTAGGTGCGAATCCATAAGCACAGCTCGAGAATGTCTTACATGAGGTCGCTATCAAACCAATAAGGGCATCGTGCATCTTCAATAACTTGCTAAACAATAATACAGCGATCGCTGAACCTGAAATCAAATTGATGTTTATGTATGTGACAAGAGGGAGATTTGATAAGAGATGGTTAGATTCTTTGAAGTATGACATGCATTTAAAAGAAGTAGTGCCAGAGTTAACGAATGATAGACTAGAATGGAAGAGAAAAACATTTTGTTCCGATCCCACTTAAAGTGGAAGTGGTCGACCGATAATAAATGGCCTTTCTCGGTAATTTTTTTACAAGGTAAAAAAATGAAACTTGAAAAAAATAGAAAATATAATCGGACAGGTGGGGCTCGATTCTAGGTCACTTCTCTACACCGCCCGTTCTTCAAATGAGCTACCATGACTTTACAAAACACAGAAAAAATAGTATTTTCTATTCAATGTAAATTTTAGCAATTTTTCAGTGCCCGAAAACAGATTTAAAACATCATTTTTTTAAATGAAACCTAGCAAGATCGAATTCCAAAAACCCCTACATGCTGAATTTCATGAAAATCGTTGGAGCCGTTTCCAAAATTCTGAAAAGTATATATATACAAGATTAACTCATTTAAATATTAAAAATGGCAGGGGATTCATATCAATATCGTAATTTCATTATTTGTTTCAACAAATAATAACATAGAAGAAGTCAAGTCACAGCTGTAGGCGTTAACAGATAAATTAAATTCAAGAATCGAACTGAAGACGTTCACAAAGGTCATTTAATTGAAACATATTTAACATATTTAAGCCTAAAGTTTGTTTTAGGTAATTTTGTTTTGATCTTCAAAAATTACCGTATGAGTCATAGATCCTGTTTAAAATTGATTCTAAAATATTTTGTCTGTCTGAATTTTTTGTCGGTCTTTAAATTATACCTTCCTATAAACACCGTTAACATATTTAGTCTCTAAACCTGTATATTTCAGCTAGGAATTATTAAATAAAATTGAAATAATCCTTAAAGCTACAAATATGCTAGAATATTAAATATACATCAGACACTATTTCATTTATTTTTAAATGTATACACAGAAAAAGGGACCATTAATTTTTGTACAATGTTGGTATTATGTAAATTATGATGGTGTACCGCTGTGTGGTATCCGGCTGAGCAGAATAGACCACCCACGTTTCTTACAGAGCTTTTCTTACTTTTTGTAAAAGGCGACTAAGTTAAGTTGTAACCGTGTTGTAAATTGAATCCGGCTGAGTAAAATATACTTGTCATCAATTTCGAGTGAGGATTTCCTAATGATAAGCCAATGGAGCCATTTTAGATTAATGTGAACATTTAATATAATAGATTGATATATTACCTACTATTCCCACCGCTATGGTAAACGACCTGAACAGGGTGTAGTCCACTAGGTTATAACCAAATTTCTTTTGGGCATAAAGATACATGAGTGATTGTTCACCTACAAGAAGAAGAAATATTATGTGCAGTTCTACATTGCGATGTAATATCCATAAAAAAGCCATCTTTAGGATGCCATAAATTCTAACCTAAGGCTGGTTTGAGTTTGAGGTATTTGAGTTTTCTTTTAATTTTATGCGCCTTTTATTGTGTTAAGAAAAGTCACGACGTAACCAACACATCTGATTGGTATCCCTGGGTACTATTTTCACAGGCTATTTATTACTTTACTTACCTACCAAAAAAAATCAAAATGTTATATTATGGTCACGGTTATCCCGTACTCGTACATCGACCATAATTTTTAATTATTTTTTGGTCTAGAAAATATTGATTACTATATTATTATTTGTGAGCGTTTACCTACTTTTATAATTTAATATATAATCTGTATCGTTTATTTTGACATGTAATATTTTCATTGATTATTTTCATTTAAACCATATAAATTCTGAGATAAATAACACAAAATAATTTTAACTTACCAGCAACTGGGCCTAAAACAATCATATGAACACAAACGAGTAACCATATTTGAATTAGTTGTCGTTTGGGTGATAAAATCAACAGCGAAATTGTATCCCAAGCATTTTTTAGATTGAGAAATACGAAAAACTTTTGGGAAAACGTCCCCTCTATCGGAACAACCTTCACATCATGTATTTTAAATACGGTGTATATTAATCCAAATACGTAAAGTATTGCTGCTATTCCAAAAACTCCAAAGTAACCCACTGATTCTGTTAATACACCGCTTACAGCAGATGCTATAGGGAATATAATAGTTACAATCACGGACACGCAACCTATTCGAAACGTACGTGATTCAGGTGTTGTGACATCAGCCACATAACTGAATGAACCCAGTAAAACTACAGTAACACTACCACTGAGTGCCGAAGGTAATACTGATATTAAACCAGTTAGCCACAACGGCCATGCTAAAAAGAAATAAGTGCTAAAAAGCAACCCAATCACTGATACCAACTCTCCTATCATTGGAACAAGCATCAGGTACTTTCTATTTCCCGTTCTATCGCTCCAAGCACCGACAAATATTATAATAACAGCTGGTATGCCATTTCCCAGTGGTTGGGTCCATGCAATCAGTTTAGCAACCATCTTGTGGGAATCGTCCAAAGCATTTGACGTTGAGTTCCCAGAAAGAACCGCCAAACAAACGTCTTCTGGGTAATTAAGATCAGTGCGACAGGCCTTCTCTATATATAAATTTTGTATAGCTGACGCTGCTAACACGGTAGGGAAAATGTAACTCAGTAAAAATGGTTCCACAGTAATGAAATTGATATATGTCCTAATCCTGTCACGCACAGACACATATTCTTTGTCCACTTCACCGTTATTATTTGTCGCTTCTGTCTCGGACAGTTCTATTTCCTTATTCTCACTTTTTGGCATTTTGTTATTGTTTTTGCACTATTTATACACTATATATTTCTTATACTAAAATATAAAACAGAGATTAACTAGGATTAAGCTTTTGTATAAAAAAATATTAAACAAAAATGACGTCTATCGTCTTAGAATGTTCAAAAAACTTGATCGTTCTTTGTGATGCGGAATAAATAACTTAGTGATTATGTAACCATATGTAGTAAACTTATCCTTGATCACTGCCGCAATAGAGTTTAATATTCAATCAGTTTTGACATCTTCTTGTTATTTATTACACACATGTATAATTTTCAATAGTATTCAAGATGCATGGAAAGATGTAACCTTGTATTTTGATAATTATATTATACATACCTAACTTACTTTTTAGCTATATATTGGAAACGTATACTTTACTAGTTGAACTTAATGAAAATATGTCACTTTATGACGATATAATTTGTGTGATTTTATAATTATATGCATACTCTTAAACAACTCTTACATTTTCAACAACTCAACAATTCTTTTATACAACTTTTAATGCTAGCGTAAGCAATGAAACGTCTGTATCTAGAAACATCTTTTAAAATACTATAGGCCATCATAGTCCTCCAGCCTATAAGATTTTTTTTGTGACCTATTGTGAACATAAAATATGCATTTCATATTCCAAAATTTCTATTAAATACAATTTTATTAGCCACTCACGTTTTTTGTATGCAGAGAATTTAAAATGACATAAATACAGTCACACCATAAACTGTTAATTTTCGTTCAAAAGTCACATAATCTCTACTATTCGATGTTCCAGTCTTTTTCTTTTTTATAATCTGTGAAACTGAGGCAGTGTGCTCACTTACTGATTAACTCCCCAATAAGTGGTCAGACACCTTCAAACAGAGTAGGGAATCTCTGGACCCAAGGAAGCCAAAGAGTATGGTGTGAAAAACTTTAAATCAACCTTCTGAATAACCTTTCGGAAGCAGTGGAAAATCTATATGTAAAAAAAAAGAGAAAAATACTAAACTAAAATATAGAAAGCATCTAGAAATTAACTTTGCGCTGATGTATTTTATTTCTTTTATAAAAATCGTTTGATTATGTGTAGCATTTGCCCTTGAATAACAGGATGTTATGGTCAGCAGTGTGAACCGGTATTATTTTTAATGATTAGTAGTAGAGATCAAGTCCTATATGTGAATCAGAAAATACTTGTTCTATAACTAGAACTTCTATAACTAGAAAGTTTGGTCACTTACAATTATTATTTATTTTGACAGTTTTAAATCTTATTAATATTGTTTTTTTTTAATATATAAACCTCTAGCATATGGTTTATTTACACGTATCCTATCCTACTAATATTACAAAACTAATGAAAATATTATTTTGCTATAATCCGCGATAAAATTATATTTTATCGCCAGAAACAGAGGAAAAACTAATTTTTTCAAAATAAAACTAGCCAAACTTAGCCAAAATAACCCAGCTAGATAGATTTTTCTCCACCAAAACCCCCTACATGCTGGATTTCAAGAAAATCGTTGGAGCCGTTTCCGAGATTCAGAATATATATATTCAAGACTAACTCATTTAAATATTAAAGATTAATATTTTTACAGCATGTAATTATTTCTATATATGTTTGTGAGACACTGTATTTTTTGCACGATTCATTCAAGTACACATTATGCCGCTTCACGACACAAAAACAAATAATTTGAGTACCATCGTAGCCTCGTAAGAGGAGAATCGGTAAGGTGCTGAGATTTCAAGAACTTGTTGCTTGAAGGTCAATATTTTTTTCCAACCTTCTAATCCTACTAATATTCATCGTCATCCTTCAGCCCTTATCCCACTCTAAGTGGGGTCGGCACATCATGTTATAAACATGCAGTTTCATGATTTGGCTGCGTTTTTACGACCGGCCGCCTGCCTAACGTCAATTTACCTTAGTCGCCTTTTACGACACCTCGGTAAGAAATGAGGGTGGTACTATTCTATTCAGCCGGATACCACACGGCGTACTAATCCTACTAATATTATAATTGCGAAAGTTCATGAGTATGGATGTATGTTTATTACTCTTTCACGGCGAATCCGCAGAATCAATATTGATGAAATTTGGCACAGTTATTCCTTATATAACGGGGGTAACATAAAAGCTAAAGAAATCCTGTTAATTCTACAGGAATTGGATGACGTTAAAAAGCGCCATCTATTATCAACCTATCATACGACAACAGTCCACGAGAACGAAGTCGAAAGTAAAAGCTTGTAATGTTATAATTGATTATGCCGTGAGGTATCCGGCTGAGTAGACCACTCTTATTGCTTACCGAGGTGTCGTAAAAGGCGTTTAAGGTAAGTTGATCCGCCGTGTGGTATCCGGCTGAGTAGAATGACCACTCTCATTTCTTATCGAGGTGTCGTAAAAGTCGACTAAGGTAAGTCAACCCGCAGTGTAGTATCTGGCTGAGTAGAACAGACCACCCGCATTTCTTACCGAGGTTTCGTAAAACACGACTAAGTTAAGTTGACGTGAGCCCGGTGCCTGGTCGTAAAATACGTAGCCAAATCATGAGACAACATGTTTATAACATGTTGTGCAAACCCCACTTAAAGTGGGATATAGACAGTAGAATGATGATGAATGTATTATTTGTTCCTAAATAATTTGACCTTATTTACCATTACCATATCAAATTTTCCACTTTCACTTTTTATTTGGTTTAGTTTGCAAGACTGGTTATACCACCTTCAATGGCCAGAGTTTCGGTGGTTCCATTTAGGATGCCCGCATCTTTCTCTAAATGGAGGTCTTTTTAATTTAGAAAATATCACTCCACTTTATGTAACCAATCTTTATCGACAAGCTGTGATAGCCCAACGGTGGGACCGTGCGAATCTCTAGAGACGATCATGGGTTCAAACCCGGGCAGACACCAATGAGTTTTTCTATTAAAACTTATGTGCTCAATTGATAATTGCAATTTATCACACGCTTTTCGGTGAAGGAAAACATCATAAGGAAACCTGCATATCTCTAGAGAATTCTGGAGATATGTGTAACCTACCAATTCGCATTGAAGTAGCGTGGTAGGTCTTAGCTCCAATACTTCTCTCCAAAAATGGAGAGAGGAGACCTTTGCCCAGCAGTGGGATAGTACCTAATAGTCCGTTACTTTACTTTTTACTTACTTTATCGATATCTCGCATATAAAGTTATTCTAAGATACTCGGTAAATAGTACCCCATACGATAGAGATCATCGACAAAATACTTCGATACTGAAGTTCAAATTTACAATGAAAGACTAAAAAACTATTAAGATATGCCCCTTAGCTTTTATCAGCTATAATTTTAACTTAGAGCGTCACAGAGTAAGTGCCAGTTTTTGCATTATCTCAGAAAAGCTTCTACCAGATAATATTGTCTACATTAAATTTTTGAATGAATGAATGAATGAATGAATGAATACTTTATTGCACTATAATAATAACATACAAATAACACTACTACTACTACTTCTAAACAAACTTTTTGATTGATTTTTAGAATATTCTCATATTACTACTGCTGGGCATAGGCCTCCTCTCTCCATTTTTTTTGGAGAGAAGTATTGGATTTACTTACTTACATATTACTATACCAATTGACTGGCCCGTTGGCGCAGTGGGTAGTAACCCTGCCTTCAGCTCTACAGGTCGTGGGTTTGATTCCCGCCGAGAGCCAACATTTTCTAACAAAAATTTGTTGGTTCTTCAAGCCTGGCTGTATATTTGTAAAATTGTAAAATTATATAAGTATATATTCACCAGTTGTCTGTCACCGATAATACAAGTATTAAGTTACTTACTTTGGGGACGGTCGACTATGTGTGTAAGTGTCCCATATATTTAAAAATATATATTTTTTTTTAATTCCTTTTGCTGGTACTTGGACCTGACAAGAAAAAATAGCAAAGTATCATTAAGTTACTATTAGCATTTATATTTGTAAATAAAAATTAATTCTTATTCTATAAAAAATCCAAAAGTTCATTGTTAGAGGCAAGGCAAAGAATACGTCATTTAAAGATTAAATAAATCTGATAACATATTAGTAAACCAGTTATTTTAAACTACAACCTAAAAGGAATTGCATGCACAATTAACTCTGTGGTAAAGTAAAGGACAAAACTAAACAAAATTTAGAATTTAATCAAAGCAATTAAAAGGTTCTAAATTGCTATGCTCATCTCAAAAGTTAATTGCGTTTAAAAATAAAGCGTCTGTAAAATTATCTCCGGAATGTATGCATCGCGTTCTTATTTTTAATACGACACGAGGGACAAAATGTTACTCTGACCCTTCCCTTAAATTGAATAAAGGTGCTTTAATTTCTGTATATTTCCATAAAAAGAAATTAAATTCACACGCAGATATACAAATATATGATAGTTAAGCAAAAAAGGGGTTAAAGTTGTTTTTTAATCGGCACAAAATTATCTATGAAAAAATCAAAATACTTGGGATTTTCTACAATATTCTGGAATCATCATTCTTCTGCCCTTATCCAATCGATGGCATCCCCAACATGTTGTCACATGGTTTGACTAGGTATTTTATGACAGGCCTGACGTCAACTTGGTCGCCTTTTATGACACCTTACTAAGAAATAGGGTTGTATATTCTACTCAGCCGGCTACCATACGGCGGGTCAACTTATTTTAGTCACCTTTTACGACAAATCGGTAAGAAAGAAGGTGTTCTATTCTATTGAACCGGACACCACACGGTTATTTTTCGTGTAGTCCGTTTGCACCACAATTAAGATTCATCGACCCAAGACCCATGGATGTCAATGTCATGAAGAACTCCATAGGTTTAGGTACTTAACTAATTAGTTCATTAAGTAGCCAGATTCATTAACAAATAAAATTCTTATTTATTTGTTTCAAAGCATTAAAAATTTTCGTATCATACATGTAAATATCGAATAAAGAATTATTTGTGGTGAAATGTAGTCTTACTGTAAATGTACGAAAATGTGAAAACACTTTTTATTTTTAGTAGTGTTGCTATAATTTGTTATCAGGAGTCTTGTCTGAAATATTATTTATATCATTTAGTATCTTAGTTAAGTTAAGACTCACAGTGTAAGGTCTATACATAGACAAACATAGATATACATAGGCACCTAAAATAGTGAAATGAATGTATCAACCGGAGGTGGGCGTTATCGCTGCGAGATAGTTTGCAAATAATGCAGCCAATATCGTTTTACTTTCATTTTTCTGAATCTACATTTATAATAAAAATTATAACAATATGTTTTAGGTAATTGATAATTAATAACAAAATTCTATAGAAGATTTTTCATATGAAAACCACTGAAACTTGGTAATGTTTTAAAATTGGTAGTATCGAATTTTTTCTAGTTAAGTAACTTAATAAAATAACAACACAATTTGCAATTTTTTCTTTATTAAAGGTTTATTGTTTAATTATATCTTATATATCTTATACTTTGATTATTATATTCCTTCAATAATTTCCATTTCATTCAATTATAAAAAATCTTCTCGTTAGGAACAACTTTCCGAACCTTCAGTAAAGTTGACGGATCAAAAACACTTGTACAAGTTTACTTGAATAAAGAATATTTTGAATATGAATTTCAGTTTGTGATAAATTTTTAATTAATAAATTATTTTTACTGCCAATCATAGATATGGTGTCTCAAACAAAATATTGTCTAAAAAAAGGCTTTTATAATGCGCAATATATAAATAATATAAAATGATAATCGTAATTATTAGACTATGGGACATATAGTCAAAATTATCACCACTATGTTATTATATTTAAGATTATATACAAGGTTAGGTATTGTTTAAGCGTATTCGAAACCTATGAATTTTTCACAGTTATTAATTATTAAGAGTAATATAAATTTCATGGTGATATGATAAAGAACTTAAACCATTGTTCATAAATAACCAAAACGCCAAAGCTAGGCTCTTGTTTCTTATGAAAATTTCTCTTTAAATGATTTTGATGGAAACCACAGAGATTGCTAAATAATATTTTAAATTTTCAAAAAATAATAGGGCAGGTGGGGCTCGATCCTAGGTATTTCACCTCTCTAGACCGCCCGTTCCCCAAATGAACTACCATGACTTTACGTTTGACAGCGAAAAATTGTGATTGTATTCTACGTAAATTTCAAAAAAATTTAGAGCCCGAAAATAGAGATAAAACGACATTTTTTTAAATAAAATTTATCTAGATCGATTTTTCTCCCCTAAAACACTCTTACATGCTGAATTTCGTCTTCATTTATTTCAAGCATTGAATGCTTAACAGAATCATTCCTTACACCATATAATTTAAATGAATACCTTAGAGGTTATAGCAAAATTAAAAATAACGCGTGGCAAAATGTTACGAGAGGAAAAGTTGAAACAAACAGAGCCAGCTAATGCGTGTCCAGGTTTATTACTAGCACATACAGTACGTAGATATCGGAGGGTCAGATGGGGTGCCCCTGGTCCCCTAAGCGAAGGGGGGTGTTAACGTCGGAATCCAGATCGAAAACGTGACGTCATATTAGCCGTCAATCGTTACGTCAAACGTCAATCGATCAACCGTCGTTATAAAATTCGTCATTACAATTACATATACGTCAACGCCGTGTGGTATCCGGCTGAATAGAATAGTACCACCCTCATTACTTACCGAGGTGTCGTAAAAGGCGACTAAGATAAGTCAACCCACCGTGTGGTATTCGGCTGAGTAGAATAGTACCACCCTCATTTCTTACCAAGGTGTCGTAAAAGGCGACTAAGGTAAGTTGACGTCAGGCAGGCGGCCGGTCGTAAAATACGTAGCCAAATCAATTGACAACATGTTTGTAACATGTTGTGCCGCCCCTTAGAGCGGGATAAGGGCAGGAGGATGATGAATTAAATATACGACAACTAACTATTGTACGCGCACAACAAAATTCGTAAATACACGTATACACAACCAGCGACCTGACTTTTTATTCGAAGACGCAATCATCAACATAGTTTGGTCCTTCGAGCCGGATAGAAGGATTAAAATTCGAAAATCGTACCAAGAGGATAATCGTCCAAATTCGTAAATACACGTATACGCAACCAGAGACCTGAGTTTTTATTCGAAGTCGACAATCATCAACAGGAGGGCTTAGCTTTGGGGCCTCCCTGGAGTACATCAAATGCGGAACAGCTTAGTTCCTAAATAGTTGGTGTACTAGTTTATTTTTTGTCCCAGGTTACCTAACTCCACAACTCGGCATATAAGTAAGGATGTTTTAACACTTAGGTTGATTCAAACGGTTTTAACAAATTGAATAATTTGTTAAAATATTTTTTTATATTTTAACTTTGTTAAAACATTTTTTATAAAACATAATTTGTTAACGCATTTTATCAAATAAGTACCTAGGTGACCGAGCCTTGCTCAGTAATTTTTAAATAGATGTAAAAAAAAATTTAAAAAAAAAATTGAAAATAAAAATAAAAAATAATAAGGCTCGATCCTAGGTATTTTCACCTCTTTAGACCGCCCGTTTCCCAAATGAACCACCATGACTTTACGTTTGACAGCGAAAAATTGTGATTGTATTCAACGTAAATTAAAAAAAATTTAGAGCCCTAAACAGTGATAAAACGACATTTTTTAAAATAAAACTTATCTAGACCGATTTTTCGCCCCCAAAACCCCCCACATTTTGAATTTCAGGAAAATCGTTGGAGCTGTTTCCGAGATTCCGAAAAATATATATATATAGAAACAAGATTAACTCATTTAAATATTAAAGATATTATCCCTAAAGTTTTTTACAATTTTGCTTACAATTACTTAAATGTCGGTTTCATGTGCGCATGTTATTAATATATTCTTAATTCATTCTATTTATATTATATATCTCAATATAGAACGACTTATCAATATCTCTTACACAATAGACCAATTAACGATAATAAAGTTAAATTTTAAATGGATATTTTAACAATGCCTCCATTGTAATATATGGAAATTTTCCTCTTAATATTTGTTGCTATGTCAAGTCATTTGACGTATTTTTTTATTGTTTAATAAATAATTTATAGAATGAGGTGTTGGCTTTTGCGTTATTTGTCGCGGATTATAGCAAAATAATTTTATTAATAATTATGTTTTCTTTAATCCTTAAAAACGGACAAAAAATACTGAACTAATTTTAAAAAGTTACATCTAAGTAATACATAAATATATGTGCTTTTTTCGATTAGTACATTACTGTCCGATTGAAATTAATTTTGAAAAGAAGTAGTTTTTTGGAAGTGACATCTTTTTTATTTGTCGATCGATTGGAATAATACATACCCCTTAAGTTAACCAAAGCTTTCTACAAATGAATGAAAACATCATCGGAATTGGATCAGCGGTTACTGAGTTTAGCGCTCACAAACGAAGAGACAAACAGATAAACAGATTTTTTTTTCAGCTTTGAACCGTTACAAGATTTTTGTTTACAAATATTATAAATATGCTGACGTTATATTATACTGTGAACGTTATAAACTTTTCCCGTTATCTCATTTCAATAATTTACAAATATCTTGAGTAGTATTTATGCTTTATGTATAGAAAATGGCTATACTCATGTCTTATCCTATCGGCTTAGCCCGACATGTTAGCATCCGTAATTTTACTAGATAATAGATGTATATTATTTTGCATTCTGGATAATATTAATATACAATACATGATAAAATTTTACATCACGGGAATCGAATGCGGTCCCCCTGGTTGTCCTGCTGTTGTGACCCAGCCTTGCGCGGTAATTTTATTAATAGATAGAAAAAAAATCAATTTAAAAAATCCCGGGTATTTTCACTTCTTTAATACGCCCGTTTCCCACGGAGCCACAACTTTACAAATGACAGCAATATTATTTTTTGGATTCTATTTCTATTTTAGCAGTTATTCAGTGACCGAACATAGAAATAAAAGGGCATTTTACTTAAAATAAAACCTAGCTCGATCGATTTATTGCCCCGGAAATCGCCTACGTACTGAATTTCATGAAAATCTTTGGGGCCGTTTCCGAACTTCAGATTATATACATAAGTAACGGCCTGTTACTATCCCACTGCTGGGCATAGGCCTCCTCTCTCCATTTTTGGAGAGAAGGGTTGGAGCTAAGACCTACCACGCTGCTCCAATGCGGATTGGTAGGTTACACATATCTCCAGAATTGTCTAGAGATATGCAGGTTTCCTCACGATGTTTTCCTTCACCGAAAAGCGTGTGATAAATTGCAATTATCAATTAGACACATAAGTTTTAATAGAAAAACTCATTGGTGTCTGCCCGGGTTTGAACCCATGATCGTCTCTAGAGATTCACACGGTCGCACCGCTAGGCCATCACAGCTTTTTTATTATTTACATATATAAGATTATATACATATATAAGATTAAATCATTTAAATATTAAAGATAATATCAAATTATAGGAAATATAGGAACTTCAAATATCAACCTTGACGCAAAATTGCTTTTTCTTTACATCTCATTCAGAAACTACAGTCAGCTAGTCAATGGTATCTACCTAATTTATAACATTACGCAATTTTCATCTTGACCGACTTAACAAAAAATTAGGACTTTGTAGACGTGACGTCTGCTTATTGCTATTGGACTGATTAAAACACGTAGCCGAATTATAATTATTAAGTATAATTTCATATTTAGGGCACTTTAGCTAGGAATTTATCAAGGTTACACTGCAACCTTCCCACGGTTGTTATACCAAAGTTGAACGTGACATTTTCTTAATTTTCTACGTACTGAGTTCAGTGGAATGATACTAAGATAAATGACAAATTATAGCAGCAACCAGCTGATAAACAGTAGTCGATCTACGGCTAACAAAAACAGACGCAGCGTCACTACTTAACCGCCAATCACAAGCCGCACGCGCCACAGATCGGACGCGCGTTTTATAATCAAACCCTCGTGCAATATAAATTATTTCAGAAAATTAACTGATCTATTTTAAATTTTCGCCTATTATGATAAAAATAAATGAACTGTATACTGGCAACTGTTAATCAAAATGACTTTACGGGTCGAGGTGCCCGATAAGATCTTGAATTTAGATCCATGCAAATGCAAATCGTATGAGAAAGAAATAAAGAAGACGGAGAAGAAATTCAGTGGAAGACTGAAAGAGTTCATTAAAAAAACATGGGCGCTGAGAACTAAGGTGACAGTGGAACCGTATGTAGTATGTTATGTGCTGCCGAGTGTTTTAGCGGGATTAGCTGTACAGAATTTGTGTTTGGAGAAATCATGTCTAGTAAATCTGAAATACGACGAACAGACTTGCACCCACATAATGCAAGGACGTACACACAATTACACAGAGCAAGAGAAAAATGTACAGAAGATGGTTGCGGGTATGACTGCTTGGAGTTTCCCGTTGCAAACCGCTCTGCCTGGAATATTAGCCCTTTTTGTGGGCGCCTGGAGCGATCGAACTGGGAACAGAAAAAACTTTATGGTGCTTCCAATCTTAGGAAAGTTAATATCAATTTTCGGCATCATCCTGAGTACAGTATTCTTTCTTCAAGTGGGTCTGAACGAAACGGCTGTAATCGAGGGCCTTCCTCCAGCATTAGCTGGCGGCCGTGTTGCCATGACAATGGCAGTATACAGTTACATTACGGATATCACGAGTGATTCAGAACGGACTTTTCGTTTAGGGATTATTACGTCAATATTGACTCTGAGTAGACCGATTGGACTCGCTCTTAGTGGAATAATGACTAAACGTTTCGGTTATTATGGTGTTTTTACCGTTGCGTGTATATTTTATTTGACCGGCTTTGTGTATATCGTACTTAGACTTAAAGAGAAGAAGAAGAAAAAAATTGACAATGAAGAGACCGAAACTGTGTTCTCCATGTTCTCGGTCAAAGATTTAGCGGCAACTGTGAATGTAGCTTTCAAATCGCGCGAGGGTTCGCGGCGTTTGCAAATTATATTAGTCATGTTTGCCTACATGCTCATCGTGGGACCGGTTCTAGGTAACAAATTTGTTTATTAATAATGTTTTGTTTATAAATTCACTTCAGCTAATAGTTACAGTTCATAATCGATAAATTTGAGCAGGCACAATTAGTTTTTCATAGCAGATTATTTGCCCAATTGATAATTATTTTACTTGATATTAGCTTTACAGTCAATCTCAGATATTTTCTGAAATGTAAAAAAAATCCTGCTGATTAGACGTCGTTACCATGCTTCTATAAAGGATATATACAACTATGATCACCCATTATTGAAACTTATAACTTTTAGACGCAGCAGGATTTTAACAAGTTATAGGAAAGTAACAAATCATTACCTAACATCCTTACTCTGAATTATCGCCGGCTTTTTGTAATTAATGTATTGGCTATCATTTAAACGCTCGTACTTACCATAGAGTAAGGGAGCCATAGGCAGGCTTGTAAGTGAGTAAAAATCACAATCAATAATGACAGGGAAGATGAAACTCGTATACTTATCTTTGTCTAATCACATATAAAAAACAGAGACAGATACAGTCATTTGTTTTTTTTATTTTTTCATTGTAATAGAGCACATTTAAAGCTAGCTTCCCTAGTTTATAATAACTCTATGGTAGTTACGCGTTAGTTATTTTATAAGGCTTAGGAATTGAGCCATTTATTCTGTTTGTCTTTAGCCAAATGCATATCTATACTAATATATAAAGCTGAAGAGTTTGTTTGTTTAAACGCGCTAATCTTAGAAACAACTGGACCGACTTGAAAAATTCAGCTTCAGATAGTCCATTTATTCAGGAAGGCTATAGGCTATATAACATCAAGCTCAGATGAATAGGAGAGGAACAGCAATAAAAATTACCGTAACCATTTTTATGGTTATCAAAGACTATAATACGATTTTAATCTTTCCACGCGGGCAGAGCCGCTAGCGAATGCTAGTATGGATACTAGCATTCGCCATATTGCATATTATTACTTATGCAAATAAATAATACTATTAATTAATTATTAAATTAATATTCGCCGTGAGGTTTCCAGCTAAATAGAATAGACCACCTTCATTCCTTACCAAGGTGTCGTAAAAGGTGACTAAGGTAAGTTGACCCGCTGTGTAGTATCCGGCTGACTAGAATAGACCTTATTTCTTACCGAGGTGTCGTAAAATACGATTAAGGTAAGTTAACTTCAGGCAGGCGGCCGATCGTAAAATATCTATATAACAACAACATTTTTATAGCATGTTGTGCCTACCCCACTTATAGTGGGATAAGGGCAGGAATGATGTTGTAAAGAAAAATTAATATTGTATAAAAACATTTAAATTTAACCACAAACGCAATGCATATTCCGCATAATCAAAAAACTGACGTGTGTGATATATATTGTAGTCGTAAAAGTTACCATATGCGTTCGCGTCGCTTGATTTTATTTACATTTTATGGCTAAATGTAAATTTCCTTTTCTTTCGATACTGACAAGCTATAAACTTGTAATAAATCTCATACCGTAATATCAATCGAAATTGTATTTAACAACCTTTTTGTTTTTCATAAAATATTTGTAACATCACTGCGGAAACTCGCACATCTTTTATATTTTCATTTATTTACATTTAATTTCATTTATTTACTGCACGTCACAGATTAAAATATCATCCTCACCATCTGGATGCGTGGCGATCCACCACAGTGCGGTTTTCGAATAATTTCTTTCCGCGCACCACCATTTTATGGAACGATCTCCCTTTGGCGGTGTTCCCGGATCGGTACGATATAAGTACCTTCAAAAAGCGTATTTTCCACTTTTTTAAAGGACAGCAACACCCTCGCTCTGCGAGAGGTCGTGGGCGGCGGTGATTACTTGAGGTGCACCGCATGCTCGTTTGCCATCCTATTCCATAAAAAAAAGAAAAATTTCGTATCAAACAGTTTATTTACTGTATGTTGGCGTATAAATAAACTTATTAGAGTTTTTCCGTACCCCAGAGTCGTCGACATTACATACACTTTACATAGTACATTTATAATAGTTAACAAATTAAAATAAATAAATATATGGGACACTTACACGGTCGTCCGTCCCCAAAGTAAGTAACTTAATACTTATGTTATGGTAGACAGACAACTGGTGAATATATATTTATATTTTAAAATACATACATAAATACAAATATACACCCAGACTCGATGATCAACAAATTCTTCTATAGAAAATGTTGGCCCTCAGCGGGAATGGAACCCGTGACCTGCGTAGCTGAAGGCAGGGTCACTACCCACTGCGCCAACAGGCCAGTCGAAATTAACAAATTTTATAATTCATTTGTAAATTATAAGCTATTATTAACTAAAAAGTATAAAACATTAAAAGGTAGTTGAGTAAAAAGCTTAAAATAAAAAAAATCTCAGGAATAATAAGTTTTAATTATCTTTTATTCAATAAATATAGCAACAATTACCTTTACTTCCGACA
The DNA here is from genome assembly GCA_029227775.1 of Morpho helenor. Lineage (NCBI taxonomy): Eukaryota > Metazoa > Arthropoda > Insecta > Lepidoptera > Nymphalidae > Morpho > Morpho helenor. The sequence continues at coordinate 5,725,428 of JARGCU010000003.1, read as the reverse complement.
TTTACTTGATTTATTTATATTTGACATAATGATTTGAACCTATGGTATTAGAAAATCTTATATCTTTTCTGTCGACTATTAAATATACCTTTAACGTTTTTAAATTTAAACTATCGTGAGTAGTAATCATAGTTAATGTATAGAAACCGGCTATACTCACGTCTCATTCTATCGGGTTAGGCCGACTAGTTTCGAACGCATCCGGATCACTTATTCATGAGCTTTTTACACGACAATACCTTTTACTTTATCATTTAAAAAAGTTTGACGATACGCCATAATAATAAAATTTAAATATAAATGTAATGTGTATACATTACAATGAGTTCATGCTTCAAAGATATCTTAATTATTTTACTTAGGCAAAAATTTTTATCGGTAACTTTAAAAATACGATTTCCTCGAAATATTCCTCTGAAAAATATTAAAAATTTTGGAAATTTGACCTATCGAACAAAAGTGAGATTTCTTTTAAGTAGTTTATGCTGTAAAATTATTAACTTAACATTATTGTTAAAAAAATATTGAGTGCCTTTAATTAACTTAACGTTTTATCTAAACCAGATATAAATAAGGAAATTACCTAAACCAGATATAAATTGATAATAGATCGAACTAGAACCAAATATATAAATATTATTTCTCATTTATCATGTCGAATGAAAAATCCATAAGCAGTAAAGAGAGTAAAGAAAAAAAGTAATAAAAAATCTACGTATTTATAAGCCTTTTTCAAATTTAAATTAAATCGTTTGTTCGCTTAGTCCATAATATTAAATTGTAAACTTGCATTATAGAAAAATATACAAAAACCCGAAAAAGTTTTACGTACTACTTTGTCTATAGTATATACCTATTGCAATTTTTTTTATAATGTTTTCTTTTTTGTATTCTGTTGCACCGAATCATGCGGTCTTAGTAAATAGCACATATGATGCTCTTTTGTAAACATTTCGATACCAGCGTATTTACCCCCTAACCGTATTCCGTATGACATAATGCTATTCAATGACTGTTTCAATGTTAGTAAGTATGCCGCTGAAATATTTTACCGATAGAATTATTATTTCTGTAGAAACTTCAACGGAGGTTTTGGATCTGAGATCATTCTAAAAACAAAGTATTTATAAGAAGTATGTATGTAAAGGTGAAATCTTAAATGTAACCCACTTTCCGGTGTCCAACTGAGCTGCAATTTTACATACTTGCCCAGTCCCAGAGATAATCCATGTTTTTGATAAGTAGGAACTGATTCTGTTAATAATATTGGCTCGAGATGAGGAAAACTCCTCAACGGTTAACAACCGGAACATGAAATTTTGTTAAAAGCTCTTATGTATTATAAGTTTTCATTATGTTTAACTTATATTTTGAATTTCTAATTTAGAAACAATATTAAGAAAAGTACGAAATATTATTAAATTTTACTTTAATATTTTTTTCTTAGCAACATTTATTATTCAAAAGCAATTATAGGTTAAAAAAATAAGTATGTAAATTCAATAGTTGTTAATGACAAACATTTCTCACTTTATCTATGGAGTTTTAAATTTGCATATCATATTAGTCTTTTAGAAAAAAGTAAACTTTGCGAGTATATTATAATTTATAAACTTTTAATTTTTAAATATTGTCTTTTTTACTACGTAAATAAGTTAGCGATTTACCGTTAGTGAGTGTGAGAAAAAACTGGGATAAAACGAATTTTTCAGCCTTTTCCGAGATTACGAACATCTTCTATGTATGTATGTATGTATGTATATATCTATACATACATACATACATACATACATAGAAGATTAACTCATCTGAATATTAAAATATTAAAGATAATCTATGATTAATTTTAAAAGCTGTGATGCCTTAAGCATGAGCTAAGGATTCGTGGGTTTAAGCCTAGAAGATCCTAGATCACTCCTGAGACCTAGGATCTCCTGGGTTTTAGACCCTCTAAGCACTCCCAGATCCTCCACTCAACTAACACTCAGAGGTTTAGCCTACACTTATAATGGCCTGAACACAGGCCAGGCACTAAGTCCTGTGAGATCCTCACACAGCTCGAGTTAAAAGGTTCGCATCGAGTCCCTTACGCCGGTTGCTCCTGTGCAACCAAGGTGACCCTACGTAGGTTTAAATCCAGAGAGGGTACTTTATTTTACTTAAAACGTTAGTGTTTTAAACATACTTCTACTGAAACTTCAATTATAATAAAGTTATTGTAATCATCAACCTTCATTATTTCATCATTCATTATTACCTCATCATCATCAATCACCATTGAGCTGTGATAACCCAGCGTTGAGACCGTGCGAATCTTTTAATAGTTCAAACCCCAGCCAGGCACCAATGAGTTTTTCTCTTAAAACTTATGTGTCTAATTGTAGTTGAAATTTATCACACGCTTTTATGTGAAGGACAACATCGTGAGGATGCTTGCATATTTCTAGAGAAATCTGGTGATATGTGTAACCTACCAAATACATTGAAGCGGCGTGGTAGGTTTTAGCTCCAACCTTTCTCTCCAGAAACGAAGAGAGGAGGCCTATGCCAGGCAGTGGGTTAGTAACAGATATAACTTTACTTTATAGGTTATACCTATAAAGTAAAGTCCTTTATAGTACCTATAAAATAAACAACATCAATTCTAAGTAAAGAATAGATGTCCTTTAAGATCGCGCTACCATAACAAACGAATATATTAAATACCTTAGTTATTGTAATATATTAAGGTTATTGAAAACGAGTCCTATGCCCAGCTGTGGGATTGTAATAGGCTGTTTGCTTTACCTTTTTTTAATCATCATTCTCTCGTTTATAGTTAATTTAGTTTCATCTCGCAATCATCATTATGTAATCTATATATAGCGACAGAATTTAATTGGTGTGATCAGACTATCGTAATGACTGCAGTTCCCTATCACTCAAGGAAATGGAAAATATTAGTTTAGCAATGGGATTTTAATAGGCTTTGAACTTATTTTATCATTTTATTAATGGATTCCTACCTACCCATTAAAATTCGAGTTTGTTATCACACTTGAGGTAGTGATACGTCAACAGTAATTGGTTATTCGCTTTGTATCAAGCTCTTAGCTGTGAATGTTTGGACTTTGTAAGTGTGAATTTGCGTACCGTTTTAAATTATGTTTCAAATTATATCATGAAACTACACATATATCTGAAGTTGTCACCGACATTTAAGCAATTCATAGAATTAGGATTCAAAATATAGCATGAAAGTATAGAAATAATAGACATCCAAATAATTTGTACAATTATGCGTTACTTTTCGGATTTATCTTTAATATTTAAATGAGTTAATCTTATATACACACACACACACACACACATTTTTTTATTTTTTTTATTATGAATATATGCGACACTTACAATACCCGGTCGTCCATCCCCAAAGTAAGTAACTTAACTGGTGAATGTATACTTATAAATTTTTTAAATACATACTTAAATACAAATATACACCCAGGCTCAAAGACCAACAAATTCATTTTATAGAAACGGGGTCACTACCCACTGCGCCAACGAGCCAGTCATAATATAATATAAACACACATATATATATATATATATTTATATCTTTTTTTCTGAATCTCGGAACTCGGACGGCTCCAACGATTTTCATGAAATTTAGCATGTGGGAGTTTTGGGAAAAATCTAGATCTAGCTAGGTCTTATTTAAAAAAAAATGTTTTTGGGCCTTAAAAATATGATAAAATGAATCGGCGCCTTCTTTCTTTTTTTTTTTTTTTTTTAATATCTTTAAAATAATACAAAGCACTCGGTCATTTAGTTACTAATACAAATCTAATAAATTAGAAAATATATCTAAAGCTAAATGTAGAGTACATTGAGTTTTCATTCCTGATACATGCAGGATTCGTAAAAACGCATGCGACCTCCACCAGCATAATACACAATCACTATTACAAACTCAACAATAGTTTCGTCTTATAACCGAAGCATCATCAGGAGATAGACATCACGACAAAATTATATGCGATTTTACGATGGGCTACAGTTCTGAGCTTTTGGGTAGTTATTAATAAATAGCAACAGGTAATTACAAATTTATTTTTTATTAGCTACAACAAACAAAACGCTTATTAATTAAAATTTCATACAAAACGGTCAACTACTAGAGCGTGGTCAATTACTGGTGCACTTTACAGGTTTAAAAAACAAAGTAGTCTGTCATATTACCGGTAAACGAATATTAAACTAGATAATTCGGGCCAGTATTGACTGCTTAATAAGCAAACTATTCGAACATCTTTGTTTACCGTACAAGTAATTCTTATCTAGGGTTAAAGTTCACAAGCACGTGATTAGTATAGTAAATACGTAACCATTCAGGAACAAAAAGAACAACAAAAAAAATACTTAAGACCAGAATTAAATTTACTGATAGCTGATCAATATACTCGTATATAATTATTTTTTCATCTTCGTACTTTTCAAACAATTTTGAACTGGTTTTTAATATAAAAACATGACATGATTATGTTTAATACAAATGTATCATGATTTTCAAAAATGATTCACTTCAAGGAAAAATTAACTGCGTTTCGATGTCGTGAAGAATCAAATTTTTATGGCATTAGTGTTAATATACGCAAAAAATAATTGACTGCCCCGTTGGCGGTTTTGGCAGGGAACCCTTGCCTTCGATTCCACGGTTCGCGGATTCGATTCCCGCCAAGGGCCAACATTTTCTTTTATTAATTTGGTGGTTCTTCGAGTTCGGGTGTAATTTTATATTTAAGTATGTATTTATAACTATATATATTTACCACTTGTCTGTCACATAACACAACTAATAAGTTACTAAGAGACGAATGTGTGTGTCCCATATATTTATTTATTTAATTTTAAGTTTAAGTTTCTCAGTCAGCTGACTCCTATATTCACATCAAGGACCATTTGTGGTTATTAACTGTTTAATGTAAACATTTCCCTTGTTCCTTTCCATTGTTTAAACATTTCCCTTCAGTAAACACAAAAAATGCTGCTTAATAATTTAAGACACAAAACTTAACACCATATTTACATACGAACTCGAAACAATCTTTAATATTTAAATGAGTTAATCTTTTATGTATATATATTTTCGGAATCTCGGAAACGGCTCCAACAATTTTTCTGAAATTCAGCATGTTGGCGGTTTTGGGAGAGAAAAATCGATCTAGCTAGGTTTTATGTAAAAAAAAACATTTTATCCCTGTTTTTGGGCATTGAAAAATACTATAATTTATATTGAATTGAATTTTTGCCATAAACTGTCAAGTCAGCGTAGCTCATTCGGGGAACGCGATTCGCGAGAAATGAAAATACCTAGGATCGAGCTCCACCTGCCCTATTATTTTATTTTTTTGAAGTTTCTTTTTTTTATTTTGTAATAAATTACCGAGCAAGGCTCTATCAACCAGGTACTTGTTATAAAAGGTTGTTGTTAGTAAAGAAAGCATCTAAAAAATATACAATTTCATCGATCATATTCATTTTCATATTATATTTTCACGTATAAAAATAATTACCTGGTTGATCGAGCCTTGCTTGGTAATTTTTAACAAAATAAAACATAATTGAGTAGGTGGTGCTCACCAACTAAAAACAGGGATAAAACGATTTTTTTTTAAATGCAACCTAGCTAGACCGATTCCCCTCCCCCAACCTCTAGCACGCTGGATTTCAAGAGAATCGTTGGAGCCGTTTCCGAGATTTCGAAAATATACATATACATATATACAAGATTAAGTCATTTAAATAATATAAATAATTATAATTAATAGATTATGAATTACATATAAATATAAAAAATTACGTTTAAGAAAAAACTTCGTTAAAGTTAATCACAGATAACAATAATTTCTTTCGGTTGGTTCTTTCGGTGAACTGGAATATTGAATGGAATGCAAGCCACGATGGCTTATCAGTGCATTATAATTATTAAGTTAAGACGGATTGATTCTTTCCACGGAAAATACTTGAATTTCACCGCTTATTCATTGAAGTTTATTTATTTACCCAGTTTAAATATTAAACATAAATGAAATATTGCGAATATTGTAGCAGGTGCTTATACCTTGCAATTCTTTTTACTTTAAATTCATTTACATTCATTCATTCTCATGTCCAACTAACTGCCGAGTCGGCACAATACGTTTTAACCATATTGTGATGTAATTTGTCTAGGTATTTAACGACCGGCCGCCTGCCTGATGTCAACTTACCTAAGTCGCGTTTTCAACCTCGGTCTGAAATAAGGGTCTATTCTACTCAGTACCTTAAATATTGTAACTTTGTTGACAAGGTGTATCACTACATAGTATAAAACAAAGTCGCTTTCCCTGTCTGTCCCTATGTCCCTATATCCCTATGTATGGTTAAATCTTTAAAACTACGCAACAGATCTTGATGCGGTTTTAATAGATAGAGTGATTCAAGAGGAAGGTTTATATGTATAAAAACATTCAATACGGAGTAGAGAAATACTATAATTTTTGAGGTTTCTAATGTGATGTCGTAAATAATTACATTTTTTCCGCTTACATTGAAAACGCAGGCTGAACCCTACGAGATATATCAGAATAATGTACTAAGTATTTGTACACCTTAAAAAGGTCTACAGGAAAGTCCGCGAAGGTATATGTCTATCTCTTATGGATAACCCACAATAGCATTTTTTTGTCATTTTCTTTTTACGAAAAATAATGTCTTATTTTCGAAGCCATTTTAAACAATACAGCATTAATCATTATTCAATTAAGTGCCTTAAATATATTGTTAATTTAATATATCAATATGGCCGTTTACAGAATGTAATTTAAATTACCATTTAAGAAGATATTACAGATTTAAAATGCAGGGACATAGCGGTTTTTGTTTTACTCCAAATTTAACGCGTGCGGGCCACGGGCAGTAATGAATAAATCAAAACTACTGGATCGATTTTAATCATTTTTTTCACTGAGTCACATAGGCTATATATTTTATACACGTGAGAGGACGGAGCCCGTCGTTGGTAGCAAATATACTCGCATTTAAACAAAGATACCTTAAGGGGCAAATGTTAAGATATTATTAATCGTTTGCAACCGCCTCCAACGTGATCTATCTGGATATGTATGAGCATATATTGATAATAAATATTACCAATAATGCTCACGTATTATTGTAACTGTTATAAATTGATATTGTTTATTAATTTTACCACATCTACTAAAAGACATGTATCATTGATATCATTTACTTGCGAAAGAAAAAAAACAGCCTTTTTAAACGGTTTGATTTTATACATATCGCACGCTTAGTATTAAAGTGACCTAATTCAAATTTTTTTTGGCAAATTGCAATAAAGCGTAGCGCTTACAAAACTTGTATGTGGTAAAAGATCCAAAACCATAAAGAGGAAAAAATATTACGTTTTTAAATAGTTCCTAGCGTGATGATATTGATATAAAGATTACTATGTATCTACCTTAATTAGGCTTATTTTCAATTAGGTCACTTTAATACTAAACGTGTGATAGACTTCTAAGTTATACTATATGAAATTAATGAAAAAATTGGAGCAGCAGGGTAGGACCTAGGACTCTAATCACATCATAATCATCAATAATCAGCATGTTATAAACATGCTGTAACATGATTTGGCTGCGTTTTTACGACCGGCCGCCTGCCTGACGTCAACTTACCTTAATCGTATTTTACAGGCCTCCTCGACACCTCGGTAAGGAGGGTGGTCTATTCTACTAAACCGGATACCACACGGTGGGTCAACTTACCTTAGTCGCCTTTTACGACACCTCGGTAAGAAATGAGGGTGATCTATTCTAGTCAGCCGGGTACCACACAGCGGGACTTTAGTATTTTTTAAATATTAACTTAAATTATATGGTAAAGAATATCATAATGATAAGCGCTAAATGTAAGTAACATGTGATGAAATTACACCAATTTTGGTGCAGCGAATTAGTCGTGAACGTGTAACGGACAGACACACTTTCGCATTTATAATATTAATATGGGTGATATGGTCGTGCCAAATTGTTTATTGATGTTTTACTTCATGAATTAGGTAGTATTATATTTCAAAAGTAAGATAGACTCCATCTCCTGATGATGCTTCGGTTGCGGGGCGAAACGATTGTTGAGTTTGTGATAGTGAACGTATATAGTGCTTGTGTATCGTGGTGGCGGTGGTGGAGGTTTGTGCATGTGTTTTTTACGACTCCTGCATGTATCAGGTATGATAACCGATTGTCCACTCTACATTTAGCATTATATATATTTTCTATTTTACTTCATCGCGGATTATAGCAAAAAAAAAATATTATTACTTTTGTATTATGGATCTCCGCAAAGTTACGCCTAATTCTATAAAGTATTATATTTATTATTGTTGTCCCAATTAGTTTATCTTTAACCCACATTTTTTGTGTATAATTCTACATCCGAACGATAAATATAGCACAAACGAAATCAGAACAGTTTAAATAATGATGAAATGTAATTGTACATTATTGCATGCTCTGGCGATCAACTAATAGTGCTAGACGGTTTGTATAAGCTAGTATCAAATACCATTAAATGAATACCTAAACAAAACGAAAGTTATTCTCTCAGCAGTTCACTAATCTACCTTCTTGTGTCGGAAATTATTTAATTGACGAACGTTTATCGTAAAGTAATGGCTTGTTACTATAACAATGCTGTCCATAGACCTCCTCTCTCCTTCTGGAGAGGGTTGGAACTTAGACATGCGAGTGCCACGCTGCTCCAATGCGGATTGGTAGGTTACACATATCTCAGGAATTCTGTAAAGATACGGTTTCCTCACAATGTTTTCCTTTAACAAAAAGCGTGTGATACAAAGCGGCGGTAGAGAATTGGTAACGGACTTGAATCCCGGCTATTATATTACCGACGTGAACCCACTCCCCTAACACAGGCACTTAGCTTTCCTGGAGAGGTTAACAAGTTTACTAGTGATTTGTAACCCAAAATTGTTAGTAACCTTTTTTTAAATTAAAATCAATTATTACAGAAAAACTAGTTGGTAACTGCTCGGGGATTCAAACCATAGCTCCTTATAGAGACGCACAAATTCTCACCGTCCAGCTTCACAGCTTTAACGATTATCTACTAAGGGAAAAATCCATTACAAATACTAATTTATACAGAAATCCTTTTATATTAAAATGGAGTAATTTACTGACAGTCGTAACGCACTTGAAACTTAGTTATTGAATTTGTTTGAGTGGAGTTCGTAACATGTATACAACATTCGCAAAGTACCACGTTTATTAAAATCTTATAACTGACCGAACCGTTACGTCGTTACGTCAACCATTTTAGTGGACTAATTTTTTTTTGCCATATTCCTATGAATATGGTCTTCACTATTTCTGTGATGTTTGTGATTGCTTATGATAAGGAAGGGAAGTCTTACCTCTATATAACTGCTATAGGTATTTAGGTGCATTGACTTTTTCCATGACATTAAGAAGCGCTTAAGGGAAACGTCATAAAGGAAGATAAAAGTCCCTATGGTGGTCGAAGTTCTGTATGAATCACGGACAGCCTTTGTTCGTCCGTTTATATTAGGGTACTATATCTGTAACTGGACATTACGGACTTTACTTACAAATTACATTCAACTTCTATTCTTAGTAAAGTTGAGTCATATATTGTCTATGACTCTGCAGCATTAAATTTCATTTGGACTTCCGGAAGTAGGTGAAAAATTGGTTACTGCCTTGAGTCATACGGACACATTTAAGAACTAAAATAATGACCAACCAGTAAATAAAATGTCTGTGTAATATTTTTTAATTATCTTTAAGATATAATATAACAATGCAGATAGATAGGTTACACATATCTTCCAAAATTTCTAGAGATATGCAAGGTTTCGTCAGAATGTTTTCTGTCACTGAAAAGCGTGTGATAAATTGCAAATATCAATCAGATACATACACAAAAAACTCATCAGTGACTATCCGAGGTTTGAAACCGTGTCTTCAAAAGAGTCGCTTGAGGTTCCAAAGAGGTGTCACTGCTGGGCTATCAAAACGTTCTATATATATATATATAGGCAATCGTTATTTATTAGTTGTATGAGACACTTTTGGGACATCTAAGTTTATATTGGGCCAATTTAGGCTATGAGAACGACAATCTTATAAAGAGACGATCTCGACTAGACGCTTAGGTTAGGTTGTGTGATGGACAACGGTGACGGTGTTTATCTCGTTAAAGCAAATAGATGATGTCATTGCCCAAAATATGAGCTGTAACATGTTAATTGAACGAAAACCCATACAATAAATACGACGCTAATGGATGTTGGGAACATAGAAGTGTTGTTTGATGAACATCAAAAATAGCAAATCTAACAGTTTAACCAATGTCAATGACTATGTAGAATATAAATCGTGTGATAACCGAACGGTGAGACTATGAGATCCTTCAAGGGGTCAAGAGTTTAAACCCCAGGAAGGCGCAAACAGGTTTGTTTTTTTTTTAACGTATATGCCTAATTCATAATGGCAATTTATTAAACGCTTTTCAGTGAAGGAATTCACCGTTAGAAAACCCGCATATTTCCAGAGAATCCTGGGGATATGGTGTTACTTACCGATCCGTATTGCAGCAGCATCGTGGAACCTAACTCCATCCTTTCTTTTCAAAAGGGATAGCCTAGGCCCAGCAATGGGATAGTAATCCTCCTCCTCTAATCGATTTCCTCAATGTTATCTTGATTAATTACGGAACCTTCGACTGAAGAATGTCATTTTTCCGTCTGCTACGATCCGCACCTACGCGAATAGCATCGGACAAGTTTCGAGCACTGTTCGAATTTGGTCGGTCCAACACATCAGACTTATTCCACGTGATCTTTTCCCATCAATCTTTCCGGTCACAATCAGCTTCTCGAGACTATCGCCTGTTTTCTGTGCGATGTGTCCAAAGAACTCAAAGATGAGGCGGAGGTATACTTTGGACAGAAGTGGTTCTGTATTTACAGTTGCTCTAGTATCGACTTATTAGTACGGTGAGCCGTCCACGGTATCCTTAGCATTCTCCTCCAGCACCACACCTTGAATGTGTTAATGCGTTTGCGATCCGCCACTTTCAATGTCTCTGAACCATACATGAAATAGGAGAATACAAGAACAAGAGTTAACATGACGAGTTGACCCGGGTGGTATCCAGCTTATTAGAATAGACCACCCTCTTTCTTACCGAGGTGTCGTAAAATACGAATATGGTAAGTTGACGTCAGGCAGGCGACCGGTCGTAAAATGCGTAGTCAAATCATTTGACAACATGCTATAGCATAGCGACACAACTTAGAGTGGGATAAGGGCACGAGAATGATGAAGAGTTGACACGAGTATCTTTTTTGGTTCCATCGTGATATTGTGATATTAAGATAGTAATAGCCGGTACCGTTAATTTAAAGTCTACTAAATTAAAGTGAAGTAAATGTATATATACACAGCCAGGAAGGTACGGTGAATGAATCGCATTAACCTACAACAAGAGATCGAAAACCGAAAAAGCAATTTTTATTTATAAGGTAGCACATATTTTATTAAAAAGGCTATATCTTCAGTTGTATAGATGTAATTGCAAGTAGTAGTTGCAATCTGCTCCGAATTAAATATTTAAACATCTCAAATGGAAGACGGGATTACTTTGTAATAAAGAGCTTCTTAAAGGAAATTTATATACTTAATACCAAACATTGTACATATTATTAAACTTACCTAGTGTATTGTTAACAAACCTTTACCAATACGTTATCTTTACCAAACGTTAAAAAATATAAAATAATATTATTCCAAAATGAATGTTTCGATCAAAAATATCCATAACATAACCACATAAACTAATATAATTTAATTTATATTTAAGCATTAACCTGCGCCAGATGGTGTACCAAAAAATGTCATAGCGTACCAAAACCTGCTAGTTCGTAATACAGCAGCGTTGTGGGTATAAAATCAAACAGTGGAATAGTGATGGACTGTTTTTTTATTCTAATCAGGGAGTACCACAAAAAAATAGATATCTACCACAATGCTCCAATGTGGATTGGTAGGTTACACGGATCCTAAGTATTCTCTAGAGATATGCAGGTAGAAAAGCTTATTAGTGCCTGCGAGAGTTTTAACCCAAGACCCCCTCAAAAGAGTAGCATGGTGTTAATGCTCGGCTATCGTTGAGCATTTCATCACATCGCGCGTTGCATATGGTGGCTTATTAATAATAACAATTAATAAGCGCTTTTCGGTGAAGGAAAGAATCATGGTAAAACCTGTTTATCCCTGTGTAATGCAATATATGTAACCTGCTAATCCGCAGCGTTGTGGGTTAAGTTGCAATCCTCCTTTTTTAGAAGAGAGAAATCTTTATCAAGTAATTGAATACATCATCTCAAATAAATTGTATATATGTCTCATATACAACTGAGTTTATAAATCCCACACAGGCGTGGTGGTGGTGGACGTATCCAATAGTGGAAACTATCCCCCTAACCTCGGCTAAGTTTGACTCACAGGCGAATTAAAAAAAACGTGGTAGATATTTAAACATATTAACCTCGATAGTATAGTTTCAGAGTTATTACATTCCTCTTGAAAAAAGCTGCGGTAGGCCAGCGGTAATACCGTGCGACTTTTTCCTGGAGGTCACGGGTTCAAACCTGGGTAGACACCAATGAGTTTTTCTGTTAAAACTTATGTGTCTAATTGATAATTGAAATTTATCACACGCTGTTCGGTGAAAGGAAAACATCGAGAGGAAACCTGCATATCTCTAGAGAATTCTGGAGAATTCTGGAGATGTGTAACCTAGCAATCCGCATTGGAGCAGCGTGCTAGGTCTTAGCTCCAAACCTTCTCTTCAAAAACGGAGGAAAGAGGCCTATTCTTAGCAGTGGGATAGCAACAGGCCGCTACTTACTTACTTACTTACTTACATTCCTCTTACTCTTCTTATAGATTGATTATAAGGATCTCAACTTACTGCATGTTCTTTAGGGGTAAAGTTCACTCTTTATGTCCAGCTTTGTCTTTTATTAATTTGTATTAGCGTTGCGCAGAGCCTGTTAAACATAATGTTTGCAGATGGCCGACGCTCAATGGACTCCATTGATTAATAGATGTTTCGTTTGGAATAAAGGTGAGGCGCAGATGACGTACTGGTTCACTCGCTACAAGTTCAAATTCACCGAAATCGACTACAGTTTGTTCCTCACGTACTCCGTCCTGGTCGGCTCTATTGGTAAGTGGTCATACAATAAATTTATATATTTCATATTTAAGTTTAAATTTAAGTAAGTTTATATATTTCATATTTATTTTTATTAATTAATATGTAATTTAACTTGTATGTGTGTTTTATTTGTTCTTTAAGTTTTATCTTTTTTGGTTTATGTTTTTGTTTCGTTTGTCTTATAAGTATGTATTGTATAACTGTTTGTCTTCTTAATAAATAAATAAATAAATTTACCTAGGGGTTTAGTACTAATATTACGCTGCCAACAATATAGCATAATATAGTTTCGTCCATTCTTTGTATTCGTTATACAGAGTGGTACCTACCTTCAATCCGACATTAAATAAATCCACTGTTTACTTAAACGTATAAGATAACTAAGGCATAATTCAATTTTTTTTAATATTGTTTAAATTAATGTATTTTCGAATAATACAAAAAAAGCCAGATCTGGCTTTCTTAACAATGGTCGACTGTCCTAGCGCGGCGCGCTTGTTCAAAAAACAGGAGGAAACAATAATTATAGTTTTGTCTCCTTCGCACTTGTTACACACTTTAGCGTATCGGCCAAAGTAATGCATTACATACGAAATGTAGTGATGCGGTCATTCACCCTTCTATATCATGTATCTTTTATTCAAAACGTAAAATAATTCCATTACTTCACTAAATTAAATTCTTCTGTAGCCTGATATTCTTTATGTAGGCTGCTAAGACACACCTTAGGTACTTTGGAATTAAAAATTAATGTCGTATTGACGGTGCCACCCTATATATTATTTTTGTTTGGTAGTTTTAGAGTCTTTAGAGGTATGTAGTTTAAAGTTTATCAGAGAGGCACAGATAAACGATCAAACGGTTTTTTATAATATTTTTATAACAAGGGGTTTTTTTTTAATATGTAGTGGCAATATAAAAGATATACTACACCATAATACAAGTTGATTAGAAATATGAATCGTATGGAAACAGTTTTTCTAGGACTTGTTTAAGAAAATTCTATTGTTTTAATATAACAGGTCATTCGTTATTCATAATTTTCATAATATCCATGGTTTAAAAACCATAATAACGGGTATATGTGCAATATACGATTACGCGAAAGCTTCTAATCTCTCTCTCTCTTCTAATCTAATTCTCATACTGTGTACTTAAAAAAAAATAGTTACGGTATAAAGATGTAGACCACCCTCATTTCTTACCGAGGTGTCGTAAAAGGCGACTAAGGTAAGTCGATCCACCGTGTGGTATCCGGCTGAGTAGAATAGACTACCCTAATTTCTTACCGAGGTGTCGTAAAAGGCGACTAAGTTGACCCACCGTGTGGTATTTGACTTAGTAGAATAGGTCACCCTAATTTCTTACCAAGGTGTCGTAAAGGGTGACTAAGTTAAGTTGACCCGCCGTGTGGTATCCGACTTAGTAGAATAGACCGCTCTAATTTCTTACCGAGGTGTCGTAAAAGGCGACTAAGTTAAGTTGACCCACCGTGTGGTATCCGACTTAGTAGAATAGACCACCCTAATTTCGTACCGAGGTGTCGGCAAAGGCAACTAAGCTAAATAAACATCAGGCAGGCAACCGGTCGTTACATACGTAGCCAAAACACTTTACAACATGTTTAAAACAAGTTGTGTCTACCCCACTTAGAGTAGGATAAGGGTAGTAGTATGAATTATATGAAATCTAGACCCAGGTCTATTAATGGACGTCGCTCAGCTGAGACGACGGTAGATAGAATTCTATTTTTTATAAGATTTCAACAAAGATACATTACAATAGTATGGTGATGTAATAATTTCACGTAATCCGATTGTAATTGTTCACTTGCATCATATGATATGAAACATTACTACATTACTATCAACAGATATGCCTGTGTAACGACTTTGACAAAAATTATGTAATTACTAACAATACAGCGTCTCCACCCGCGTGGAAAGTTTAGAACCGTAATGTGGTCTTTTGATAACCATAAAAATGGTTAAAGTAGGTTAACCTTCAAGGCTAGACATATGCTGTCGCGGACTTTAATTTAGAACTTTTAGAGGGCAACAATTTCGTGATACATGATTTTTTAATAACTTTCACCGTTTCTTTAGCACGTGCAAGAAAAACCTCCGTTTTTTTTCCGTTTTTTTCCGTTTCGCAATATTTTTATTGCTGCTCCTCGCCTATTCATCTTAGCGCGATGTTATATAGTCTATAGCCTTCCTCGATAAATGGACTATTTTATACTGAAATAATTTTTTTTTTCGGTGTAGTAGTTCCTGAGATTAGAGCGTTCAAACAATCAAACAAACTCTTTAGCTTTATATATTATAGATATATATAGTATAGATTGCTTAAGAGCAGTGATCCTCTTTGTAAAAAACCACCCAATACAAAAATGACAAAATTGCTTTATTCACAACTAAATACTTTATATAAGCAGGCGTCACTTTGCGGAATTTCATAGTACGGAAATTATTATCGATATTATTTTATTTTGCTGTAATCCACGTTTGTTAAGAGAATCTATGTAATGCTAAGTGTAGGAAGCAGGCAACGTCACATACCTTATACATGCAGGACCAGTCACCACACGTATCACAAAACGACGCAACAACATTACGATTTTGTCGTGAGCCTATTTTCCTGATGATGCTACGGTTACGGGGCGAAACGATTGTAGAGATTGTCATAGTGAGTGTGTGTGGTGATTGTGAGGTGTGTTGTTTACGTTGCAAATGTACTTTTTATTTTTGTTATATGATTAGTGTCTTCTGATAAGATGCTTGCTACGCCTGACGGTTCTACCCGCGATAAAGAGGTATTAAGAAGGATGGAAATGTAGATTATAGATGAAAATTGCTTTTTTTTAATTTTCTAATGTTACGCTAAAAAAAATTTCTTGGAAAATAACATTCTCATGTTAATAATGAATGCAATAAAAAAGAATTTAAGAAATGGTTCTATCCGTTTACGCGTGATGATGACCAAAAGAGATATAGAGATTATCATTTTTTCAAGATTTAAGATCCGGACTTCGGCTCAGTGGTGTAAATGTCAGACGTAAAACAGAGAACAAGTTAGGTTAAAAAAGCCTACAAAGGTTGCATCGGACATGTTATTATAAGAAATTTTATCTAAAGCGATATCATATAATTTGATTGCATCCATTTCATTTGTTTCTTTTAATGCATGCAAAATTGTCTGATATTGTCAGTAAACTGACTTACTAACGGAAGAAAATTTAAAACATATGTTTAAGTTTTATATATAGCCGTTCCTCTAGTACAGACTTATTAGTACGATCGACCGCTTTAAATGTCCAAGTCTCTGAATCATACATGAAAATGGAGAATACAAGAGTTGACACGACGAGTTGTGCCGTGTGGTATCTGGCTGAGTAGAATAGGGTGGTCTATACCACCCTTATTTCTAACCGAGGTGTCGTAAAAGGCAACTAAGGTAAGTTGACCCACCGTGTGGTATCCGGTTTAGTAGAATAGACTAACCTCATTTCTCACCGAGGTGTCGTAAAATGTCATATTTTACAACACCTCGGTAAGAAATGAATGAAGAAAGATAAGTTTAGTTGACGTCGTGCAGGCGGTTGTCGTAAAAACGCAGGCAAATCATGTGACAGCATGTTTATAACATGTTGTACCGGTCCTACTTAGAGTGGGATAAGGGCAGGAGGATGATGATGTTTAAGTTATATTATTTAGGGATAAACATATCTTTCTGCTACAGGCGAAGGTATTCGCGTTATGCTAAAACCTTATTTCTTCTACACTTTTTTATAACGAGTCTTAAGTGGTGACATTATTATATTGTTAAATTTATATTGAATAAAGTAAAATAAACCCTTTTTTGCAGGTTCCTTCATAACCATATATTTGTTCAGTAAAAGATGGAATATCGATGACAGCATTATTGGGATAGTGGCCTGCCTTAGCAGAATTGCTGCTAGTGTGATATATGCCCTAGCTCCTACTAGAACGGTCTATTTCCTAGGACCTGTTCTAGACATGTTCAGTTCCGCTGGAGCCACGTCCTTACGGTCAATTGCTACGAAACTTGTGAAAGCTGATGAAGTTGGTAAGTCAAATATTAGTTACTCATTTATATCGTTTTAGATACATAGATAGAAATTCTTTATTGCACACACATTACATTACACAAAATATAAATAGAAAGAAACTTAACTTAAGAAACATAAGACGTGCAAAGGCGGTCTTATTGCTAAAAGGAATCTCTATCAGACAACCTTTGGATAAAGCAGAAATAGTAAGATAAAAATGAGATAGGTGCATCAAAAAAAACAAGTCTAACAGTGTTTTAGATTTTTTTATTTACAATAAAATACACAACTTAAGTACATCTTAAATTATTTACACGCTAGTACTATACAAATCATTCCCACGAGGAATGGTCCTGAGAATTCCGGCAGCGTTTCGCCGTTGAATCGCTAAGCTGATTCTTTGTACGAAAAAGGAGCCAGCTCTCTTGTCACGTAAAGAGGCTGATAATCAGAGTCAGAATGGATATTTTTTTGCACTTTGATGCAAAGGCCCTTCACAAGGCTCACAACTGCAAACCTAGCGGTAACACCTTGCGACTCTTTCTAGGAGGTCAAGGGTTCAAACCCGGGCAGACACCAATGAGATTTTCTGTTAAAACTTATGTGTCTAATTGATAATTGCAATTTATCACACGCTTTTCGGTGAAAAAAAACATCGTGAAGAAACCTGCATTTCTCTAGAGAATTCTGGTGATATGTGTAACCTACCAATCCGCACTGGAGCAGCGTGGTAGGTTTTAGCTCCAAACATTCTCTCCAAAAACGGAGAGTAGAGGCCTATTCTCAGCAGTGGGATAGTAACAGGCCGCTACTTACTTAGTTTATATGAGAAATTGGACGACAGCCGGAACAGTTTTTGTAAACTTTGCTTACTTCATGAAATTCGTTGACATGAAAGCCTTAAGGCACCGAATAATTTGAAGACGAGTCTAAATCCTTGAGCCGCCCTTCTCAATATTAATGTTAATCGAAATACTGACAACCCTACGCCAACGCTGTAGACTGTGCGATTGCACGACAACTTACCGAATCAAAGGATTTAGCTGAGCTTAGTTCCATAATAGACTGCAGTACACACATGCAGACTCGAATGGAACCTTACATAATAGGGAAAGCTTATCCAGTCATGTTTTGACTTGACTTATGCCGTGGAGTCTTTTTTGTTCTCTATTTATCAATCTAATTATTATTTTAATCTAGCACTACATATATAGTAACAATAGTATTTCCAACCATTTATTTAACTTTGACGTATAAACGCTTTTGAAATTTCGTACTAATTATAACAATAAAAACCACAGTAAGCGAATGCAATACATTATGGGCAATTTGTTTTTTAAAATTAGTAAGGTTACTTGCTAATTATCACCCATATTTATTTAGCCGAGTTGAGTAAATTGATTAAAATTTAACCACTGTTTCGTTGCGATTGATACAAAATGGCCGTTGCTTTGTTTGCGAAGGAAACTGTCTATGACTTAGAGGTCATTATTGATTAATACTAAATACTTTTTTCATTGTTTCATTGTTGTCTGATTAATACTAAATCCTTTTTTATTGTTGTCATGTTTTTTTTTAAAGTAATGCCATAATGTCAATAAAAACTACTATAGGGAGTCGATTAAAACATCTATGTAAATAAAATCGATTATTTTTATAAATTGAGTCAGACATGCAATTTGGACATCACTACTTTAGCTTACTTTAGCTGTCAAAAGTTAAATAAATGATTGGGCTTGTTTTAACCATGTTGTGTATGTATGTTTTGGCTAGTTATTTTACGACAGCCGCCTGCCTGGCGTCAACTTACCTTAGTCGCTTTTTAGGACACCTCGGTAAGAAATTAGGGTGCTCTATTCTACTAAGCTAGATATCACACGGCGGGCCAATTTTCCTTAGTCGCCTTTTACGACACCTCGGTAAGAAATTGGGGTGCTCTATTCTACTGAACTAAATATCACACGGCGGGACAATTTTCCTTAGTAGCCTTTTATGACACCTCGGTAAGAAATGAGTTTGGATACCACGAGGCGAACCTAAAAGTTTGTGATAAAATATAATCATCAATAACAATACGCAAGCGTAGTATAAAATTACACAGCAATAATTTTCCTATGACATTATTCAAAATGTAAATAAACACGTCTGGTTACAAATAATATTTCCTGTTTTAATGTAAATTTATCTATACTAATATTAAGAACATGAAAGTCTGTCTGTCTTTTACACTTTCATGGGTAATCCATTCGACCATTATTGATAAAATCCTATCATACTAATATTATAAATGTGTAAGGTTGTGAGTATGGATGTATGTTTGTCACTCTTTCACGGGGAAACCCCTGTACCAATATCGATTATATTTGGCACAATTATTTTTTAAACACCGAGGTATCATATAAGCTATAGAAATTCTGTTAATTCTACAGAAAAAGGATGACAATAAAAAGCGCCATTAACCTATCATGCGAACACAGTTCCCGCATACACAGTTGCGGGTTAAAGCTAGTTTTCATAAAACTTAGACATCCGGTTAAAGACTGGTTTTTTTTTATCACATATATAAAACCGTTTTTCTTTTCGGAATAGAGAAAAACAATTTGCATTATTGAGGTTACTTAAACGCCTAAGTTGTTGCGAACGAAATAGCGGTTAGTTCTTATATATAATTAATGTTTAGTCTACGACGCAAAATGCAGTATGAGTTAGTTTAATTACGTACCATCACAGGTGCAATATTGGAAGTTTGATAAAATATGACGTGGCCTTAGTTTGTTTAAAGTAAATAATAGAACTAGAGCAATTGATTGTGATTGTAGTTTTAGTTACATTTAACAATAGTTAAATTGTCTATAGTGAAGCAATATTTGCTGACTGCGTCAGTTATTATCCGCCATATTTATTAGTCTATGCATCTTTTGTTTTTGTTTTTTTGTTTTTAGGACACTTACACACTCGGTCGTCCAAAAGTAAGTAACTTAATACTTGTGTTATGTTAGACAGACAACTGGTGAATATATACTTTAATTTTAAATACATATATACACGCCGTGTAGTATCCGGCTGAATAAAATAGTACCACTCTCATTTCTTACTGAGGAGTCGTAAAAAGCGACTAAGGTAAGTTGACCCACCGTGTGGTATCCGATTTAGTAGAATAGACCACCCTCTTTCTTACCGAGGTGTCGTAAAATACGACTAAGGTAAGTTGACGTCAAGTAGGCGGCCGGTCGTAAAAACGCAACCAAATCATGTGACAGCATGTTTATAACATGTTGTGCCGACCCCACTTAGAGTGGGATAAGGGCAGGAGGATGATGACTTAAATACATATATACACCCAGGCTCGAAGAACCAACAAATTTTTGTTAGAAAATGTTGGCCCTCGGTGGTAATCGAACCTCCGACCCGCGCAGCTGTAGGCAGCGTCACTATCAACTGCGCCAAGTCAAGTCAAGTCAGTCTTTACGTGCGGTTTGTTTATATCATAGAGTTATACTACAGTAGGGGACCCAGCCTATAACGTGTCCACCTACAATGAAAGCAGAGCGACAATATAAAAAAGAAAACAAACCGGAATTATTATCTGTCTAATTTAAATAATTTATAGAAGCAGGCGTTTCTTTGTAAAATTCCATAGTACAGAAGTTATAATAGAATTATTTTGCAACAATCTGCGTTTTTTAAGAAAGTCTATGTATTGCTAAGTGTAGGAAGTAGATAACGTTCAAATATCTTATATATGCAGTAAAAAAAAAAAATATATATGGGTCAATTACACACACGGTCCGTTCCGGTAAGTAACTTAATACTTGTGTTAAGGGTGACAGACAACTGGTAAATATATACATATATAATTTTAAAATATATACTTAAATATAAATATACAAGTATAAAGGTACTTACTTTGGGGACAGAGGACCTTGTGTGTAACTGTCCCATATATTTATTAATATTTATTTATTTATACGAATACATTTCTATAGAAAACCCATATATTTTTGCAATATCATGTTTTAAATTTTTTTTGACGATATAAATATTTGCAATATCAATATTGATTTTTTTAACCCTACTAATATTATAAATGCGAAATTTTGTGAGTATGGATGTATGTTTGTTACTCTTTCACGGCGAATCCGCTGAACCGATATCGATGAAATTTGGCACAGTTATTCCTTATACAGCGGGGTAACATATAGGCTATAGAAATCCTGTTAATTCTACAGAACTAGGATGACATTCGAAAGCGCCATCTATGATCAACCTATCACGCGACAACAGTCCACGCGAACTAAGTTGCAGGTAAAAGCTCATGAGGATATAAACGGCACGATTTCGCTCAGTAAATGTCGTTCATAATAATTATGATGCCCAAAATAAAATTCTTCACTTTATTTTGGGTATCATCCATACCGGTTTTGAGCTAAATTTATTAGGAGGGCAATTATAACGCCCTTTTCGTTATTTTTGGGTGGAATATTCAAGAAGGCGGTGGCGTTTTTAGATCAATGGCCGAATTTATCGCGCTGATTAATTATCAACACTTCTTGCTCATTAATTACAGGTCAGAGTAAAAATATAGCACGAGTATATTAAAAAAAATTACTTAGTTAATTTATGTGAACGTATAAAGTCGAAATATTAACTTGCGTCAACAAATTTACATTTATAAATAGACATAGGTGCGCCGTGTGGTATCCGGCGAAATAGAATAGTACCACCCTCATTTCTTACCGAGGTGTCGTAAAAGGCGACTAAGGTAAGTTGACCCACCGTGTGGTATCCGGTTTAGTAGAATAGACCACCCTCATTTCTTACCGAGGTGTCGTAAAAGGCGACTAAGGTAAGTTGAACCACCGTGTGGTATCCGGTTTAGTAGAATAGACCACCCTCTTTTTTACTGAGGTGTCGTAAAATACGACAAAGGTAAGTTGATGTCAGGCAGGCGGCCGGTTGTAAAAATGCAGCCAAATCATGTGACAGCATGTTTATGACATGTTGTGCCGACCCCACTTAGAGTGGGATAAGGACAGGAAGATGATGAAATAGACATAGGTCTTTTTATGACAGTGCCATACAATATGATCTTTTAAACGTAAACACTGATAGAAAAGTAATCATAATATTGTTTTGATATATTTTTTTATAATATTATAGAAAAATTGAAATTTATTATCATTATAAAATACAAAACAAACTACAACTACCTTACAATTGCCAAACACGACACAACGTTGAGTATAAAAAAGAATTATATTATGTTTAAATATTGCTATAATATATATACAAGATTAACTCATTTAAATATTAAAGATTATTAGTTGAAAGCTGGTATTAGAAGGTGACATTTAAAAATACCTGTGTCGAACGTTTTATAATCATTCAAGTACTTTTTTGTGAGATATAAATAAAACACGTTTTATCAGTATTATAAACAAAAATAGGTCTTTTAACATATATTAATTTACATTCGGTATATCCATTTGTTTCTTTGCAAAGCAAAAATGGAAATATGTGATAAAATTGATATATACAAATTACCACGCGTATTTCTGCGAAGGAAAACGGAAAGGAAACGATTGTAGAGATGGTCGTAGTGAATTAGTGTAGTGCTTGTGTACTTTGTGTTAGTAGCGGTTTTTTGTGATACGTGCAGTAACTAATCCTGCATGTATAAGTTATGAGATCTGTTTTTGCTTTCTACATGTATTAGATCTTCTTACTAACACGAAATATTGCAAAATAACTCTATCATAGCTTTGGTACTATAAAAAATCCGCAAAGTGAAGTCTTCTTTTATAAATTACCTATTTGAAATTTGAAACCCAAAAATCCGCATTCGATCAGTTTAGAGATCTTAGCTTTTAATAGTTTAAAGGATGTGAAAAATTAACCAATTTTTATATAAATCGATTATTTTAATTTCTATTTAAATTCAATTCGATTCGACTTAAAAGAAATCCATTATATTATTTATCCACTTTTTTTACTCTCCTTTTTCTCGTTTATTATTTTAAGAAAATCGCGTTGTTAAATACACATTTTGATCAAATTTTGAAAGCAACACATCTAATCGTACTTGTCCACTTAAAATATAGTCTTTTAGTCAGTTCTAATTAAGTATTATAATATAAAAAAACAACTAAGAAAAAAATCGATTATTGATAATCGATTTTTAACAAATCGATTTTTTATACTCCAATATATAGGTATCCCGAATCTTTACTCCTCCAAAACGAGAATAGAGTCCTTTGGGATAGTTACATGTGTTCCTCTAATTTTATTACTTTACATGGTATAATCAATTATAGAAATGATAAAGTAAAAAAAATATTGACAATTTTACTTAAGACATTGGAGAAGATCATTGGAGTGTCGGAAAGAATTATACTCAAAAATTAAGGAGCACTTATAAAAATTTTTAAGTCACTAAGCTTGATAGTACTTAAAATTAATAGGAAATGTTAGACCTTATCTATTTCCTACTTTATCTTTTTATGTCCAAATATATTGTTATTACAGTACAAGTAATTTATGAGTTACCCATCTAGTGTGATAAAACGCCTTATCGCGTTAATGCCTTTTGCGTTCTTCCAATTTGACATTGGTGAAATAAGCTATGCTTAGAACATATTAGCAAAGAGTGGAAGAAGTATTAATTGTATTATAATATTTTAATGTTTATGTTTTATTTATGTTTCCTATTTTAAAGTAAAAACCTTTATAGTATCGCCACGTGAAGGACAATTTTTAATAGCAAATTTAAATCAAAAGAGCAACGGTTATTTATGATTCATCATCCTCCTGACTTTATCCCACTCTAAGTGGGGTCGGCACAACATTTTAAAAACGTGCTGTCACATGATTTGGCTGCGTTTTTACGACCGGCCGCCTGCCTGATGTCAACTTACATTAGTCGTGTTTTACGACACCTCTGTAAGAAAGAGGGTGGTCTATTCTACTAAACCGTATACCACAAGGTGGGTCAACTTACCTTGGGCGGTCGTAAATCACGGCGCCAAATTATGTGACAACTTTATAACATGTTGTGCCAACCCTACTTAGAGTGGGATAAGGGCAGGAGAATGATGATGATAATTTTATTATGATAGCTAAACTGCGAGAGCTCGTGAAACCTACCACGGGATCGCCAAATATGAAATAAATTCGCAATAACTGGTTCAAAACGTGTGCGTTAGATACATAACACTGCACTTTTATTATAGTTTTTGTTGTGACTCGTATAATATAGTTACAATAGTTTAAAAAACCTTGACACTGTACAACTTAATAGCATATTTATATCTCTGATAGAGCTACAATGTTGTATATATATTTTTGCACATCAAATAAACATCTGAGTTTATGATTCGCGTTACTTTATTTATACGAGGATAAAAGTAAAACGTACATGTTACTAGGTCACTGCTGGGCAAAGGTATCCTTTTAACTTGGAGAGAAAGATTGGAACTGAAAGTCATCAATCCAATGCGTATTTGCTAGGATATGTAGATATGGGATATGTAATCATTTGATATTTATACATACCGCAAGAATTCTTTATGAATTATCAGATTTCCCCAAGGTATTTCAGTTAAAATGGATGAAGAATCGTTAGTATCAATAAAGTACGTTATATATCCTCCTGCCCATATCCCGCTCTAAGTGGGGTCGGCACAACATGTTATAAACATGTTGTAACATGATTTGGTTGCGTTTTTACGACCGGCCGCTTGCCTGACGTCAACTTACCTTAGTCGTATTTTACGACACCTCGGTAAGAAGGAGGGTGGTCTGTTCTACCCAGCCGGATACCACACGGCGGGTCGACTTACCTTAGTCGCCTTTTACGACACCTCGGTAAGAAAAGAGGGTGGCCTATTCTACTCAGCTGGATACCACACGGCGGGTCGACTTACCTTAGTCGTCTTTTACGACACCTCGGTAAGAAATGAGGGTGGTCTATTCTACTCAGCCGGATACCACACGGCGGGTCGACTTACCTTAGTCGCCTTTTACGACACCTCGGTAAGAAATAAGTGTGGTCGATTCTACTCAGCCGGATACCACACGGTGGGTCAACTTACCTTAGTCGCCTTTTACGACACCTCGGTAAGAGATGAGAGTGGTCTATTCTACTCAGCCAGATACCACACGGCGGGTCGACTTACCTTAGTCGCCTTTTACGACACCTCAGTAAGAAAAGAGGGTGGTACTATTCTATTCAGCCGGATACCACACGGCGTAAAAATATTTATATAAATACATAATTCACTCATTTAAATATTAAAGAGATAGTATTATATTAATAAGTTATAACCCGCCAGTCTCTTAATAAGAGACAGTTACCGTTGTTACCCGTAGGCTAAATCATTGCATAAAGAACGCAACATTATCTGAAATGTTATGTCCGCGTACCCAATGTTGCCCGAAGGTGATATTTGTTTAACAATAAATCAGCTCTTGTAACTTGATATTGTGTTTACTATACAAGAGGAATTTTCTTATAAAATATTGGTAAAATAAATTCCATACGCTTTTACTTTGTGATGAATATCTAAAGTTCTTTATGTCGTGTTCGACAACTGCGCAATTTATCATTTTTGGTTTAAGCCTTAATACAGGGTTGCAAATTCAAACTTGTTATTAAAATAGCGAAGGATGCCGTCTCTAGTTATTTTCAATATTTAAATGAGTTAATCTTTATTTTCTTGGGTATAACTGTCGTTAACCCACTCTAAGTTGGGTGGGCACAACATGTTGTAAACATGTTGTCATATGATTTGGGTACGTATTTTACGACCAGCCGCCTGCCTGACGTCAACTTACCTGAGTCGCCTTTTACGACATCTCGGTAAGAAATGAGAGTGGTCTATCCTACTCGGCTGGATACCACTTAGGCATCTAATACTAAATAGCCACTACTCAAGGTATAGCACTAGTAATTGACCATGCACTAGTAGTTGACCGTTATGTATGAAATTTTAAATAATAAGCGTTTTGTTTGTTGGAGCTAATAAAAAATTATTAGTATTTACCTGTTGCCATCTATTAACAACGCCCCAAAAGCTCAGACCTGTAGCCCATTGTTTAATATTTAAAATGTAATATTATCAATTAATATTTTTACAGACTACATGATAAATTACTAGTGCACTTACCTTAATGGATCCTTGATTGCGATTCACAAATGACAATGGAATAATACAAATCAATTACTTTACCATTTTTCCAATCACCTTAACCAAAAACAAATTGATGGAAACTTTTCTTATTTTCAGGTAAAACGAGCTCTCTAATCAGTATATCAGAGGCGCTAGTACCTGTGATCTATTCGCCTGTGTACAGCAAGGTGTATCTCAGTACACTGTCGACTTTCTCGGGCGCTTTCTACCTCATAAGCGCCGCGCTAGCTGTACCTGCCATACTCATATATTTGTAAGTTTTTGTTCCAAAAAGTTATTTTCAATAGAGATTGCTATTTACACCTTTGATAGTCGACTCGAGCATAAAATCATCTGTGATTAGAGTTAACTTACACTCAGGTTAGCCCTTAACAATTATACGAATATGCTCAAAGTATGAGAATAAGGAATGTATTATTCAATACTTACTTTTAAATTTGTGAAAGTATCGTAATTTTTATATAAACAAAACGGGTCACATCGTGATAATCTCGAGTTAGGTTCGACTCCGAGTACTACCCGACTCGGAGTAGTACTCGGGAACGAAGACGCCGCGACGCACCAGTCAGTTCGTGACCACGGTGGATGCAACTCTGCCGAAACGTCGAACCTTAAACAAAGGTAACTCGAGATTATCGCGATGTGACCCGTTTGTTTATATATTAATTAGTATGAATCGCGAAAGTTTAAAATCTACTATCGTAATTTTATATTCATATTTTTATGAATAAGATGTACCAAAAACTTCATTCGCAATATTGTTTTTCCTTTCTCCGACAGAAAACGGATTTTTTCCTATATGTAACGCCGTTTTATAAACTGCAATTGTACTAAATTTCATCAATATTGTTCCAGCGGATTAGCTGTGAAAGTGTAACAGACAGACAAGACTTTCGCATATATAATATTAGTATAGTATAGTAGAAAGCTTTTGAGATCATGACGGTGCTCTGCGAAGTATATTGTGTTAATGTGCCCATTTTTTCTTTCCGTATACTTGTGGCAAAGTTTTAACAAATGAAATTTTTCAGTTTTTTAATCTTCCTTATTTTTTCGATGGTCTGAGGGTGACAATAATAAACAAACACTAGTTACATATGCTGGGTTGAAGACAATAAATAAACTCAAAAATGGTTGAAAATAATGATTTATACCATTTGACCCTGTGAGCTTTAAATTACGTTTGTTACTAAGATCCAACTCTCAATGAATTTTCGTCGTAATTTATAAGCGTACTGGGAACCATTTTAGCGTTTAACAAAAATGGCGGCTTTGATTTATAAACCAATTTTCCCAATCCTACATATAAAAGCTAACCGCTGAGTGATTACAAGCCGCCATAGAGAGCTAAAACTTATTAGATAATTTCGTTTAATTCTCCGGAGATGCTTTATGAAAGTTGTTTGATTTTCCTTTACGTAGCAAAGGGTTACTAAAAGCAAAGCAATTAATCAACATAAATTATTCAGCGAATAACATTTAAGACAGCGGCACTGATAAAGAGGTCAGTGTTTTGTCCTTAGTTAATTTGTCACTATTCTAATCTCAGATGTACATCCATTGACAACTGACATAGGTTTCTTTGCTTAGGGCACGGATCTTGATTGATAAAAGTGGAGAATATAGAAACAAAAGTTTTACAAGATTTAGAATACCAGATTTTAGAATACAGAATACAGATTTATTATATCATGAGTAATATTCATAGTTTATATATAGAAACCAGCTACATTCACTATAATTTCCGCCGCTATAACAGCGTGTAAAGAGTTCATGAATAAGGGCCCTGTTAGTGCTTGAAAATAGTCGGATACAAGACGTGAGTAGAGATGGCTTCTATACATAAAACTGCGATAGCCTCACGGTGAGGTCATGTGACTCTTTCCAAGGATCATTGGTTCAAACCCCTGGCACCAATAAGTTTTACTGTTTAAACTTATGTACCTAAATGATATTGCAAGTTGCTTTTCAGAGAAGAAAAACCAACTTGAGGAAAACTACATAACTCTGAAAACTTCCTGGGATATGTGTAACTTATTGTGTCCAATCCACTTTGAAGCAACGTGGTGGGTCTAAGCTCCAGCCCTTCTCTCCAAAATATGGAGAGAGCGGCTGGAGGAAGGGCCTATGCTCAATAGTGGGAGAGTAACTAGCGGCTACTTTATTTTAATTTTATCGGCCTGTAACCATACCATGGCTAGATAAAGGAGTCCTCTTTCTTTTAGGACTTAAGGATTAAGGCTTGACCCTCCACATTCTCCAATAGAGATCAACAAGTGACACATATTCCAGGAATTCTCCAGAGATATAGGAATTTTTCTCGCGATGTTTCCTGAAAACCGCGTCGATTAAGCACATATATCTTTATATATATGTTTCTTTGGTATTTTGCTTCGGGTTCGAACTCTATTTTATCATCTAAGGGTTATTGTAAAGTAGATTTCACTCTTTCATTGCGCGATTTGGTTACGCTATGAAGTAACGTAATTGTATCGAGCAATTGCTATATTACTTAGTTCTAGTCGAGATCAATTCGATTCATTGGTTAAATTTCTCTCTCTACAACGAAAATATTCCGCTCCATTATGGTAAAATAAAAATTAGCTGATATCGTTCTTTAGTTTTAAATCGAATAGACTGGATTCAGGCAAATAAAGAAAAAATCAGCATTAGAAACTAAAAAACACGCTCTTGGAAAGGGCAAAATATAGTTTTTGTGCCAAAATGGGTCATATAATATATTGCGTCCCACGATTTTATTTCCACCACGAAGGTATTCATTTTCTCCGTTTTCTACGTGACTATCAGGTATGAAACGGATAGTCACCTCAACATTTAGCATTATATATGTATATTTTCTATTTACTTGATCGCGGATTATTGCAAAATTATTTTATTATTACTTTTGTGTAAATAAAAAATTAATAAATTTCTTTCGTAAAGTAAGACATGAATATGTCAATTGATTTATTTAAAAAATAATTATAAAAAGTTTACAATACTAGCTTTTTACCGACTTAATTCCTAAAGCAGAAGCTTAAGACAGAAATTAGCTTACGATGTTACTTAGCTTTAAAAAGGAGCGAAAGTCCTTTGTTAGGTTTATCTAATAAAGTTTGACAAGAAATTTAAGACGTGCTTTCGTCAATTAATGTTCTCTGAACGAGTCATGACGTCTTTTGCGTAATATTTTAGCGGTAATTTGAGTTAGTTTTTTTAACAGCTTTGGAATTATAGTACTTTATATTAAATATTTAATATAAACCGTGTGGTATCCGGCTCCAGTAGAAAAGACGACCTTCATTTCTGACCGAAGTGTCGTAAAAGGCAACTAAGGTAAGTTGATCCTACCGTGTGGTATCCGGTTGAGTAGAATTGACCACCCTCTTTCTTACTAAGGTGTCGTAAAATACGTAACGAAAGTTTATAGCATGTTTTGCCGATCCCACTTAGAGTGGTATAAGGGCAGGAGAATGATGATTAGGTATTTAATATATTAATTACTTTTATTTTTACTTTATATGCTAAAGTTTGTGTTTTTTTGTTCGTTAATTTCTCATTTTTTCACGTCTAAATGAGTAACTGAGGAAGGTGGTTTCAGTATCAAGTTAGTAAAAGAGCTGTATTAATGCCATACGTTTTTATTAAGGCACTGAGCTCCAAGCAAACGAAGTCGAGAGCAGAATATAGCCATACATAGATGCAGTCAGGTTGCATCATCATCCTCCTGTCCTTATCCCACTCTAAGTGGGGTCGGCACAACATGTTGTCACATGATTTGGTAAAGCATTTTACGACAGGCCGCCTGCCTGGCAGTCAGGTTGCATCATCAACGTATATTCTTTTACGATTCTTCTTTTTCTTGGAGGTAGAAAAAATAAATTATTATCCCTCGATCGCTAGAAAGCCTTCGCTTTGTCAGCAATATATGCACAGAAAAGTATTGTCAGTTTAATAATTTAAACTTACAACAATTACCGTTTGATAGTTGTTCTCAATTAAGCGGTTTTTATATAGAAATCGTTCGATTATGTCATTGAGAGGTCATCTAGAAGTGACTAAAATGGCACAAACTATTCATAGTATAAAACCTACTTGCACTTGACCGGTTTTTTGTTTGTTTGTGTTATGCTTTCGCTTAGCGCAGAATTAACTAGATTAGTAAGGTTGGCACACATTGTTCGGCCCCTTTTGAATGCAATTTACGATGGATTTAGACTAAAAGTTAGCTTGAACTCTTTAAGCTGTTAGCTTGAATTCCGTTAGCTAGTATTCTTTGAAGTTTTGTTAGCGCCCACACTCAACAATAACACGATATAATAGAAATACCACAATTCCCGTTCCGAGATGTTCTTCTCTTGAAAGAAGAACAAAGACTGAATGCAACTAAAACGTTTTAGCAATATAGGTATAGGAATACTCCACCGGAAACAACACGACACAGTGTTGTCACGATTTTAATCAAAAAGGGCGCTATACTCTTGTTTTATGACTGTGTTGCTATAAAATAAAAAGCGAAAGTCATTGGCGACAACAGTTAAAAGTAGTAGTTTGAAAAAAAGTAAATACTGGCTGACCGCTTTATTTATCGCCTTTATATATTTTGTCCCTTGCAAAAAAAAATGATACTTGTAAAACGACCGGGTAGAGGTGAAATACGTATAATGTCAGAAACAGTCAATTCAATGTCTCTTCGGACAGTAGAAGGGTCTTTCACAGTATTCCTGATAGGGATGTACTGGAAGATGGTCTGTTTATGAGTTCCACGCTTTATTCAAATTCAAATTATTCTTTAATCAAATAAACTTGTAAGTGCATTTACGACGTTGCTTCGGAAAGCTGCTCATACCGAGAAGAGCCATCAAGAAATCGGCGGTTGCTCTTATAAAACTATAATTCTTAACACTAGTTACATTTAGTCAGTACTGTCTTGTACAGGGTCAACGAGTAGCTATGTCCACGCATTCTTATCATCCAAGTAATCCTCAATATATATATATTCCTTATATATATTCTTATGCACAAAAATTAAATTGTTAAAAATATACATACTGTATATCCAACAATTTACTGCATTAGATATTTTTATTATCCTTAAGAAAAAGTAAAACATATTCGACAACCAAAATGAAGTCAGTGTGCTAACACCCTAATACTATAAAATAATTTATCATTCAAATTTAGTAGATGCTTACAACATTATTCGCATAAAAACAGCATAATAAACAACAGTAGTTTTTTCGTACTTTCAAAGTAGATCAGTTTAATAATTTAGTGAACAAAATAATAGTAAATAGTTTATAGTAGGAAAAACTTTATCGGTAACAGAAATCTACTTTTAAAATAAGGTAACCTAAATATTTACCTACTCCTTAAAATAATCAACTTAGGTATATGTATGTAACGTGAGTACAACGTACCCCTTTCGACGAATTTTTTTTTTTTAAGTTTGGGGTTTGCAGTTTGGGGTACAAATGATTAGTATACCTGTTAAATTTCCAGCTAAGCTAAATGCTTAAATATAATATAATAAATTAATTAATTTATATAATAATTAATTAATTTAATAATTAATTAATTTATATAATAAATTAGGAGTGGGTTCACGTCGGTAGTATAATGGCCGGGATTCGAACCCACGACCCTCGATCGCAAGTTAGTTACTTTAACAATTCCGTTACCTCCGCCTCACAAATTAAGCGGACAGAAGAAGAAATAAGGAAGAAAGGATGCGAAATTTCGAATGCCAATAATTCATTAGAAAGAACTGATCGTAGTGCTAATATTTTTTTTTAATTTAAAATAAATACATATTACATCTAATAGATAAAAATATCATTACACACACTACCTTTCATTTCAAATATACACACGGGCAGTCCTTTTGTTTAAACTTTAGTCTGTGGTCATATTAAAAGAGTATAATATTTTTTCTTGTAATAATATTGATTATGGTATTGCGTAGTCATGTTTTTTATTTAGTATATTTATTATGCATTAAAAAAAATACATTTTTCACTCCTCCATATAGACTAAAATTGCCTAATAAATACTCCTCCGTATGCATAATTCGTAAACAGAGGAACAAAGTGAGAAAACAATAGGGCAGGTAGAGCTAGCTAGACCGCCCGTTCCCCAAATGAACTACCATGACTTTACGTTTGACAGCGAAAAATTGTGATTGTATTCAACGTAAATTTCAAAAAAATACAAAATCCCCGAAAACAGGGATAAAACGACATTTTTTTTAATAAATCTTATCTAGATCGATTTTTCTCCCCCAAAACCCCCTACATACAGAATACACGAATTTCAGGAAATCGTTGGAGCCGTTTCCGAGATTCCGAAAATATATACAAGATTAACTCATTTTTTACGAAATAATATTACATAGGAAACATATAACAATAATATTAAGATAACTTCATTTGCAGCAAATACTGCATGCTTAAACGTCGCCAGCTTCTAGCAACGTCTTTTAATTTCAACACTGACAAAAAAAGGCCTTGATTATTACGCCCTTATAGCCGGAGCGATCCGATTTCTAATAACAATAAAAACCTTGAGTCAAATTTTCTATTCTGATATAAATCATCTAACAGTGACCTTAAATGGCCTTCATTATATCCCATAGAAAGTGAAATGCTTGGAGTTTTTATGTTACTTATAAATAGATTCGTTACTTGACGAAAAAAACCTATACCTATCTGCGTTGAAAAGTGAATTGGATATGAAAGTTAGTAATATGTTATCATCATCCTCCTGCCCTTATCCTACTCTAAGTGGGGTCGGCACAACATGTTACAAACATGTTTTCATATGATTTGGCTACGTATTTTACGACCGGCCGCCTGCCTGACGTCAACTTACCTTAGTTATATTTTACGACTCCTCGGTAAGAAAGAGTGTTGTCTATTTTACTTAACCGGATACCACACGGTGGGTCAACTTACCTTAGTCGCCTTTTACGACACCTCGGTAGGAATTGAGGTTGGTCTATTCTACTCAGCCGGATACCACACGGCGGGTCTACTAGTTAGTTTTAGTCAGTAATATGTGATAGAATCACCATAATTGTATAGCCCTCATCTTAAATTTTAAATATTTCTAATATTAAAAAAAAGTATGTGTGTATTTGTGCCGTTGGTTTTAAAAGGCTAAACGAATTTATAGGCTGTTTTTTATTGTAATAGAATCCATAATCTCAGAGTTACCCAGAAGCAAACAATTTTTATCTATAATTACCTATACCTTATTACTTATTCCATAATTTCTTTTCCACGGGTAAAAAGTGGAGGCATCGAGTAGTAAATCAGCATCCTCCTGCCCTTAAACTACTCTCAGTGGGGTCGTAACATGTTCTTACCGTAGTCGCCTTTCAACGACACCTCGGTAAGAGAGTGGTTTATTCTACTCAGCCGGATACCACAAGGTAGGTCAACTTACCTTAGAGGATCGTCTATTCTACTTAGCAAGACACCACACAACGGAGGCAACTTACCTTAGTCGCCTTTAACAACACCTCTGTAAGAAATGAAGGTGGTCTATTCTACTCAGCCGACTTAGTGGCTTAGTAATATGTTATGGAAGTTAAAGTAAAAAACAAATATTGCATTTTTGTTTATATGGCCATATGATTTTAGCCCGCGATATTAATGGAATATTCATATATTTAGTTTTTTATACATTCGTATTTTTTCTTTACAGAAGCCTGTATATTTTACGACGGAAAGAAACCGTGGAGTGCCAACTTGCTGATAACAAGTCCAAGGACAACGAGGTTACGCGATTTTAGTTAATTTTGTTGTATATTTATTGTTATATTTGTTAGTTGTGAAGTTTAATTAATTACCTATGTACCTACCACAAAATCTCAATAAATTTAAGGTTTGTATTATAAAAAACTTCTTTTAATTTACCCAATATATTACCTTATACTATTACTCTATTATCTAAATATCATAGCTGTGATAGTCCAGCGGTGAGACCGTGTCTCTTTCGAGGGGTCATGACGTTCAAACCCCGGGCAGAAACCAATTTTTTCTGTTAAAAGCTTGTGTCTAATCGGTAATTGCAATTTATCACACGCTTTTCAGTGAAGGAGAACATCGTGAGGAAACCTGCATTACTCTAGAGAATTATGGGGTTATGTGTAACCTACCGCAATGTAGCAGCGTGGTAGGTCTTAGCTCCAATCCTACTTTCCAAAAATGGAGAGGAGACCTATGCCCAGCAGTGGGATTGTAACAGGCCATTACTTTACTATCGCTCACTATTATCTAACTATCGTTTAGAGCAACAGCAGAATGGATACATTATGTATACTTCATTTGCATTTTGACAGGTGGGCATGTTGCATTATTAATTGGAAAGGAAATTCAAAAATTGA
Organism: Morpho helenor; assembly: GCA_029227775.1. NCBI lineage: Eukaryota > Metazoa > Arthropoda > Insecta > Lepidoptera > Nymphalidae > Morpho > Morpho helenor. Next base: position 5,690,474 of record JARGCU010000003.1, on the reverse strand, counting down.
CACACGAACTTAATCCTTTCGCTCCGGGTGAAATTCAATGAAAAAAGCAAATAGTTCTTCCTAAAACCTATCATTTAAGTAAAAAACTTACCTATTGCTTAAGTAAAAAACTCAATTTTTTAAATACATGTTACAAGATGTTTCTAATACAACCTTCTTCATAGAGTTAGTCATTCCTCACAGGAGGCACCCTTAGGACGACGTTCCCCGACGCTAGTAGAGCTTCTGCGCTCTACTCTACGCATTTCGCAACCGCGGCGATGCTTCTGCGCTCGCCCGTCCCGCCCGGTGACGCTGTAAAAGCCGTTAGGGCTAACAGCATATTATCAATTCGAAAAAAAAAAAAAGTTAGTCATTAATATGAAAAAACATTGTGGCCGTCATTATGTCATTGAGTTGTTGAGAAAGAGTAAATGAGTGACTTTGGGAAAATTGCTTTTTTATTTATTGAAAAAGTGTAAAGTAGATATATCATTTTTTTATATACATTTTGAGATCCGGAACAAAAAAAAGTTGCGAAACACTGGGCTATTCTATCTTCTAAATAGAAATGAATTTAAAGTTGTTGTATCGAAGTCAACGTTCTATAATGATAAACTGAATAAACTGATAAAAATTATTTTAAAGCATGGGTCGACCCCCGGAACTCATTAGCTTTCTTATGAGGGACATTATTGTTTTTCTAAAAGCTAATAGCAGGTTAGAAGAGACAACGCTTTCGAGGCAATTACAACACAACTACGGGAATGAAGTAAAATGTTTTTGTCGATCGTTCTAGAACCGCGTAGAATGTTGGCATATTTGCCGTCGTTAAATACTTGAAAGGTAACAGTGTAAAAATAAAACGAAGTTGACATAACTTTTTTAATAAACAAAATATACACAATTTCTCTTACAGACTAAAAATGAACGATAAATATAAATGTAAGGTCAAATAAAAATCTGAATAATCAAAAACTTTAACGCTGAACCTGTGTTTAAAACATTATTTTATACATATTAATTAAAGAATTACTCAATTCAGAGCCAATTATTTAAATGCCAAAAATGTAATCAATCATTAATTTAAGGAATTATTAGAAAATTTATAGGCTAACATACTCAAAAATATTATTATTATTTATGTTGCAGTTATTTGAAAGGTATAGGACTTAATGTAAAGCTTCTGGTTACGACTATTAACGAAAAATTTATGCAAAATACCCATATGTCAAATAAATTTCTTAATGTACATGAAGTCAAATAAATTACAAAATTTTGCCTTGGAAATATAAAAGTGGACGGTATAGCTATATTTGATCGTTTTCAACTATTGAATGCTGTTTACTATTTTCATTTGTCCTAGAGCATAGAGTATAGAGCAGCACAGTTTTCTCACTTTTTATTTTCGAATGGCATCATTACCTTTTGCTAGTTACATTAATAAATACTAAAATTTCAGTTTGAAACTCTTTGATGGTGGTTTTTTTGACTTGTCTTCTGTTTTATCATCTGTGTAATCTTTGTTAATCAACATTTTAATATATCTTCCCTGTTGGTCTGAAGGTAAAGATATGCCCAGGGTCTGACAGTTTCTCACAATCTCGGTGCAACCTCGTAAATCTTTATTCCTTACTGAAACAATAGTATTTCTATAACTAAAGATAGGAAATAAGAAGTTATATGATTTAGTATTTTGCAGCACTTACTAATAATATTGCTTAAATTAGGGATTGCGACAAATAATTACAGATGCTCCTGCTTAGCGCCTAGCAAGGGTACATAAGTCATTTGTTGGTTTGGATATAAGATTCTATAATAAAATTCCACAGTCAATTTTAGCTTGCCATTACAGCAGATTAAAAACACTGTTAGAAAAGGCAACTACTGAAAGACTACTACTAGTAGTAATAGAGTAATATTGAGGATTACTTAGATGATAAGAATACGTGGACATAGCTATTCTTCAAACCTCTATAAGAAAGTAATGACTTAATGTAACTAGTAAAAGTTTTTTTCAAAAGGGCAATTTTGAATTTAATTTAAATATTTTGGGCACAAAACTCACCGATTAACCTAAACTTCCAACTCATGTTCAACAACTATTACTACTATGCTACTACGCCAGCAGGAATAATAAGAGGCCGTGACCTTACTTTACTTAAGAACAATTTTCTCGATCCATTGTCATTAGTATATCTCTAGAAATTAGCAGAAATAGGATAGCAATTGTTTACTGTAAAAGCTGCTTGCATGTTACATATTGGTAAGGTCGGCCATACAAGAACTACTCGAGGGGTTAGCCAGACATTAACAGGATCAGTCTCCCAACAAAGTCAATAGATTAAAGCTGCCATTCATAACCGCGCTGCCAACCGCCCCAAGCAGTTGCAAATGCTTGTTTGGTGCATTAGCACCTTACATATAATTGCATAAATACGGACGCGCGGCGCCGCCGTATTAAGTTTGCAATTGTCTACAAGCACCGCGAACAACGCGCGCCCCCCGCATTTATAGTTTTAGTAGCATAACATTAGTAATCATTTATCCTTAGTATTATTAAAAGTTTGGAGTAGAAAATAATTCATCTCCTTATATTTTGGTCCTTCGAGCCGGATATGAACCAGCGATCTATGGATTCGTGTAGCCGTTCGTAATCGTGTGTAACGTACATAGTAGTCTGTTGTTGACTGTGCGGTCGCAGCTTGAAGCAGTTAAGATGGACTGCTTCAAATTGTCTGTTATAATCGTTTTAGGAATAATAAACAGATTTTGAAATTCCGAGAATACCGAAGACGACATTACAACATTAAATTCTGTAATAAATATTGTATATAACGTTTCACTAATATCTGACTAATGAGAATATTTTAGGCTGAGAAATCATTGTAGCGGAACGATAGTAATATCACTACAAAGAGATGAATCTAATTGCGTAGTTATTAACTGTAGCGTTATTAAATGAGTTTGGCGGAGCATGTATATTAAAAGTCTTTTATCTTAAAGGACTTTTTAGTCCCCTGTATTTCGGTAACTTACAACAAACTTATACTTTTAATATACCACCTTTTTTTAAATGGTCAAGCTATTTATACAAGTACAGTATTAATCTTTATCAATTTGAATAGGTTAGTTAAAAATGTCATTCTTAATATTATTTGCCTTTGCACCCTATAATTAGAATATCTTAAGAGGTATCGCAAAATTAAAACTAACACATTTGTTCAAACTCTTCTTGATAAGCTCCTTAGAATAGTTTGATTTATCATGTTTTAGGGTATAATACGGCTGACATACACATGTAGTGTAAAAGCCCTTTAATTACAGAATAATAAAAAAAAAACTAACATGCACCACAATATTGGATGAGAAGGCGGAATGTCTGGCTTGATGTTCTTGTTATCAAATACAGTATATAATAATAATATATGGGACGATTAACTATACTTCTGTTATAGCCGACCAACAAATGGTAAATATACACATATATAATTTTACATACAATACATAAATACACCTAGAATCGCTTAACCAACAAATTGTAATTAATAAATGGATACATTTTATATCTACCCCATATAAGAAAAATTTATTTATTGCCTGCCAGGGATTTCAACCCCTAACCCAATATCACCACTAGGCTCATATTCATCATCAACCTGTCCTTAACCACTGATGGACATAGGTCTCCCCGATATCACGCCACTGAGCTCGGTCTTCAGCTCTTTAGGCTCATATTAATTTATTATAATTCAATTTAATTATTACTTTATCAAAAAAGTGCTTTAACCATAGGAAGGGTATTTTCCATATTCTGTGCCGTTAATTTATGGTATGGTTATATTAGCTACTAAGTATATACTTACATTTATAATTGAACAGTATTTGTAATACTTTAGCATACTCATCCATCATATTATACTTAAGGAGACTCTGTAGTAATCTCACAACTGCATCTTCATTGTATTCCCTTAGGATGCTAATACTGAATGTTGATGCCCTGTAATTAACAATAAATTTTTAAATAAAAAATATAGCATAATAAATTAATAAAAAATAAATTTAATTAGTATAATCCATTCATTATTCGAGTATATTAGGGGAAGTCTGAAAGTTGCGCCCATTATAGAAAAGTCGAGAAGTGCAAGATTGAGATGGTATGGACATGTAATGAGAAGGGATGAAAATCATGTGACCAAACGTGTGTTAAATTTGAATGTGGATGGATATGTGCCTAGAGGGAGGCCTAAAAAGAGATGGTTGGATTGTGTGAAGTATGATATGCATATAAAAGGAGTGGCGCCAGAGTTGACGAAAGATAGGACAGAATGGAAGAGAAAAACATGTTGTGCCGACCCCACTTAGAGTGGGATAAGGACAGGATGATGATGATGATGAATCCATTCATTATTATGATAGCTGAAAACATGTGTCCTATATCTTAACAGTTCATAGATTTAAACTCTGGGCTTGCAGAAGAACCTCTACTAGCATCAGGGAATGTACCCTGACATCCTAAGGGACACCTACTGTGAGGGAATATGTCTAACTTACTTCTTTTAAAGTAGAGAAGAAACTTTTACCTTAAAATGTTAAAATAGCATAAATAGGTAGTTTTAAAAAAACCTATTTTATTCTAACAATACAGCAAAAATCAATAAAACTGATATAAATAAACGAATGAATGAATATCTCTTTATTGCACACCAGGTAAATACTAAAAAAGAGAAATAAGAACATTTAAGAGAGCAAGGGAGGTCTTATTACTAAAAGTGATCTCTTACAGACAACCCCTATAAATTGTCTATTATAATATAATTTTCTATATTCCCTACATTAAATTTTTACTCATTGCAACTATGTTCTTTGTCTTCATGATACATTGGACGTCTACTTCTGGACATAGGAGTCCAAACCACACAAGCTTGTGCCGCTTGGATCTTGTGGCTCTCCATGACCTTTTTAAGTTCATCAGTCCACCAACACTATGATCTCCGGTGCGGGGTTGCCATTCCAACCTATTACCTGACATTGCAACTATGTGAACTGATTTAGTGGTAACATTTTTTTGTGGGATTTACAATGATTTATTTCATTATAAGCTACCCATATACCAAAAACATAAAAACCCAGCAGTCCTTGTTGATTTTACTCACAAACAGTAAGTGTTACAAATAAAAACAAAATTGTGTAATTCATTACTTAAATATTGATATGAAATCTCTCTTAGTTCACCTATATAAGACCATTGTTTAAAGCCATTTATATACTGTATTTTAATCAAATATATGAGACTATATTCAATAAAATAATATTAAGTATTATAGAATAAATTTAACATTTACCTTCTACTTACTTATCTCTTATAATATCACGTAAAATTTCTGATGAGTCTAACAAATCATTTGATGTCATCTGATCAGAGAACCAAGTGCTTGACCAACATATATGCCAAAAACATATAAGAGGGTAGTGGTCACTCCATTTGTCACTAAACTCCAGAACATATTTCCTAAATATAACCATAGTTGCCTCAGAGCGGTTCAACACGGAATCACTAATTAGCTCTCTAAATATTGTTCTATAAAAGCTTCTCAGACCTACATTTTTAATGTATGCTGCTTTTAATGTTGACAGACCTTGTTCTGAGTTACCTTTCATGCACTGTGCTTTCGCCAGGTAATGCATAAAGTGACCATTCTTAATACATAAATTACGATCTACCTTCAAACAATATTTCTGTAGTAGTTCTACGACATGCACTCGGCCATACATACTATTATACCTGTAAAGTTTTTTAATCATATTTACACTAAGAAATTTTCGCTTATCAAGACACTCGTTTATTAATCTCATGATTTCTTTATCCCTGTTCCTTTCCATGAGATCTTTTAAGACATAATCTAATTCTTCCATAGTCATATCAGTAACATCAAAAGTCCTGTTATTGTCCATTTCCATAAAATATCTTATGCCGATATCACGGGTTCTGTTACCTTTATATCTTTGCATAGGATCGTAATCTACATATTCTGTCGTTGGACTAAAATTTGTAACAATTATAGAGCATTTTCGACTGAGGTTTTTAACATTGGACAATAGCCGATAATATCTGCAAGAACTTTTGATATTTTGCATTTTCTGGACAGTATTCAATGTTTGTACTCTATCTTAAATACATATAACGAAATGAAATAATTCGTCATGGTTTACCAGATCTACATTCTATAAATATATATGTATTATGTACTTTCGTGTTCTATTTAATTTGCGAGGTTAAAAAAATAAAATGACATCCTGTCACCTGGGACTCGTCCCTTGATATCAAATAGGGTAGTAAAAATAATCGATTATTTTATTATTATAATCCATTTTTAGTAATCGATATTCTAAATATACTAAATCGGTTTAAAAAATTATAAATATTCATAATAATATCAAAATATATATATTCATCTAGATCAGCGATTATATTAATATAACCTATTTTTCCTTATTGTTTACTCTCTTTTTTAGCTTTTAGATAAGATATGAGTTGATGGGTTAAACCAATGTAGCTAAAGTAAGCATTTTAGTCGAGGTTCGCAAACAGCTTATCTATGTTATTTTTGATGCTTAGTAGTTTACTTAATTCCATTTAATTATGAATATAAAAAAACAACTTTTTGAAATAAAATCGATTATTATTATTAATCATTTCTACGAATCGAGTAAATCGATTATTTAGTATTTGATTTTTCGCCTCTCAGTTTTATACCTATATAGCAAAATATGTATAACCAGAGGCTATACAACTATTAAATTACACCTTGTGATGAAATAAAATGGTTTATTTTTTCTGGTAGGTAATAAATATTATTTGGTCTTTGATTCTTAGTTAATTTATATAAATTAATATACATATAATATAACTTTAATAGTTGTCAATTAGACAGCGACATCTATTTAAGAATAATTATATTACAATGTGAATGTTATTGCACTTAAATTTACTATTAGTCACTAGATGGGCCTATAGTTTGTAAGATTAAATCATTTAAAGCATATGAAATTGTTTTAAACTCTACACAAACTCAAAACGAAAATAAAATATAAAAAATAAATATATTTTAAAAGTTAGAATTTTGTTCTTGTATTATTTTTGTGTTTCAGCATTTTTTTAAAGTGGGAAATTTATTCATGCCGCATTCACTAATACTGACGCACATTATATTATTGTTAATAATGGGTTAAAAAATTTATCTTCACTTGATAGATTTAATTTTGATAAGTGACCGAGGTGATCGTGAGACAGATACTGAATTCTTCAAAATAATTTTCAAAATATTTTACAATACTTCGAGTAAATTTTTATAATTTTACCTTGGAAGAATCCACTATTTTATGAAATAAATTAAACAAATCTGTCCACCATTATCAAGATGGCAATACCAACATTTGTCATATAGCGTCGATAGCGTAAGCATATATCATAAACTTTCATCATCCTCCTTCCCTTATTCCACTTTAAGTGGGGTCGGCACAACATGTTATAAACTATTAATTATGTTGTCAAAGGATTGGGTACCTACGTATTTTACAACCGGCCGCCTGCCTGACGTCAACTTACCTTGGTCGTATTTTACGACACCTCGGTAAGAAATGAGGATGGTATATTCTACTCATCCGGATATTACACGGCATATATACAATAAAAGTCGTTCTACGCATTTAGTTTTATATTAAGGACTTCTGCCTTATCATCGGCTTAACTTGTGGGAGGCCATCCTGCGTTGAATGGCCGTAACATCACAGGATTATAAACGTCTTACAAATAGGTCTGTTGTTTTGTTTTTTCTCCCAATATCATCGATAAATAATAGGTACTATATGATTTTTTTTGTCGATTAAAATTGATCGCCGACAATCGCCCGTCGATTAACACGCTGGCTTAAGTCGTCGATGCCAAACGCGCAGCGGGTGGCGGTCGCATACTTTAGGCTAAGAGCCAGTGGAATATTTATTAAGTGTCGAGTAGAATTTGCTGATATATATTTAAAGCTGATGATTATAACGATGATTATAAAATTATTGAAATAATATTGTCACATAGTTTACACTTAAATATTATTTTTATGATGAAATGCTTCTATGTATGTAACTACATAATAAAACCGTTCAAAGTATTCTATAAAACATAATAACAATAAAACAAACTTCGAAAATAAATTTTCGAAAATAAATATTTATTACAAAATCTTCGATAGGTAATGTTTTATAGTATGTTAGCTCTTAACAGTGAATATCGTTTATTCTATTTCAATTTGAGATAGGCAAGTATATTAGGTATATTTATAATTTTATAATATATTTTGAAAGAAATTCTTCTTTCAAAAGTAATAATAAACGAAAGTAATAATATACGAATTTCTTTATAATTCTTAGCCATATTTTTTGTTGCCACCATTTATTTTAAGCGTCCGTGACTTTACAACAAGTTGCAACTTTGTGACATTTAGATAGTAAATTTACTCTAAATTTATAATTACTATATATTTTTTTATTATATCTGGTTAGTTATACTAGCGTGTAAGCCATACCGGGAAAAGAAAGTAAACGTATACGTTAGTTTCAAACTCGTTTATAATCTATGATTCTGATATTTAATTGGTCACAGTATTCGATCGATTGTAATTCTTTCAGTCGTATCTTTGTGTATTTCCAAACAATATGATTTTTTATGAATTTAAACTGTTCTATAACTAAAACCGATAATTATAAGACGGTTTATTTTAGGCTCTAAAAGCGTGGAAGCGTTCTATATTCCTAACATTTAAATTGCAAAATTTAATGAATTTCATGTAGCGTAACCCAAAGTTCAACATGTTATAAACATGTTGCCACATGATTTGGCTTCGTATTTTACGATCAGCCGCCTGCCTGACGTCAACTTACCTTAGTTGTATTTTATGACACCTCCGCAAGAAAGTGGGTGGTATATTCTACTAAACTGGATACCACACGGTGGGTCAACTTACTTTAGTCGCTATTTAAGACACCTCAGAATGAGAATGGTCTATTCTGCTCAGCCCGATACCACGCGATGGGTCAACTTACCTTAGTTCCCTCGTACGACACAGGGCGGCAATTATTAAAATGGTCTTGAATTTAAGCAACTCCAGATAACAAGTATCTAGACATTTGGTGCTGCCAGTATTAAATATTTGTCAATGTACTAAATTGTAAATTGTACTAAAATAAAACTTTAAATAAACGCTGTAATTATTTTATTTGCAACACTAATTAGCAGGTTATAAAAGTTCTAAGACCTTTCCCAGGACAATGTCAAAGATAGTCATTGCGGCGGCATTGGACAATCGTTACAGAAACCCAGGATAATGTCGAATAGACAACCGTGGAATAAAGACCATTGTCTGTTATCCACGCCTATTTTAGCATCCAATGATAGGGGAGGAGACAGGACAATGAGGGTAACATAACATTCTGATCGATAATCGATAGGGTTTAACTATTCAGATATTATCGATAATGGCAGCCCATTGTGAATATCCTGCCCATTCTTTAATGGTATTGTGACATTTTCAATGCGTTAAATGATCTCGAAGGATCAAACGTCTGTGGCGCAGTGGAACGATGCGTTTGGAATTTAGGGTTATGGATTGAAAATCAGCTGAGCCAACTGAAGTATTAAGTGAAACTTATCGTCGTGGCCCATTGGCACAGGTGGCTTTCAGCTCCGTGGGACGTGGGTTCGATTCTTGCTGAGGCTCAATATTTTCTAATAAAAAAATATTAGTTTTTCATTTCTGCGTGTATATATATTTCAAATTATATATGTACTAGGTTTTACCCGCGACCTTCGTTCCTTACCTTCGTTCGCGTAGACAGTTGTCGTGCGATAATAGATGGCGCTTTTCAATGTCATCCTATTTCCGTAGAATTAACAGGATTTCTATTGCCTATATGTTACTCCGGTGTATAAGGAATAACTGTACCAAATTTCATCGATATTGGTTCAGCGGATTAAACAGTGAAAGAGTAACAAACATACATTTTTCGCATTTATAATATTAAGTATGTATTAGTAGGATATATTAACCAATTGTCGGTCACCCATAACACAAGAATTAAGTTTCTTTGGGGACGTAAGACAGTGTCTGTAATTGTCCTATATATTTATTTATGCAATAAAAGGTTCATTTTTAAAATGTTTCTATATAGGTATAAGGATATGCCGGTAACAAAAAAAAACTATGTTTTGTATTTATTCCATCTATACTTATTATAAAACAAAGTCTCCAAAAGCTGTCTGTCTGTATGTGATCGATTGTCTCAAAATCTACTCAATTTATGTAAATTATGTTGAAGAGATCATGCGGTTCAAAAAAACACGCCTGGTGGCTTTAGTCCCGTGTGGTGCGTAAACCAGCAGATTTACACAAAAGTAATGTAGTATAGAATTGTAGATCTATAAAAATACTACAAAAAAGTCCGCGACAGCATGTCTCTATCTCTTATGGTTCACTCACAATAACTACTTTTATGTTCATATTTCAATTCGGAAATAATTTTGAGACTACATAGCTATACATGACATAGCTAGTATACAATAATTTAGTTTTAATACGGAAAAGGTTTTATCATTATGTATAAACTTTCTTACACTGCATTTATTTATTCAAGAGGATGTTATTAATGTTTGAAGAATCAATTCGCGTCACCCAATTAAAATAATAAAGACATCCAAAACGGGTAATGACAGTAAACATTTTACTTATAACAAATTGTCAACAATAACTGCATTTGATAAACGAAGCATATCTCATTCGATTAAAGAGTGGTTTCACTGAACGCCTGCGGGCACATTTAACTCGAAAGATGTCTCATCATGGCCATTCATAAAAGAGCCTGATTTTTAAACACAATTGTTACTAAGAAGTGTCGTACTTGAGTGGCCATTACTATCTTTTTTTACCCGTTAATGATGCCTTTGTAATGCTAAGAAAGTATTAATCTTATTTTAATTTGACTAATTGCAACATTAATTAACGGTGGATGCCGCTTTAATTTGTTCGTATAGCTTAACGAGATATAAAAGGAGTTAGATGACAATAGATTATAAATATATGTATAAACTATGAATTTATGGTATTTTTTTAAATGGCAACATAGCGTTCCGTACTCTTAACAGTTTCTATTTGGATTGACAATATGCTTAAGCAAAATGTTAAAATTAATTTTCAACGGTTATAGCCAAAATATATTCATCATTCTCCTGCCTTTATCCCACTCTAAGTCGGGTCGGCACATGTTTTAATCATGTTGTAATGTGGCTAGATGTTTCACGACCAGCCGCCTGGTTTACGACAACTTATCTCAGTCGTCTTTTGCGACACCTCGGTAACACATGAGGTTGGTCTATTGTATTTGGCCGGATACCACACGGTGGTTCAACTTACCTTTGTCGCGTTTTACGACACCTCGATGTAGTGGGGTGGTTTATTCTACTTAGCCGGATGCCACAGTATACCAAAAAGATATTATTACATTTATTCCGCGAAGCAAAGCCCTATTTTATCAATTATGCTTATCAGTAGAGGCATGTTAAAAAGTTGCTAAGTGCGCAAACGGTATAAAATAGAGAGAGAGTAGAAAAATGAAGTTTAAGGTTAACGTTTTAAGCCTGACCTCAGCTTAATGCGACGTGTATTTTGAAGACTGGAGTACTGTTGCAAGGCAGTTAAAGACTTATATAGAAAATGTATTATTCTTTCGTTTCGTTATTTGTTTGTTTCGTTATATGTTATTTGTTTCGTTTCGTTCTTGGTACTCTGAACTCTTAATTATTAGTTCTAATTAAAGTTTGTTCGGGACTCTAATAGCGGGCAGGTTTTATAACAACTCGTACGAGAGTAAAATTTACAAATAATCGTGCGTCTGACGGTGAAGAAAACCCCGTCAAAAAACCTGCATATATAAGTAAGTAAGTAAGTAAGTAACGGCCTGTTACTATCCCACTGCTGGGCATAGGCCTCTTCTCTCCGTTTTTTTTTTTTTGGAGAGAAGGATTGGAGCTACTACCTACCACGCGGCTCCAATGCGGATTGGTAGGTTACACATATCCCCAGAATTCTCTAGAGATATGCAGGTTTCCTCACGATGTTTTCCTTCACCGAAAAGCTTGTGATAAATTGCAATTATCAATTAGACACATAAGTTTTTACTAGAAAACTCATTGGTATCTGCCCGGGGTTCGAACCCTAGACCTCCTCGAAAGAGGCGCACGGTGTTACCGCTGGGCTACCACAGCTTATATATACTATCATAGCTGCATATATACTACCATAAAATTATCGCGATTTGTGTAAATTGCCGTTCAGATCTAGAGCATCAATACGAAATTAGATTAACATAGACATAACATAGATAACATATTCCTTCAAATTTTATCGCTTCCATCTTAAAATGTATGTACTCTTACGCACTGTATGAAGTGAGATTTAGATAGTCAATCGCGAACCTGTAACTAATAAAACTTGTAACTTTATAAAAAATAATAAAGCTCCATTTATTTATTGTAATTTATCCAAATTGCGCTAAAAATTTCGTAGGATGTCGTTTCCAAAATATGGAAATACATCGAAAAACAGTCTGTCGTAAGGTAAACAATAATACAAGAAACGTGGGAACCTTCACGCCACAGCTAAAGTAAACATTATTGTTTTCCAAAAACGATGGATACGTTTTTGGAAAACAATAAGACGTTTTAGCCTTGGGAGTTACCAGGAAAAGCAGATCAAGGTTGTCATAAAATCCGTTAGTTAAGTAAGTACGTAGTGTGAGTCGCGTCGTGCAGTTTCAGTATCTCCTTAGAAAAATCTTGTAAGAAGAATGCAAAACGGTATAAAGATCGTGACGTGTCACAAATCAGAATCGGTCCGACTGTCGTGTAGTGTTACATCGTGAATTATTGCTATCTACCACCGGCCATCAGGTCAATGGGAATATCGCTTTTGGAAGCAGACAGTAGGGCTACCATGGTTTTTGAATGGGTACTACTAAAGACCTGCTAGAACCGGACACCGTAAGCGTCGCATGCACGGAATTCTTCCGGGCATCCGATGACGAAGACATCGAACATACATTAACTACCATGGTTAGTTCGAGACTGGACAAAGTGGAAGAAAATTAGTCAGAAAGGTCTGTATCTTTAGAAAAACGCTAAGAAGAAGAAGAGGGCTACCATGGTGCATTTAAAATAACATAAATTGTATTTCTAATTGAACGGGACGTCATAGAGAATCTCCTTTTAATGTATTTCAATATTAGTTAATCACCAATAATGTATTTCACTATTAGTCAATCATAATTTGTTGCTAGTATAAGGGACACTTGCTTTGTTTTTTTGGAATTGATAATATGCTTTTAACCTTGATGACTCTTACGTCAGCGGGAGGAACAAAGTCTCGAAATTCGTGGTTTCAATTCATTACGTTTTGTGCGATATTACCGCCACTGATCATTGCACGCATTTTGTAGCAACTTTGCGATACTCATATGACTTTTTGTATAGTAGACTATGCTATTTTAACGTTTTTTTAGGTAAACGGACTGCATTCCTAGATTTAAATTATAAGAAATATTCTCTACGTAACTAATTACCGCCAAATAATCTTCAAGTATCATAATTGGTTTGTTTAAAAAATAATATAGGTAATATTCATCTAAAGGGAGTATTATATATGTATTAATACGTGAGTTCTAGTTATGAATTATTCAAATTATTAAGTTTAGTTACATAAGGTAAACTCTAAAATTTTTATTCATTTGATGTAGTACCTTTGTGCCGTGTGATAACAAGCTTAGTAGGATAGACCACCCTCGTTTTTTACCAAGGTGTCACAAAAGGCGGCTAAAGTAAGTTGATCCACCGTGTGCTATACGGCTGAGTAGAATAAACCACCCTCCTTTCTTATGGAGGTGTCGTAAAAGGCGACTAAGGTAAGTCGTCAAGGAGGCGGCTGGTCGTAAAATATCTAGCCAAATCATGTGATAACATGTTTATAAGATGTCGTGCTGGCCCCACTTTGAGTGGAATTAGAGGAGCAGAATGATGATGATTGACATAAGTACCTTTGTATTTGAAGTAGATCGATATGGATCACTTTAAAAATATACGGTATGATTATAATATACAATTCAACATAAATTACATCGATTGTAATAGGAAAGTCCTTGTAAAAGCAATAACTATGGTGAACCTACCGACAGATGATTTGCAGGTATCGGATGCTGAATAAGATAAGGTGCTTCCATCGGACAGTTCCCGTTTTTTGCCTTATTTCCACGTTTGATGTTTCAATCAAAGGCAAACATTTCAATTGTTGAGAACTCGTAGTGGATGGGATTGCGTAATAAACAATTGAAGCACGAGCTTGAATCTAAACTGATTTATCTTCTGGTGCAACTACAAACTATATATTTATAGTAACACCATCACATTAAAGCATTCTTTAAATAGTTTCATAACAGAGTGGTGGTAATCGATCGGATATATATTATATATAGATCATCATCATCTTCATCATCTTCTTGCCCTTATTCCACTCTAAGTGGCGACGGCACAACATGTTCTAAACACATGATTTGGCTGAGTTTTTACGACCGGCCACCTGCCTGACGTCAACTTACCTCTGTCGTATTTTACGACACCTTGGTACGAAAGAGGGTGGTCTATTCTACTCAGCCGGATACCACACGGCGTATATATTATATATAGATATAACATAATATAAATATAATATATGAGACAATTACATACACGGCTGTCCGTCCTTAAAGTAATTTACTTAATACTTGTGATATGGGTGACAAGTACAAATGATAAATATACATATATAATTTTAATTACATATACACACCCAGACTCGAAGAACCAATAAATTGTTTCTAGCAAATGTTTAGTGGGAATCAAACCTGCGACCCGCGGAGCTGATGACAGGGTCACTGCCAACTGCGCTAACAGGCAGTCAAATTTGGTAGACCGATTTTAAAGTTGTTATATTTCAATCTCGGGACATTTTTGATTTAACATAATTTAAATGTGCTTGCAACCAATCAACAACATATATGTAAATATATAAAAAAAAATTGCGGCATATTCACAAATCTAGGACATTATTAAAAAGTCGGATAAAAGATAAACCAAAAAAAAACTCTATTTTCATCTTTATCTCAATACATTAAGTTATTACTATTTTATTTCTTACATAACCTATTCGTCGCACGAGAAAACATATTATACTATAAATAAATACATAATTAATCTGACACTATCAACGAATCGCTATAAATAACAACTAATAGCATTCTTCACGTTATTTGTGTGTAAGCGGAAACGATACAAAATAAATCACATCCTAACAAGAACTCACAGCAATTAGCTAACAGAATAAATGTTATGGTTTTATTCATAACAAAAATATTTCATACAATAATTACCTTTGGTGACATGTTGAAAGAAATAAATCTTAATGTGTAATGCTAAAATGTACCTTAAGTCTTTGTGATAAGAATGAGAATCGTTTGGCGGCAGGTGATATGTGATTCGTAAATACTGAAGTCCATTGTAATAATTTCCGCACCCAAAGCACGTCTTTTGTTCGATATGAATGAAGATGTTATAATAAATGTAATATATTGACTAGCGACAAAGTAAAATAGAACATTAATATTACAAAGGATTTAGTTAATTGCGTATTTTTTCTTTACTTTATAGTCACGTGTATATGTCGTACGGTATCCGACTGAGTAGAAGAAATAGATCACCCTCATTTCTTACCGAGGTGTCGTAAAAGGCGACTAAGGTCAGTTGATCCGCCGTGTGGTATCCGGCTGAGTAGAATAGATCACTTTCTTGTTGACGTCAGGCATGCGGCCAATCGTAAAATATGTTGCCAAATCATGTGACAACATGCTTATAACATGTGACGACCCTACTTAGAGTGGGATAAGGGTAGGAGAACGTTGATTATAGCCAAATGCATGTGTAGTATATACTACATTTGGCAACCTAACAAGATTAGAATATTCTAATTGTGATTATTGGCGATCGGAGCATTTTTTTTTACTTTTGAGTTTTATTTCGAGGGGAATTCGAAACCAGATTGTCATAACGCGTGACCAGGTAGCTAGGTTTATAATACATAAATACACCCAGAGAAATACACCCAAATTGCAAACAAAGGCGTTCCTCGCCCGTAATTGAATCCCGGAACTAAAGGCAGGGTTGTTACCTGGGTGAACGGGATATATATCCATCCATCCATCAGCCTATCGCAGTCCACTGCTGGACATAGGCCTCCCCATGTCTGCGCCAGACATCACGGTTCTCCGCAATGCGCATCAACCTGGCCCTTTCTTATGTCGTTGGTCCAGCGTGACGGTGGACGCCCTACGCTGCGTTTGCCAAGACGCGGTCTCCACTCCAGGACTCTTTTGCTCCAACGGCCATCAGTCCTGCGACAGACGTGACACTGCCACTTCAGCTTGCTTATCCTGCTAGCTACGTCGGTTACTCTGGTTCTCTTGCGGATAATCTCATTTCTGATTTTATCCTTGAGAGACACTCCGAGCATAGCTCGCTCCATAGCACGCTGAGCGACTTTAAACTTGTGGACTAGCCCCGCCGTCAGAGTCCACGTCTACGTAGCGGGACATCTAAGTAGTTAATAAATATTTTATTACAAGAATCAGAGGTTGTTACTTGACAGGGAGACATACTAACCAGATTCGCAATAAAGTATAATAAAATGACACTCGGTCTACACGGTGTCAAGAATAAAGGTCAGTTCACTGCGGTTGCGGTGGACAGTGCTAGATCTGAGATATACAACTCCCGCATTTGTTTGGTCTAATTGTTAATAACGGTGTATAGCTATTTATAAATGAGTAATTGAGAACAGAACTTTACATAGTGTGCTAGATAGAGTAAGAATCTAAGTTTATACTAAGAATACGCAATTTTACGATTTAGACGTTCTTAGATCCTAGTGCCATTTTCATGCCATTATTATTCATTGTCTATTCTATGACATAATCCTATGTGGAAATTTAGAAGAAAAAAAAACCAATTAAATAGGTTCTAGAATAGGGAAGTTCCTAGAAAAGGAGAAACTGCGTTTAAACCGCAACAAAAAGGTTGTCCAAATTTTAAAGATTAAGTTTGTGGTGCAATTACACCTCTTTTTCAAATATTAGATATTAATATTATTAAAAGTTGAAGAGTTGAAAAGTTGAGTTAGGATAGTTTGTCTCTGTACATAATTAATTCGATCATCGTAAAAAGGAATTAGTTAAGTGATTAAATACAGAAACTTGTTTTCTTTTGTTAAGAAAACATAATTTGCAACGTGCATATTTCTATAACGTTTTTAGGACATTTGTAAACAGTTCATCTGTATTGGAGTTTCGTAAGGTGTGAGTGACATGCCTATATCGTTCTTTTCAAAGACAGAAGAGCTATTTGCCCAACTTGCGAGTTGGCTGCTACTACAACTAATTTTACTACTACGGAATATACCATATAATTTAAAGATATCAAATGGTATATACCGCGTGAATGAAGCTATACATATTTCTGTCCGTCTAATGGTGGTATAACTACAATTGTTGACCTAAATATCATTAGTGATAGCACTATATTTTGACTAAGGAAAAGTTCGAAATAATGACCATGTATTCACTATCTTCAATTACTATAACAATTTATAACAAACTATTTATTTTAAATTATTTAAATAGCTTCGTAGCTAATAAGCATCAACTTTATATCCAGCGAGAAACATCCACGTAAAAGTAAACGATAAAGCTTTTGAACATACTCGTACATCAAACAGCCATAGAGACCTCGTTGGACATTAAATGAACATCATAAATATTAAACGCAATACCGTCTCTTATCTAGATACTCAATTGCCAACTTGAATTGAATTGCCAATTAAACGAATCAGTTCTCAGATCATCGGCGCAAATAGTTCTCGAATAGATTGTGTAAATTATCAATGCCCATTACTTACATTATCACTGATTTGGTTAGCACGTCACCGCGTGATAGGTCCTAAAGACGCCGAACGCATAAATTGTTTAAGAAAACCGACCGCCCACAATGGAAGCGTGAGCTTACTGTTTGTTAAAATTGCGCTTTTAACAGAATCAGTGTTTTGAAGGAGTAATCAAAAGTGTAAAATGTTTTCTTACATGGTAGCATCATCATTAACTTTTTAGATTCTGAGTCTGAGTAATACAAATTGATTGGTTAGATGAAATCTAATTAAAGGCTATAAAAACGAGCCAATGAGCCAGAAATGGTGATACTAGGAGGAGGGGTTCATAATGAAAACTCCTATCGTGTACTAAAGGAATTTCTATTGCAATCCAGGATCCAATTGGAAAAGCTAAAGAGACCTAACGTCAATTGTAATCAATTCTGATTCAGTTGGGTGGTGTCAATTGGAATCTGCCTTAGCGTGCTTTTTGCTTTTTTTCGCTAATTTAGCCAATTTTAAGGAACTGGGAAATGAGGCACTCTCTTACTACTCACAAATTTAAATTGCAGCTTGAAAACGCATGAAAGGCCTTAAGTTGATTATGAATGACAATTTCCCAAATGAGATAACTTCACTAGCAGGGCTTTAGATATGGCATGCTCACTGTTGCTCAAGCATCACAGTCACGAGCTTTCAGAAACTCAAAAATTCGCCTTTTTAAAGAATCCAAAACAGATTCATGCGATCAATTACAGGCAGTCCGTGATTCGTGCGGAACGTCAAACTTAATGAAGATCACGATATTCCCACGATAGCTCAGCTTTTGTAGTTTAAAGCCTAAGTTTTTAAGAAAGTAAATCAATTATATCAAATCTGCTTTATCTGACAGACACCATAATACGCCAAAGGAAGGCTCTCCTGACGATGCTTTGGTTGCGGGGCGAAACGATTGTTGAGTTTGTGACAGTGGACATGTGGAGTGCTTGTATTGTGTATTATGGTGGCGATGGAGCAGTGGTGGAGGAGGAGTGGAGCTGCTTGTATCGGGTATGAAACGAATTGTCCACTCTACATTCAGCATTATACATATTTTCTATTTTAATTCATCGCGGATTATAGCAAAATAATTTTAATATTACTTTTGTCCTTAAGAATAGACGAATTGGTTTGGCGTGCAGTTCATGGAAATCGCAACATCCTTCTTAAGTATTAGTATTATATCTATAGACGAACCGTTTAACTCAGCCCTCGTGTGCGGGGTACAAGGTCAGGTCATCTTCTTCATAATCCCCGTTCGCATCTTCCCCCCGCATCTTCAATAATCCCCGTTCTCTCCGCACCCTTGTACCCGAGGACTGAGTTAAACGGTTAGCTTAAAATAACTTAAGTTTTAATACAGTCTACTGCTGTTCCAATGTTCCCGAAGGAAATACGAGATTTTTTATGACATTCATAACCCCGGTATATAAGCTTAAATTATACAGAATTTTATCAATATTGCTCTAGCGTATTCGCCGTTAACAAACATACCGTTAGTCAGATAGATTTTGACATTTACAATATTATGATAGTTATATATTCAGATATTATTATTCTTAATATTAAATGGACGATTTACACTGGTTTATACTGAAAATAAAATATAATTATCCTGTTTCGTTGCATACTTGTATAAACTATTTTATAAAGTATCATTTTATTGGCGCCAAACGCAAGGATGGCAGGTCCTACAATTTCGCAGTTAATTTATAATGTCGAACAATTGTGATAGCTTGTATAAAGGTTGTTTATGATGCGGCGTAATCAAAGACTGCAGATAATATTGATTACTCATTTGATTAGAGCTTTCATCACGGACCAGGGTATAAATAGATATGTATATGCAATAATAAACCATCTGTGAATTCTATAACTTGAATTGTACTTTTTTTTAAATATTAACTAACTTTACTAAATTTTTATTTCTAGTGCATGCTAAGTTTGTATTATTTGTTCACAAAACATTTGGCTGCGATTGCATCGAGCGTGTAATAATATGATTAATCATTTTACAATAATGCTAAAAAGAAAACAACTATCAACTATTTACTATATTACAACAGGAAAAGAAAGTGATAGTAAAATATAAAATTCACATTATTGTTCCGTAAAAAAAATTAAGGCGACTTGATACTTTCGTACAGCTGCTCAAAGAAACCTCTTTCCATGGGAACAAGCAAAAAAGGCTTATATCCAGCACGCTGTTCCAGCACATGAAATGCGCATATACAGGATGGTACCAACCATACGACATTAGTTTTCATGCCAGGTACCTACACACTTAGCAACATACACAAAAAAAATCTGTTAATTTAGTGACGTAATTTAGCCACAGGAATAATATTACGTTTTGAATAAAAATACATGATATACAAAGGTGAATGACCGTACCCCATTCTATTCTATTTTGTATGTAAAGCATTGACCTTGACCGAAAGACTACATAGAAGTGTGAAGGCGACAGAACTATAATGTTAATGTTTTATCCTGCGTTTTGAACAAGCGCCCTGCGCCAAGTCAGTCAACCACTACTTATTAGCCAGATCTTAATAAATTATTGTTTTAGAATATATATTTTTAAACGAATTTTTGGAAGATTGAAATATGCCAAAGTTATCTTATACGCTGGTCGGTACCATCCTGTATACAATTTAATAAGGCTTGTGCGAATAAAAGCCTGTCCCAGGATATCGATCTGCTTCCTGGTAAGACTATCATATTCTCATGGCCAACGCAGTATTGCCTGTATATGATCACCACAAGCACTGCAAGCATAAAGTCAACAGATTTTCCCATTCTACTCGTATAAAGGCTATCGCTTTTGCTTCGAGGGGCATCTCCTTATCTACCTCGGTCGTTTACTGCTGAACTTACAAATGTTTTCGCAATGTTTGGGATTCAAGTATACAAATTTTTCGAAAGCCCTAAACGTTTATTTATTTATTTATGATAACTTTATTGTATACACTGTTAATTTGTACAATGTTTTATTAAAAGTAAATAAAAACAAAGGGCGACCTTATCACTTAAAGTGATCTCTTCGAGGCAACCATAACATTAAGGATCTAAAAACACACAAAAAAAAAACGATATGGATAAGTGCAAGTAATAATAAATGTAAATACTAATACATAAATAAAGAAAAGAACAATAAAAATAAATAAAGAATATATAAATACTTCAATATATATTTATAATTTCTACATATATACTACATAACAGCTTTAGACATGATTGTTGTTTTCTTAACACATCACATTAGTTAGTTTCTAACCGCACTAAAAATCGTTATAACACGACCTTGATTACGACGATTTATATATAACCGTAATGTACAATACTATTAACTTCCGGAAAAATTACACTATCTTTTAGTAAAAACCGTAAAAACATTTTGAGAAAATCGATCACATACACATACAGACAGCTTTTGGGGATTTCGTTTTATAATAATTATAGATAGGATGTTAATAACACTTTTCTTCTTATTCTTAATGGCATGGTAATAATTTAGTACTCACATTTTCTATTATATCCGAAGGAATTAGTTTTTGCTTTGCTTGGGGAATTCTGCAATAGCATCCAGTCAAGGTCAGTCTGCGTCTAGACAAGAACCCCAAATCTAATCTAATAGTTTACCCCATCTTACTGACTCATTGCATCCTGGGTCGAACAACGTTTCTACAATAAATGACCTATGAAATTCTCAAACTGGACGATCATCATCCTTCTGCCCTTACGCCATTCAAGTGGGGTAAGCACAACATGTTATAAACGTGTTGTCACATGATTTGGCTACGTGTCTTACGACCGGCCACTTCCTGAGTTCTATCTACCTTAGTCGTTTTTTACGACACCTCGGTAAGAAGACGGTGGTCTATTCTACTAATCCAGACACAACGATCAAATAACAAAAGCATATATGCTGATATCAAAATTTCCTAAATTACTTAATCCAGTATTATATGAAGCTAGAATTATTTCAATCTTTCATCCATCGATAAACAATTTAGTGCTGTAAACGTTGCAGAATATAGAGTATTATTTCATACTAGCGGCCTACCCTGCTTCGCACGGGTATAAAATATATAGCCTATGTCACTCAGTGAAAAAAATGATTAAAATCGATCCAGTAGTTTTGATTTATTCATTACTGCCCGTGGCCCGCAAGCGTTAAATTTGGATAAAAACAATTCTCTCTCCCTATACCAAGAAGATTTCCTGCTATCTTTGGAATGTCTAAATTAATATATTACTACATATTTACATTTTACATTTTTCCCTATATATTTTATGTTTAAAATTAATTACAGAATAATACTAATAATACAGAATAATACAACATTCATAGCTTTGTTATCATTAGACAATACAAACATGTTTTCTTTAGAGGTTACTCTTAAAAGAGCGACATTTAGTTGCACGTCCGATCGCTGCTAAATTCGTAGTGCTATAGGGCGAAGCGCGGCCTCCTCGCGGGATTTTAAATCTGTGATATCTTCGAAAATGTTCATTTAAATTACATGCTGTAAAGGGCCATATTGATCTATATTAAATCAACAATGTATTTAACGTACTTAATTGGATAAGAATTAATGCTATATTGTATAAAAATTGCTTCGAAAATAAGGCATTATTTTTCGTATAAAAGTAAATGACAAAAAATGCTATTGTGGGTTATCCATAAGAGATATACATATACCATAGGGGACTTTTCTGTAGACTCTTTCAATGTGTACAAATACTTAGTACATCATTTTGATAAATCTCGTAGGGTTTAGCCTGCGTTTGCAATGTAAGCGAAAAAAAAAGTAATTATTTACGACATCACATAAGAAACCTCAAAAATTACAGTATTTCTCTACTCCATATTGAATATTATTATACATTTCTCTTGAATCACTCTATCTATTAAAAAAACCGCATCAAAATCTGTTGCGTAGTTTTAAAGATTTAGCAGTCATAGGAATATAGGGACAAACAAAGAATGTGACTTTGTTTTATACTATGTAGTGATAATCCCTATAGCATGATTCAATATTCACGCGCGATGGCTTATTATTAGCGTATTTCATATATAACTTTGGTGTTTCTATACCGATTTCAATTATTCTTTTTTTATACAATGGTTAATAATATTCACTTTTTTATTTAGGGATGACTGAGAGTGATATAAACGTAGGAGTAGACAAATATAACCAGAAAGCTTCGAACTGCTAAGCTATCGGGAGTTACACGTGTTATTGTGAGTCAACCATAAAAGATAGACATATGCTGTCGTGGGATATTTTTTATATAATTTTAAGGAGAACATTTCCGTCATACATGATTTCTGTGTAGCTTTAACCATCAAGCTTGCACACGCGACGAAATCTTAAAAAATGGAGTAACTTCTCCCGTTTTCCCGACATTTCCCTTCACTGCTCTGCTCCTATTGATTGTAGCATGATAAAAAGTATACTATAACCAGCCCAGGAGTATGAAAAAAAATTGTACCGAGTTTCGTTAAAATCCGTCGAGTAGTTTTTGTTTCTATAACGGTTATACAGACAGACAGACCGACAGACAGACAGACAGACAAAATTTTTACTGATTGCATTTTTGGCATCAGTATCGATCCCTAATCACCCCCTGATAGTTATTTTGGAAATATATTCCAGTTACAGAATTGACCTCTCTACAGATTTATTATAAGTATAGATTTAGCTAAGCAGAGTCATATATTCATTTGACACAAAAGCCTTGTCCTCGACATCTAGAGATACTTTAAAGTCTATAGCCGCTATAAAGTAGCATATATTAAAACTAGCTTCACTTCATGACAGTCACTGTAGGTTTATTGTATAGTATTGTATAGTAGAGAATCGTATATAACCTAAATTATGTATTGGAAGTATATTTTTTTTACCATATTTTTTTTACCATATTTTAATGTAATAAATCATGACGTAAAAGGTAGTAGTTGAAACTCACTATAATTAAAACAATAATAAAAAAATAAAGGATCTAAGATACAAAAAAAGTAATTCATTAGGCATGACAAATAATTAAAGACAAGTAGAGTTAAATTTACTAAATTGTTTCTAAAATTTTATCACAAGCGAAATGTAATATTTTTTATTAATTAAGCAAAAAATCTCGTTTTATCCCTGTTTTGGGCATAAAAAACTTCTAAAATAGGAATAGAAGGTAACTGAAATTTTTTACTGTCAAATGCAAAACTATGACAGCCTAATGGTAACGCGCGGATCAAATAGGGTCAAAACTTAGGTTCGATTCCCACATTTCACCAGGTGCTTTTATCTTTTTTATATTGCATTGTTAATGTATAGAACCGGCTATAATCACGTCTTATTCTATCGGGTTAGTTTGACTAGTTTCGAACCCATCCAGGGCACTTATTCATGAGCTCTTTCGACGACGTAATCGCGGCGGGAACTACGTGGTGTAAAGCGCTCATGAATAAGTGCCCCGGATGGGTTCGAAACTAGTCGGGCTAACCCGAAAGAATAAGACGTGAGTATAGCCGGTTCTATACATTAACTATGAATACTACTCACGATAGTTTAAATTTAAAAATTTATATTGCATTTTTTATATCTTTTAAAAAATTACAGATCAAGTCTCGGTCACGCAGGTACTATACTATTAAGACTAGCAAGCTTTCCTATTGGCATAAATAATCCATTATTAAAATAATATTATCACTTACTAAAAGATAAATGCTTAAAAAGAATGTGAGATATTTTTTTATAAAAACAAAAACGGATATGCCTGCCTGGAGTTTAAACCTGCGAACCTTTCTTCAGTATCATGTTTTCTAACAGCTAGGCTCTGTTATTTAAACAGAGCTATTATCTGATTTACGCTATAGAAGATAAGCTATTAAAATTAACCTTACTGTTTCAAAGTTTTCTTGTAGAATCAGACTTATTTCCTATATGCGAATATAAACATTTTCTTCGAATAGACAATGAACAATGTGCACGATCGCCGCCACAGACAATAGTATGCGCCCTAAGCTCGTACGATAAGTTAAATCTGCTAAGAAATCCAACGGGACATGGATTTCAATAGAATTTCAATCAGACAACATTAATATTCCTAGGCACTTGTCTTGAAAGGATATAGCGAGATGCAACATTCATCTTTTTATACTAAATGCAATCTATACTAATTAATATAAACAGGAAAAATTTGTACGTATGTTTGTAATGTTTTCACACAAAAAATACTAGACCGATTTCAAAAATTCTTTCACAATTGGAAAGCTGCATCTTTACTGAGCAACATACGCTATATAGGCTATTTTGGACTTGCCTTTACACACATTCAAAAAAGCAATTAAAAAGACACTGATTCATAAAGCTTATTATACTGTTGAAGCCTATGTTGATGATAAGAAAGCTTCGTTTTAAATTGCGACCAGCTACGCACTAGATTATATTGTAATTTTTTTAATTTGTTCTTAATTAAGCCATTATTGTAATACTCAATTTTGAAAAGAGTGACCGCCGAGTTTCTTGCTGGTTCTTCTCGGTAAGAGCACCTTTCCGAACTAGTCGTAGCTTCATTGTAATGTAATTTGACGATTCGAAAGTGCTTGTAAAAGCCAATTTGAATAAAGAATTATTTGAATTTGAATATATAAAATAAAAAAAAATATGGATCCGTTATAAAAATGTAATAAAGTATACAAAAATAAAAATTCGCGCGAAACCGCGGGATATTACTAGTATTAACTGAGTTTTCTATTGACGAAGAGCGATTGATATTGAGTAATATATAACTCATATACTTATTTGCCATACTTGATCCTTTGTACTGGTAGATTAGTAAGATGACACTGCCGAGACAAGGATTAAACCCATGTCCTGATATGATGTAATTGGAATGGTTTTTGGTCCCTCAAAACTAATATCTAAGTTAACCAAACGATATGAGTTATAGTAAAACTCAATATTCAATGAAACAAAACGCCTGGCGCCGTTGTAAAGAGCACCGACGATCCAAATACTTCCGCGATATCACCATGACGCGATGTTCCATGCTCAGAAATTTACCAACACGTTGACACCAATAATGTAGGGCTTGCTGAATTAAACATGGTAGTTTAGATCATCACATCAATTGTTAAATAGAAACGACATGTTTATAACACCTGTGCCTAAGGCCTTAAGCATACAAATAACAATTTCATAATGTACCATCTGTACGAATTTAGGCCACTTGTAAGTCGATGTCATTCAGTTTTCTGAAAATAGCACCATACTAACGTTTGTTTAACATATTTTTTTGCCCAAAATTAATGCTTCTTATAGTCCTTATAACCATTTATTTAACTTAATTTAACTGACATATACACGATTATGAAGTTCCGTCAATATTCAGTAACTTACAGACTCCGAAACGGCTAAACCGGTTTTAATTAAATTAAATACAATTATACAATATTATTAAACTTAGACTATGCTGATAATACACATGCCCCTCCAACAGCTTTGATCTTATTCTAAACTCTCTTTGAGAAAAACTTAGCTTTCACTATGACAGGCTGTTTGGATAACTTGCCTTTGTCCATCAATTTGTAGTAACCTGCTTTAACAATGTTGATGACAGGAACTTTCCCATCTGTGGCTGTAGCATACTTGAGTGTGGATTGTTCGGAAACTGAGGTCCAGAGTTTATCCAGGTTTTAAAACTGGACAAAAGTCTTTGTTTTTTATTAAATGGTAGTTCCTCATGCCCAACTTTTCAAAGTATGGGTGGTATTTATCCATGTTAATTCTGTGATTGTGCTCACTGTTCGTAAATATGTCATAATTTTATTTAGTTCGTATTATCTTTTTGTCTCTGGGCAATTGTCATTTTTTTATTCACCGATATGTGGGTAGCAATGAAAACGCCACTCGCCGATCGGTTCGTCTGTCGCCGTGCGAGTGTCTACGTGAGCGCGGAACCTTCGCTAATGGCCGCTCGATCGCTATACATAATTCGTATTAAATTCATTGTCGAGCATTGAACATTTCGTCTAGGACTTGAAATATAAAGTGCAGTGACTAAATTTAAAGTGTCGTGTCGAGTTTTGGACTAGTAATAGTGTTATTGTTCGTTCGAGTAACAATCCCCTGGCGTCACAAGAAACGGCCGGCCGCCGGCGCATATCGAGGACTTCGAACCTTCCAGTGCATGGTGGCAGTACAAAGGCATCGAAAGGTGGGTGGTGCCAAGTTGTTCTTATTATCGGTGATAAATTATGCATTGCCCAGAAAGATAGAAAATAGTTAAAGCCCTGAACCCCCCTATACAGTCCACTTAAATGACCAACCAGCGAACTAGGGCCCAGGGACCAGGTTCCTTTCAATAAGGGAACATTTCCCTACACTCACCACCAGCGCTACCTCGTTCACCAGGGTGCTTACAGTGCTTACCGATGCGTCTATGTCCATGGCTTACATGTCCTCTCAACTTTCTAGTCTTCTTTTTGGAGGTAGCCCTATTTGAAATTATTAAAGGATGATGACCCTGAAAAACCAGACTGAGACACAGCAACGCGTGGACGGACAGCTAGAACTAAATAAAATTAGTCTCACAGGTAATATAATACTATGAACATTTCCTAGTTTCAATTACGCTCGATCATCACTTGTTTAAATTAAAGGTGACTATAAATTCTAATAACAAATGTTTTATTGAGATTAATTGATTGTAAAAAATAGAAGATTATATTGCATACATTGTTCTTTAGAAATAGATATAGTTAATATGTTTGCCGATTCAACGATTTTATCTGAATGTACATATCATTAACAAGTTCTAGTGTCTTCTCGCGAGTTCGTCTTAGTAGAGTTCAGTACTGAGATTACTAATTTTTCAATTCAATCTTTTGCAGTATCTTTATTACTAAAAATCACGTCGATTCACGGTGTGACCTTACAAACAAGACAGGAAAAAATGCTTTTATAATATAAGGTTTTATACTGACTTTGATATCACAAATGTGTAGAAAGATATACACAGAGTATATACTTACAGAAAGCCTTAAAAAGAAATCAACATTCTCCTGCCCTAAAACCAGTCTAAGTGTCGTCATAACATGTTTTAAACATGTTGTAACATGATTTGGCTAGTTGCTAGTTTCCTTTTACGATACTTTTGTTTAGGGTGGTCTAATCTACTCAGCCAAATACCAAAAGCCTTAAAAAGAGATATTGCAGTATATTTGAGGTCAATTTACGGTTAATTTTTATTTATTTCTTTTTATACATATATTTAGAAAAGAGAAAAAAAAGTAAAAAAGAACATGTATAAGGGCGAACTTATCCCTAAAAGGGATCTCTTCCAACGTCAAACGTCAACTAATTAATTCAATTTTGATAATATAAATTAAATTAAATTTTTATGGATTTAATGTACATCTCTTGAGATTCAATGACATATTATTTTATCGAACCTTAGTCATAAAACTCAGTTGTCAAGGGAATTCTGTACTTTAGCTGTACGTATGTATAAGAAATGAGAGGTTGTTAGTATATCAGTTCGAATTAATAGCGATAGTCTCCCACGGTATATAGACATCTTAAAACGAAGAAATAGGAATCAGGTTAAACAATTGAGATCGATTAAGATTGTGAAATTGGCAGACCAATAAATGGGATCATTGACTTACGTGAAATATTTTTATCACTACAGAAAAACCTATAATTCGCAAGTAACAGCCTGTTACTATGCCACTGGGCATACCTCGTATCTCCGTTTTTTTGTAGAGAAGGGTTGGATGTAAAACGCTTTTTCACCATGTTCTCCTTAACAGTAATAAGTAAAATTAGAGGTCCGCAAATTGGTAAATTTTACGTAACCCAAAAATTCCCCAGGGTGTTTTAGAAAACACGTCAGGTAATTTCTGGGATTTGGATCCGCGAACGCCTGGCAAGGGTAATATAATCTCACCGTTCGTCTACATATCGTTATAATAAGGGGCAATAGGCAATAATATGAAAAAATCATTATGTGAATTTCAAATCAAGAGTTGATTCTTAGTTTTCATTTTTAATAATTTTATAGCGTTTCTTTGAAAATATTAATTATATGCAAATATATTTAATTAATATCTACTAAAGAACGTTTTTTTACTGTGGACAGAAGTGTTATTTACGGCACAATAAACTTGATTGTCTAAAACAAATTTGATGTTTGTATACTGAATTCTCTATAGAGAACACGAGTTTTACAACGTGTTACTTTTATAATTAGATAGCAAATAGACCCAAAATTTATAAATATCCTGCTCCCAAAATTAAGGTTCAGTTTTAAAATAACGTAAACCAAAGAGTATTTCAAAGTCGAACTATTATTTTCGTTATATGCACATCATCCTCCTGTCGTTGTCTAAGTGGGGTCAACACAACATGTTGTCACATGATTCAGCTACGTATTTTACGTCCGGCCGCCTGCCTGACGTCAACTTAGAAGAAAAAGAGTTTTGAAACTGACTTCCATGTGTACACCTAGGCGATAAAGAATAAAACTATAAAAAGACAATGAATAAATTGCAAACTATATTCTCCTTTATTTATCTATACCATAATATTCTTTTGTATTTCTTGTGTAATGAATATCTTGCCCCCGGAGAGAAATTGGATCACTGTTTATTTAATTTCAAATAAAATGTAAACATAACTGACCCAGATTAAACCACATTGTTGTAAATGACACGATCATGTATTTATTCTTATAATTATTTTGTCGTGACATGACTATTACGACGGTTATTGGATGTAAAAATAATTTGTCGTGAAATAAATATTCCTAGACATAAAAATAATACAATTGAACTGTTTCTATGTCGTAAAATAATGAAATAGCTTTATAAGAGCTAACGTGATATAGATATAGGTCAAAATGGTTTTTTTTGTCAATGGATTTTTTAAATTTTCTCGGAATATGAAGTAGGCATGTGACTTGGAGAAGAAAAAATCGATTACTTAATCATCGATTCTTCTTTTTTCAAAATAAATTTAATACAATGGAAGGAAAAATAAAAATAAGATAAATAAAAACAACGCGTGAATAATCCTTATATCATTACATATAACAAAAAATGGTCATAGAGGAAACAAACATGACTCGATTTTCATCCAAAACTAAGTACCTTTATGTTTTAATAAATAACTTTTTACTGGCTAATATAATATTATTAAATTTTTCTCTGTTAGATTCATGAAGTAAAGTAAAATCTTGTTACTATCCTAAGTCCTAAATATTATATTTTATATGAAATGTTAATTTCATATAAAATAAAGTCTTATTTAACATTAAAATAAAAAAGATAACAATATAGTCTTAAAATACTTAGAAAATATTTCCAAAATATATCAAAACAATTATTAAAAACTTTATTACTCTTAATTACTTTAATAACAATTATTTTTCGACAAAACAGAATGCCGCCAAAATAAATTCCTCTTCAATCTTTAATATCCTCTTAAGTTGAGACTACAATACTGAGACTAATGCCAATATTTATACTTCCTAATACACTAAACTTAAAACAATAATTATTATCTTATTATACAAATGTTAAAATTGCTAACAATAGTAAAATAGCGATGGTATCACAATTTTTATTGACTTTCGATCCGACAAGCTTTCTTGCTAACTAAAGAGCAACGGAATCGCATCGCACGGTCCAAATGTTTTGAGACATTGACAGATGAAAGGGAAATGGTTAACTTCAATTTGACACCGGCTATTTGAGAAACAAAAAGTATGGCGGCCCACAACTTTCTTATAGAACTCTTTTAATCTCGATTTAGGCGAATACATTGTATTGAATACACAGTATTGGAACTATTTTTCGTAGCTGTTAAGTAGATTTATTATTAATCATCATCCTCTTGCCCTTATCCCACTCTAAGTGGGGGTGGGCGCAACTTAATATAAACATGGTGTCACATGATTTGGCTACGTATTTTACAACTGGCCGCCTGCCTGACGTCAACTTATATTAGTTGCCTATTACGACACCTCGATAAGAAATGAGGGTGATCTATTCTACTAAACTGGATACCTCACAGTGGGTCAATTTACCCTAGTCACCTTTACGACACCTCGATAAGAAATGAAGGTGGTCTATTCTACTGAACTGGATACCTCACAGTGGGTCAACTAACCTTAGTCGCCTTTTACAGCACCTCGGTA
Organism: Morpho helenor; assembly: GCA_029227775.1. Lineage (NCBI taxonomy): Eukaryota > Metazoa > Arthropoda > Insecta > Lepidoptera > Nymphalidae > Morpho > Morpho helenor. The sequence continues at coordinate 5,659,209 of JARGCU010000003.1, read as the reverse complement.
AGAAATGAGATTGGTCTATTCTACTCAGCCCGATACCACACGGCGGGTCGACTTACCTTAGTCGCTTTTTACAACTCCTCGGTAAGAAATCAGGTAGGTTTATTCTATTCAGCCGAATACCACACGGCTAGGCGCACAACTTGCTTATAGAACTCTTTTAATATCGATTTTGGCGAATATATATTGTATTGGAACTATTTTTCGTAAAAGACTGATTTAAATTATTTATTTTTGGTACCTTTATAATTAATAATTATATAATTAATAATATTGTTAAATTTTCCCTCTCTTGGTAAATTAAAACCGATTAAAAAGTAAATTCCAGAAAATGCGTAAATTTCAACGACGTTAAAACGTTTAAATTTACGTTAACGTTAATTTAAAAGCTAGATAAAAAATCACTGCTATGCTGCTTCGCTTTTCTTTGTAACAACCACTTTTAAGACCAAAGAACTTGTGAAGTATATACGGGTATATTTAAATTCAATTAATTTTTAGTTTCAGTTGTTTTGACTGAATAGCTTTGACTTAACTTTTGAAAACCTTTTTCCTTCAATTATTAATTTCAATCCCTACACGATTACATGATTTTGATTAGGACTGGAATGAAAAAGGGAAAAGGATACATGTAATTTATCCTTATAAATTTGAAACCTTATAAATAAAATACTATATATTTAATTTTAATAAAAAAAATGACAAAACCTACTGTCAGGAACAGTTTCTCGTGTTTTTTATATGAACTTACTAACTTTTGGCTATCTCCATGTTTTATTACAAAAAATACGTTGTTTAAATCACCTGTTAAAGTAGCAATATAATTCTTATTGTCTTCTCATAAGCGATAAAGAAACAAGGTACAAAAATTCTGTTTTGTTGTGTTTGTGTTTTAGGTTAAGTTTTTTGTTTTACTTGCACTTTAGAAAGTGTTTCTATAATATTCTACTTTTATTTACTTTATTCTATCTCCATTTCATTGATCTTCTATTTAATTTCTGTACTCATACAATTGGTCGTAAGCAAAAACTCAATCCAATAATACGACAAAAGTAACAAATAATACAACTCCCGATATCGAACAAAAAAATTCAATAACTTTTCGGTATTTTCTCTACGTCCATCGAAGCGTATAAGATCGATAGATTATATTGCTTTTATTATTATTTATTAAATGCAATACAATAGATCAGAATCTGGAGAAAAAGCTTCATTTTTTTATAGTATACAACGTTTATGAATTGATTTTCAAATAGCGGCCTTGTACTATTCTGCTACTAAGAAAAGGCTACCTATTTTATGAAGAGAATTTTTTTTTCATTTTTTAAATTTACTCATATCCAAAAAATTGTCTAGATGAGATATTGAACTATTTTTACTAGGTTTTTATCTAACGTAGATTGAATGATTTTTAGTTATTGATATCTGCTCGAGGTTTGGTTCGAGAAAGCTCACTATTCCACTTCTTCTTTCTCAACCGATTGACGTTCACTGCTGAACATAGGTCTCCTTAAAGGATCTCCACAATCCACGATTTTGTGCCGCTTGAAACCAGCGGCTCCCCGCGATCTTTTTGAGGTCAATCCACCTCATTGGGGTTCTACCGACGCTGCGCTTTCGTCATATAGGTCGCCATTCCAGCATCTTAGGAGCCCAACGGCCATCGGTTCTACGCACTACGTGCCCCGCCCGTTGCCACTTCACATTTGCGATACGATGAGCTATGTCGGTGACTCTAGTTCTTCTACGGATCTCCTCATTCCTGATTTGATCGCGTAGAGATACACCAAGAATAGCCCGCTCCAACGCCCGCTAAGTGACTATGAGCTTCATTATTCAGTTATTATGGCGAAATTGATTTTTAAATTTAAGTCTTAGTTTGTAACACTAGCGGCTAAATATTCTTTTTAAAATTACTTTTTTTAGAAGTATTGTTCTGTTTACGCCATAAAGCTATACTCACGCCATTGACTAGTATAATTCTGGGTTCCTTATTCATAAGCTATAACGTTATCCATACTGCTAACGTTAATATTAAACTTTGTATATTAATGATCATCATCTTCCTGCCCTTATCCCACTGTAAGTGGAGTAGGCACAACATGTTATAACCGCATGTTATAACATGCCGTCAAATGATTAGGCTGCGTTTTTACGACCGGACGCCTGCCTGACGTCAACTTACCTCTGTCGTATTTTACGACACCTCGGTAAGAAAGAGGGTAGTCTAGTCTACTAAACCGGATACCACACGGTGGGTCAACTTACCTTTGTCGCCTTTTACGACACCTCGGTAAAAAATGAGGTTGGTCTATTCTACTCAGCCGGATACCACACGGCGGATCGACTTACCTTAGTTGCCTTTTACGACACCTCGGTAAGAAATGAGGGTGGTACTATTCTATTCAGACGGACACCACACGGCGTTTGTATATAAATAATATCAGAATAAAATCAATAAATATTTTAAGTCGTTCACGACAGCAGAAATCAAAATAACGATCATCGCCTAGAGCAAACATTTTTCAAAGTTAACTTGTACAATCAACTAATATTTTTTTTACCAGGCGTCTTATATTATTCTAATCCAGATTTAACTGGCTACCTGTTTTACACGGGTAGATAGCCATCTGACCTTAAGAAACCAGTAGTATTGTTTTATCTTTGTTGCATAAATTAAAAATATAGAATTCTAAATTAATCGTTCCTTATCAGTCAACCTCGGGGTCAATATAAAAAATTTGAGAAGCTGCAAAAAGTAAATCTAAATAGAAATTAAGATACGTAAGTGTTTTGAGTTTTATATTGAAAATACTATTTAGAGTAAAGCTACTTAGCTTTAATATTATTATATTCAAGTTATTTTTATAGTATATTGTGGTATTTTTAATATAAATATAATATATAACATAATTGTAGGTAGTTGCACAATTGTAACGGATTGTAAGTTCGGAATAAACTGTTGCTTGGACTATACGTTTTATTTTCAATATATTGCATCTTTAATATTTAAGCTTATCATATTATAGTCGTTAAATATTCCAAAAAACGTCAACTAATTTAATTTCAAATTCAGAATATTCTTCAATCAGTAAACTTGTAAACAAGTTCTTTTGAATGATCAACTCTACTGCTGGTTCGCAATGTTGACTCTACCGAGAAGAGCTTGGAAGAAACTCGGCGGTTCCTTTTTATTAATATAATTCTTATAGCTAATTAAATTATACGATACGATTATAACGACACAAAATATACAACATATTATTTTCAAATGAAAGCATAATATACTTATGAGCAGCAATTAGAGAAACTAGTTTTCAATATTTCTGTAATTTTACATGTTTATTTAGATGAGTAAGAATTTGAATATACCTAAGTTTCACAAATTTGAAAATCATACTATAGGTAAAGTTTAAATTAATAATGAATACAACACACTCTTACCAAGGTTTCGTAGGTTTATATCCGTTTTTTACTAAAAATTCATGCTTGTAAATCGAAATCCATCATGCACCTACCTTGCGCTTTGTGACGGCGGAAAACACCGTAATAAAACTTGCATAACCTAGGAAAATTCCTGGGATTTTAAATTTCTAATCCATATAAAATGCAGTGCAAACTGGGATGGGAAAAAGATCAAATCCTTTCTTCCAAGTTAAGCATTAAGCGCTAGAACCCTGATCCTAAACTTAAATAAACTAAGACAATCTGTTCTTGAGACATCTAAACCTTTTGAAAGGCCAGGATTCAGTTGCGCGTATGCTTGATGCGAATTAGTAGCTTATTATGCTGTGATAGGTTTAAATATTATAGGATTATATATTATAGATTATAGGTTATATTAGATCACTGTTCGCTTGAAAGCATACGAAGCGAAATGCACTCGTTCGGAGTACAGTTCGTAACAAAATATAACACTCCATTTTATATAGTTCAGTAGTATTATTTACATTTTAAAAAAGGTTTATCTTATCAGGCTATGTAAATAAGACAATTTTGTGAAAGCAGTTTTCAGTTACACTGAATCTTCGAATCGGGAACATGTACACAGCAAAGTAAATACTAGTTAAGCGACGCCGGCGTCTTGTTCCGTACTAGTCGCAAATACAGAGCGTCGGGGTACGGTCGTGCCGGTTCACGTACCGACGTCATTACCACGCGGCTTAGCACTTTACATCGACTAACAAAAAAGCTTCAGTAAAAAACAATATTCGATATTCATTGAATATTGAATTCCGCGATTCGAGTTTGTGAATGAGTGAATGATTTTTAGTGAACCGTACATTTGAGGTCAGTATATGATGAGTTATAATTTGACGCGAAAAAAACATCGCGCGTGCATGAGTTTTTCTTTGAATTTTCCTTTCAGTTAACTGAGGTAGAGTTTAATGGTTGAATCTAAGTTACTGCAATATGTTATTATTAAGATTAAAGTTATGTAAGTTAGGTGCTATTTGAACTTATACTGTAAACGTGAATTTGTAAGTAATATTTTTAGTTGTGAAACACAGAAATGTGGTGCATAAATTTATTTGAATGTTTCGTTTTACTTAACAGGGTTTTAGTATGATTAGTTGTAAAATCAAAGTTATTCATCAATTTTATTTAATTTTGAAAATTGAAAATTCCGATCTAAGAATTTAGCAACTTCGCGGATGTATATGAATATGAATCTGTTATAGTTGATTGTGAAAAGGTAATATTTAGGATTTAACCGTTTAAAACAAATTTAATGATCTTGGAAATATTAAGTAACTAATTATGATTATTAATAATGACACTATATGACTGAAAAGTCATATACTTAGCACTTATTTAGACCTGAATTATAATCTGAAGACAGAATTTTATTATGATTATCATTACCTAATGATTTCTCAGAAGTAATATTGAACTGATTTAGACATGAATTATAACGTGATTATGATGTATTTTATTGACCGCATTTTATTGACCTTGAAAATGTACAATATTGTATATGCAATTATTCCTTCGAATTTCATTACTCCTAAAACAAGTGATAGATTTTTGAATGGTTGGACTTGACCGATGATAATAATTAATAATTAATATAACGGTACGGTTAAAGTCCTTAACTAACAATAATAACCGGTAGACAACTAAATACAAACAATTGATATTGGCCTTGGAAAATTTTCGTACGCATTAAACTGTTCCTTTGATGCCTAATACTGTTAAGATTACTGTCGATGTTTTATGATAATTATTAATGAATTTAAATTATTATCGGATTTTACGCTTTTAGTAAAATTGATATAAATAAAATTGAATTAATGTCGTGCCTACATTATAATTAATCAGAATATAAAATAGTTAAATAACCTTAAACTTGGCCGCGCATAAATTTTAATAAATAGTTGAAATGTGTCAATTTATACAGGAACGAAGTATAATTCTGTGGCGAAATTTGTAAACGAATTGATTATGGATTTAAATATTAAAAAATAATATTTTTTTTAGCCAAGTGCCAATAGGTACTATGTAGCTAGATTAATTTCCCAATTGTGGACATATACTTCCTCTTTCGTTTGGAGCAAAAGATTTGATCTTAAAGAAATCACACCGTTCCAAATCGGCAAGTTAAGGATGTCTTTTTATTTAAATATTTACAAAATGTTAGGTACAAATACTACTTATATAATTCATTTAAATACTAGTAAAGTAACGGTCTATGGCCATCCCACTGCTGGGCATAGGCCTCCTCCGTTTTTGGAAAGGATTAGTCCTAACCTAAACACGCGGCTCCAATGCGGATTGGTAGGTTATACACATCCCTAGAATTTGTAGTGTATGTTATTGTCAGTTATGTAGGTAAGCAAATAATATATTTTTTTTTACTTTTACTTAATGTTTTTCTTTTCTACTGATATTGTAAGTTACGTTAGCTTTAAGTCAAAATTATTTTTGTTTAAAAGTTAATTGTTGCTTACTTAAGTAATCAATGACTACATGTACTAAAAATATATTAAAAAAACAAAAATAATAACGGTGTTGTGTTTATACGTGCATGTATGCTTTATTGGTTAATTTGTTCTTGTTTTGTTTGGGGAAAGATGTAACGTATGTTGTTGTCAGTTATGTAGGTAAGCAAATAATAAAGCCAGTCACAAAACGCACGCGTCGTTTCATTACAGAATTCTCTAAAGATATTCAGGTTTCCTCACGACGTTTTCCTTCATCGAAAAGAGTGTAATAAATTGCAATTATCAATTAGACAGATAAGTTTTAACAGAAACTCATGTGTGCCCGGGGTTTGAACCCGTGAAAGAGTTAAACGGTTTTACAGCTTTGCTATCACAGCTTCTGATATTTAATCGACCTAGAATAGTTCGGAACAAGTATGTGAACACTTTTGCTAGGGAATATCTATGTTACAAGTGCTGACATATGCCTGCCCTGCTTGAAGCCGCGAGCCCCTGGTGAGGGTCAACCTCTCGACCATTCAACCATTACGGATATTAATTACAAAGGAGCATGCCAGAATTTCATACAACTTTGGACCCAGACATTACATTAATAATTTTTGTTATGTTAAATAGGAAAATATTTTTTATCTTAGTATCAATTATTATTTTATTTAATTTCTATGGGAGAACCAAAAAAAATCATTACTATAGGTATAGGAGTTTTTCTTTAACATCCGTTATACGACGCACTTAAATTGCCATTTCCTTTGCTTTTTGTCTATGTATTTACCTCGCGTCATTCAACCAATTTTAATAAATCTTAGTACGTATGCGGAACTCGAGGTTACGTAAATTACTTGAGTTTTTACATAGCTGTTATAATCTTAAAGTTCTCAACAGTTTTTAAAATTCATAATTTTAGACTATAATTTTAGTTAGATAAATACTTAATATTTAAATAATCTCTAACTTCTACTGCTGATGTTGGGTATTTTTTTTACGTCCAGAAAACCCATTATGGGAGGGGACGGGCGGCGAAACCAATTGCACCAAATTTTAACAATATAATGCTTAGCTGATTAAATGTAACTTAATTAATTAATTAATCGCGAAATGTCTGTCTGTTGCGTTTTCACGGCTAATCTGTTGAACCAATATCTATGAAATTTGGCACAATTATTCCTTATATAACGGCTATAGAAATCCTATTCAACAGGAATTTGATGACATTGTAAAACGCCATCTATTAGCAAGTTATCAAAGTTTTTTTCTTCTACATTTGTCAAAGTCCAGTCAAATTTGTAATGTAAAGAAGGTTCTATATGATGTTCTTTGGCTTACAGGGAAAGAGTTGTTTTAAGAAAGTTTTTATATATTTTGGTTTCTTTTTACTGGATAAATTTAACTGACCTATCTAAATATATGATTCATGTTTGTCATACGGGTTATTTACTAAAATAATCAAACTATGCTCTCGAGAAAACGATAAATCTCTGTGTCTTCCTGAATTGATCTGATTATTGTGATGTAAATATTTGTAGGGTTGGAAAGTGACAGAAGCTACTGTTTATTCCAAGACTACAGTCCACGCGAACGAAGTTGTTGGTAAAAGCTAGAACGAATTACTCACAACAGCTTCAAATTTGAGGCTGATATAACAACAATCAAATGTTATTCTTAGAAACAATTAACAATCATTCTATAGCTTGTCATTGTACGCTTGACTTAGAGCTTAGTTTATTGAAGTTTATTGTATTGCAGTAATTAGACACTCATGTCAGGTGGATTAGTTCAATTGTTGAATTTCGAGTCAATAGTATTTCACTTGTCACTCTTTTTATTTGAGATAATATGAATATTTATTTTCATTATCAATATCTTGCCCTTATCCTACTCTAAGTGGGGTCGGCATACCATGTTTTTCGCTTCCTTTCTCTCCTATAATTAATCAACTCTGGCGCTAGTCCTTTTATATGGATGAGATCTTCATACAGTCCAATCATCTTTTTTTCGGCTTCCTCTAATAACATATCTATCCACATTCATATTTAACACTTTTAGTCATATGATTTTCATTCCTCCTCATTATACGTCCATTTTAATGATGCACTAATCGTCTTTTCTATAATGGACGCAGTTTTCAGATTTTTCCGTATATACTCATTTCGTATTTTATCCTGGCTTGTCCACACATTCATCTTATCATTCTCATCTCATTTGCATTATGAAAATTACTTTATGATTCTCAAAAACTTTTTGTTGTTTCGGTAAATTTTTTTGTGTAGTTAATGCTATAGAGTCCCAATACCACAATCCAATGTTGGTTGAAGAGTTACAGCTATGATCTATAAGTGTTCTAGCATCTTGATCACTAAGATCAGAGTCTGCTATAAAAAGGTTTTGACATATATGCATCTTATCTGCATAGACTAATGGCGATGTTCTGATACAATATATCTAAATGAAGTCACGATTTCGTATCCAGGTCAGTATGTTTCCACCTTAAAATATTTATCATCACTTCATCATGAGTTGCTAATCTGTCATCGAAGAATTTTTTTTATTAAAAACGATAAATTACCAACAGCTGTTTTTTCTCAACGCTTTAGTAATATGATGGTTACGTTGAGTTGATGTATTTGATATACGTTGTAGAGTCGTAGTGCGGTTGAAAAAAATAACAATGTGCGTAGTGCGAGTATTTTAAACCTACTCGATCGAGTTAGCGTAACGCCAATTTGTATGACGCTGCAATAGCGACATCTAGTGATTGCTATACATATAACAAATTTCGCCATACAAATTGCGTTACGCTAACGCGATCGAGTAGGTTAAAAAAACTCGCACTACACACACTGGACATATATCGTTACGTCGTGTGGTATCCAGCTGAATAGAATAGTACCACATTTCTTACCGAGGTGTTGTAAAAGGCGATTAAGGTAAGTCGACCCGCCGTGTGGTGTCCGGTTGAGTAGAATAGACCGACTTCATTTCTCACCGAGGTGTCGTAAAAGGCGATTATGATAAGTTGACCCAACATGTGGTACTGGTTAAGTAATATAGATCACACCCTCATTTCTTACCGAGGTGTCGTAAAAGGCGACTAAGGTAAGTTGATCCGCCGTGTGGTATCCGTTTAAGTAGAATAGACCACCCTCTTTTGGTGGCGTAAAATAATAAGGTATGTTGCTGTCAGGCAGGCGGCCGGTCGTAAAATACGTCGCCAAATCATGTGACAACATGTTGTGCCGACCCTACTTAGAGTGGGATAACGGCAGAAAGATGATGTCGTACGTATTATTGAAGTATTTACCCGGAGTGCCGTAAGGTTATTTATATTTACAATTAATAAATTAAATAATTACGGTGTGTTTGTTTTCACGTTGCGCTCCTTTTACGGAGCAACGAATGTTGAAGAGTTAAAAAGTAATTGAGTTGCTCAAGACAAAGTTTATGGCAAAAATTTAAAAAGTTTCTTATACAAATAATTGTCTACGCGATTTTATTTGTATCTTCTATCACAAGTAACATTTATACCTCAAATAACAGTTCTATAATTTGTCACTAGATGACGCTGATCTTGTCATAGAAAGATATCAACTCATTACATAGTAAGGTAATATAATATAGTAAGGTAATGGCACTAGTAATTGACCATGTACTAGTAGTTGACCGTTTTGTATGAAATTTTAAATATTAAGCGTTTTGTTTGTTGTAGCTGATTAAAGTGTTAATTATTAATATTAAATTTTAAATATCAAACAATGGGCTACAGTTCTGAGGTTTTGAGCAGTTGTTAATAGATGGCAACAGGTCATTACGCATTTTTTTATTAGCTACAACAAACAAAACGCTTATTATTTAAAATTTCATACAAAACGGTCAACTACTACATGGTCAATTATTAGTGCCATTACCTTAATTGTAAAATAAAATACATTGTGTTTGCAACCGTTAACTGTTTCGACATTTTTTTAAATACTAGAATTATTTTCTATAAACTGTAACAAAATAAATGATTTACTTATATTTTGTACATCTTATCTTTTATTTTTTTTAAGATATGCACCTTGTAACAGTCTCATCCCTACATTCGAGTTTTAAAAATAAATAATTATTAAAATTTCAATATTTTAGAAAAATCTATAAGTAATAAAAATAAATGTTTGTTTGTCACGCAGTAATGTTTTTTCGCATCTATAATTGATGCTCTATTCATAAAACATCAAATTCAGAAAAGTATAATTTTCGTCATATTGACCGAATGTCACGTTATCCGCCGTACTACAGTATGGAGAGAGCGGGCGGAGCGCAGAGCGCAGAAGTGATCTGTTAGGTCGCTTATGAAATGTTGTTATAATGATATTGTAGATGTGTACTGGGGCGATACATGATATTAGTAGAGTTTTAACTCGACTATTTTTAAGAATTAATAATAAATACACATCTAGGCCCGCTCTCGTATAATGGTTCAAGATGCAAGATCGTGTCGATCTTTGGAAAGGCTGTGATTGTGACTTGACCATTAAGAGTGTAGCGATGGTTACATCGCTTAGCTCACCTCGAACGATTAAAGTGTCTGAATGTTACTTGGTAAAGGCAACTTTGCTGAGTAGTGGTTGGCACTCTACCGAACATGCTCTGGCGGGTACTGGTGGGAGACTTGAGGTTTAGGCCGGCAGTGATTTCGGTCATTGCTGTGTGCCTGGCCCAAAAGGCTACACTAGGCTGCATCTTATTAGGGCTGGGTCTAGGCCCGTAGTTAACTTCGGTTGCTGCGGCGTGCCTTTACTCGACTTTGGTTTGACGCAACCAGAGTTACTTTGGGCGTGTGCCTTTGTGATACGGGTTTAGTTAGGCCGGTGGTGATTTCGGTCATTGTCGTGTGCCTTGCTCGACCTTTGGACGCATAGGCCGCTTGAAGTAGTGCCGGTACAGTGGTGGCTGAAATGTTATTGTTTGACGAACGGACATCTAAACGTTGTTCGTAGTCTCTCAATAGTGACGGTACCACAGCTGAATGTTGCTGGGCGTTGCGGAAGTTAACTTTATGTTGCTGAAGTGATACGCCGCAGCAGTGATGGATCGCTATGGACTCTGTTCATAGTAACGGATGGGTGTGGTGTTTCGTCCTTTTCAGGACGTCCCCTTAGCTTAGTTAATGATATCACGAATGACCATTATAGCATGGCATTATTGCATAAGAACCGCTGGTCGGGTCTTTGTTAATAAGACTGCGGACTAGCTTTAGACAGTGTGGCCTGCATTTCCCTTATCTTCACATATACATATACATCTTACGTGGCTTGCCGCGTTAAACATAAATTACCTTTTGTTGTATGAGGTGGCGTGTTGAGCTTGGCGCATACCGTAAGCGAGTGCACTATGTGTGACTCCATTATATGGTATTGGGTGAATAGGGGGTGAATGGCATTCATGTAATGCTCTGCAATACACATCTTCCACTTCGGTGGACACACACTATCCACTTCGGTGGACACACACCTATATGGTGTATATATTTTAACTAATCAAGTTGCTTTGCAACATGTTTGCCATCTCGATGGGTTTCCACTTTGTGGACTTTATACGTATTATACTGTATGTGGTTTTTACCATAGAACGCACCGTTACGACGTGTGCAGGCGACATGCGCCTTACTGAATATAAGAATTGGTAATTTGTATAAGAAATGAGGGTGATCTATTTTACTCAGCTGGATACCACATGGCGGGTCGACTTACCTTAGTCGCCCTTACGATACCTTGGTAAGAAATGAGGGTGGTCTATACTACTATGTCGGATACCACACGGCTATGTATAAATGTATATTATATACATTTGACATATTCATCAATTATATTGTAACATATGACATCCAAACATTTATATACACATTAGCGATATAACTCCGTTACAAATATTTTTTATTAAACGGCTAAATCAAATTCACACGCGAAACTCTATTTATATTAATTTATTGGTATATTTGAATAACATTTATTAGCACTAGCACATTTGAAACGGTTCTCGGATAAAAATAGTTTTTTATTAACAAGCGATTTTAGATCGTGCCCAATTAATGTAAACTAGTTTTCAACAGTTTGCCTGCTTTAGTTACGGTAACGTAAACTTTTTTATATGGGAATATTATCTCGTAAGAAAACCCTAAGCTCCGTGGATACTGGAAAGAATTGTTGTTTACAAAAAGTATAGGTAAGTATTATAACGAAGGTTAACCGTCTCTTGAATCTGTACAACACGTTGCTCGCGGTTTCAGCCGCGTTGCTTAAACATTATTGATGGTAACTCGGATTTACATTAGTAGAGTCTTGCTCAGTAATTTTTTTTAAAGATATAAAAAGATGAAACTAAAAACAATTGAAAAATTATTTCATCATCCTCCTGCCCTTATCCCACTCTAAGTGGGGTCGGCACAACATGTCACAAAACATGTCATATGATTTGGCTACGTGTTTTACGACCCGCCGCCTGCCTGACGTCAAGTTACCTTAGTCGTATTTTACGACTCCTCGGTAAGAAAGAGGGTGGTCTATTTTACTCAATTGGATACCACACGGTGGGTCCACTTACCTAAGTCGCCTTTTACGACACCTCGGTAAGAAATGAGGATGGTACTATTCTATTCAGCCGGTTACCACACGGCGTAATTGAAAAATTATTTATTAGATTTATAATTTGAAAAATAGGAAAACAAAACAGGAGGTAGGGCTAGATCGTAGTATTTTCACTTTTTTATTCCACCACAAACAAATTCACAAATGACAGCTGAAATATCATATGCATTCTATTCTAAATTTTAGCAAAATGAGGATAACACGACATTTTTAATCGAAACCTAGCTAGATCGTTTTGTATCCCCTAAAACCCCCTACATACTAAATTTCATGAAAATTGTTTTAGCAGAAGTCCGTAATTCAGAAAAAATATATATACAAGATTAACTAATTTATTATTAACTATTTTTTTCGGTCCAAAAGTCCTGTTATTTAAAACCTGAAATCGTAGACACAAACTGTTTCGGTAATAAATTGTTTTGTCTTATTTATTTCCCATGTCTTTTTCATTCTCTACCAGTCAACTTTAGGGTCAAACGAATAAAAAAAAATAGGCGTCAATATTTAAAGAAATTAAAACTAATAAATACAAATGATAAATAAATAAATAGATAATAATACATGAATATACGAGATGGTAGAGAAATAGTGGAATCTTTTATCGAATATAAGCGATTTTATTGGTTGGTATTAAATTCAAATTAAAATATACTTTATTCACATAAGCTTGTAAACAAGTGCTTTTGAATCGTCAACTCTACTGCTGGTTCCGAAAGCTGTTCCTACCAAGAAGAGCCAGCAAGAAACTCGGCGGTTGTTATTTTTAAAAATATAATTCTTAATACTATTTACATTATTAGGATGTATTGTGTTTGTATTTTGACTTAATGTGATGATAGTAACGGGCCATTTCTTAGATAACCTTAATATATAAAAATCCCTTATGAATGTGTTTAATGACTCTACAAACACAACGCCTCTGTGATTCTTTTATATGTATACGTTTATTATTATTATTCGGGTGTATCTCAATAAGCAAAACCAATGGAGTGGTGTGAAAATAAACGACTGCGTTTAAAATCCACCATATTTTTGTTAACTAACCAGTTACGGATTCAGATCAAGGATATTTGAACTGTAATAGGGTTTTTATACTCTAAATAGGTGCCCTATTGCATTTGCAAAGTTAACGTACTTAATAATCTAAATTATTATGAAAAATTGAAAAATTTCCCTACTTACCGTTTTTTATTGGAATTAATTTGTTATCGGAACCGAAATAATGTTATGGTTATTTATTTGATAAGAACAATTAAGTTAAGAATAAGTTCCATCGTGTGGTATCCGGCTTAGTAGTATAGACTCTCATTTCTTACCGAGTTGTAGTAAAAAGCGACTAAGGCACGTTGAACCACCTTGTGGTATCCCGTTGAGTTAAAAAGACCAGCCTCTTTTTTACCGAGGTGTCGTAAAAGGCGACTAAGGTACGTTGACCCACCGTTTGGTACCAGTTGAGTAGAATAGACCATTCTCTTCCTTACCGAGGTGTCATAAACTACGACACCTCGGTTTGAAATTTACGTTGAATACAATCACAATTTTTCGCTATCTAACGTAAAATCATGGTGGCTCATTTGGGGAACGAGCGATCTAGATAGGTGAAAATACCTAGGATCGAGCCCCAACTGCCCTATTATTTTACATTTTTCTTTTTATAATTTATAGAATTAGGCGTTACTTTGCGGAGATCCATAATACAAAAGTAATAATAAAATTATTTTGCTATAATCCACGATGAAGTAAAATACAAAATATACATAAAGCTAAATGTAAGTGGACAATCCGTTTTCATACCTGATACGTGCAGGATTCGTAATAATTCGTAAAACGCTTTGCGATTTTGGTCGTGGAGTCTATCTCCTGATGATGCTTCGGTTGCGGGGCGAAACGATTGTTGAGTTTGTGATAGTGAACGTATATAGTGCTTGCGTATCGTGGTGGCGGTGGTGGAGGTTTGTGCATGTGTTTTTTACGACTCCTGCATGTATCACGTATGATAACCGATTGTCCACTCTACATTTAGCATTATATATATTTTCTATTTTACTTCATCGCGGATTATAGCAAAATAATTTTATTATTACTTTTGTATTTTTCTTTTCATTTTTTTTTCTAATTTTTATTTTTTTTTACGTCACTTTATAAATTACCGAGCAAGGCTCGGTCACGCAGATACTAAATTTTAATAAAATAATTTTATAATTACTTTTGTATTATGGATCTCCGCAAAGTAACGCCAAATTCTATAAATTATTCAGCCATGATTCAGGGAATGATGATGATATTTGATAAAATGTAAAGCTACATATTCTCCCGCCATTAAACTGTGGGTATAACGGGAATACAGTGCATATTATACAACGGTACATAGTATAAATTGCGATTTGCGTATCGTGCAGTTGTTTCTCGTAGGCCTACAATTTATGCCGGTATGTAATTCGCAGCTTCTCTCACTCCAGACTGTGTAAAGTAGGCTCGTGTGCATTTGAATTGAACGTTATTTATATTACTTTCATCGCTATGCAGGAATAATATTATCCTAAACACAAGGACGAATTTTTTTGAAATTTTAGTACTTTCCCAAAATATTTCGGAACTACCAGTACCTACAATTTGATTCCATAAAAAATGTTTTTTAATTAAATTATTTATATCGCGTTTCTATTGATGGTTTAGTTTGATAAACTAAATTTTATTCATAGCTTGTAAAATGAAGATATGGTTATTTATTGGATAAGTACGATTAAGTTAAGATCAAGTAATCCGTGTGGTATCCGGCTGAGTAGAATAGACCACCCTCATTTCTTACCGAGGTGTTGTAAAACCCGACTAAGGTAAGTCGACCCGCCGTGTGGTATCCGGCTAAATAGACTAAACTACCCTCACTTTTAGAGAGGTGTCCTAAAGGCGATTAAGGTAAGTAGAACCGCCGTGTGGTATCCGGCTGAGTAGAAGAGACCACCCTCAACCAACGTGTGCCTACCCCACTTAGAGTGGAATAAGGGCAGGGGAATTAATTTATAGCTTAATTCCAAACAGGAATTGACTAAATAAAGCTCTCCTTATAAAGAGAATTAACCAAAAGCTTTATAACTAATATGACACAAAAAATTGACCCTCAAAACCAAGAAATGTTATATAACTAACAAAAATATTTGGAATACTTCGTTTAATTTCATAGATGAATTACCCATCCATCTTTAAATCGAGATCAACGTTGCTTAACGCAATCCTGTGACAATGCAGCAAAGCCCAAGCCTCCTATGACGTCATCGCTTACGATGAGTCATATTTGTAACACTTTCGGGTCAATTAGCACACCACGATAAAAAGTTCCGGCCGGTCTGTTTGTTCTGAGATCAAAGATTTGTAGTCGAGCACAGAATCTAATCAAATAAAATCAGATGTTAACTGCGAGGTCAATGACCCCCGGTCCATTACATAAGTGATATCAAGTCACGCGTATAAATTTTATACAATAGATTATTAATGTTTTTATGCGAATTGACGGTGAAACATGACTTTGCCATAAGCCTTTGTTAAGGTTCCGTAGCGGATAAGAAAACCTTAATCAATGTTGATAGATGTTTAACATTAATGATGTGTATTATTTCAATTAGACGCCACTGTTTCATTAACTTGACTGGTTCGTTGGCGCATTGGGTAGTGACCCTGCCTTTAGTTCTGCAGGTCGCGGGTTCTATTCCCGCCGAGGGCCAACATTTTCTATAAAAAATTGTTAGTTTTTCGAGCCTGGGTTTGCGTTTACCAGTTGTCTGTCACCCGTAACACAGTATTAAGTTACTTAATTTGGGAATGAACGACCGTGTGTCTAAATGTTCCATATATTTGCTATTATTAAACTTACACCGTTTCCTTGCGGATAAACTGATAAGTATTTGGTGACCGATATACGAATGTAAATCCTTTGACATAAAAATTCCATTGTATTCATCCCATTAGTATTAGTAGCATAATATAGTAACTTACTAAAAAGGAAATACAAAGTAGAACTAAAATACAAAAACTATATGAGTTCAGATATTGTTTTATTTTTTTTAACTGTTGTGGTATCCGGCTGAGTAGAATAGACCACCCTCTTTTCTTAACGAGGCAACGTAAAAGGCGACTAAGGTAAGTTGACCTGCCGTGTGATATCCGGTTGAGAATTATAGACCACACTTTTTCTTACCGAGGTGTCGTAAAATACGACCAAGGTAAGTTGACGTCCGGTCGTAAAATTCGTAGACAAATCATGTGACAACATGTTTATAACATGCGCCGACCCCACTAAGAGTGGGATAAGGGCAGGGGAATGGATGTTACGGAACCTTATACCACACGTGTGTAATGCACTTGACTAGTTTTTTGTTATTATCCAACCTTTAAACAGTCCGTTGCATACAATGTCGTTGTTGTTTTGGAATGTTATGCCTATTTTGTTTCAATATAAATTTTAAATAAATTAATTCTCTCTGTCTATTGATACATGTCTTTATACACTTCTCTCGATAAGATATATACGCTATTTTGTATGTTGGCTAATCTTTAATATCTAAATAAGTTATATATATTTTCATAAAACTTAGTATGTAGCGGGGTTTTGTGGACGATTAATCACCTACGTTTCATTTGAAAAAAAATTCGTTTTATCCCTGTTTTCACGCACTATAAAACTTCAACAATATTATTAGAAAACAGAGTTTAATTACGCTGACATTTGCAAAGTCATACATAATAGCTCAATTTGACAATGGGTGATCTCTAATTACTAGAATACCCGGATCGATTCCAGATAACATAATTTTTTTATTTTTTTTTTTAAATTGATTACCGAGAAAATACCGAGCTAAGCTCGGTTACCCAAGTCACGGGATCTACTAGTGATGTATATTTTATACATTTTACGTTTGATGTGATGTATATTTTATAGATTTTACATTTGAAGTTATATATTTATGTATATTTTATGTATTTTACGTTTAAAGTGATGTATATTTTATAGATTTTACATTTGAAGTGATGTATATTATATAGATTTTACGTTTGAAGTGATGTATATTATATAGATTTCACTTTTGAAGTGATATATATTTTATAGATTTTACGTTTGAAGTGATGCATATTATATAGATTTCACGTTTGAAGTGATATATATTTTATAGATTTTACGTTTGAAGTGATGTATATTATATAGATTTTACGTTTGAAGTGATGTATATTATATAGATTTTACGTTTGAAGCAATGTATATTATATAGATTATGCGTTTAAAGTGATGTATATTTTATAGATTTTACATTTGCAGTGATGCATATTTTATGTATTTTACGTTTAAAGTTATGTATATTTAATAGATTTTACGTAGATTTGAACGTTCTATAAATAATAGTGTGATAATCGCGCTTCGTGAACTTGTGCGTTCGTAATTACCTATAGATTTCATATGACCTTTCCATGTCAGTGAACTATTTTAAAATAGGAAACCATGTGTGGGGCTGGAGTTATGGGGCCAAACGATAACACTATCGCCGGATGGCTTAACGCTTTCGATCGTGTGATTTTTCTATTGGACTCGCCGAAGTAGGTTATTCGTAACACTGTGATGTGGACCGATAAAGTGTCGGTAAATGCAACGGGAATAATAATTTACTGGCGTTCGCTCGATTTCGTCTGTTACGTCATCTATGGCTGTGATTATGTGTATCATATTAGGACATGTTGCGTCATCTTATATCAATAAAGACATTAAATATGACGGTGTCATATGCTAGTGATACAGAAGCGTTCTTTTACCATAGAGTTATTAAACTTAGAGAAGTGAAGTCAGCCTAAAATATATCCCAATAACATTACAGAAAAAGCAAATTATGTATCTTTTATATGTGTGATTAGACAGAGATAAGTCTACGAGTTACATCTTGACATAAATTGACTGGCCCGTTGGCGCAGTGGGTAGTGACCCTGCCTTCAGCTCCGCGGGTCGCGGGTTCGATACCCGCCGAGGGCCAAAACTTTTTATAAATGAATTTGTGGGTCTTTGAGTATTTATGTATATATTCACTAGTTATATTAAAAAATAAAAATAAATTCTATTCTAGTTATCTATCTACCATAACACAAGTATTAAGTTACTTACTTTGGGGACGGACGACCGTGTGTGTGTCTCATATATTTATATTTATGTATTTGTTTATCTTCCTTCTCATTATTTGTTGCGATACTCTCACTTACAGCTGTGTCTATAGCTTCTCTACTCTAGTATAATAACTTTATGGTTATTTAACTATCTTGTACGTATATATATATATATATATATATATATATATATATATATATATACGTACAAAGTAGGCACATAAGTTCGAATAAAAAGCTCATTAGTGCCTGGACCCACGAGCCCGTAGCCCCTTTTTAAAAATATAATTGCTATAACATTGAGAGAAAGGCTTCTGATATAAATTTACAGTGTATAATTTTATATTTATGAATTAAAAAAAAATATTAAAACGTCTTTCCTTTGAATCGAACTAAAATTCCATTTCGATTGGTGATTGCTCTAAATGAACTATATTCTTAGATAACGTTATTTTACATTTTGAAAATTTGATTGACTAAATCATGCACTTTGCTTTACAAATACATTATATAGATTTCAATCTCTGATTGTATCAATTGAAAAGGATTTTTCTAGGAAATTAAATCGCATCTTTGGAGCGAGCTGTAAGACTGCAATTTAACGTCTCGGTAGGATGTCGTATAAAAACCGTTAGGTGTGAATATGCTTTCTATAGATTTACCGCGTTTGGATTTCAAACAACTATCATCTAGCGATTCAATGTCCAAGCGCTAAACTTTAGTTAAAAAAAAACAAATGAATTGATTTACCGTTATTGATTTCTTGGAATCTTAAATATTAATTATTTGTTCAATTTTTATTCATCAAAGCATTATGAAAATTCTCATCGATTTCATTTCATGCTTGGATAGTTGATATACATTTTCATTGTTGACATTATTTCGTTAATTTACGCGCATTGTAAAGTTTATTAATATAACATATGTAGATATCTAGTTATGGACGAAATTGTATATTCTATGTCCCCGAAATGATACATTTCCAGTAATAAAGTTAGTCTATTGACTTTTCTAGATTAGACTGCTCATCATCTCATCTTCCTGCCCTTATCCCACTCTAATTGGGGTCGGCACAACATGTTATAAACATGCTGTCACATGATTTGGCTGCGTTTTTACGACCGGCCGCCTGTCCGACATCTTACCTCTGTCGTATTTGACGACACCTCGGTAAGAAAGAGGGTGGTCTATTCTACTAAACCGGATACCACACGGTGGGTCAACTTACCTTAGTCGCCTTTTACGACACCTCAGTAAGAAATGAGGTTGGTCTATTCTACTCAGCCGGATACCACATGGCGGGTCGACTTACCTTAGCCGCCTTTTACGACACCTCGGTAAGAAATAAGGGTGGTACTATTCTATTCAGCCGGATACCACACGGCGTCTAGATTAGACTGCTATTTGCAACAAAAAACGTCAAAATTTAATATTTTACTATAACAATGACACTGTGTTAGGAACTTCAAATGTAGGACTTTCGTGGTCTTTGTATACTTTTTTCTTGAGTTTAGACACTTTGATGTTGGAAACATTTTATTTCAAATTTAGTTCAAGTAGTGAATTTTGTTATCCTAAACTACGGAAATAGTAATAGAGGTTATGATAAGTTTATCTTGTTCCGATAAAAATGCAATATTATGATTTTTATATATAGGTTAGTAAACAGTATTGCGTTGGGAGTTCCTTAATATTGATACGATTTGTGAGGCTTATTTCTTTATATAATTGTAGTAAATTAAACTTGTCTAACTCTATTTAGTTTGATAGGAATTCTATTTAAACTAAAATTAAGATAAACAATAACAACCTTATTGTATACCTTAATATTTATCCAAATTTCAAATACGTGTTCTTTTTATTTAAAAATAAATACAATAATTGGGTAGTCTGTATTTTAACCAGATACTCGATGAAGAACTTTTCGTTTGTCAGATTTCAAATAAGATATTTTACTTACAGGTACTTATATATTATTACTTATAGACAAATTATGAAAATTTTTAAACTTAAATATTTTTTTTAATTATTCGCGTTGTAATTGTAAATTTCAACTAAAAATTGTAAAAATTGTAGAATTTTAGTACCAAGGTGACAGAGCCTTGCTTGATATAAAGTGACGGTGACATGTTGGACTAGATCCCGGGTTTCGAATTTTCTTTTTAGATCTCCCCGTTACCCATTATAAGCCGTACAGCAATACGGCTAAAATATCATTTGGAATCAATTCTACATTTTAGCATTTTTTAATACCCGAAAACAGGGATTAAAACGAAATTTTTAAAACCTATTTTTTATAAGTTATTATTTTTTAGTGTTCTAATGTCTTCACTAGATTATCAAGTTGGATTTGGTTTTCTGATCAGAAGAGAATGAAATTTTTTTTTAAAAGGTAATCTGTATTATTGATTACAATGGTATGAAAGGTTTTAGCATTTAGGTTTCGTTATTAATGTCCATTCATTATTCTCAGTGCGTACTAAAACCGGAAGTAGATTTATTGCCAGCGTAAAAAATGACCAATTTAAAACAGATTGTGATAAACGTTGAAAATGTTGAAATAATTACAAATTCACACACACGCAAAGCAAAATTTGATACAGCTAACATTTAATACGGACAAATTCTATTTACGAGAGTATTTTTAGGTCATCGCTAATCTGTAGAAGGATCAACTCAAATTAACACTTACGTAAGTAGTTCGCGATGTTCCGTGTCTTTGTTTATATGTTTATTGAAGTTTGTGTCTATTTTAGACAAGCAGGCTAACACTTTATTTAGGTCCACTTGCCCTTGAAATGATTTTATGTTTATACTACGAATGTTTTTCTTTTTAAGTGTATATGTCGGCGCAGGTGTGATGAAAATTCGTCTTTGGAAACTTTTATTAGTTGCAATTGTAATACTTATAATAGGTATAAGATAAATAACTACATGGTGTTTAAATAACATTGGTGCCATATAAAATTCATAATTTATTTTAGCTTTGCCATTACAGCAGTTAAACCTACTAGTCTGATATATCAAGCCTACTATACTGTTGAGGATTATATAAATGGTTGTATATAATTACTTTTGACCTTATGATAGTAATGACTAAATTTAACTAGTCATGAGAATTATATTTTGAAAAGAGCAACCACAGAGTTTCATACTCTTGTCGGTAGAAGCATATTTCGAAATCAGCAGTAGACTTGACGATTCAAAAGCACTTGTTTACATGTTTACTTTAATAAATAATATTTTGAATTTAAATTTAAATTGGTTCAAGTCCTCTATGGCCTTAACTTTCTATTTCTGATCATAGGTGTATTAATTATAGGTTTATTAAAATTGGATTATACTTGAGTTAAAGCATCTTAAAATAAAAAAAATGTACAAGTTATATCTTTCTTAAATTACTTACACGCCAGGACTATACAAATCATGCCCACGTGGAAATGGTCCCAAGAACGCTGGCAGCGTTTCCGCGCTGAATCGCTAAGCTGATTCTTTGTGCGAAAAGGAGCCAGCCCTCTTGTCACCTGAAAAAGCAATTAACCGTGGTGTTAAAACGGATAATTTTTTGTGCACTTTGACTCCATGGCCCTAGGGTCTCAACTGCAAACGGCACAAATATATAACTCTCGATAAGAGATGCATACTTCCGCCGTTTGCCGAATTCGGCCATTTCCGCCGCAGCTCCAGGTCTTAAAATGGAAACTAAGAATATATCACAGGTCATAAAGTTATTAACTGAGACACACCCATCACATCCCCATAAATACTAAAGAGATATTATCCCTGCTAGGACCAGTCTGTAAACTGGGGTAATTGTTGACATTCATTGCACATTGATTGAAATTAATTGCAAGTTGCTCTTATTAAAAACCTGCTCGGCTTCATTAATGAAGACGGCGACATTTAAATCATACCAACGTACAACTGACATATTTTAACTTTGGCAGACAGGTTTAGATAGCTCTAAAATAAAAGAAATCAACGGATTGCACTCCGGGAGTGCCGACAGAAGTTAAAACTTGAATATTAACGTTGTATATTTTCGAATAGTTTGGGAAAAAAAATTTCACGAATGGCTTTAATTATCAGTATAAAAGTACTATCATTTTGAGCAGAATACAATTTTTATTTATTGTGGTATCGTACACAAATATGACAACTTACATTACATAAAAAATTTACCATTTCAGAAGTATTACAATTATTTTACATCAAAAAGTTGATTTATCTGAGAGATAATATCAGATAAATCAACTTCCACTGCAGGCGCTGGCATACATTTTCACCGCACGGTAGAAACGGGGATACTTCTTCTTCTACGCCGTGCCAGCGGTCTACTCTCCATCCGTCTTACGAATTTTGTATCAGTGTGGATCAGCGTGGAACGGCGGTCACTAGATGTCGCTATTGCAGCGTCATACAAATTTACTTTACGCTAACGCGATCGAGTAGGTTAACAAAACTCGCACTTAGCGAGAAATATTGAACACGCGTCAGGGCATATGTTACGTGCTCTGACGCGAGTTCAATATTTCTTACTCATCACTGAAAGTTCATAACGTCACTAAAGCAGTTTTTACATTAAAAAAATATTGCATTAAACGTTATTAAAACGAAGTCATAGAATTTATATTTGTATGTTTTAGTTGCCTAAAGAATGAGCGCTATACCACGCATATAACTC
Organism: Morpho helenor; assembly: GCA_029227775.1. NCBI lineage: Eukaryota > Metazoa > Arthropoda > Insecta > Lepidoptera > Nymphalidae > Morpho > Morpho helenor. Next base: position 5,635,822 of record JARGCU010000003.1, on the reverse strand, counting down.
TTATTCTAATACATTTATTGAAATCTCATTGGTGCCTGTCCAGTATTTTAATCCACGATCCCCTAATAAGGTTAGGCTGACTTCACTGGACGGCTACTGCTGCTCAAATTAATTTTCTCACACCAATAATTATAAAACATTTCATTCAATATCATTAATCTATTTTCATAATAAAAATAGGTAAAACATTGCGATAACCCAGTTGCTCTTATCATTACATCGTAGAAAAAATTCATTTAAAACAAACCGGTTCTTACAACACGGTGTCTGGCTGTGATTTATCAGCATCGTAAACACATTTCGTTTGTACCTAAAATACTATACAGAATAATATATTGCTCTATATTTTGAATTTAAACTATAATTTATAGAAGCAAGTCGTGTAGTATCCGGCTGAGTAGACCATCCTCATTTCTTACCGAGGTGTCGTAAAAGGTGCCTTAGGTAAGTTGATCCGCAGTGTGGTATCCCGCTGAGTTGAGTGAACCACCCTCATTACTTACCGAGGTGTCGTAAAAGGCGACTAAGACAAGTTGACCCACCGTGTGGTATTCGGCTGAGTAGAATAGACCACCTTTCTTACCGTGGTGTCTAAGGTAAGTGGGCCGGCCAGTCGTTAAATACGTAGCCAAATCATGTGACAACAAGTTGTGGTGACTCCACTTAGAGTGGGATAAGGGCAGGATGATGATGTTAAAAATACTACTATCACACGCATATTACCTATATTTAAATGCCCTCTGTTACAAATAGCTTAACCAGTAGAGTAGCTTTTATTTGCGTTAGCTGAATATAATATAGTTACTTAGTCTAAACCGTTATGATGGAATGTGCGGTATGCATTGCTATAAAGTTGTAAATTGTGATGATAAAATATTGATTCTATTTATAGAAATTTACGCTCGTTACATCATAATGATTCATACATCATGATGATTTACGTCATAATGATTCTTACCTTTGATTAATTTTTCCCTGTTTTAATTTTCTTCTTCTCCGTCGATACGCTCTTGGCAGAGCGGTCGTGGCCGTCACGTAGATGGGGCACTTATCGCCTAACGATGTTTCGCCATTTTTCTCTGTTTGCCGTCTTCCTGGCGCGTTCATGAAGTTTTAATTTAATCTATATATATTTATACCAATCAGTTAATGGTGGATAGCCATAGATAAAGATAGGTCTCGATAGAATAGAAAACGAAGAGAAGGTTGGACCCGTAGAGTTGTCACCAGTTATTACGGTATTTTCTCTGATAATAACAAAATTTCCGAGTGGATTAACTCTATATTTTATTCCTTACGATATATCTAACGTTAGTTAGTCTGTAACGTAGCCGTGTAGTATACGGCTGAGTAGAATAGACCACTCTCATTTCTTACCGGGGTGTCATAAGAGGCGACTAAGGTAAGTCGCCCCGCCGAGTGGTATCCTGCTGAATAGAATAGATCACCCTCTTTCTTACGGAGGTTTCGTAAAATACGACTAAGATAAGTTGACGTTAGGCAGGCGGCCGGTCGTTAATACGAAACCAAATCATGTGACAACATGTTTATAACATGTTGTGCCAATATTCAACCAGATTTAATTAATGTTTAACTTTCAAAGGTATCACTGAGATAGTTTACAATAAAAATGTTGATTAGCTAACAATAGTCTTCGGAATCAAGCGTTACTTTGCCGAGATCTATGATACAAAAGTAATAGTAAAATTATTTGGCGAAAAAATAAATAGAAAAAATATATATAAAACTAAAAATATAGCGGACAATCAACAATCATTTTGCCCCGCAACTGAAGCACTTTCAATAGATAGACGACAAAATCATAAAGCCGAAGAAATTTTCGAAATTTTCGTCAAATATCATGTATATTTCACACATGAAATTTTTTACTTGTATTGGAATTAAGTTTTATATATGTTTATTTGAATATTATATAATTAAAGACGACAAAAGTTAGAAGAGAAAATTAAACACTACATTTTCCAACAGAAGGTAGAGCTAATAAATTGCTAGAGATGTCGGGTGAACAAGTTGTCACTCCTCAAAGTATCAACATACGCTAATAGCCAATAATGTACAGTTGAATCGACGTTGTTTGCAACTGATTTACAAGACAATCTGCCCATAAACACGGTACTTAACATACGCACAATATTTTATCCCGTGTTTAAATGTTGAAAGGTTTACATTGACCTTAAGATTTTCTGCATTCAGTGTAAAATATATTATGTTACTATCATTTAATAGTGAAACGGCCTTATTCTATTCATATGTTAATCAGTTATTGATTGCCTGAACTCTCGGAATGGAAATTTTTGAATAACATCATAAGAATAGATATTATGGTGTGGTATCCGGCTCAGTAGAATACCACCCTCATTTCTTATCGCGATATCGTAAAAGGCGTCTAAGATAAGAATACCCGCCGTGTGGTATCCGCCTGAGTAGAATATACCACCCTCATTTTTTACTGAGGTGTCGTAAGTGGCGACTAAGGTACGTTGACCCGCCGTGTGGTATCTGGTTGATCATCAGAGTCATACAATAATAGCAATACGCAATAGCATCCTGTATGACTCTATTGATATAGTCGACCGTAGTCGTCAAACAGTGACGTAGGTGGTAGCCACTGTTATAAGTGAGTTCTAGAGTACTTCAGCTTTCTCGAAGTAAGCATTCGAAAAACGCTTAAACAGATGACTAATGGCGAGAAGATCGAGGTCTCTATGGAGGTCAGCGTTCCACATGAACCACGGACAAACAGTAGCTGTTCGCATAAATCGGTTCTGCAGTCTTTGGAGTAATATCTAAAACAATCTTTCCTATATTAAACAAATAAACATTTAAACCGTATCTGTAAACGTAACAACTTGCAGTTATACTAAACAATATCTGTTTGCGTGCTGAATATGCTTTTCTAATATAATTATTATACTTAGAGAGCCAGCTTAAAATGTGCCATATTACAATTAAGAGAAAGGAAAATGAGGATGTTATATCTGTCTCTCTTTTTTATTAATGTTTAGACAAAGATGAAGCCAGTCTAAGATGTGCCCTATTACAATTAGAGAAAGCGAACGAGGGTGATATATCTGTCTCTCTTTTTTATATTTATTTAGACAATGATGAATATACTAGTGTATCTTCCCTCTAATTATTTATTGTGTTATTATCACTTGAATGAAAAAAAAATATTAAAATTCAAAATAAAAATTGAAAAGAAAAATAAAAAATAATAGGGCAGGTGGGGCTCGATCCTAGGTATTTTCACCTCTCTAGACCGCCCGTTCCCCAAATGAACTACCACGACTCTACGTTTGACAGCGAAAAATTGTGATTGTATTCAACGAAAATTTAAAAAAAATTTTGAACCTTAATCAGGGATAAAACGACATTTTTTTAAGATAAAACTTATCTAGATCGATTTTTCTCCCCCAAAACCTACATGCGGAATTTCAGTAAAATCGTTGGAGCCGTTTCCGAGCTTCCGAAAATATATATACACCTACATACAAGATTAACTCATTTAAATATTAAAGATAGGCCTGCCTGTGGCTCACATCATGTATTAATAATTCTATCGTATTTCTACGCCGTATTTATTTGTCAACAATAGAAATGAGTTGTTCTGTCGCTGTTGTATACAGATGCAACGATAAGCGAATCAAAAATAGAAAATGTTTAGGAAAATAGTACAACTACAGATAAGCGGTTACCTAATGTAACCTAATCTTTGTAATCGACACCGATAGCGCAATATTAATGGTTCATTTTGTTACGATCAACTTTGGACTTTATTTTTTGAATTTTAAAGTTGACTTTAGATTATTTTTTTAAATTGAGAGTATATCATACGTTATCACTTTCTTTTTATACGAAAACGTTTGGTAGACTGTTATGAGAAACGTATTTTTTATTAAATAGGTATTTAAATTAAAAAATCTCCATAATTAAAAAGTATGGTGAATCAAAAAGTGCGAAAATTGGGAAAACTGGGATAAAGATTTGAGGTTCTGCTGTAGAACTAGCAAAAAATTACAAAAGGAATTAAACAAAGTAAGTTTTAAATTGTTCATAATTTTATTAGGCTTTTGTTTGTAAATATGATATCAAATTTTTTAGTCACATATTAATATTTTAAGAATCCTTTATCATCCTGCCGTGTGGTATCCGGCTGAGTAGAATAGACCATCCTCATTTATTAGCGAAGTGTCGTAAAATGCGACTAAGATAAGTCGACGCGCCGTGTGGTATCCGACCGAGTAGAATAGACCATCCTCATTTCTTACCGAGATGTTGTAAAAGGCGAAGAAGGTAAATTAACTCACCAAGTGGTATCCAGCTGAGAAGAATACACCACCCTTATTACTTACTGAGGTGTCGTAAGAGGCGACTAAGATAAGTAGACGTCAGGCCGGCGACCGGTTGAAAATAACTAGCCAAAACATGTTAAAAACATGTTGTACCCCGCTTAAAGTGGGATAAGGGCAGGAGAATGACGATGCTACTTTAACATTCAAAAATCGCTAAATTTAAAACATTAGTACTAAGTATATATTAAAGAAATCAAACCAAATTTAAGTTAATTAATTTTATTTCTATAGTGGAAATATTTATACAAAATAATGGTATAAAATTGGGAATCTTTGAACTTAACTGTGTTAATTTTATTTTCTTGTTTCTTTAGATTTCTTTAGATACTTAAAAAGCTATCAAATGGCGCATTAAAAACTAATTGTAGGTCTAGACTGGCTTGGACTATAAAATACATAGGTTCTTAAAAATCGAGTTAGGAATTCGTTACGTAATGTTAAAAGTATTTACAACCAAAGTATTTATCTGTTTTGAAGTGAATTAATTGTTTTTAGGTAACATGATAACAGTTCAATGTTAAATTGTTACGCGACGGTTATATTAAAATAAACCAAAAAATCGTGATCCATAGATTAAATGTGACAAGGTAAGATATAAACATCATAATGTTGTTATATACGTACGCCGTGTGGTATCCGGCTGAATAGAATAGTACCACCCTCATTTGTTACCGAGGTGTCGTAAAAGGCGACTAAGGTAAGTCGACGCGCCGTGTGGTATCCGGCTGAGTAGAATAGACCAACCTCATTTCTTACCGAGGTGTCGTAAAAGGCGACTAAGGTAAGTTGACCGACCGTGTGGTATCCGGTTTAGTAGAATAGACCACCCTCTTTCTTACCGAGGTGTCGTAAAATACGACAGAGGTAAGTTGACGTCAGGCAGGCGACCGGTCGTAAAAACGCAGCCAAATCATGTGACAGCATGTTTATAACATGTTGTGCCGACCCCACTTAGAGTGGGATAAGGGCAGGAAGATGATGAAGATGATGATGATGAATGTTGTTATATACGTACACTATTCGTAGAAATCTTATGCCCTGTGGTATCCGGCTGAGTAGAATAGACCACCCTCATTTCTTACCGAGGTGTCGTAAAAGGCAACTAAGGTAAGTTGACCCACCGTAAAGACATTTTTGTTAAAATAAAACCTAGCTAGAACGGTTTATCTCTCCCAAAACCTACATGCGGAATTTTATGAAATAGATGTATGTATATAAATGTATATAAATATATATATATACAAAGGCGTATAAAACTGGAAGCTCATTGTTGATTGCTAATAGATGATGCTCGCTAAGAAATGAGGGTGGTATACTACTTAACCGGATACCACACGGTGAGTCACGTACCTTAGTCGCCTTTTACGACACCTCGGTAAGAAATGAGGTCGGTCTATTCTACTCAGCCGGGTACCACACGGCGGATTAATTCAAATGTATATATATATATGTATTTTTTTAAACAGACAATATATTTATTATGTAAATTGGTTCATGGCAGTCCATTATTTGCACAGTTGTCAGCGTACAAACAGCTTGCTTGGACAATTGTTAGTACAATAATGATTTGACACCGTTACCCTCTTAATATCGGTCAGGGTGACTTTAATAAGTATCGAAAAAATAACTTAAGTAATTTCCCGTTGTTTGCTTTGACCATTGCCAATGTATGCGTCGGATGAAATTTCGTTACTGATATCGGATATAGGCGAAGGGTGGGCAGGATGGAAGACTTAATTTTATGATGTATAAAAAATAAAACAACGAAATATACAACTTTAATTTTGTTCAGTCTTGAAAGTGATACTATCCAGTTAACCAATTGAGCGATTAAAAATTATTAATAATAAGTAGATTTTTTTTAAAGAGTCATTAAAAAATAACTTCAAAAATTCCATCTTGCCCTTACCCTGAGGGCATGATGGAAAGCTTGTTCGGGCAAGATAGAATGTTCAGGAAAAACTACATTTAACAATTTACGCACATAAAACACTTTTCGTATCTTCTGTATCGCTAGATTATTCATGAACCCAACCAATAGGTACATATTTCACCTAGGTAGTTATACGCGTCAATTATCCATAGTTTTAGAGTAAAATAAAATAACTAAATTTTTTTTTTTAATGTTTATTAATGATTACAATGCATGCAATATAAATTCACCGTATGGTTTCTAGCTGAATAGAATAGACCACCCTCATTTCTTACCGAGGTGTCGTAAAAGGCGACTAAGGTAAGTTGACGCGCCGTGTGATATCCGATTGAGTATAAAAGACCTCAGTATAACTTTCCGAGGTGTCGTAAAAGACGACTAAGGTAAGTTTACGTCAGGCAGGCGGCCGGTCGTAAAAAACATGTTTATAACATGTTGTGCCGACCCCACTTAGAGTGGGGATAAGGGCAGGAAGATGATGATTTATTAAGAATTTCATTATCATTAATAAGGTGATCTATACAGCATCTGCGATGCATATTTCTGTCAATGCTACTGCAGAATGTGACGTCATCGCAATGAGTAGTTTAATTGCACAAGTAATTTTATGGACACACCAATTATTAACAATTCCGCAATCCTCGCCAGTTTGGCGTCTAAGATATAATAAGTTTATTTTGATTTAAAACAGGACTTCATTTTGAATGCGTATGGTATCTCGCCGAGTAGGATAGACCACCCTCATTTTTTACCGTGGTGTCGTAAAAGGCGACTAAGGTAAGTTAATCCGCCTTGTGGTATCCGGCGAATAGAATAGACCACTCTAATTTTTTACCGCGGTGTCGTAAAAGGCAACTAAGGTTAGGTGATCCGCCGCTTGGTATCATGGCGAATAGAATAGACCACCTTCATTTTTTACCGAGGTGTCGTAAAAGGAAGTTGACGTTAGGAAGGTGGTCGGTCGTAAAATGACTAGCCAAAACATGTAGTCGTCAAATAACTGGCCAAAATATGTACAAACATGTTTAAAACATGTTGTGCTGACCCCACTTAGAGTGAGATACGGGAGAATGATGACTTATTTTTGAAGACAATAATTAAGACTCCTGATATAATACTTCCATTGAGGCTTAGAACTTTCATTTTAACGTGCTTAAACCTCCAATACTTTAGGCATAATTATAATTGAAAAATCAAATTAAATCAAAATAATTTTTATTCAATTATGCTTTTTAGTAAGTAGCACTTTCTTATCATTTATTTTTTACATTTGTCCTTTTAATGTTATATGCGATATAATTTGTCATTTATGTTTTGACATAATAATAATTTACCCGTTTAATAAAAAAGAAGGGGTAAGATTTTTGTAAATCTAAATATTGTGATTATTATGCATGTTGTTGTGCCTGTTTGGTTTTCAATTCTCCTCGAAACATAATTCAACAGCTAAAAATTGCTCCACCAAACTACACCATCCACTGGGTTATTAATATTTGTTATTTAAAGACTACAATATGAGATCACTTGTTTTTATAAATCAACCAGCTGTGACTGCTTTCCCCCCCCCCCCCCCCATTTACCAAAAACCCATAATGTACTTAAATAACGTACTCAATAAACCATATTGTACATAATTAATAACCATAATGTATTTAATAAACTAAAATTTTCAGATTAATTTCACAACCTTTTAATAAAACCCGTACAAAATCCGTTCAGTAGCTTTTGAGAAAATCGATCACATACATTCGGACAGCTTTTAAGGACTTTGTAATATAATAATTTTTATAACTCAATGAACTCAACCAGAGTTCTAACCCATACCCTTGTAGCCAAACTAACAATTACGCCACTGCATTGCAGAGGTCACCAAATTAATCAAAGATTCAATGGTCTTTCAAGCAAGTGGGCGGTGTTTTATGACTTCTTTACAAAGATTGACAAATTTGCGTGTGATGGAGTTATTGACAGCATTATATGGTCTAGCATAGTAGGCGGTGTTATTATTTGAAATTCAAAAAACTAAACCTCATTATCATAACTATTTTAAATACGATTTGTAAATTTACTTGATGTACCTTCATGCAACTTCGTTAGTGTTTAATTTAGTTTTATAATACCATCAAACCTACTAATATTATAAACTTGCTTTTACCCGCAACTTTGTTCGCGTGGACTGTTGTCGCGAGATAAAATAATAATAGATGGCGCTTTTCAATGTCATCATATTGCTGTAGAATTAACAGGATTTCTAAAGCCTATATGTTACCCTGGTCTGTAAGGAATCATTGTGCCAAATTTCATCGATATTGGTTCAGCGGATTCGCCGTGAAAGAGTAACAAACATAAGTCTATACTTACAAACTTTTGAATTTATAATATTAGTAGATTTTTTTTAAATTCTGTATATAAAGGGCTTTTACACTACATGTGTCTATCAGCCCTAATATACCCTAAAACTTGACAAATCAAACTATCCTAGGTAGCTTATCAAGAAGATTTTGAACAAATTGCATGCTTCCTCCGAATCAGGTTGCGACAGTGTACTATGGAAGACACCAGCTTGCAATTTGTTAAAGCTCACTGAATTTAACATAGAATTCCTAGCCGCACTATCGCACTTGATGGGAAAACTACTTCCCCCACGTGCGATATTAGTAGGATAGGATGCGAAAGTTTGTGAGTATGGATGTATGTTTGTTACTCTCTCACTGAACCCATATCGATGAAATTTGTCACAATTATTCCCTATACACCTGGGTAACATATAATATATATATCCTGTTAATTCTACAGGAATTAGGATGACATTGAAAAGCGCCATCTATTATCAACCTATCACGCAACAACAGACCACTCGAACAAAGTGTAAGCTATTATCTTGTTTATGAAGAATTTTTTTCCTATAAATTTTCCTTCCATCGTCCTTACTCTTGTAGATACCACATGACGTTCCAGTTTTCTGTCAGCTATAATACAAGTATTTTTACTTTAGAGACAGACAGCTGTGTGTATTATTGTCCTATGTATATTTATATTTTATTATTATTGTGAACTAGCTGCGTCTTTGCGCACGCAAGGAATGCTTTAAATTTTGCCGCTTTCGCAATATTTCTTATAGCTGCTCCTCTCCTCTTAGCATGATGATATATTGTTTAAAGCCTTCCTCGATAAATTGATTTTGATCATACACTTGAATAATTTCAAAACGGTTTAGTAGTTCCTTAGATTAGCGCGTTCAAACAATCAAACAAACTCTTCAGCTTTATATATTAGTATACATTGCAATTAATACTGCTCTAAAATGTTAAAGACTCAATTTAGTATTTACTACGCTGTCTGATTAAAATATCTGATAGAAGCTATCAATACGCTATACCACTGTCTATTTGTATACTGTAATGTCTAAATCGTTTAAATTGCATGTTTTTCCTTTAGATATCAATGCTTTTATTCAGCGTGTAGATTTTAGATAATCATTCAGATATCGATACGATAGTTTACTTGTCAGTGTCGGCAAATACGGATGTAGTTAACGCTGTTTCACTTGACAGTGGACCAACTGACCATTTTAATGATGTAAGATAGTTATAAATATAAATTTTGTACGTTTGTATGTATATGAATCTAATTTTAGCTAAAGAAACAATAAAAGAAAAACTATTATCATCCTGCCCTTATCACACTCTGAGTACGGCACAACATGTTATAAACATGTCGTCACATCTTTTGGTTACGTGTTTTACGACCGCCCTCCTTACGTCAACTTACTTTAGCGGTATTTTACGACATCTCGATAAGAAAGAGAACCGGATACGGTTGAGTAGAATAGACCACCCTCTACATTACCCTGCTATTAATGGCTAAATGTAAGTAATTACAAGAATTATATTTGTAAAAGAGCAACCGACGAGTTTTTTGCTGACCCTTCTCGGTAGTAACTGCTTTCCGAACCAGCAGTAGAATTGATTCAAAAGCACTTGTTAACAAGTTTACTTGAACAACGAATATTTTATATTTAATTTTCAATTATGGTGGGAATTATTCCCAAGATGGTTCAATTTACATTAGTCGCCTTAAACGACACGCCGGTAAGAAATGTGGGTGCTCTATTCTATTTAGCCAGATACCACACGGCATGATACGACCCTGTGTATAGAAAAAGCAGCTAAACGTAACTAGTTTTGCACACTGTTTGTAGTTAACGCTCATTAAAATTGCAATGTCACTTTTACCGGTAACCTGTACAAACTATAACAACTCTTGAACAAGACAGAAATTCCAAGACATCTGATAACCATTAAGTAGCAGTTTCGATGTTACCCCTGTCAGTTTATTGACGTGACATGCGGATGTGGTCCAAACAGATTCGGCAAGTGACACAGAAATAATTGTACATAGAACTTTTCAATTCGAGATATTATCTTTTATTTGACTTTCTTAATAGCCGAATGATTAACTTACAGTAAATATATTACGCAATCTATACGTGTAATTGAACTAGCTCGTTTCTTATTAACTGAACCACAGAATTTTCGAAAAATAGTACAAAGTTTTGCTTCACGTATCAATACGTTAGTATCTCGATGATCAAGCCTCGTTGGGTATTTTTTCTAAAAAGATATTTGTGACTTGATTCTGAGTATTTTGACTTTTATACTCCACTCGTTCCCTACTGAGCTATTGCAATTTTACAAATGACAACAAAAATAACCTCTTTGTTCTATCTATATTTTAGCACTTATTCAATGCCTAAAAACAGACGATTTTCTAAAATAAAACCTACAAAAGTAATAATAAAATTATTTTGGTATAATCCGCGATGAATTATAGCAAAATAATTTAATTATTACTTTTATTATTACGTATTTTGGATTTCCGCAATTCCGATCGATTTGACGCCCTCGAAACCCTCTTTACAATGAATTTCACGAAAATTGTTGGAGCCGTTTCTGAAATTCGGATTCTATATATATACAAGATTAGCTCTTTTATATATTAAAAATAAGTTTGCTAATTGCGCTAGTTTAATCAAAATATCCAAAAACTAGACACATGGACGCACCTTATAGAGAATAGATCGTGGGACCGATCATATTATATTATGTGTATTACGTGGGCTGATAACTATGTTAATAACATAATCAAACAATATATATGTTAAAAAATAAATATATTTATACTTAATGGCGACATGAATAATACGTGATAACTTAATTCTTTCGCATACATTGATTTAAATTTAATGAACTTAAAATACTTTTACGTATACTAATTTTAATTGTCATATTATCTTATAGACGTTCTAGATGTTTAAATATCCATAATGTTATTATTACGCCAGGTGGTATTCGGCAGCTCATTTCTTACCGAGGTGTCGTAAAAGCTGAAGACCACACAGCTGGTCAAATTACCTTGGTCGCCTTTTACAACGCCTCGGTAAGAATTGAGGATGCTCTATTCTACGCAGCCGGATACCACACGGCGGGTCAACTTACCTTAGTCGTCTTTTACTACACCTCAGTAAGAAATAAGGTTTATCTAAACTTAAAAGACTTTATTCTGTTTATAATACCGAGATCAAGTACTAGATCGTCTATGAGACCCATTTTTAGAACTAAAACTAAAGTGTTTCATGTTTTTTTTCCCGCTGCCGATTTCGGATAAAAATATACTCGTATTTGTGATTCATGTTCCAATTACTTTTAGTGAAAGTTTTATCAGTAATACTTATAGCTAAGATTTGATATTGATCACAGGTAGAATGTGTTGAAGGAGATCAGACAGAATCATTTCATCACGTTGATATTATGATATATTCAAATTGGAACCAGTTGGAGCAGTAACTCGATTATTCTAAATATATCAAAACACGATACTTTCATAATACCTTCGGCAGTAACATATCAATGTTCCTGACGTTTCAATTTGTATATTGACAAGTTTTTAATATTTTAGACCTAGAGAGGCCGTAATATATCTTTACGATTTAATACATGATCTATGATATCAAAGTATCGATTAGTTACTAAAATTCTTTACTTATAAATGTATTATGATAACGGTTTAGATAGGGAAAGACCTTATTGCAAATATAGACCGGTTTTCAATTAACGATGTTCAGTTCTTTTGCGGTTTTTTATTTCAATAGAATATACCCATATCTCTATTGTGTAACCTAAGTAATATAGTGTTATATTTAATATATAATGTTAGTCATTTATCAATTAGGTCAGAACAGGTGACCATCGTTGAGTGAGAGAGATATTAAGAATATAGCGCAAAAAGCTCTTTACTGGTGAGACTATAAGCATGTTTTGCAAAGCCGGGCTTCGGCTTAGACTGTAGATTGGATGAGATTTGTAAAACTTTTTTTTACCGGCAAAGATGCTCTGCGTGTTTGTACTTTGTTTAAGCAATCGGGATGTGATCTTTGGGGTCATATCGGATGTTCTTGTGTTTATTGATGACATTGTAAACATCTCTCTCATTTAAACGTTGGACGTCCACTGCTCTCCACATAGGTCTCTTCACGGGATCTCCACAAAAATAGTTACCATATATAAATGTTTTTAGGCCTTCGTTAATGTGCAACGAACATTTATAAGATACATTTAAAAGTCCTTTATTTTTTGTTTTTTTCCCAATATATTTTGTAATTCAATTTTTTTTCTATAATGAGTAATCAGATAAAAGTCTATGGAAATTTGTCATACCTATATCATCATTTAATTATTTTTAAATAAGTAACGAGTGATGGTTTATAATAGTGATTAAATAAAATTTAATAATATTACTAATGCAATCGATAACAAATAACGAGTTTTAGATGAAAAAATGTTTTTTTTTGTTACATTCATTAAATTATTCCCCGCAACATAGACAACCTAACTCTTAGCCTATTTCACAGTGCATAGTTTCGGAAGCTCATGGCGCCTATCTTAAATTTCTCACATACTCTGAAAAAGTGTTAACGCTTGTCCGGGGTAATAATAATAAATCATAAAACCATTACCACTACTTTTTGCTCGTTGATATGTCTTACAGACAGCACTGAATACCGGATATCAATCATTCGGATTTACTATGAATTCGTTATAGTTAAACTAGTTCTATTCTCGGTCGTATAGTTATAAAATAGATACACGTCGGCTTAACAAACTTGTAACTTATCTATGAATAATTTGTTTCATGCTAATTTGGACAATAAATCTTGTGCTATCAAATATTTATATGTGATAAAGATTTAAATGTTTAAGATTGCGTGTTGTTTTAATAATTTGACTTTGTATGATATTTTTGCTTCTAGTGTTGCAGTTTGAAACATTTGCATATATTTATAATATTTACTCTATATAATTTTTAATTTGATAGTTATGTTTTTATATCGTTATAATGAGGATTGCATGTCCTAGGTATAACATTTTATGTGTGTATTAGATGATAGTGTTGTTGAAACCAAGAGCTGTGATGGCTCAGCGAGGGGGTCACGAGTTCAAACCCCGGCACCAATGAGTTTTGCTAGGGAAATCTTGTGTCTAAATATTTTTTTGAAGCAGGCGTTATCTTTGTGGAATTCAAAAATACATAGTAGGTTGCCTGATTCCAGACATGACATTACATAAATTCTCTTAACAAACGCGGATTATAGCAAAATGATTCTATCACGACTTTTATCTTATGTGTCTAATTGAAAATTACATTTTATCACACGATTTTCGGTAAAGGAATACGTCGTGAAACCTGCATATCTCTAGAGAATTCTGGGGATATGTGTAATTTTCTTACCATGGTGTCGTTCAAGGCGTCTAAGGTAAGTTGACCCGCCGTGTGGTATCCGGCTGAGTAGAACACCCTCTTTCTTATTGAGGTGTCGTAAAAGACGACAAAAGTAAGTTAATGTCAGGCAGGCGGCCGGTCATAAAACGCGCAGCTGAATTATGTGACAACATGTTTATAATATGCCGACCCCACTTAGAGGGGGATAAGTGCAGGAAGACTGTAATGATAATGAATGAAAGAAGAATTAATTGAACTACATATTTAATTAATTTTTGATTACTTCTAAAGATAATATTTGCAGTGATTTCAAAAATGACTTAAATTAATTAAAAGTATAAATTTGTTACAATACAATTAAAATCAATTGCTTGTTGTACAGATTTGTTATATAAAACAATCTAGATTAATTTAAGAAATAGGGTCGGTGCATCATGAAAAACATTTCTAGGTTTCCCTCTTTGTACACGACGAGTACCTCATTGCCCTAAATTATAGTGACCCTCTCTGTAGCCGACCTTCTTTCGCGCTGCGAACACTTGGTTTCCTATTTTTGAAAGCATTACAATTTTTTATCTTTTTTCTCTCGTGTCTAGATTTTTCTTCTTATTTACCTAGTAACATCGAGTTTTTAATATTGTATTTTTCATTTATGTTATACTAGCTTTAACCCGTAACTTCGTTTGAGTGCACTGTTGTCGCCTATTTTTAATGTCAGCCTATTCTTGTAGAATTAACAGGATTTCTACACCCTTAATGTTACTGCGGTGTATCCGGTGCACCGACTTCTATACATCATTTTATAGTAGCTTTGTTAATAAACATCTTTATTCCATTTTTCTAGATTAAAAATGTACTACCTAAATATATTAATATTGAAAATAGATACATACCTAATCACTTATGAATAATTGAAAATAAGCAAATTAGAAATCTTTCAGGCTTGCAAATTTTAATCGTTGTTAATGTTAATTGAATGATGAGATTCTACGTTGACAGTATACACTACCATTTACAGAATTAGTTACACTTAAAAATAAACGCAAGATTATAGCAAAAAGGCGGTTATAAAATTATAAAGCGAAGAGTGCATTAACCAATTATACATTCGTCAAATCTTAGCCAATTATACCGAATAGGTAGGCAAACACTATAAACCAATTAAGTGGTTGTTAAGAAGCTACGATTAACGATAAGTTAAATCGCCGCTATGTTTGCTTTTTTATGTGTCAATGAGATTTCTGATATATACTAGATATAATAAGAAAGACGAAGAGAAATAAAGCTGTGATGGTATAATGGTTAAACACATGATTTCTTTTATGAGTTTGTGGGTTCAAAGCTTCGAGGCAAGCACCTTCAATTTTTGATATAAACTTATCTATTTTATTTTACCATTTATTTTATGTTATATTATCATATGCCACTTTATGTTTATATTAGCATTTATAAAATTTATAATGGGATTTCATGGTGTAAGAAATATAGATTTTTAGGACATTAATTAAATATATTAAGCTTTTGATTTAAGCTTCCCCATATGCATAATGCATTCGCGTTACGCACAGTAAACGGCTGCTTAATTTAAAAAAAATCTCGTAAGTATACGAGTAAACGTGAAACAATAAGATTATATAGAAGTATTTCAAAATAGTTTTCTTTTTGCAATTAAATTAATCATATATAGGTTAATTAAAATCTTAGACGTTTCATTGGTTTAAACTAAAAATGACTTCGAACCTCGACGCTACGATTCATTTAAATCGTATCTAATATGTATCAAAAATGTTTACCAAATTTATTTCTGATTTAATCTTTAATCCTATTCAGAGTTAAACTTTATGACTGCTGCTAGTTAAATAAATAAAACTATCTATGTGATCCATTCTTGCTCGTTTAATAAAAGATAAAAAACACAATTAAAACAATAAAAATAGAAAGGGTTGGTGACTTGTGGCACTTGAATCCGGTTAATTTCACATATTTTATCCGCCAATTTACCATTGCGCTATTACAACTTGACAAATTTTAGTAAATTTAAGCTTTACAATCTATTTCTATTTTAGCAATTTTTTCAATGCCCGAAAACAGGGATGAAACAACATTTTTTTTTTGAACATAATATAGGTAGATCGATTTTCCCCCTCTAAACCCCCGTACGTGCTGAATTTTATCAAAATCGTTGAAGCCATTTCCAAAATTCAGAAAAAACAAGATTAATTTATTTTAATATTAAAGATACATAAAGGTACATTCATCTATCGGTGTATTATATCATTTCTCTTCTACGATCTACACATGTACAGTACCATCGTGAATAAGCCCGAAGCTCTTCAGATGCACGATTTATAGAGTGAGTTATTTGTTTTACGTCAGATATTGATGGATCATGGGAGTTTTTTTCCTATTTTTAGTTCCCGACTCGAGTACTAGAGAATTTCAGCGTTCATCAAAGGAAAACATCGGCAACATTCTTTTGAATGGCGCTCGTGTTTATTGGGACGTGGAATCGGTTAATTTGGACTGCACTAGTTTGAATTGATTTTTGATAGAATGTTTTATCTCGCAATGAGCGGTTTTATTTGTATATAGAACTGTGAATAAAAACGCTTAAAATAATAGGAGTAACTTCTTAATCATTTATAAACTTTTATTACATTTGACGATTTAGAAAATACTTTGTTTAGTAAGGTTAAGTTGTACTCAGTTTATTCATGGATTTAATTATTATATTTTGAATTGAAAATTTGATAATGCCATGTGGCATCCGGCTGAGTAGAATAGACCACGCTCATTACTTACCAAAGTGTCATAAAAGGCGACTAAGGTTAGTTGACCAGCTGTGTGGTATCTGGCTGAGTAGAATAGACCACCCTTATTACTTATCGAGGTGTTGTAAAATAAGACTAAGGTAAGTTGACAGACGACCGGTCGTGAAATACGTAACCAAATTACTCAAATAGACCACACTCATTTCTTACCGAGGTGTCCTAAAAGGCGACTAAAGTAAGACGACCCGCTGTGTTGTATCCGGCTAAGTAGAATAAACCAAACTCATTTCTTACTGAGGTGTAGTAAAAGGCGTCTAAGGTAAGTTGATCTGCCGTGTGGTATCCGGCTGAGTAGAATAGATCACCCTCATTTCTTATCGATGTGTCGTAAAATACGACTAAGGTAAGTTGACGTCATACAGGCGACCGATCGTGAAATACGTAACCAAATTACTCTTTTTAGATTAGGACTCCAGTCAGTCGCAAAATACGTAGTCAAACGATATGACAACTTTTTTGTTCCGACCCCACTTAGAGTGGGATAAGGGCAGGAGGATGATGATGTAGTATGATTAAAGTAACAAACGATATCTTATATTGAAATTATTTTTTACAGGTTATGAAGATGAGCTAAAGGAAATAATAGCCAAAATGAAAGGAGACGGTGTCACGTGATGATGATAGTCGAACAGCCATTAATAGATTAGGACACAGTGTTAGTGACTTAGTGCTTTTAATGAACAATTGTTCTATTAATATTAAGTTACAGTGAGTGTAATCGTATCAAACATGGAACACCAGACGTGTCTATTGCTCTACATTTCTATGTAAGTATTATTTTTATGTTGTAACTAACAGTTTTGTCTGCATTTTTCAATGTCAGTACAAACAAGCTTTTGTATGAAGATTGTTTATTAATGAAGAAATAATTTTATTATTGTATGTGCAAATAACGTTTGATTAGCGATTTAAAGGTTAGTTCCTGGTTTACCTAGCCTTGCGAAGTAATTTTTTACAAAATAAAGAAAAGAACCTTAAAAAAATGAAAAAATAATGAAATAGTCGGGATTGATCTTAGGCATTTACATTTTTCGAGACTGCCCGTTTCCCGACTAAGCTACGCTGAGTTGACAGTTTATGATAAAAATTCAATTCTTTATAAATTTTAGTTAGCTACATCGATTTTTCTCCCCCAAAACCGCCTACATGCTGAATTTCAGGAAGATCGATGGATTCCGGATATATATACATATGTGGTCGGCCCGCCGTGTGGTATCCGGCTGAGTAGAATAGACCACCCTCATTTCTTACCGAGGTGTCGTAAAAGGTGACTAAAGTAAGTTGACCCACCGTGTGGTATGTGATTAAGTGAAATAGACTGCCCTCTTTCTTACCGGGAAGTCGTAAAATGCGACTAAGGTAAGTCGACGTGCCGTGTGGTATCTGGCTGAGTAGAATAGACCACCCTCAATTCTTACCGAGGTGTCGTAAAAGGCGACTAAGGTAAGTTGAACCACCGTGTGGTATCCGGTTAAGCAGAATAGACCACCCTCTTATTTACCGAGGTGTCGTAAAACACGACTAAGGTAAGTTGATGTCAGACAGGCGGCCGGTCATAAAATACGTAGCCAAATCATGTGATAACATGTTTATAACATGTTGTGCCGACCCCACTTAGAGTGGGATAAGGCCAAGAAGATGATGATTTAAATTATTACAAATCAAAATTAACATTCGTTTCTTTTACATACATTTCACATGTACCATAATTTAACGCTTACGAATGAACGCCATAGAAAAAAACATAATGCGGTCGTTAAATAGATTTAAATTACGTTAATAGCGAGTTACTCATAGCCGATAACCCACAGATGTGAATTTAACTACTTAACTGTCATATTTTTATTTAATGTTAAGTATATTTCATCACATGTAACAGTTACATGTCATAAAATAAATTAAAAGCCTCGTAAATACAAATTACATTTCGATTTAGCGTTGATCCCTTGATTGATTCAAAATGAACTGAGATATTAATTTATGAATAAAAATACAAAAAAAGTAATTTAATACTGGACAGAGAAATGTCTTTTAAGAGCAGCCTTACAATATAAGATTCGTATCTCATATTATAGTTCACTAAAATAGTCGTGACTTTACAGAGAAACAGACTAATAAAGTAATAATAACTTTATTTTGATATAATCCAATATCGCAAGAAAAATATTTGCTTTGTTAAACGGCGAAACGTTCAGTCGAAACGAATGTCGAATTTGTAATAGTGAATGTGTGTAGTGCTTATAATGGTGGTGGAGGTTTGTATTCCTTGCGGTTTTGCATGTATGAAGTATGAAAATGGATAGTACATTCTACATGTATAACATCTGTTTTCTACCTATTTGTTTTATCACGGTTAATAACAAAATAGAATTATTAATTATTATTTGCTAACTTCAAAAATTATTATCATAATTTAAGTTGATATATATGTATGAAAGGTATAAAACAATGCAATGCATAACTGTAAAAGTACTTTACTAATTACTTCTAATACCAAAAAAATTATCAATAAAAAAAACAAATTTCACTTGCGCGGTTTTTTTAGGCGTTAATTTTTCAGCTTGGGAGCCATGGTCCTTTAAAAGGATGATGAATATTAGACATATGTATCATTTACAGATATCGGAGTTATCAATATCTTTTTATCGACAATTTCGTTATTATTATCAAACGACTTTCGCTTGTGATTAGTTTGATTGCATAATTGCGTTGGACGATATTTATTATGCGCTTTTCGTGGGCGATCCAGATCCAAATTCTTTACGGTTAACACTATCGTATATCTTTCCTAATTTGGAAAGCTTACGATCCAGAAAAGACTAAGCATTTAATTTCACCGATTTTAAATAGGTGTAAATTTATTGACTATAATCGATCTTTTCGTTTTTATTTAAACAAACATAAATATTATAGCATATGGTTAATAATGTATAGTTATAAATACATTAAATTAATATATTAAAAAAAGTAATAATAAAATTATTTAGCCATAATCCGTAAAATAAATAGAATATTTGTAATGCTAAATGTAGAGTGGACAATCCGTTTTCATACCCGATACATGCAGGATTCGTAAAAACACATGCACAAACTTGTACCATCGCCACCACAATATATATGTACTATACACGTTCACTATCACAAACTTAACAATTGTTTTGACCCGCAACCGAAGCATCATCAGGATATAGACACCATAGTTATCTAGTAATCGGTTCAACGCCACCATTTTCTTTGCGTCCAAACACATGTAACAAGCTTGAACTAGAAACATTTATATGATCGTTAATGAGGGTGCCATTGTTATGTTTAATGATATCAAGTTGTTCAAAAATGTTAAGGTGGAGGATTTTGTCACAAGTGTGCGGAATTTCGAATCTATCTGTTTACATTACCTACCTGGGCTATGTTAGGAGATAGATCATACGATCATTTGTCTCATTATCGGCAAATTTTCTGATGCGAGGCTGATATTCAAAACCACAAAGTCTCAAAAAGTTATAGCTTTTTCCACCTTGTTGTGAGCACATCGCCACTTGACTTTTGAGGTATGACGAACCATGTAGGATATTATGGTTCTTGCACAGATCTTATTTCTGATTTGATCACGCAAATACACTCTAAGCATAGCTAAGTCAAGTGCCCGCTTGATTAGTAACTATTTTAATTAAACCTTAACTCATTTAAATGTTTGTTTTGGGTGTAGTTTACTCTACTTTCTATATATTCCCATTGTCTTATCACTTATATTTATAATTTTTGAAATGATTGTCATCTGACCTCTGCAACCCATTATGATTGGATCAACAAAGTCTTAGATAAGAACTATATTTCACCCATAAATAGCGATCCATAGTAAAGATAGTAATCGCAACCAAAAACAATTTATCATAGACTATAGGCTCCTTAGTCACGCGTTAAGTTATTTTGTGTTCGATCTAAAAACAATCAATGTGAAATTCGATACTTTTTGGTCGAATCTAGTTTCAGTAAATACAGCTTGATTGAAATAAAAATATTTAAATTTTAATACTGTATTAAGAAAAATTAAATTGATAAAGCATAGATTGAAAACGGCAGTGGATGTTTTATCTATTTCTTTTTTAATTTCGTTTCTTTTAAGCCATGGCACTGGGATTGCGAACACTCAAGGAAAACCCAGTATAAGTAAATCCTTAGGTGGGCAGAAGACTTTAAAAATATTGAAGGTTAGCGGCACACGATTATTGGGCATGAAAACCTTTAAAAATTCCTCCTCCTTCGCGAATATTTTATATTACAATACAACCTCATTATTCTTATTTTGTAAACTCTTCTCTAATATATCTTAGATATATCAGAGAAGAATTTGAGTTAATAGCTTGTTAGTGAATTGGTTCCAATTTGGATATGAGGTCAGTTTAAGTAGTTAAAATAATAGGTGAAATAATTCGACATTTACTCAAAATGAAATAGAAATTATTCAAGAATACTCAACTGCTGTACTGTACTTGCCCAGTGGTTTTTTTTAAAGTATCGTATTTGTATTGTATCGTAGGGCTGAGCAGGTGCCAGGGGTGCTTTTTTTAAACAGAAAAAACTTTATGGATACTGTCGCCCGACAGGGACAGGCGGCGGTTATGTCGGACTCGCATTGACTAAAACGACCACCACCACGCTCCACCACGCTGCCGATGGCAAGAACAGGGTATCATTGTATACCCCCCATTACCCCCATCCCCGCTGACAGGAGCTCTGATCCCAGAGAACACCTCCTCTGGGTAAGGACCCCTCAAATGAGAAGTCCCCCTCCGCTTACCGGTGTATCGGGAGCACCAGATGTACCGACCTGTGTACCCCGTTCAGAGCGTCCGAAGGTTCCCACACAGGGTGGCAGACGATGGGCTTATGCAAGTTGCTACCACCTGGTCTCGCCAGCAGCAGATTGGATCCAGAACAAAAGTACCCGGAACCGCTTCACTGCCCCCTTTCGCCCCGGTGCCAGGGGTGCTAGTTTTTATTTATAGTTTACTTACTTTAACTTATGAGAGCATATTGCCAACAAAATGCTTACCGGTTTGGCAGAGTAAATCTAAAAGCCAAACATTGTTTAAAAGTAAAAAGTAAAGTAGCGGCCTATTACTCTCCCACTGCTGGGAATAGGCTTCTTCTCTCGTTTTTGGAGAGAAGGATTGGAGCTAAGACCTACCACGCTGCTCCAATGCGGATTGGTAGGTTAAACATATCTCCAAATTTCTCTGGAGATATGCAGGTTTCCTCACGATGTTTTCCTTCACCGAAAAGCGTGTGATAAATTGCAATTATCAATTAGACACATAAATTTTGTTAGAAATACTCATTGATGTCTGCCCGGGTTCGAACGCGTGATCTTCTCGAAAGAGTCGCACGGTGTTACCGCTGGGCTACCACAGCTTCTAACATTGTTTAATTATAAAGAAAGATAAATAAATAAACTTGGAGTCTGGGATAGTACACAAGGAAAGTAGGTTCTCTTCAGTGGACGACATTCCTTAGAGAAATGCTCTGCAGGTGTTAAAATACCTGTCTTTATTTATTACCCGTTCTTTCAATCAGTGGAAACACAAGAAATCGTAACTCTGAGATTTACGATCAGGATTTAAAGATTAATTAGGTTATACTTAATTTAATTTATACTGAAAGCTGTGATAGCTCTGTGACTCTTTTCAGTGTGTTACGGGTTCAAAACCTGGGCATGAGATTTTCTCTTGAAAAAATCATTTTCCTAATTAATATTTGCAGTTCATCACACATTTTTAGATGGAAGAAAACGTCGTGTGACCTAACCTACTTATCTCTAGAGAATACTTATGATATGTGTAACATACTAATCCGCATTAAAACGTGGTGGGTGGGTGTGTAGGAGACCTTTCCTCTGCATAGGGCGAACACTAAATTATACTAAATTTACTAGTACATTCTACTACTTATATTTACAAACAACTAGGGCATAGAAATGCATAATGCATGGAAATCAGTGTGATACAAATAACCTTGGTTTTTTCCCAAATTGAAATTTTGAACGTAAAAGTAATAATTGCGAGTTAACCATTAAAGGGAGAGACACACTGTCGTGGACTTTTTGTAGATTTACAATTCTGTAGTACATTACTTTAGTGTATATCTGCTTGTTTACGTTGCGCATATGATTAAATCTCCCAGTAGCAGGTTTTTTTTACAACCGCGCGACCTTTTTAACATGATTTACATAAAACCGTAAAGTATTACCAACCTAAATCTTCTGGAAGAATAGCACTATCTTTTAGAAAAAACCGTACAAAAATCCGTTCAGTACATTAAAAAAAATACATCACATACAGACAGACAGATTTTTGGGGACTTTGTTTTATAATAAGTTTAAATAAACATAGATATCATATATTATTAAAGAAAATAGATTACCTATACTAATATACAAAGCTGAAGGGTTTGTTTGATTGTTTGATAGTTTGAACGCGCTAATCTCAGGAACTACTGGACCGATTAAAAAATTCTTTAAGTGTAAGAAAGTGTCCATTTATCGAGGAAGGCTATAGGATATATAACATCGCGCTAAGGTGATTAGAAGAGGAGCAGCATTAAAAAATATTACAGAAACGGCAAAATTTAAAATTTCCTTGCGTGCGCTGAGTAAATGATGAAAGTTATTCAAAAATCAATGTATTCGAAAATTGTTCCCCTCTAAAAGTTTTAAATAAAAGTCCGCGAGAGCATATGTCTAGCTTTTAAGGTTAACCCACTTAAATAATTTTAATGGTTATCAAAATTCTATATTACGGTTTTAATCTTGCCACGCGGGCGGAGCCGCTGGCGTTTGCTAGTACAGTATAAAATCTAGTTGAATTTAAGCCAAAAGTAGACAGGAAATTATAAATCAGTTATTTTGTCACATGACAAACATATCTGTTATCTACTACTGCCTCTATTATATCGACGAATGTTTGAAAGATTCAATCAAACCAAATGAATATGCTTTTAATCTCGGCATTGCTGGGAACACTAAAGGATGACCTAATCCCAATAGCCAAACCCATGTTTATTTTGTATTGATATATTAATTTTCACATTAACACCATTATTCGGATTATCAAACGATTCAATGTAATAATTTAAATCATTTATAAATTGCGATTTTGTCGCAGTGTCTTGACAATCCTTCGGTTACGGGGTGAAAAGATTGTTGAAATTGTGGTAGTGAATGTGCGCAGTGCTCGTGTAATGTTGTGTCAGTGGTGGTGAATAGTGCATGAGTTTTAACGATGCATATGTATCAGGAATAAGAAGGGAACACTTTACATTTAGCATTAGGTACATATATTTTCTTTTATAACAGATTGCATGTTTTTTTTTGTTTTTGTTGTATAATAAATATTATTTTCTCGTTGTATTATAGCAAAATAATATTTTCATTACTCTCATAAATTAAAGCATATTGCTGATATTTATCATGAATTTGCAATCATCAGACATATTTAGTGACTAACGAATTTGTAATTATAGTAATCGCATATATCCAGAATATTTGTCAACTGTTTCTCTTGAGTGGAATAAAGCAATAAGTATACCTTTCTCTTCTAATTCAGAATACATATATGTTTAAAAAATAAAAACCCAGCATTTATTCGATGCCACTGCCAAACATCAATTAAAGATAAAGTAGACTTTATATAAAACTAGGGTTAAATATAAAGGTGAATTTATAGACTGCGCAGAAATGACTGCGTAGCAAATACAATTGTCATAAGCAATCACAGCTCTATTCGGCCAATAGAGAATATACTCAATTATTCCGAATCAAATCGACGAATCAATTTATGTCAGCCACTCGTGTGGTCTATTAGAACATAGAGGTTTATATTTATCAGTATTAGAGACAAAGTGTAAAGAGCTTATGAACAAGTACCCCGGATGGGTTCGAAACTAGTCGGGCTAACGCGATAGAATAAGACGTGAGTATAGCCGGTTTCTATACAATATCTACTACTATTCACGATAGTTTAAAAGATAAATTTAAAAAAGTATTAGAGACATTCGTTGAATTCTTTATAACATGATTTGAAAGACATAAGGCTATAATAATAAATCCAATAATAATTCATCATCTTCCTGCCCTTATCCCAATCTAAGTGGGGTCGGCACAACATATTATAAACATGCTGTCACATGATTTGGCTGCGTTTTTACGACCGGCCGCTTGCCTGACGTCAACTTACCTCAGTTGTACTTTACGACACCTCGGTAAAAAAGAGGGTGGATTATTCTATTAAACCGGATACCACACGGTGGGTCAACTTTCCTTAGTCGCCTTTTGCGACACCTCGGTAAGAAATGAGGGTGGTCTATTCTACTCAGCCGGATACCACACGGCGGGTCAACTTACCTTAGTCGGCTTTTACGATACCTCGGTAAGAAATGAGGGTGGTACTATTCTATTCAGCCGGATACCACACGGCGTAAATCCAATAATAATTATTGTCAATAAATGACTTAATTTAACAAGTAAACTTAAAAAGCGTTTAAAAAAGTTCATGTCCGTTCAACCGTTGAGGGGTTCTCTCGTTTGGAGTCAATCGTGGAAGCAGCATCAGATCATGCTCATCATAAACATGCATGGACTGGATGAGAAGAAACCTACCTAAAGAAACTATTTATGCTCAAACTTTTTAGCATATGTGTCACTTTGAATTCTAAGCTTTCTGATTCTTTTTGATTCTAAGCTTTACATTATTAAAGTTGTAGGATGAAGTGTTATGTTACAATTGTTTATATTATTTACCATTAATGTGATAAGAACCTTTCGAAAGTAAAAAAGAAAAGTAAACTTTATTGTACTTTACTTTAACATATCCCAGGAATTTCATAAATTTTCTCTATCTAATTTGATATGCATGTTTACAATGAAATTTAATAAAATACTCGTACCTATTTCTACTTTAATAGTTTCATCTCTTTTGTTTATATGAGCTGTATATATAAAACTCTTAATTATTTATTGTTATTTCAATAATGTAATTATGTTAATGCCTAATACCTCAAAAGAATTTACTCAATTATTCTAAATCAGATCAGTTGAATAATTTATGTTAACTACGTATGTGGTCCGATGGAATATGCTAATTGGAACTATTATGGCGTCTATTAACATATTACTAAAGTATACTCGTAAAGCTTATTGATTATTATTCCTTTTATTATTTGAGGTATAAAACAATTAATTATTTATTATTATTGTATCGTTTGGACATGCAAGCAATGTTTACGATGTCATAACTACTTTAAAGCTATGAGATTTTAACAGGATCAGCTTATATCAGTGTCTTTCACCGACGCTCTAGTTTCATCGACTTTTCGACAATATGGCTCCAAAAGCGTCGTATAATCAAATCATAACCACAAATACAAATCACTACCGATGGCTTAATGGCCATTGTACCAGTTCTTACAAGATTCATCTTTAGTACAACGTTCAATGACTCTATTTCAGCTTTAAGGCGCTTCTCTTTATATTTCCGTCTCTGAGGCTTTTGCTCTGATGTCGGTTGGGCGTGGCTTTTCGTTACATGCCCGACGTTATAATAACTGATCACAGTCATACCATATAAACTCCACTAAGCGTCGCCCTAAGCCGTAGTTGGCCTTACAGAATACACTCTGTGTACGACGATCCCAAAAACGAGTAGAGCATTTTCACTCTACCCTCCGCACCTGAACTTTACTTCTGCGCTCATTACCAGATAACGCTGTAATGGCCTTTAGAATCAACGCCATATAGTAGGTGTGAGAAAAACGA
Organism: Morpho helenor; assembly: GCA_029227775.1. Taxonomy (NCBI): domain Eukaryota; kingdom Metazoa; phylum Arthropoda; class Insecta; order Lepidoptera; family Nymphalidae; genus Morpho; species Morpho helenor. Next base: position 5,609,098 of record JARGCU010000003.1, on the reverse strand, counting down.
GGCTTTTGCATTCGCCCGCTTCATCCACTCGGTGACAGTTTAAAAGCCATTAGGCCTTACAGCATATTGTCAGTTCAAATAAGAGCTCATTTACAAAAAAATATACACGCATATACAAATAAAAGAATCTGATCGGGTGAGCTCTGAAGAGGCCATTTACAAATTATTTTTATGGTTCTCTCAAAACTCAACAATGATGAATGGACACTTATTAAAATGTCTGACTTCATAGCTCAAGTGGCACCACAGCTAGGCGCCGGCGAATAGGTGATAAAATTATTAATTATAATTATTATAAAGCTAAACGTAATATTTGATTAATGGTTCCGTGATAAAGCAGCGGGTTATCCGTGTAGTATCTATTTGAATGGGTTGATGCCAGACTGAAGTAATTTTCATAGTTTTATATATATTTTACACAAATATAGGTTCGATCACGGGTCTTGGCGCTTTGTATAATAAAACGGTTTATTGCTTTATCGACCCTTAATTAATTTAAATTCTCATTGTAACCTTCTTTACTAAAAGAAAAAGCAATGGCGTGGAAAATAGGGCTTTTAGAATTTATATAGGTTTAAGTCTTCAAGTTCAAATAAGGGAAACAATTCATTGTGATTTCATTAATATAAAAAAAAATATACTGGACCTTTTACTTTCAATATTGTAGTCGTAATCTAAAATTTTTACTTCTATCTCGTTAAATAATGATGACCATTAAAGATAATAATAATACGCTCAAAACACGTTTAAAATGTTACTCATGTTAATTTTTAATAATGAAAAAATATTAACTTTCTTTCCTCATTGTATTGAGTAACATCATTATGATTTAATAATATTATAAGAGATTTATTTTAGATTTTTATATTAATTAGTCTATATTTTTAGTCAATTGTTTCTAATATATTTTTCTATAAGTTCGTTACAAGACTTATAACAATCTCATCCGATAAATATCCAACAAGTCAGTAATATAAGAATCATAATATATTTGTAAGGCCTTGTTTCTTGACTGATGACATTCAATTAGCTTTCAACATACGTTTTGGGCATTCTTCAAAAAACCTTTAGTCACGTCTTTTAGTGAACGCGCTACTGTGCTCGGTCAAAACAATTTTATTTAAAGCTTTTGTGTTTTAGTTTCGTGTTTCATAACATGACGTAATTTGAAGGTTATTAGAAAAATGTATCTACACTTAGAAATATGATAGCGGTATCGAATAATGTATTTGATGTATTATTTTTGGTAATAAACCTGATATGAATGAAAACATATGATTAAGAAACTGAAAGTTGCATTCATTATAGAAAATACGATTATAAGATTAAGATGGAATGGACATACAATAAAATCATGTGACCAAAGGAGTGTTAAATATGAATGTGGATGAATATGTGAAGTTTGAAATGCACGTAAAAGTGCCAAACTTAACGAATGATAGGAGTGGATGGAAGCAAAAAACATGTTGTGACCCTCCTTAAAGTAGGATAGGTGCAGGAAAATAACTAATAACAATAAGCCTATAGGTTTTTAGCGCTATATGATGCACTATGACATGTAAAATATATCGGTGACCTAAGCTTTGCATTCAGTTTTGTGATCGTCTATACTAATATTATAAAAAGGAAAAATTTGTATGTATGTTTGTAATGTTTTCACACAAAAACTACTGGAACGATTTAAAAAATTCTTTCACCATTGGAAAGCTGCATCTTAACTGAGTTATATAGGATATATAAAATTTCAAGAAAATAGGGATCCTTAATAAAAATGTAATAAGGTGTAAAAAAAAAAAATTACGAGGGTGAAACCGCGGGATATTACTAGTATTAAATAAAAGTGCTAGAATAATTTTTGTACTTGTATTATGCCTACCAAGGCTCGTTAATTTTAAATTTGATTCAACGCATGACGTCAATAGTAGGTTCGCGGAGATTGATATTGCGGTATTGATAATGTATGATACATTTTCAATAGCACATATGTAGTCTTGACTCTTGATAGTAAAATAGTTAGTACTTACTAGTTCATAGCATATTTGAGCATGGTTAACTATATTTCAGTGTAAGAATGATAGCTACAGACTAAAGCGGTAAAGCCCTATTGAAACATTTACCGTTGCAATATACATTGGTGATATGATGACGATCAGAATTCCGATAAAAGTAAGCCACAGAAAGGCAGATAAATGAATAATTCAACAAAAAATATTTATTATTTTTAAAATGAATCTATAGAAAGAAAGAATTTTTTAACGAAATTTTTTGTTTTTCAAATATATTTTGATCCATATAATCATATATTTTTACTTCTGGTCAATAATTAAAGAAGATATTATATGAGTTAACTATATCATATATTATATTATAGGTACTGTTAAACTGTTTTATGCTGTTTATTAAATTATTGGGGTTGACAACATTGATAAAATGTGTTTTATAGTAGACGTTGCTTTGCGGAATTATATAGTTCAAAAGTAATGTAAGAATTATTTTGCTTAGAAACAAAATAAATTCTAGAAAAACAATCATATCATTACTTCAGTACTCCATAAACATTATCTAAAATATCATTTTGCTTTTAATTAAATACCAAAACGAAGATGAAATCAGTTCACGTTGTTAACAATATATTAAAAGGAATCTAGGCGAAAAAGTCAAAACCCATCTTTATGAATATGGCCTTGAAGCTTTAAGTTGACAAGCCGTTGACCGCTGTTGATTAATTTAGCACATTCAGATTTTTTAGTACAAGTCGTTAGCATTTAATTTAAGGTTACGGTTACCACATTATTGAGGTATTTTGGACATTCTGAATTCTTATTTCTTTTATAGTAGGTAAAAAAAAGAAGTGTCAATTATCTATAAAATACGTAATGTATAAAAAAACTCTAAAGGCACTATTAAAGCTCCTAGAATACAATAAACAAAATTAGTTCAAAAATTATATGTTAATATGAATGTGTTTTGTGTGTAATTTTTAAGAATGGTAGATTGGAAAGGATTGTCAAGTAATATCAAGGAATATCAGATGATTGCACTGTTGCGGCATTGATGCAGTCAGTAAATAGTACCGTTTTATATTAATTAATAATTTCTTTATGGTCCCTAACCTAATTAATAGATTTAGGCGTTACTTTGCGTAGGCCCATAATACAAAAAGTAATGACAATATTATTTTGCTATAATCGGCGATAAAAGAAAACATATGTAGGTAATGGTAAATGTAGAGTGTACTATCCGTTCTCATACCTTATACATGCAGAATTTACAAAAACTCATGCAAAATTAAAAAATGACAAAGACAATGAATGAAAATAATGTTTTCATTACATTCGTAGTTTTTGCCCTTCACCTATTAATTATGACAAAACCTTTAAAAATAGAAATATTTCGATGTATATTGTCCTAAGAGAAAAGTCAATCAATAATCACACAAATATATTTAAAGAAGCTCAGGAAGAAGCTATTACTAGCTTAACTATTATTAGCTAACTAAGGAATGTCCTAGTGAAAAATAAAAATGTGGAAAGCCTATTTTAGACAGAAGTTCTTTTAAAATTTGAATACAAGCTTTCGCGGTTTTGACATTGATTTATTGATTGCCTTTGTTGGAAAATTTGTAACGGGTTACGATTATTTCCGTAAATCTTAAAAATAATATCATTAATTTTGATAATTAAAGATAGTTTGAACGTCTTTGTAATAATATTATATGATACCTTTAAATTTATTTGATATGTACCGTAGTGAACTAAATATATTAATTTAATTACAAAGTAGGATTAAATTTTTTGATAAAGGTAATTACTTATTAATATTTTTTGTAATGTTTTATGTAAATATATTCAGAGGTAAGCATTTTTTGATATTTTTTTTTTCCCGTTAGCATAAGCGGTCCTGCCTTCAACACCGGGTCACGGGTTCGATTCCAAACATTTTTTTAAAAACAATCTGTTGGTTGTTAGAGTCTGGGTGTATTTATATATTTAAGGATTTAAATATATTTAATTTTATTTAAAGTTATATATGTACTTATTTATCAGTTGTCTGTCAACCATAACACAAGTATTAAGTTACTTACTTTGGGGACGTAATTGTCTCATATACATATTTGTTTATTATTATTTTAAAATTACTATAACTTACGATAAAATAAGATCATATCTTTTCAGAAAAAACGAGACTTGTGTGCTTAGTGCGAGTTTTTTTAATCTACTCCATTACGTTAGCGTAACGCAATTTTTATGGGGTTGTAACAGCGATCACTAGATGTCGCTGATACAGTGTCATACAAATTAAAGTTATTATTAAAAAAAACTCTCACTAAGCACTCTGTTTTTCTCATACTCTCATTCAACTGTTATAGCCTCAAATACAAAGCCTAAATATACGTAGTAAAATTTCCCACACAATATACAAATACCATTTAACAGGTCGCACATAACTCGAACGTCAATCGATATAGCATATTCATATGCCTTGTTCATCGAAGCTTTATTGCTTAGCATTTCATTTAATACAATATCAACTTCGAAGGCCGCCTCTTCCTTATGTCCATACAAATGATTCAAGCGGTGTTTGACCATTGATATCAATAAGTCTATTGCCAGATATCATTTCCGCACTATGTGGGAGGTTTATATTTTAGAATAGAATAAAATTTCTTTATTTCTTTTCTTCATTACAATTAAAGTTTGTATAATCCAAAAACAAAAATTAACATGAAGAAATCCTCCTACCCTTATCCCACTCTAAGTGCGGTCAGCACTACATGTTATAAACATGTTGCCACATGATTCGGCTAGATATTTTACGACCGGCCGCCTATCTGACATCAACTTACCTTAGTCGTCTTTTACTACACCTCGGTAAGAAAGGGGGTGGTCTAGTCTATTCAGCCCGATGCCTCACGGCGTATAATTATTCTCAATGTAATATTTTTGTTGTCAGTCGGTCAAAAGCTACTTTATTAATATATCTAGATACGAATATGACGGTAAAAAACAGACTAAAAATAACCAGGTCGACTTCATCAGTATACGTATCGTCAGGTCATTTGTCTTTTTGTCACTTTCTTTTATCTTTTGTCATTTCCTGACAGTGAATTCGTATTTTACTATCGATAATTAATCGTTAGTCGGCTTACCTTTGTCAACTCCATCTTTGTCAATTGAACTGGTGTAAGTTACTGAGAAATTTTAATTATCATTACTCAATAATATTCAAATGGTCAACTGCTTACAAGATTTGGAATATGGTTAAAAACAATTTTTATTATTCATATTGTATATGAAGAATACATACAAAAATAATATTAAGTAATTATCAATTCTCTAAATGACTAATTATTGAACACATTGAGTCATTCAATGCAATCTATGCATATGTGTCTTTATGACATCTATACTAATATGTAAAGCTGAAGAGTTTGTTTGATTGTTTGAACGCGCTTATCTCAAGGAATACTAGACCGATATTAAAAATTAATTGAGTTTAAGATAGTCCATTTATCAAGGAAGGCCATAACATCACGCTAAGATGAATAAGAGAGGAGCAGCAAAAAAACGAAAACAGCAAGATTTAAAGTTTTCCTTGCGTGCGCTAAGTAAACGGTGAAATTTATTAAAAATTCATGTATTACAAAAAAGTTCTAAATAAAAATTCGCACCAGCATATGTGTAGCTTTTAAGGTTAACCCACTTTAACCATTTTTATGGTCTTCAAAAGACTAAATTACGGTTTATACCTACCACTCCGCATCGGAGCAGCGTGGTAGGTAGGTCTGAGCTCCAATCCTTTTCTCCAAAAATTTCTGCTTAATCGGACACCGGCAAATGGGTCAAATTACACTTGTAAGATTCCACCATCACACACATTCCTACACAGCAAGTTAAATAAAAGCTTTTAATAAAGACTATAAGTTACCTATAAGGTACCTGCTTTGTAGGTACTCTTGTCTCTTTTCGAATGACCTTTGCATAAAACCGTGGCTCATCAGTATTTCACCTATTTTCATTGTACTGTAAAATTTCCTTAGACAATTTAAATCTAAAAGAATAAAAAAATTCAATAGCCTTGACATATCATTCAAGTTAAACGACATTTGTATCATTGTTAGTTTTCGGTTTATTGTCATAAAATAAGATATATCTTATTTTAAAGCATATTTTATTGCAGTGTGGGCTGAACTGATGTGTTGCATATATAGTCGTTAAATAAATTATTTCCGCCAATCACAACGGCCATGATTAGCATAAAGATTATAAAATAAACTATTTGTTTAAATAAAACTATAACAATTAAGCGACTCAAAAATATGACTCTACTAGCTATGCTTACAGCTTCGCCTGCGTGGAATCAGTATATTTATTTGAAATTTTGAACATAAAAGTAGCTATTATTAGCTAACCATAAGAGATAGAGACATGTTGTCGCTGTCTTTTTTGTAGTATTCTTGTAGGGCTACAATTCCCTAGTACATTATTTTACTATATTTCTTTTAGTTTACGCGATTTTTCGAACACAATTTATATAAATCCGTAATGTATGTACTATTAAGCAAAAACCGTACAAAAATACGTTAAGTAGATTTTGAGAAAATCGATCACATAGAGACAGACATCTTTGGGGACTTTGTTTTATAATAAGTATATAGTTGTACTAAAAGACTGCTATTTAATTATTTTTGTATCAGAGAAACGGATTTTTGAACTTTTAAAATTAGTATGGGTTATATTTTGATTGTAAAATAATGAAACTTATCCAAATTTATAGTTCCGATATTTCTGTGGAATAATCTCTCAAAATATTTATGCACAAATTTTATGTAAATAATAAATAAAGCGAATATACTCAGGGATAAATATGTCAATCTTTCCTAATTGAACATTCCATAAAAACATATTTTTTACCGCTTATAAAGCTATTTGCACGACCAATAAAGCGGTGTGAAGTTTGCAAGCTAAATATCTGAAGTCAAATATTTATTCTACAGTATAGAAGTCTGAACCGCTATTTGCATACATCAAACCGTCGCCGACATATTTGTAATCAGATAAAGCGAATAATTTTACGGTTTGGATGAAATCTATAAAGAAACGGCCACCCATGGCGCCAAAATCACTCCTCGCGTGTTCCAATTGAAAATACATTTGAATCACATTTAGTGGGTTAAATCGTTTAAGTCAAATATATTTATTTTGTATTTATAACGGTCAGGTTACTAATGTTTAAGACGTATGTGTGAGTTAACGTAATAGCGTGATTATATTTTTTTTATTCATTAACACTAAGCAAAAGTTGAAAGATCTACCAAATACGATATTTTTTCTGTTCTGTTGTGCTAGTTTTTTTTAACCTCGTCGATAGCGTTAGCGTAAAACAATTTGTATTGCGCTCCAACAGCGACATCTAGTGACCGCAGTTCCAGGTTTAGTAGAACAGTCCACCGTCTTTCTTACCGAGGTGTCGTAAAATACGACTCAGGGAAGTTGACGTCAGGCAGACGGCCGATCGTAAAAACGCAGCCAAATCATGTAACAGCATGTTTATAACATGTTGTGCCGACCCCACTTAGAGTGGGATAAGGGCAGGAAGATGATGATGAGAAATAGGCGATATGCTAATGTGATCGAGTAGGTTAAAAAAAACTCGCACTTAGCACACTGATACCTACAAAAGACTTCTAGTTTTAAGGCGATTTCACTAGACATTTGTGTTATTAAATATACAAAAGTAATAATAAAATTTTGCTATAATCCATGACAAAGTAAAATAGAAAAAATATATAATGCTAAATGTAGATTGGACTATCCGTTTTCATACCTGATACATGCAGGATTCGTAAAAACACATGCACAAACCTCCACAATACACAAGCGCTAACTACACACGTTCACACTCACAAACTCGACAATCGCACAAATTAATATTGCATGATAAATTTATATTTTAACAAATAAAGAAAAAAACTAGTTTTACACCGTTAAACATTTTTATCTTAAGCATGACATTTTTAGAAACAGTCCAACCTAATATAAAACTAAATCTGCTTTATAAACTAACTTGTGATGTTAAAAGCTTATTATCAATTTGTAATAAAACGGATCAATCAAATATTAATCAAGTTTTCACACTAACAGGTGCATAACTGTTAATCTAATATTAGTCATAATCGGTCAAGTGGAAAGGTCAGAATGCAATAAACGTGCAAGGTTAATTATGACCGGAGCTTCTCGGTGCATAATAATTTGAACGCAAGTGAGGAGAAATTTACTCATAAATAGCATAAATAATCGATGCGACGGGCGGCTGCTCGGTAAATGAACTTACAACTAACCATGTTAAAGTTTCATTGATTAAGGGCCTGTTTCACAAGTTACCGATAAAGTGTCGGATAGTTAACCGACAAATAAACTAAGTAGCAGATAAATGTCTCTAAAAAGAGACTCTAAAAGTGAAAATTTTAAAAAAAATCGCGGCCTTTTTGAAATAGGTATTTGCTATCCAGCAGATAAACAAAATAACAGCTACATAATCTACCTGTTAACTTATTAGGGACTTTAAGTGCTGAATAAGCCTATCAGAAACCTGAGACACGCAAAATTCTGAGATATATGTCAGATATGTTCCGAATAAGCCAACTGACAGTTCATTGGTAACTTGTGAAACAAACCCTAAATCGTTATGCAAGCAGGAAATATTTCTCAGATATCTAATTTTTAACACCTTTCTGCTACTTTTTTTAGTACGATAGGCCTTATCGTACTAACACAGTACACGCACGCATATATATTCGTTGTCTATGCTTTTAATATTTCAATGGTAATTAATTAAATTTTCTAAATCTCGGGGTAGAAAAATCGATCTAGCTAGGTTTCATTTTAAAAAAATGTCGTTTTATCACTGATTTGGGAACTGAAAAAAATGCATGCATTGGGGACTAAAAAAGTTCATAACCTGGGATCGATTCCCACATGTCAGCTTTTTTTTGCTTTTTTTATTGCATTTTTTTATATCTTCTTAAATATTACCTAGCAAGGTTCAGTCACCCAGGTTCTATAAACTTACACGTTATGTACACTATTTAATATATCTATACAAAATTGCATGAAATGAAATTGACACTTCCATGTTGTTTGCAAAATTGCTTTTACTGTTCAAGAAAATTTGTGAACTGTCACTGTTAGGTTGGCTTTTAGTGCGAACATATTGTCAAAACTCATTTATTTCCAGAGTATGCCGCAATTATGATAAAACGTTTTAAGCTATATGATATATGCCCAAGAGCAGTTTAAGAAGCGACTGGTTTCCAGAATCTAAAAAGAATATAATTAATTTTCACTAGACAATAACAATGGTTATTAATAATAGCAGGGACTACTGCTCGACTTGTCCTCCGAGGGGCGAGGTGTAAAATTGATCAAAAGATTATAAGAACTCTATATTTAGAGCTATGTAACCATTGTGACATTGACCAAGCGTTCATTAGATACATACTACCACAACTAGGCCATACAACCTTCGAAACAAGTAATCCTGAGTAAATCTGAGACTACTCCACTTTTAACACAGTATATGGGAAGCTTAAAATGTCAGAATATATGTATCGGGGTCTATTGATACGGCACAGTTTTGGTATACGATAGTATTTGTGTCGACATGTGAATGACATGTCTAATTACCATGAAACAGCTCCGTTGCGTGAAATAAATTTTTGTTTCAAAGCAAAATATTTTAAAACATATATGTTATACGGTTAAGATGTATATTAGGGTAAGCATATTTTCGTAAAATAAATAAACGAACATATAGTTACCGCAATAACTCTAACTCAAGGTTACCCAAGGCCTGTAAATTTAAATTTTCCCTTATAAATTATTATTATTATAAAGAATTTTTAATTTATCTTCTCGTAAAATTCAATTTATTGATGGACAAATTTGAACTTGTTCTGATTTCTGATTGAGAGTATCGAAGCTCGTTTGAGATTTACTTAGACGTAACTTTGGCCTATACTAATAACCACACAGATAATGCAAAGTTGGTAGACGCCCTATAAGGTAGACTGACGAACTCAAAAACATCGCATGTAGGGGGTTTTGAGGGAGAAAAATCGATCTAGCTAGGTTTAATGAAAAAAAAATCGTTTCATCCCTGTTTTTAGGCATTAAAAAATACTTAAATTTATATTGAATATAAAACACAATTTTTTCCATAAACTGCGTAGCTTATTCGGGGAACGGGCAGTCTCGAGAAATGTAAATACCTAGGATCGATCCCCAATTACCTAATTATTTGTTCCTTTTTTTTATTTTTTTTTTATTTTGTAAAAAATTACCGACCAAGGCTCAGTCAACCAGGTACTTATATTCAAATTCAAATTCAAAATATTCTTAATTCAAATAAACTTGTAAACAAGTGCTTTTGAATCGTCAACTCTACTGCTAAAATAAAAGTTCAAAATAAAACTTCAAAATAAAAGAAGAATAAAAAATGTCACTCCCTTTGTTAAAACTAAAACAGCTTTTGCTGGGCGTCAGTACAATAAACAAGCGTCACACTTATACGACATAATTAATAAAAAATTGAATATATATATGATGACTTACCATAACTGCAAAAACACTTTATCTTATTGGCTAAAAACATTAAATTATGAAGATACAGAAGCTTTATTAGAATATACATCTTAAATACACAGATCTAAATGCACACACACGCACAACAACAGTCACATCTATACACACACACACTTAACCACCCACACCCTCCCACAAAACAAAACAAACACACCCACACACACCCACATACACACACACACACACATCACATACATGTACGCTACAATTATAACTTAATAAATAGTAAATACTTACCTTTAATATTTATATAACTTACTTTTGTTATGGAAGAGCGAGACCTTCTGACACAAGTAGTCTAATACTTACTAGAAGGTCTCAATCTATATTTTTTGTAATGAATTTTTGGTAAGAAATAAACATTTTTGATTTTTGATTTTTTGATTTTTTGACTGCTGGTTCGGAAAGCCGTTCCTACCGGGAAGAGCCAGCAAGAAACTCGGCGGTTGCTCTTTTAAAAATATAATTCTTATGACTAGTTACATTTGGTCATTACTGTCTTGTACAGGGTCTAAGCGAGCTATATCCACACATTCTTATCTTCCAAGTAATCCTCAACAGTATAGTAGGCTTTCAACAGTATAGTAAGGCTTATACATTATCACACACATCCCTATAATTATATATTATCTAGAGAGATGCAGGTATCCTCATGATGTTTTCCTTCACCGGAAAACGTGTGATAAATTGTAATTGTCAGCTAGACACATAAGTTTTAAAAGAAAAACTCATTGCCTGCCAGAGTTTGATTCCTTCGAGAGAGTCGTACGGTCTCACCGCTGTTCTATCACAGCTTATTATTGTTAACATAGTTTTCGTATAATATACTTTAAATTAATAAATCCAATGCACACCAGTTTCAAGTGACAAAGAGACAGTAACGCTTTGTACTGTTGTCGCAACACGGGCGCGACGATTTGGATCACTAGCTACCAATATAGGCAATACATTCACTGCATTCAGCTTACTTGTATGTTGTGTCCATTGTTTAATGAGACACAGTTCGCGGTCACCGTAATTAGAGCATTTAATAAACAAATTAAAAGTCTATCGATGTCGTTAGCGTATATGGGGCAATCTGCAACAATTATGCTATGCTCATTTGTTATTTGTTTGTCCTGTATCGGTATATTGTCAGAGTAAATTAAAAACTTTTATTTCATTTTATTTATTAATACAACAGTGCTAACGTGTCTGAAGAATTTGAATTCTGATTAGCTTAGTCATTGCTATAGAAATAATAAAACTATGGACCTAATATTACACCCTGTAAATATTGATGTCACATGATTTGGCTAAGTATTTTATGAGCGACCGCTTGCCTAACGTCAAAAATTTTTAAAAGACTTTTCACAGCTTACCGTTCCGAATTCCAAAACTTAACTAAACAAAACGGAACTAAACAATAACGGTTAATATATTGTGAATAATAATCTGAGATTAAAACACAAAACAAAAACATTAATACCAACGACAAATCGTCTCTACATAATATAGAGATTAAAATAAAAAACTACGTGCACGCACTCTCGCGCATTCAAAAAGAAAACAACATTTTTTATAATCTGCTTAACTACAGAAATATAGCATGCCAAGGGATTACAATTAGTACAAGAATTAATTCTTCCGTTTACATAGTGTCGCTACGACTGTTGGAAACGAGTTATAAATAAATGAAACTTCAAAAAACGTAATAATTGAGCATTGATTAAGTAAAGCATCTTATATTTGAAATTTACTTATCAAGAATTTGGTAGTCGATGTATAGGTTTATGTTGTCATTTTACAATTGAATTGCATGCGTTCAATTCAATAAGACGTTTGGATGGTTGAATAACTGCTATAATTCTATTAAAGTCATTTACACATACACCGCCAGAACAATTATTTAATTTTTAATCTATATTTTTTAATGACGATGCTTCCGCGCTTGCCCGTCACGTCCGGGGACGTTGTGAAAGCCATTAGGGCTAATAGCATATAATCATTAAAAAATTATTACCTTACCACAAAAGAAGTTGTGGGTTCAGTTTGTAATGAAATATACTTCTCTAGGAATACTACAGTTCTTCTTCTTCTACATAAGAGAGTTTTAGTTAACAAAATACCTCCATCGTTTGAAGCGACGTATTATATATCGGATCTTCGTAATAATATGTGTATATAGAGCGGATAAAACTGCCCACAATATCCAAAATCATAAATTTCACGCACAAAGCATTTATATTCGCTTGTCTCAAGTTATTTGCATGGTTTTACTCGTTCTTATAAACATTCATTACACGGTCCGTTCAGCCGAAACGTAACATTTGTGTGAACGCACCTATGAACGCACTAAATTAAAAATCAAAATACCCTGTGAATTAATACTGTTTAAATGAAACCGATCATAATATTACCATTACTACACTCAGTTTAAGATCACTTCAACAGAAAGTCTAATAGAGAAATGCACTGGATTCAAATTCAAAATATTATTTATTCAAGTAAGTCAATTAATTAAATTGCTTAAGTTTATTTATCTATTCTGATACTATAATAAAAAGTTTATAAAACTAAAACCAATATTCTTATGAAAAACATTACGTACGGCCAAAAATTAAAAAATAAAAAGTTTTAATACGATACAGGACTTGTATGGACACCTGTATCATAATATAACTTTTTAATCATAACGATACACCTATACAACCTCCAGCTGGACCAAGGAGGTTGAACCTCTACCTTAAAAAAAAGGTTTCAATGAACAAGTCCCCGGCGACGCAACACGCATGCGCAATCGATGTTTGCGCCTTGGCGCTAACATTTGTCATTTAAAAAATATTTTCAATATTTAAACAAAGTTTGGTTTTTATTAATATTGTTTTACGTATAGTATGAGAGTAGATAAAGTTGTGTATGACACTGTATATAACTTGGTCTTATAACACTCGTGTGATACTATAAAAAAACTCGCCCGCGGCTCGTTCTTTTAAAACAGACTCGGTTTGTGGCGCAAAATAAACTTTTTATTATTAGTATTATAATATGTTTTAAACTGCAAATAAATATTACAAGTACAAACTAGCAATACTCCGATAAATTAACTTTGAATATATAATTAGCTTTTTATTTAAAAAATCAGAACATATATGTCTGGTATGTGTATAAAATAATTATTCATAAGCGTATTCAACTTTAAATAACTTCTTAATTATCAACGCTTTCATCACAAGCCGGTTAGTTTGATTATTTCACACGATGACAATTTCGATGATCGAATATTTGAAAGCTATATAGATTAATATTACAGTTCCCTAGTATATTTGGATTTATTGTGATCATGTAATCTATACATTTAAACATATTAATGAGACTAATATTATAATATTATATTATATTAATATTATGATATTAATAACTAATGAGAATATTATTTTGCTATGATCCGCGATAAAAGAAAATATATGTAATGCTAAATGTAGACTGTTCTATTCGTTCTCAGTTGTAGAGTGTACTATTCATTCATACATGCAGAATTTGTAAGAACTTATGCATTACCCAACACCTATAACACAACAATACACAAGCACTGCACACATTCACCACCACAATCTCAACAATTGTTTCGCCCCATAACCGAAGCGTCATCAGGAGATAGACTCCGCGAAAAATCGCAAAGTTTTGTAGTGTATTGTTGTGTAATCGGTGTCGGGTAGTGCATGAGTTCTTACAAATTCTGCATGTATCAGGTATGAGAACTAATAGTACACTCTACATTTAGCATTACATCTATTTTCTTTTATCGCGGATTATAGCAAAATTCTCATTAGTTTTGTACTATGGACCCACGCAAAGTACCGCTTAATACTATAAATCATATTATAAAACAAAGTCATCAAAAGCTGTCTGTATATGATCGATTTTCTCAAAATCTACTGAACGGATTTTTGTACGGTTTTTATTAAAAGGTAATGCAATGCTTCTGGAAAGTTTAGGTTATTAGTACATTACGGTATTAAATCAACTGTGTCAAAAATGTCGCGTTAAAAAACTCGCCTGCTGGGAGCTTTAGTCGAGTGTGCTGCGTAAACTAATAAAGATAAACTAAAGTAATGTAGTAGAGAATTGTAGATCTACAAAAATACCACAAAAAAGTTTGAGTTAAAATGTCTTATGGTTCACTCACAGTTTCACAATAACTACTTTTATGTTTAAAAGTTCAATTAAATACAATGATTTCTACGCGGGCGACAACGCAGGCATAACTAGTAAATTAATAAATATATAGGATACCTACACAGACAGTCGTCTGACCACAAAGTAAGTAACATAATGCTTGTGTTACGGGTGATAGACAACCGGTAAGTATATCATTTTAAATAAATACTTACATACGCCCATACTCAAAGAACCAAAAAACCAAAAAAATCGTTTTTAGAAAATGGTGGCACTCGAATGGAATTGAGTCCGCAACCCTTAGAGCTGAAGGCAGGGTTAATACCACCTGCAGTTATGGGCTAATAATTTTAAATAAGCTTATACATTTAAAAACAAATAAAGTTTATTCGCAATAAATAATGCGTATGCGTATCATTTTTCACACAATCCATCCATCTTTTTTTCAACATACCCCTAGTCATATATCCATCCACATTCATATTTAAAACTCTTTTGTTCACTTGATTTTCATCCCGTATTTATTTATTATTATTTATTTTATATCAATTTTATTACCAGCTCAGTTAATCCAGAGAGCATACAAATATATACATTTACTTAAATATATGATTGATTTAGAAATACTATAAAAAGTTACAAAATATAACGCAACGAGATCTGACTTTAATGAATATCTTAACTGTTTACTTACAATCGAGAATAAATAACCAAGTCAATAGTTTTCAAAGCAAATATACGAGTTTCTAGTATTTCTTGGGTTTGCTGAACTAACACGGAGGGGACATGTCGGAAATTGTCGATTCTGTATTCCCATCGAACGTTAACCGGAGATTTGTGAATAAACCTGAGCATTCAGGAATTTGCAAGCAATGTATTATTGCACGACACTGTCGCGTAGAAGTCAGGATATAATATGGAAAACAGCTAGTGGAGTTATTAGTCGAGAGAAAATTTATTAATTTATATACATTGTGTATAAACCTAAGTATAAGATGTGGCATTTGTTTTGTTATTACATATTTGTAAACAAAAAATTAACATGAGGTAGAATTTCCGCTGAAATTATTATCTTCAAATAATTTATAGAATTAGGCGTTACTTTGCGGAGATCCATAATATAAAAGTAATAATAAAATTATTTTGCTATAATCTGCGATGAAGTAAAATAGAAAATATATATAATGTTAAATGTAGAGTGGAAAATCCGTTTTCCTGATACATGCAGGATTCGTAAAAACACATGCACAAACCTCCACCACCGCCACCACAATACACAAGCACTACATACGTTCACTATCACAAACTCAACAATCGTTTCGCCCCGCAACCAAAGCATCATTAGGAGATAAACTCCACGACAAAATCACAAAGCGAAGCAATACCCAACTAAGCTTAGTTATATACTAATCACCACCATTTATTTTATTTTGCCTGCGCACACGTGAAACAAGCTTACATCTAGAAACATTTATCTGATCGTTAATCGTTAATTCTCTTCAATTAGGAAATAGTCAAATAGGAAATACGAAGTAAGAGAAATTAGGCATTTATTGATAAATAGTAGACACTACTAAGGCTATGTAACTTTATACATTTCTTTTAATAAAAAAAACAAGTTAATGAAATGGCACGAGTCATTTTATTGCATTAAGAGAGATGATGAGATTTTATATATTGCTAATTACAAAATATTTCGATAAAATCAAAGGTCATTTATAACCAAATAACATACCATCTAGCATGCTTTGTTCAAGGAAGCGTTCAAATAGATTTTTATATCTTCCTGCGTTAACTTTTTATAGCTCCAAATGTAAACAGTTCTAATGTTTGTCGTCAAAGCTTTGCCAGAAGTCAGCAATTTGTTTTTAATAACGTAGCAAACATACAAAGAGGTTGTAATGGGTCACATCATTATTTTTTTATATTAGGATTTTATTATTTATTGCATTAACTTGCTAAGATCAGTAATTAGAGCGAAAAAAAAATAATTTGACCATTTTTTAACAGTTTTGGACTTGTCATTACAGAAATTTTAAATATGTATTAAAAGGGGACTGATACAAAAAGCCTACTATACTTACTATTGAGGATTACATAAATTATATAATGCGAGGATTTAGCTACGCGTTTTGACCTAGTGCAGAATAGTAATTATGAAATCTATTTATTTATTAATTATACTTTAAAAAAACTCTTCTTGCTACTAAGTATATTATAGGTAAAGTAAGTAAGTAGCGGCCTTTTACTATCCCACTGCTGAGAATAGGCCTCTTCTCTCCGTTTTTGGAGAGAAGGATTGGAGCTAAGACCTACTAAGCTGCTCCAATGCGGATTGGTAGGTTACACATATCTTCAGAATTCTCTAGAGATATGCAGGTGTCCTCGCGATGTTTTCCTTCACCGAAAAGCGTGTGATAAATTACAATTATCGATTAGACATAGAAGTTTTAACAGAAAAACTCATTGGTGTCTACCCGGATTTGAACCCGTGATCGGTGTTACCGCTGGGCTACCACAGCTTCACATTTACATTTGTTTAATAGCAGGTATTAATTTGTATTATAGGTACAATTGTTGAATAGCAGTACCGTTTCAGTTTCAATGAATACATTTTTCAATTATTACTGTACTCGCAATTAAGATTAATTTACTGGGACATACATTCAAAAAGTTGAAATATTAAAGCGACCAGTTTTTCTGCATGGTCAGTTACGTCGCATCAAGTTGAGTACGATCTTGATGGGTTGACATTTTATATTTTTGAAAATAGCGAATAAATGCATTCTGCGGATGATGAAAGATTGTTAACGGAAAAATATAATTTGTACTGACGTTGCAAATCGTTAAATGGTTGCGAAAATTGAGAATTTTGAAATAATAAATATATGAGATACTTTACACACGATCGTCCGTCCCCAAAGTAAGTAACTTAATACTTGTGTTATGGGTGACAGACAACTGGTAAATATATACTTATATAAATTTAATTACATACTTAAATACATATATATACCCAGGCTCGAAGAACCAACAAATTTTTGTTAGAAAATGTTGGCCCTCGGCGGGAATCGAACCCCGAAGGCAGGGTCACTACCAACTGCGCCAACGAGCCAGTCATCTTTAATAAAGTAGCGTATATTGAACAGTTGTAATAGCCCAGCGGTGAGACCACGTGACTGTTTCGAGGGGATCACGGGTTCGAATTCCGGGCAGGTTTTAATTTCTAATTATTAATTAGTTTTTAATTGTGTCTTATTAATACATTTTCTGGTGAAAGAAACTCGCATATCTCTAGAGAATCTCTAGTATCATCTAGTAGTAATCTTGCATATCTTTTACTATGTTGTATGTCCCATTGTTTCACCAAGTAGTATCCGGATGAGTAGAAAAGACCACAGTCATTTCCTACCGAGGTCTCGTAAAAGACGACTAAGCTAAATTGCGGGTAAAAGCTAGTACAACATAAATTACGATCAATGACGTTCTGCTTTTAATGCACGTGTACCAAAAAAGAACGTGGAGCGACGCTATCAGTCCAAAAATCTTTAAATAATCGGTATAAGTTGCAGCCATTTATGTACGTTGTTTAAAGAAAGACTTGTTAAATTTTTTTTTTGTTGACGTGTATAAACGTCAATTTATTTTACCAAAATTAATAAATAGATTAAATAGTTCAATTTATATAAACTTTTTTTTCTCTATATGACCCGTACTCTCTTTCTTCTTCAATTCTTGTCCTTGTTCCTTCTATTACTCAAAGGTTTACTGGAAGGGATCCCTTTTAAGGATAAGTCCGCCTTTATACATGTGCTTTTTACTTTGTCTTTCTCTTTTCTAAATATATGTATAAAAAGAAATAAATAACAATAATAATAACGTTGTGTCAATTTTAAGTTTTGTCAAGTTTATCATATTTGACGAGCAGTAACGTTGCTTCGTCCAAAATGTTAAATTACAGTTTTATTTGAAACTAAATGATATAATCGTGGTTTTAAATATTTATCTAGTCTAATTAACACCAAGCGAAATGCAAGCAGTCGTTTACCCCGTGATCTATTTAAAGTTATCTACGGGTGTTATCTCCTATCTAGCGATAGTACAAAAGTTTCTTCATGCATTACCGTCTTTTGCATTGTGCAATGTTTGCGAATCGCACTTTACATGCAGGTAGATTTTGATTTACGTAAATCTATTTTGAGTTTATGCATGGAAGCTTTATTAACCGTTAAATAATTTATAGAAGTGTTACTTTAAGTCCATAATACATTAGTAACGAAAATATTAAAATATTTTCATCGTTTATTATAGCAAAATACTATATTCCTTGCTTTGGATCGAACCGTTTAATTAATATTTTCATAAAGTTTATTTAGAATGTTAATATTAATTAGTAATTTTCATTTATATAATTATGTGTAAACTGCATCTGTATTCTGTTATATTCTTTTGTATCCATATTCTATTAAATTTCCTCAATCAATTTCCCTGCACCAAGCTATAGAAAATGTAGCTACCAAAAATTGTCTTACTTAAATACCAACTGAATCCGGTACTATCATACGTAGTATACGCATACACGCGGCCACGCACACACAGGCATGCACGCACACAGACACACACGCACACACACAGGCACGCACGCACATACACACACGGGCACGCACACACACACGGATACACATTATAATTTCGTAATGTCTGTACGGCTAACCGGATAGACATTATAGACATCAAACAGATCAGTCTGTCTTTCGGCTTATACCAAATTCATAACGTTAACTTTGATTACTATCACAGGCTTTGGATGGTATAAAAAATGAACTTTAAGTTGTGTGTAGTTTACAGGCTAATTCTCCGTCAAAAAAGATCTATATTGAGATATAATAGAATGTACACTATACATAACGCAATTAATTTTACTACGAAAAAATGTCATTCGTCTGTATTTACAAATAAAATATTCTTAGACGACAAGAGTTATTTTGTATCGATAATTGATAGGGTTACTTAACCTTGATCGGGTGTAATTTTGTACCCTATCAAGGTTAAACCTTCACCCAGAAACCTGACATTAGATGTTTAACGGTTTTGAAAGAGCTTGGGAATGTATAAACACAATTTGAATATTTTAGAATAGAAACAGTAAATAAGTGAGAGTGTGAATATAATATATTCCGCAGCGAATTCCTTACAGTCGTACAGTCATTTATTAAAGTACAAAGTACTTAAATAGAAGATCGATTCATTTTTTTTTAATAGTAACTGTGCTCGCGACTTGGCGACCGTGGAATTCGTTGCGTCCAAAAGTTTTTCCCGCTTAAATACTGACGCCGCGGGAAATAGAGTATAGTTATGCTCCATAACCTCATCTATCTTCCAGTTAGAGTCTCAACAAAATCGATTTAGACGTTCCTAATAATAATAATTTAAATCTTCCTTTAAAAATTGCTGCGTATTTTTTATAAAAACCGTACAAATCCGTTTGATAGATTTGGTAGATGATTTTTTAAACTGTGTACAACTGAGTAGTAAATGTCAGAACGCTCAAGGTTCTCATGAAAATATTAAGAAAAGTGTCAATTAAACAATATTGTATAGAAATGAAATAATGTAAAGCTTTTGGGTCACCGTTTCTCCCGATGTTGCACCGATAAATTCGCCATAGTTTCATCACTATCGGATGCATAGTTTTAAAACACATGGGGAACAACGATACTTCCATTTTTAAAAGCTTTTATTCAACTTGCAATGTATGTATGTCATCATCCTCCTGCCCTTATCCCAGTCTTAGTGGGGTCGGCACAACATGTTATAAACGCTGTCACATGATTTGGCTGTGTTTTTACGACCGGCCACCTGCCTGACGTCAAATTACCTCTGTCGTTTTTACACACAGGCCTGCTTATGGCTTCTCTATTCTAGTATAATATATCTATGGTTCACTGTGACATCTTTGAGTCTTTATCATATTATTTATCACCAGGATCACATGTTACGAAAATAGTTTAATACAATTGTCGTTAACTTTAATAAGTTAATTGCTAAATAACGTGTCTAAGGGCTTGATGATGACAAATTATAATGAAAACTAAACATTCATTATGGAACACAAAATTGAATAGAGTTATATGAACTAAGTATTTTTCGAATTATTTTTCATTGAATTTACGCTAAAAGTTTCTATAATTTTATAGTGCGATTTTGGCATGTTATACTTTATCACCATAAATTGTAATCGAAATGGATGTTGGACAAAAGTTATGATAGAATTATTTAATGTAACGCTGTAATGCTAAATGTAGAGTGTACTATTCGTTTTTATACCTGATACATGCAGAATTTGTAAAACTTTTCGTCTTGTAACCTAAGCATTGTCAGAAGATAGACTACACGACAAAGTTGAGATTGTGGTGGTGAATGTGTGCAGTGTTTGTGTATTGTTGTGTTATTGGTGTTGGGTAGTGCATGAGTTCTTACAAATTCTGCAAATATCAGGTATGAGAACGAATAGTACACTCTACATTTAGCATTACATATATTTTCTTTTATTGCGGATTATAGCAAAATACTATTCTCATTAGTTTTGTATTATGGACCTCCACAAAATAACGCCTAATTCTATAAATTATTTATATTAGTTTAGATTATAACTTCTGTACTATGGTATTCCGCATAGTAACGCCTGCTTCTATAAATTATCAATGACATAGCCGTGTGGTATCCGGCTGAATAGAATAGTACCAACCTCATTTCTTACCGAGGTGTCGTAAAAGGCGATTAAGGTAAGTCGACCCGCCGTGTGGTATCCGGCTGAATAGAATAGACCAACCTCATTTCTTACCAAAGTGTCGTAAAAGGCGACTAAGGTAAGTTGACTTACCGTGTGGTATCCGGTTGAGTAAAATAGACCACCCTCTTTCTTACCGAGGTGTCGTAAAATATGACTAAGGTAAGTTGACGTCAGGCAGGCGACCGGTCGTAAAATACGTAGCCAAAACGTATTACATGTTTGTGACATTTTTTATTTTTTTTATTATGGTTTACCAGTGATTTTTACATATGTTATTCCAAGGTACAAGATTAATATATAATACTATGACTATGTACAATCGTATTAAGGCAAACACAACTTGCACTTTTTTAGACTAATAACAGACATAAATTACGTACTACTATCTAAAATGTTATTATAAAATCTTACTAAAACTTAAAACCTTAAATATACTTAAACATAACATGTTGTGCCGACCCCACTTAGCGTGGGATAAGGGCAGGAGGATGATGATACTTTTTACCAATTGAATATTAGAATATTCTTTCAGACAGTTTGCATTTTAACTCATAAACATTTCCGCTCCATTCATTGCGCTGTACACATTCCTTGCTAACGAAACGGATCGTTAATTTCGCTGAATGACTTTTTCGTCTACTGAAGGCGCCAGGCTCTTATGTCGTCCGACTACGTGTGAATACGCGGCCTCAAATACACCATGTGTGTTGCTTTAGCCTAAAATTTGTAGTACTGACATTTTTGTGTGCATGTATGTTATATAATATATAATAATATAATATATAGGACACTTACACACACGGTCGTCCGTCCCCAAAGTATGTAACTTAATACTTGTGTTATGGTAGACAGATAACTGGTGAATATATACTTATATATATTTTTACATACTTACTTAAATACAAATATACACTCAGACTCGAAGACCAAGAAATTCATTGAGATAAACTTCACCCTTGCAGCTGAAGGCAGTTCAAATCAAATCAAATCAAATCAAAACCTTTTATTGATAACGTCACAGTAAATTAACAAACAGTAAAGTAAATAACAGTAAATTAAAAGAAAGAAGAAGTAAAATTAAATTAAAAGAAAGAAGAAGTAAAATTAAATAAAATAAAGACAGATATACAGAAATGTGACGTTACAAATTGGAGCACCATTCAGCTTAAGTTGAGGAGTACCTCAACGCTGGTTTTCAATGGCGACCATTTTTACTTAGAACTAAAACTTAATCTAACGACAGTAAAAACGACAGTTACAGAAGTGTGAAAGACTATAAAGTTCAAAGAAAGAAAGGGCAACCGAGGGTGCTGATTTAATACCACTGACCATATACTTTTATAGTTGGTGACGACCAAATGAAGTTAGAAAACGGATCTAAAATTTTTCTTTCTGTAAGTCCATCAGCAAGGACTTGTACTTTGTTTTAAAAATTTCTAATTGTTATTGCCCACTAATTGTGTAGAGTTATTGCACATTATTATTATTAATGCACAGTTATTGTGTAAAAAAAAACAATACATAAGCTAAATATATATATTGACTGGCCGGTTGGCGCAGTGGGCAGTGACCCTACTTTCAGCTCCATGGTTCGCAAGTTCGATTCCAGCCGAGGGCTAATATTCTCTATAAAAAAATTGTTGGTTGTGTCTTTGTATTTAAGTATATATTTACCAGTTTTCTGTCACCCATAACACAAGTACTTATTTTGGGAACGGACGAACGTGTTTGTAAGTGTCCTATATATTTATTTATTGAAGTACCTGGGTGACCGAGACTTCCTCGTTGATTTCTTAAAGATATAAAGAAATGCCATTAAAAAAACAAAAGCACCAAGTAACATGTGGGAATCAATCCCAGGTTTTGAACTTCTTTGGTCCTTATTTAACGAACGGCCGGCGACCTTAGTGGCCTTTTACGACACCTCGGTAAGAAATGATGGTGGTTCTATTCTATTCAGCCGGATACCACACTGCGTATATATAAATCCGTTAGGGATAACAGCATATAGTCATTTAAAAAGAACCACTACTAACTCCTACATTCAAATAACGTGGCGCCTGCAGTGCATGCGTACAATGCAATAACCTATAGTTTATGATTAGGATTCTATTCGTATATATAATAACTGCTATAATTGCATTCAAGTCATTTACATATATACCGCTAGAATATTTATTGCCTGCATTCACTTACAGTTGCACCTTCGCAATGAATCTTGGTTATTAAGAAAGTTTTAATTTCTTAGTTTAGGAAAAAACACGAAGTTTATATATTGAGAGTATTTTAGCATTTAATTTGATGCATACGATGTGGCGAGGACAGTTTGTAATGGTGCGTCAAGACATCACGAGGCGTGCGTTGCGAATGGTTCGTCTCGCATGTCTCGAGATCGTTGCGAATGGTTCGTCTCGCATGTCTCGAGATCGTTGCGAACGCTGCCTCAGTGCGAGCCGTGCGCTCCGTATAGACGGACGTTTTGTATGCGTCGCACGCTCATTAGTCATATAGCCCATGTATTTCCATAATGTAAACAGTTCATACAAAATCTTTTGTCCACAAGTCTTTTCTCTTTTTTCAATATTTTATGTATCACTATATATGGCGCAGCTGCAATCTTCACGTCTCCCCTTGTCGGAAAAAATACGGTTTTTATATATTTAGGGTATTTTATTTGATGCGAACGAATTGGCGGGTACAGCGTGTAAAGGTGCGTTAAGACATCGCGAGGCATGCGTTGCGAATGGTTCGTCTCAATTGCCTCGAGCTGTGTGGACGTATGTGCTCGCAGTGATCATTCGCTTCTTGCGATCGTTGCACGCTCATGAGTCATGGAGCCCATGTATTCCCATAATATAATCAGTTCATACAAAATCTTTTGTCCGCCAGCGTCTTTTCTCTTTTTTCAATATTTTATGAATTACTATATAGGACGCCGTGTGGTATCCAACTGAGTAGAATAGACCAAACACATTTCTTACCGAGGTGTCGTAAAAGGCGACTAAGGTAAGTCGACCCACCGTGTGGTATCCGGTTTATTACAATAGACCACCCTCTTTCTTACCGAGGTGTCATAAAAAACGATTTAGGTAAGTTGACGTCAGGCAGGCGGCCGGTCATAAAAACGCAACCAAATCATGTGACATCATTAGAATAAGAATAAATTTATTAGGTCACACCATTATAGAAGTAGAAACAAGAAAGAAAAAACCGTGCCGACCCCACTTTGAGTGGGATAAGGGCAGGAGAATGAATACTAAATGGTCATAAATTACCTAGCCAAAACATGTTGTGCTGAGACCACTTAGAGTGGGAAAAATGACGAAAGTCCCATGTATTCTTCGATAATACTGTCTAGTCGGAAAATCATTTATGACAACGAATTTACTGACAAATTTAATATTCAAACAACAGTGTTCTATAATTTTATTATAACGCTACTGTTTGTTTTCGAATATGTAAATTTAAGTTAGACCCACGGGCAAATTATATATTTTAATAATGCAAACTATAATTTTAAACCCCTATAATCTAAAAGTAATTTTGATGCAGGCGTGGAAGGCAACATAATTGTACGTAGTATATAGTCATATAGAGTCGCTCCGTCTGAACCTAGACTGGATGTAGTTAATTGCGAATCTAGTTTAGGGTGACCAAATTTGCCTAATCTGGAGGAACAAAAAGTTATTCGCTGAATTAGATATGATGAAATCTCAAGTTCTGGCCTAATATACGTTTTCTTTAGTAATCATAAAGAAGCATATAATTTATAGAAGCAGGCGTTACTTTGCAGAATTCCATAGTTCAAATGTTTCAATAAAATTATTTTGCTGTAATCCGCGTTTGTTAAGAGAATATATGTAATGCTCAGTGTATGAAGCAAGCAACAATAACATAACTTATACATGCAGGCCAAGTCACCGCACGTATCACAAAACACATCCAACACTAACATTCCACACAAGCACTACACACACTCACTAACACAACCTCTACGATTGTTTCACCCCGAAACCGAAGCATCATCAGGAGGATAGGCTCCAAGAACATTACTCGCATTACGATTTTATTCGTGGAGCCTACAATTGGAGAATGTAACATGTTATTTTTTAAATATATACTTAAAAATACAAATATACAGCCAGGCTCAAAGAACCAACAAATTGTGAATAGAAAATGTTGGCTCTCAGCGGGAATCGAACCCGTGACCCGCGGTGCCTAAGGCAGGATCACTACACACTATCACGAGCCAGTCAATCAGTGGACTCTACTTACGTGCATAATTGTACCTGGGTGGTCGAGCCATGCTCAGTAATTTTTTTATTATAATAAAATGAAAACATAAAATAAAAAAGCAAAAAATCCTTAGTGATAACAAGGGTTTGATCCCGTGTATGTCGATTCAAGTCCGCTATTAATCTGTTACAACTTTATTAATGACAGCTAAAATATCATTTGCATTCAATTCTACGTTTTGGCATTTTTTCAGTGCCCGAAAACAGGGATAAAATTACATTTTTTTTTAAATAAAACCTAGCTAGATCGATTTTTCCCTCCAAAACTCCTTACAAGCCGAATTTCATCAAAATGAAATTCATGAAAGTCGTTGAAGTCGTTTCCGAGATTCGGAATTTTAACTCATTTAAATATTAAAGATATACACCCCAGGCCCGAAGAACCAACAAATTGTTTATAGAAAATGGTGGCTCTCAGCGGGAATCGAACCCGCGACCCGCGGATCTGAAGGCAGGGTCACTACCCACTGTCACGGGTCAGTCAGTCCGACGACTGGCCCTACTTGCATGCATAATTCTACATTTAAGATACAGGACACGCTTGTCGAAGCGAATACAAAACCCGTGTTGACAGCGATTGTGATTGGCCATCCATAGCACGCCGATTGACAATCAGCTGTCAAAGTATAAGACCTCAAAATCCAGAACCGTGAACGGCAGCTTGTAACATCATATCGTATCTTGTTAAATAATTCGATAAATTAAACATTATATCAAATTTCCGTCGTTTTTATCGCTGCACTAAACCCAAAGAGGAGAAAAAATTAATATAGACTTACTGAATAACCATAGTAAATAAATAAATAAATAAATAAATATATGGGACGCTTACACACACGGTCGTCCGTCCCCAAAGAAAGTAATTTAATACTTGTGTTATTGGTGACAGACAACTGGTGAATATATACATATATATTTTTTAAATACATACTTAAATACAAATATACACCCAGGCTCGAAGACCAACAAATTCATTTATAGAAAATGTTGGCCCTCGGCGGGAATCGAACCCGCGACCCGTGGAGCTGAAGGCAGGGTCACTACCCACTGCTCCAACGGGCCAGTCAAATAGTTTTAATAATAGTTTTAATTTTGTTCTCTTTTTTGGAAGATTTTTATCCTAATCCTATATTTATTTTTTCTATTTAAATTCCAAGTTTTTCTTTTCAATCTTTATTACATACACTATTAAGATATAAAAGTACATAAGGCGGATTTAACACTAGATTAATAATAATAATAATCATTTATTTGCTATAATATGAGTTATATACAGAGATGTTGTCATTTTTAAAGGCAGAAACTATTGTTACACAGTTTTTAGAAATTAAGCGTTTTCTACCAGTCGACCTTAGGGTCAAACGGAAAATTTAAATAGGTGCAGTAAAATTTGTTTTCACTTTTTGCTACCTATCTCTAAAAATGGGTAACTACTATTTGCATTTGTCGATGTGTAAAGTTCGCTCATATGTATTTAAAAACTAGCTGGTCTGGCTACTCATTGCTGTGGCTCAGTCTGGTTTCGAATTCTGAAAAGAATACTCGAAGAGTTTAAACAAAATCTTTCATTAATCTTTAATTGTCTTCTCGTCGCGTTTGTTTCATGTCGCAAATTTAAGCACTCGTATTACTTAAATGTTCAAACAACTAAGTATATTATATAATTAAAATCAAGTTTCAATCAGTTTAATCTCGCGACAAATTTTTATATCATAAAAATTATGTAATAGGTAAATACGTTAAAGTTGATAACAAAAATATTAAAAGAAAAGATTACTCAAATTTACATCGTGCTGCACTGAGGATAAATTCATCCTCCTGCCCCTATCTCACTCTAAGTGGGGTCGGCGCAACATGTTATAAACATGTTGAAACATGATTTGGCTACTTGTTTTACTGGCCGAATGCCTGATGTCAACTTAGCTTTACCTTAGCTGTATTTTACGACACCTCGGTAAGAAAGAGGGTGGGATACAACACAGTGGGTCAACTTACCTTAGTCGCCTTTACGACACCTCGGTAAGAAATTAGGGCGGTCTATTCTACTCAACCGGATACCACTGCTACTACTATCCCACTGTTGGGAATAGGCCTCTTCTCTCCGTTTTTGGAGAGAAAGATTGGAGCTAAGACCTACCACGCTGCTCCAATGCGGATTGCAGGTTACACATATCTCCAAAATTCTCTAGAGATATGCAGATTTCCTCAGAATGTTTCCTTCACCGAATAGCTTTTGATAAATTACAATTATCAATTAGACACAAGTTTTAACAGAAAAACTCATTAGTGTATGCCCGGGTTTGAACCCGTGACTTCCTCGAAAGAGTCGCATGGTGTTAACGCTGGACCGGATACACAAGGTGGGTCAATTACCTTAGTCGCCATTTACGACACCTTGGTAAGAAATAAGGGTGGTCTATTCTACTCAGCCGGATACCACATGGCTTACTGAGTATAAATCTTATTATTTATTTAATTTTAATTGGGAAATGAATAGGTTTAATGTAATTTAAATATTATATCTTAATCTTAAGTAGATGGTCACCCTAGTGTAGACTAGCTAACCGTTACTCACTTTGTAAAGTCACGCGCTGGGATAAATCGCCGTTTGAGAGGTTAGCCACGAATTACAAGTGGTGCCCTGATAAGAGGAACTCGTTACAGAATCAAATAGGGATTACTTAGTGATGTGATGAGAATTGTGTTTATAGCTACACTGTGGAGATAAATGATATTAGTTGAACATTATCTTTGAGTAATAAACATAGATAATGCAAAAAAGGCGATTTTTTTTATTAATATAAAAATTCTTTTACATAACTTAGTAATAGGTAAGTACTTTCGGCCAGATACCCCTAAGTAAATCATGCCAGTCGATCGTAATTAAGAGCAGTATTTTTATATTTCTTATATAAAAATGAGTATGTGATAAACGCTTTTTATTTCAATCACGTTTGTGTGTTTAGTGCGAGTTTTTTTTAGCATAATGCCAATTTATATGAAGCTGCAACAGCGAGATACGCGAATAACAAATAGCGAAAAACGCGATTGAGAAGGTTTAAAAACTTGCACTAAGTACACTGTTAAACTTATTTTTACTGAGAAAAACAATAACTTTTTTACCGTGTACTGAAAGACTGTGTTGATATTTTAAACTGAAATTATGTTTTCACGTTTCTTTGATGGTAAAACAGCTCAATAATTTAATCTAGATTGTCTAGACATCAAAGAAACAAAACCCATAGCCAAGCTTTAAAAAACATTGTAAGCACACTTAAAACTTTAACAGTGTTTATAATACACAGTTGAATATCCTGTTAATGGGTTTTAATTTGTTTAAATTAATTAATTACACTGTTTAACAGAGAGATTATAAATAACAGGCGCAGGGGGAATTCTGAAAAAGTTAAATTAGAAAATTTAATAATTCAGAAAGGTCTGGTAGAAGACAATATCAAGTCAATATCAACAATATCAAGCTGTGGTAGCCCAGCGGTATCACCGTGCGCCTCTTTCGAGAAGGTCTAGGGTTCAAACCCCGGGCAGGCACCAATGAGTTTTCTAGTAAAACTTATGTGTCTAATTGATAATTGCAATTTATCACACGCTTTTCGGTGAAGGAAAACATCGTGAGGAAACCTGCATATCTCTAGAGAATTCTGGGGATATGTGTACCAATCCGCATTGAAGCAGCGTGGTAGGTCTTAGCTCCAATCCTTCTCTCCGAAAAAAAAAACGGAGAGAAGAGGCCTATGCCCAGCAGTGGGATAGTAACAGGCCGTTACTTACTTACTTTTACTTACTGGTAGAAGACCGCTTAGATAAGGGCTATTACCCCCCCCCCCCCATGAATATGGCTGCATCGCCAAAACAAGTGCACAGATGTTGTATAGAATCCGTAAATCATGTACAATAGTGAGATAATAATTGACTTGTCCGTTGACGCAGTTGGTAGTGACCCTGCCTTCAGCTTCCCATGGCGCGGTTTTAATTTCCTCTGGGGACCAAAATGTTCTTTAAACAATTTCTTAGTTCTTCGAGTCTGGGTGAATATTTGTACTTAAGTATGTATTCAAAATTATACACCCCTAACACAAGTAAACACCCCAGTAAACACCCCTAACACAAGTATTAAGTTTCGTACTTTAGGGATGGACGACCGTGGAAAAACCCAGTTAAGTGTTTGCACTTAACTGGGTTTTTCCATGTAGTTAATAACATAAAAGCTGTTCCACCTTGTCTTCCCAAGTGTATAATACGTCGTAACAACTATAGGATCAGAATATCCAATAAGACACCCGTACATAGTCGCTTGCAAGCTTTACGAATTATTCTTAGTATGTGAAGTTCTAATTTATTATACTGCGTCCATCATATTATCAGTCTTTTGACAGCTCACGCTCATTAAGTTTTGTATTGCTTACGTACAAATATCATACAAATAATATTTGTACTTTATGGATGGGTACCGCCCACTTAGTGATGTCACACATAATGGTTACTACGATTATGCCACAGATTAAAAATAATCGGTAGAAATCGATGTTACGAGTATTAAAAGACATTTAATAACATTATATAAAGTTTTACTTTCTTCTTAGTTAATACATGAATACAAATAAAACAATCAGGATATTTTAATTTATTTTATTAGCACGAGTCGTCGGAATGATAATCAACACTAGACTCCTCCGATGAGGAGTCTTCAGTAGCAGTTATTATTAGCTCTTGTGTAGATAATATATTATCAAACGCAATATCACGTTCCCAATCAGAGAATATTACTCTTTTAGTTCTTTCCACCACACTTGCCCAGTTCTCGGCCGTTACGTGGGTGCAAGCATTTTTTAGCAATTGCAACATTTTATTCGCTGTGAATGGGGGGCTTGTATTGCATCTCGCAGCATGCCCTTTTACTTGTGCCCATATAAGTTCTATTGCGTTGTACTGGCAGTGGTATGGAGGAATCCGAAGAACAGTATGGCCATATTCTGCTGCCATTTCATTGATTACATAGCGTTTTGCTCTCTTTTTGGTTTTTAATATTTTTATTAATTCAACTTTTAACATTGAGTCGTCCACATTTTCTCCATTGTCCCGAAGCCAATTAATTATTTCATGCTTTTTATTAGCCTGTGTTGGCATTTTGTCAATTTGACGGGAGTGGTAGGGCGCATTATCAATAAAAATTATTGATGGTTCTTCCAATGAAATGAGCATTTTTTTGAACCACTCTTCATACACATTTGCATTCATCTCTTCGTGGTAGTCATTTGATTTCTTCGATTTAAATGCCAACAGTGCGTCTTGTACAAATCCTTTTGCTGTACCTGCATGGCAAATGATTAGGCGCTCACCTTTTCCCATTGGTACTGAGGAAGTGGAATCAGCAGTATCATCAGTCCAGAAACGAGATAGTGTGTGGTTAGCGTTGAGCCATGTTTCATCCGTGAAAACAATATTTGCCCAATCTTGTATTTTCTTTGCCTCTCTTAAAAAATCACAACGTGCTATAGCTATATCTGTGCGTTCCATTAATAATTTTCTTTTATTTAACTTTTTATATGAAAAGCCAATTGTGTTCAAAACTTTGACCAAAGAAGATTTTTCACCATGAAATAGACCACTTCTTTTCAAAGAAACAATAAGTTTTCTCAAAGTTGGAATTTCTTTTCTCAAGTAGTAATCATATACATGACGACGAATAGCGTCAGCGTCAAAGTCATCAACAGCTGTCACCTTATGAGCCCGGCGCTTTCTTTTTGGTGTAGATGGTTTGTTTTGCTCCAACCCGCTCCTGCCGTAGGCATCAGTAGTGATTTTAGTCACAGTTGATAGACTGATCCCCAACGCGGCTGCAACACGGTTTCGGACTTGCGTGATAGGTATAAGAGGTCCGCCATTTTGATTTTCTTGCTCAAAATACTCATGAAGTTTTAACACTAACTGTCTCGATTGTGCTTTCAACACACGTCCTTTCGGCATTTTCACGATCAATTAATATAAGTTTCACAAAAGTTTTTCCGAGGAATAAAGCTACTTAACTCAAGGTGTAACAGATGCGAGAGAACACTCAGCGAACGTAAATGCGTGTGACTATCACGGGCGTTTCGTTGAGAGTGACAGATCACGTCAAAATGGCGGCCGAGCGGAAGGTCTGTTGATGTTGCCAGTTGATGTATAATATATTTTTTATGATTATAATAAATACACACGGATTAACATTTATTTTCAAAAAACTAAGGCAATATTAAATCAAAATGTTGATTTCTATATCTGTTATTAGTTTACGTAGGTTATCATTAATCGAATTACTTAGGTACGTAATTCGATTAATGATAGTAGGTACTATAATCGGAATGGTATCGCATACGAGAATCTTTAGGACATCACTAAATATGTAAATCGTCAATCTGTCATAAGATGGTTAATATAATGGACAGTGTATAATACCATGTTGTGACCAGTCCACTGCCAATTGAGCTTGCTAATCCTTAGGGCTATGTCGCTTACTTGGTTCTCCGTCAGATACCTCTTCTTAAATTTAAATTCCATTAATCATCTGAAGCTCCAGTAATCTACTATATATACCAACATTTCAATAGGCTTAACTTATAATATTTTTGCCTAAAAAATCCTCTAAAACATCAGAAAGCAAGCTGATAAACAAAACATACTTAGCATATTGACAGTCCTGCTTTAGATACAGTATGATTGTCCTGTTATAAATACAATGTAATTAGTACCAAAGACAATAGTACTGATCTGACCGATTTCCTAACCGTTATAATTCCATAGGAGTGGTCCTGCAATTCGCGTCACGGACTAATCGACATGATGTCATAGTATGTGATTGCATCAGACATACTAACATATATGTTTTTGGATCACGATCACACCTGATTGGTGTAATAATATGTATCATTTTTTAACAACCAGTTGTAAAATTCTGTCATGTGAGTCATAAAAATAATATTGTTTATGGTTGGAATAAGTTTTATTCTTGAATAAACTTAAAACTAAGAAAGCCTTCTATTCCGATACTTTTTAAATTTGGAATCATTTATGAAAAGCTTTTCTCCAGAAACCGAGAGAGGACGCTCAACTTTGGGATTATAACAGGCCGTGATTTTACTTTTAATATTTCATTATTAATAAATTTCATCGTAAAATATCAAAGCATGATGTTCTTTTCGAAAAATTAACGAACAAAGTTAAACATTTAGGTTCGTAAACATGTCTGTTCCCAATGCGGATTCTAATTTTGAAATTTAAATTGGCTTCTAGATCAATAATCATAAAACGCTCATTCTCGTATTTGGATTAAAGAATCCACATAAATCAATACAAGTTTTCACAACTTCAATCTTT
Organism: Morpho helenor; assembly: GCA_029227775.1. Lineage (NCBI taxonomy): Eukaryota > Metazoa > Arthropoda > Insecta > Lepidoptera > Nymphalidae > Morpho > Morpho helenor. Next base: position 5,575,838 of record JARGCU010000003.1, on the reverse strand, counting down.
TGTATAATAATGAGAGTCATTATCATCATCCTCTTGCCCTTATCCCTAAGTGGGCTCAGCACAACATATTACAACATGTTGTCACATGATTTGGCTACGTATTTTACGACCGGCCGCCGATACCACCCGGTGGGTCAAATTACCTTAGTCGTATTTTACGACACCTCGGTAAGAAATGAGGGTGGTCTATTTAACTCAGCCGGATACCACACGGTGGATCGACTTACCTTAGTCGCCCTTTACGACTCCTCGGTAATAAATGAGGATTGACTATTCTAGTCAGCCGGATACCACACGGCGTTATGCGAGCCATTAATAGCATGAAAGTGGATAGTTACTGTAGTGTATGCTGGTTGAGACGTGTGTAACGTGCTTTGTACATTTATATACAATACACATATATGCAATACATACATGAACATAGTCACCCTAACTCACACTAGTACAAAGGTACATACACGGTCTCAGGGTGCACCACGACAGTAACACGAGAGCCCTTGGTGAGAGTGGTCGTGAAGTGACATATTGTTACTTGTTAGTGCGTGTTTGAGCCTGTGCTATATTCATACAACATTAGTTTATAAACACTACAGTTACTAATAAGCATAATACTGTTACATTGAAAGTCGGCTGTAGTTGTCACCGGATATACGTATTTTAAAACCACAACCACGCAACCAGTGACCGTAAAACGAGATAATACACAGCTCAGTACTTCATTCGCGGTAACCCCAATCTTATACCCGATTGAGACGAATTACGGCAATTAGTTTTATGGGGCAACATAAAGGGCTGATCTTATCTGCGAACAAATTAATAATTTGCTTCGATAGCCACTGTTGTCAGTTTAAACGACCCGCAAATTTACATTTAGAGCTCATAAATATTGTGGCAGGAAATGCTTAACGAGTTCATAATTAAATTTAAAAAACATTAATTGAAATCAATTAGGGGTTATTTATGGCCTTATTTGTTAAAAAAAATTAAAAGCTTGACTCAAAGATGGTTTAAGTAAAATTACATAGAATGAGTGTGCAACACAAAGATGTTTTTAATGAAATCGCCTTCGAAACCCTGTATATACTAAGTTGCATGTGTTTTCTGTTTTCGTTGGCGCCGTTTCTGATATTCCAAATATATATATATATATATATATATATATATATATATATATATATATATATATATATATATATATATATATATATATATATATATATATATATATATATATATATATATATATATATATATATATATATATATATATATATATATATATATATACTATATGCAAGAATAGATAAATATTAAAGATTTATAAAGCAAGAGAGAATAAGCATTTTCTAGGCATGCGCGTTTCATCTTGAGACTGTATGCTATCAGGCATGATAGCTGTTAAGTGCTCCCTTATAAACAATTTTTTTTTAATTATAGGATCTTGTGTTTAAAAATAATGTAAATATAAATGTAATAAAAATAATGGATATACTACACATACACATTTAGTATTTTATTATCATAATCATATTATATTAAGAAGTATAAACATAATAAAGCTCAATTTATGACCCAAACTTTATACAATACAGATCATAAAGCGATAAATTATACTTACATTGTTTGTGATGTGGTATAAAGGAATGGGCTTAGAGCTACTGACTTACCATTTGAACTTGAATCTTTCAAATTAAACCATATGTTATTAAAATCCATCAGTTAGTTTATTAGCTCTTTCATCATTTAAACAGATTTAAGGGCATTTAACATTTTATTGGGGTATTTTTATTCCGTGACGTGAGAGTCCCTCTTCTTGTTTAAGTACCGCGTCGCGCCGGTTTTAAGAATGTTGGTTTTTTTTTGGAAAATATCTGCATTAAATGTAATTTTTTTAACAAAAAAAAAATTAATTATTAGAAATCATAATGTTTAACTTATTATTTTTTACTAATATTTTTTATTATTAGTGACCGATAATTATAATTAAATACAGTTTTGTACACCGCCGTTGTCGTTGCCGTTTTCGCAATATTTTTTATTGCTACTCCTCTGATACGTGATATTATAGGTTATAGCGTTCCTCGGTAAATGGACTATCTTACACTCAAAGAATTTTTAAATCGGTCCAGTAGTTCTTCAAGTAAGCGCGTTCAAACAATCAAACAAACAAACTCTTCAGCTTTATAAATTAGTAGATATATTAAATGTTGAATCACCCCAATGAACATTTGAACATGTTATAATAAAGTGTTCACTTTTATTGCTTGCTATTATTGTGAACTCGAAAACCACTTTAGATATTGTATTTCGTTGTAAAAAAAGCCATCAATGCAAAGCTTATTAATGATATACCGGAGAATTTCACGAATATGTAGGAAGATAAAACTAATAAAGTCAACGGAACAAAGTAGAACAACCTTCGATGACCTTCGACCAATAACCGTTCTACATAACAGTTTTTTAAGTTAATAGAGAGGGTTATTTGCATAATAATCTATTTTAATCTTTGTTTGTTTTAGGTTGACCTGTGCTTAAGAGTGTATCAGCTTTTTATTTATTGATTTATTTAATTGCTTTTCACATAGACAATAGAATTCATGAATAATAGATAAGAACCAGAAAAAATCTATTAGGATTTTTGAGAGATTTAGTTATTTAGTACCATAATAGGGTTTAGTACGACAGTTGCTTTAAATATCGGAAGTTTTTATAAGGATTTTGTTCTGATGTAAGCATTACTGACAATCACTACATAGTATAAAACCAAGTAGCTTTCGCTGTCTGTCCCTATGTCCTTATATCCCTATGTATGTTTAAATCTTTCAAAGTACCCTATATATGTTTAAATCTTTAAAAGTACGCAACAGATTTTGATGCGGTTTTTTTAATAGATAGAGTGGTTCAAAAGGAAGGTTTCTATGTCTAATAACATTCAATATGGACTAGAGAAATACTGTAATTTTTAGGTTTCTATTGTGACGTTGTAAATGATTTTTTTCCCTCTTACATTGCAAACGCAGATTTATCAAAAGAATGTACTAAGTATTTGTACACTCGAAAAGGTCTACAGAAATCTCCGCGATGGTATATGTCTATCTATCTCTTATGGATAACTCACAATAGCATTTTTTGTCATTTAATTTTTACGTAAAATAATGCCTTATTTTCGAAACAATTTTAAACAATAACGCATTAATCCTTATCCACTTAAGTACCTTAACTACATTATTAAGATATGTAATTTAAATGAACATTTTCGAAGATATTACAGATTTAAAATGCAGATTTTTTCCCGCGAAAATCCAGAACCCGCGGGAATATGTAATGTACTATTGATCTAACCCTTTCTCAAGAATTGCACTATCGTTTAGGAAATCCGTTCGGTAGTTTTGAGAAAATCGGTCACATACAGACAGACAGATTTTGGGAACTGTTTTATAATAAGTATAGAAAGTGACGATTCATAAGTGATATAATATTAAAATTAGATAGAACAGACATTAAATGAAATATATACTTCGTAAATTACATTTTGCAGTACTTTTTAAAGTACGCATTTTCTTTATTGCGTCAGCGATAAAATTATGGGCATAAACTCAAGGGTTATCTTTATTTTCCTTTATCAACCTATTTCCATACATGTGTAAAAGCTGTAAGGGCTTATGACAATTTTTATAAACATTTCTCCACCGCATATATAAGTGACTGACTAATAAAATAAAAAATTGATCAAGATTATCTTCCTAAAACAATTAAGATAAAGTTAATATATTCTGAACTATTTCTTAGTTTCTCGATAACATTTATAATTTCGAAATATCAGGCTTAGTGTAGTTATGTCAATATTGTGATAAGCTGTGATAATTAAGCGATTGTGTTTACTTTACCAGGAAGTCTCAAGAGTTCTAAATATAAACTTTTGAAAATTATGAATGATATTGAAGAAAAATTACCTAGTTATTGTGAGTTAACCATGAGATAGAGACATTCGGCTGTCGCGGATTTTGTTGTAGTATTTTTATAAATATTCAATTCTCTAGTACATTACTTTAGTGTACATGTTATAAACATGCTGTTACCGTGATTTGACTACGTTTTTACGACAGGCCGCCTGCCTGGTGTCAACTTACCATAGTCATATTTTACGACACCTCGGTAAGAAATGAGGGTGATCTATTCTACTTAGCCGGACACACACGGTGGGTCAACTGACCTTTGTCGCCTTTTACGACCCCTCGGTAAAAAATGAGGGTGGTCTATTTTACTAAACTGGATAACACACGGTGGGTCACCTAACCGTAGTCGCCATTTACGACACCTCGGTAAGAAATGAGGGTAGCCCATTCTACTCAGCCAAATACCACACGGCAGGTTGACTTACCTTAGTCACCTTAGCCTTTTAGGACACCTCGGTAAGAAATGAGGGTGGTACTATTACCTATTCCATTCAGCCGAATACCACACGGCGAATGTATGGAATTAATGTAAAGTGTCATCAACAAAGCGGGACAATAGATAAACGACATATAGATGCAGTAAAAACAAAACGCAAAAAAACACAGCGAGCCATTTACATTATTTATACTCATCAAGCAAATCAATAACAATTTTCGTTGTCATAAATCGCCGAGTTAAAATCTCGAATCGAAGAGTCGAATCAGGTTCGTCTTTCATTGATGCCCAATAAGCCCGTGATCTCATTCCGATCCAGAAGCTGTGATTTATCGTCAGATTACTCCGCGAGTGACGCAAGAGACCACCCGCCCATGACTGACACTCCCTGATGCGAGCTACCCAATGCCCCATAGGCCGTGCGATTCTTTACAAGCCACCGATTTTACACTACGATACGATTGTTGTGTTTGTCACCAAGAACGTAACACCGGAAATTAGCGGGACTGAGAGCGATACGATAACATCAAAATAAATTCTACTTTACAGCATTGTTTAAGAAACAGTAAGTACATCTCTTGCCACTTGTTTTTATTACAACTAAATTTATATAATAGTTTTTATTGAATCTAAACTAAATTTATCGACGGCCACATTTTAGATAATATTTCATTGTCATTATAAGTATTTCTAACAATCAGTATATTAAAAAAAATTCAAACTATCGTAATCCGGTAGCGACCACTAAGCGTAAGAAATAATTCCCGAAATTAGTTTCTATGGAACAATATAATATATTATGATAATTATAACGTACTCGTAATCGTAGTGGCACGAGAGACGCATTGTAAAAACTTTATTTTTTCTATCATTACTAATAAAAAATATAATTACGTCAACTCCATATGATTTATTTCAAATTTAATTTAGTAACTTCAATTTACATATATCATTATCTTGTTATTCAATGTATAGAACCGGCTATACACACGTCTTTATTTACCAGGTGAGCCCGACTAGTTTTAAACCCATAGCGACATCTAGTGACCGCTGTTCCAGCGCCATACAAATTGACGTTACGCTAACTCGATCGAGTAGGTTGAAAAACTCGCACTAAGTACCCAGTTCACGCCACGATAACGCCATGTAAACAGTTCACAAATAAGAGCCCCATATGGGCTTGAAACTAATCGAGCTAACCCAAGTAAAACGTGTGTATAGCCGATTCTATACATTAACTATGAATATCTCTCACGATAGTTTAAATTCAAAAATTCAAAAATGTTGTTAGTCGTTGAGTATAAAGAGGATTAAACCCGTACTATTTTTAAATATGCCAGTGCGGATCGAACGAATTCCGTCATCGAAAGCATGTTCCCGATTACGACGTGATTGATCAATGTCAATACAATTTGAGTACGTGAGTGTCTACAGACTGTGTCTCAATTGTATATGAAGAAATTTCTATACCATTTTCTCAATTGTAAAGTAACGATGATTGTACGATTTTAATAAAGTAAAATCTTGCGATCATGTTTGCGCAGCTCTTAGAAAGAAAGGTATATAAGGAGAACATGTATTTAATCATCATTCTCATGCCCTTATCCCACTCTAAGTGGGTTCAACTGGCTAGTATTTCACGACCGGCCGCTTGTATTAGTCAACGTACCTTAGTCGTATATTACGACACCTTGGTAAGAAAGATAGTGGTCTATTCTACCAACCTTCTCAACCGGTTACCACACGGTGGGTCAATTTAACTTAGTTGCTTTTTACATCATCTCGGTAAGAAATGAGGTTGGCCTAATTTATTCAGCCGGATACCACACGGTGGGTCGGCTTACTTTAGTCGCCTTTTACAACACCTCGGTAAGAAATGAGGGTGGTCTATTCTACTAAGCAGAATACAAATCAGAATTAGTTTAACCACTGTATTCCGATATATATTAAAAAGTGTATATGAATGAAAAAATCATTTAAATCTTCACATCTACCGCGTGTTAATAAGCACACATTTTTCCTTAATGTAATAATTTATAGAATTAGGCGGAGGTCCATAATACAAAAGTAATGAGAATATTATTTTGCTATAATCCGCGATTAAAGAAAATATATGTAATGCTAAATGTAGAGTGTACTATTTGTTCTCATACCTGATACATGCAGAATTTGTAAGAACTCATGCACTACCCGACACCAATAACACAACAATACACAAGCACTGCACACATTCAGCACCACAATCTCTTATAATATTAACATTAGTTTTGCTTAATGTAATAATTATAGTTCGATTTTAAATACTTACATAATATATGTCGTAACGTGTAAAGAAGATCGAACACGTCCTATTTTTAAATAAGCCAGTGCGAACAGAAAATGCCGTTGTGAACGTGATCCCGATCATGACAATGTCAACACGATTTATGTGTGAATGAAATGACACAGGCGTTTTTATTTTTATAAATATAGATGTAAAGATTTGTAACAGATTTCTGTAACATTTTTCATCATTAATGATTTTATTTCGTTTTGTATTTTTAACGAACTTATCCGACGAACTTCACACATCTTCAGTTTACAGTAACGGTCAGTTTTGATGGAAAAAAATGGTGTGGTTTTTCCTGCGATTTTATCGTGGAGTAACCTGAAAAGCTGTGGTAGCCCAGCGGTAACACCGTGCTCCTCTTTCGAGGAGATCTAGGGTTCAAACCCCGGGCAGGCACCAATGAGTTTTCTAGTAAAACTTATGTGTCTAATTGATAATTGCAATTTATCACACGCTTTTCGGTGCAGGAAAACATCGTGAGGAAACCTGCATATCTCTGGAGAATTTTGGGGATATGTGTAACCTACCAATCCGCATTGGAGCAGCGTGGTAGGTCTCAGCTCCAATACTTCTCTCTAAAAAAACGTAGAGAAGAGGCTTTTTTTTACTCAACCGGATACCACACGGTGGTTCAATTTACCTTAGTCGCCTTTTACGACACCTCGGTAAGAAAAAAGGGTGGTCTATTCTACTAGGCCAGATACCACACGGTGGTTCAACTTACCTTAGTCACCTTTTACGACAACTCGGTAAGAAATGAGGGTGGTACTGTTCTATTCAGCCGGATCCCACACGGCGGAAATAACTAAGAACTACGGTATAGAAAGTTTACTGCCACATTAATACGAATTCTGTTCCAAATATTCCGGTCAAAGTACCAGGTTCATCAAAAAATATCTCTAAATAAATTAATGCATCATTCATATTTAGAATAAGTACACTTAAGTCATACGCACATTGACAGACAGGGCGCGGTTCATATTTATTGTGTATACCGGATGCCCGCGGGTCAAATTTTTATCTATTTCAAATGTACATGCCAGTCAATATACATTATCCACCAATATAGCAATCATTATTCACACATTGCATTTTTGACAATAGTCTCATTTTGCCATAATATACTTATAATATTTAGAATAATATCACATTTAAGAATTTCAATATGAAATTGGACGTCTTGATGGAAACTAATAGACGTATACTACTATTTTTAAAGTAAATTTAAACATAATAGTTACTGATGAATAGAATAAAATAGGATCAACTTTTGACGTGACAACGTCTTAAATTAGGTTGCGGCTTGGAGTCACTCATGAAAAAGTGTAACGCCCGCTCACGTCTGTTACGATGAGTCACCGAACGAAAGAGAGGCCCGCCGGACTGGCGAATGCCTTGCGTCTCTCTCCCACTCCAATCCATCACATTTAAAAAGACGTTGTCACGTAAAATCTTTGCCCGTAAAATCGACTTTACAGGCAACCGTTTTTTTATTATTAAATTGGATTTATACTTATTATGGATGGAGTTAGAAAATCTTGCCGGGTCTTTAAGGTTACAAAAAACTTTATGAACTTTTATTACATTGCGAAACTCATCTTCAATCATATTTTGAGTTTTTATCCACCAATATAGCAATCACCATTCACGCATTGCATTTTTGACAATAGTCTCATTTTGCCATAATATGCTTATAATATTTAGAATAATATCACATTTAAGAATTTCAATATGAAATTCGACGTCTTGATAAAAAAGATGGCCGTATACTATTTTTAAAGTAAATGGAAACATAACAGTTACTGATGAATAGAATAAATAGGATCAACTTTTTGTAGACATTATAGATAAAATTAGAATATGTTGCCGGGTCTTTACGGTTAGAAAAAAACTTTACGAGCTTTTATTAGATTGCGAAACTCATCTTCAATCTATTTTGAGTTTTAAGTTATTATATTACAAATCTACTAAACTCGTTGTTAACATTACGTTTAAAGGATTTATCACATTACAGAGACACAGAAGAATAATGTTACATGTACTAGTATAAATATAGAAAATGTGAGTTTATTCTTTGGATAGGGCAATTTGTTTTTTCTATATTAAATTACACTTTAATTTGTTGATCTGTTATATGTCCGTTATAAAACAGATGGAGCAACAGAGTGACTTAGGAGAAAAATATTATGGTAACTTTAGAAAGTTAACTAAAATATGAACTATATTTTATTGACCATCGGCTGTATTCTTAATATTCCTATCACCGCCACGCCAGGGGCATTATAAAAATATTAATTAGTTAATAAAATAACTCAAATTAATGTATCATTCATATCGAGATATACACATAAGTACACTTAAGACGGATGCACATTGATAGAGATGGCACGGGGAAAATTATAACATCATATTTCCTTAGTTATAATTTTTTATATTTACCATTTTTATACCCGCAATATCCAGTAGTAAAACAACTCAATGGTATGTAATAGCATAGTAATAAAATATTTCGTAATATTTTTTTTCTGCTCCTCTCCTATCTTATCATTTTGTTATATATCCTATAGCCCATAGCCTTCATCAATAAATGGACTATCTTACACTGGAATAATTTTTCAAATCGGTCTAGTAGTTCCTGAGATTAGCGCGTTCAAACAAACAAACTTGTCAACTTTATATATTGGTATAGATGCTCTATGAGATTAACTGTGAAAGCGTAACACACGTACAATCAAACTTCCACATTAATATTTAAATTAGTTAATCTTGTATGTATATATATATTTTCGGAATCTCAGAAACGGCTCCAACGATTTTCCTGAAGCATGTTTTGGAATCGATCTAGCTAGGTTTTATTTAAAAAAAAATCATTTTATACCTGATTTTGGGCATTACAACATGCTAAAATTTATATTGAATTGAATTTTTTCCTGAAAATACCTAGGATCGAACCCCACCTACTCTATTATTTTTCTTTTTTTATTTTGTAAAAAATTACCGAACAAGGCTCGGTCACCCAGATATTAATTATTAGAGTAGATACCAAATAATATATGGGCAAAAGTTCAACAGTTTGCACTCGGACCTAATAGTAAACGCCAGGCCCTTCGATCTTATCGCGAATGCTTAGTATGCATGGCATTGCGTATCGGCAGCATAAAGAACACGCGTGAATGTGACGGAAATTATAATCGATGCAATAAACATGTGACACGGATTAGCCCTTTGTTGCTAATCATTTAATATTCCTAGTTTTAACGGCGTGTCTGCAGTTATATTGCGCTATATTTGTATTTTCTTTTTACTAGCTTTTATTTAACCTATGTATGTATTTAAAGGTGGTATCTTGCAAGTTAAATTTGACCCACTTTCCGGTGTCTGATTGGGCTGAAATTTTACATACTGGTCCAGTTCCGATGACAATGCTTATGATAAGCATGACCTGATGCTGGTGCTTGGATTGGGCACACGGCGTGCCAAAGTGGTCGGCCTCCTCTTGGTGCACCCTGGCCAGGCCTTTGGAATATTCCTTAGTCTTGGCGAACGGACCACTGTAAGATGGCTATTCTAGTTGTCCAATCTGGATGGGCTGGGGACTTCGGGGGGTTTGGGATGGAGTCCCTAACGAGCGACGGGTTCAGTTGGGCTTGCTTAGGCCTGGCTGGACATGGTTTTTGGCCACCGTCGGCAAAACCCGGAAGCCCAGCAATGGGAACGGGGACCTTCGGGTTGCGAGGAAGAAAAACTCTATATAAAATTACTCGGTGGGGGCGGAAACGCCTACCAACGCGCTGGGGCTACTTAGGGCGCGGTCTCTCCCTATCGACCGTGACATAGCAAACACGGTGGGCAGGGAGCGATCGCGGGCAGCGGTGGCCTACTACTACTCTGCGGAGGGGGGCGGAAGGGGGTTGAGTGGGGCGGTGGAGCGGTTCCGGGAACTTTTGTTCTGGATCCAATCTGCTGCTGGCGAATCCAGGTGGTAGCGACTCGCCTAAGCCCATCGTCTGCCGCCTTGTCAGGGAACGTTCGGATGCTCCGAAAGGGGTATATCGGACGCCTGCCTTACAGGTCCCTGAGGCGGTCGGTGTATCTGGTGCTCCCGATGCATCGGTTAGTGGAGGAGGACTTCTCTTTTGAGAAGTCCCTACCCGGAGGTGGAGTCTCTGGAATCAGAGCGGCTGTCCGCGGCGATGGGGGCAATGTGCACAACGATACCCTGTCATTGCCATCAGCAGCGTGGCTGAGCACACAGGTCGTTTTAGTTGTTACGAGTCCGACATAACCACCGCCTGTCCCCGTCGGGCGGTGGTTATTATTACCCATAAGGGGTTTTTCCTGTATAAAAAAAGGATTGGCTACACATGAGGAAATCCTCGACAGTTTAGTAGGGACATGAAACTTTGTTAAAAGTTTTTTAACTTGACTTTTTTAATTTTTAAACTAATTTAATTTAATTTATACTCGTATATACGGACGTATTTTTTTCTATAAGCGTGCGCGCTATATTTATCCCATATATTTATTATTTCTATTCATACACCATTAATCGTCGAGAGATTTTTTAAAATTATGAACAAGTATGTTCATTCTGAACTTAGCACAATGCGTCTGGAACAATATTTATTAATTCCTCATCCGTATGATCGACAGGGAGTTACAATTACCATACGCGTTGGCTTAAGTCAAATAACGGTTTCCTTATGGCCGCTAAATTTAGTTAATTGCTTATCTCTCTTGAACTTCATCTCCTGAAACATAATACCAACTTGGCTTGATTGACAGAAGCCAAAGAATGAATCATTATTTTATGTTAATAAGACTATAATCTTTAAAGGAATTATTTTGAACAGTAAATTTATTTAATTCGAAATTTTTATTTAAAATTTGAAAATGTCCTGTATTTATACGTAGCGTATTTGTAATATCCGGCTGACTAGACCACAATAATTTCTTACCGAGGTGCCGTAATAGGTGAATAAGGTACGTTGAACTGCCATGTGGTATCCGGATGAGTAGGATGGTATCCGGATTTATAATATAAGTCTATATTTCAGATATACTTATATAGATAGCCGGTTTCTATACCATAACTATGAATAGATAAGAAACTATATGTAATTTAATTTTATTCTATTTATTAACATATATACTGATACGACTTTGAAGAAATTGAACTAATGAGAAAATTTTTTCTTTACCACCAAAAACAGCACTGTCTAGTGATTTAGCCTTCTGTCACTGTGTCGAATATAAATTTTCTCAACCTCATCTGATAAGGTATTGATAGCCATTCTTTAATATAGTGTATAAATAAAGCTTCATCATTCTCCTGCCCTTAACCCACTCTAAGTGGGGTTGGCACAACATGTTATACACATGTTGTCACATGATTTCGCTTGGTATTTTACGATCGACCGCTTGCCTGCGTCAACTTATCTTAGTCGCCTCTTACGACACTCGGTAAGAAATGAGGGTAGTCTATTCTACTCAGCTGAATACGGAACGGCTAATGTATTAGAGATCTATAAAAATACTACAAAAAAGTCTCTTGTGGTTATCTCACAATAACTACTTTTATGTTTAAAATTTCGATTTGGGAAATAGTTTGTGACACACTGATGAACCTGTTAGCATAGCCAGTATGATATACAATATAACGACACTATACATTAACTATTTGTTCCTGTCGAAAAACTTTAGAAGTAAATTAGGGACTTCATTATACAGGCTTGTTTAAATTTAAAATTAATACAAGCAATAAACTGTTAATGTAGTATTGACAGCGATGAGCACAGGAATAGCTATATCGGAAGCGATAATCAGGTCTATTCGGTCCAGATGTGTTTGAATGCGGTACAACTCATATCCTAGTCATTATCCGCTGTGGCAGCAGACAGGATAGCAATTAGCAACCAACGACTTGTAATTGAATTCATAAATCATTATATTTTAGAGTTCTCTCCTTAAAAATCAATGTTGTCAAGATGCCCACGTAGTTGAAATTGTAGTCAAACCAACACTAGGGGGTCCCGCTAAAATAACTTTTTTTACCCCTCCCCCCTACTGACACGTCATGTCACATATATTATCACAGGTAAATTTCAATTAACAGTGCACATTTTTTTAAGAATACTTCGATTAGTTTAATTAAATTGCAATAAATCAATAAAAATATTTATATATTCATATTTTTATATTTTCTTTTCTGTTTTGTATGTAATTTTTTTTAATGCCACATATAGACCACATTCTTTGCATGTTCTGACGTATTATGATTTTCAATTTTTTAATGAACGGAGAACAAGTCAAGTTGACGGATACCCGTCGTCGTCCCCATCACATCTTGTCACGCTCTGCAAGCTGCAGTTTTTACAATATTCACATAATTTGTTATATTTTGATAGTGCTGTGCAATATTAAAATGCAATTAAATTTATTTTTAACAATCATATAATCTTCAATGCTATAATAGGCTTTTTGAAACCTCCTTTTTATACGTAACTTTGCAAAATTACGTAAATCGTTTGTGGGTCTGGGTATAATATTCTATAATATATATATTTTTTTTTACAATTTTAGCTTTGCTAAAACATAAGTTTACAAACACTGTTAAACAGAGGCTGATCCAGAAAGCCTACTATACTGTTGAGGATTACTTAGAAGATAAGAATGTGTGGATATAGCTCGCTTCGACCCTGTACAAGACAGTAATGACCGAATGTAACTAGTCATAAGAATTATATATTTAAAAGAGCAACCGCCTAGTTTCTTGCTGGCTCTTCTCGGTAGGAACAGCTTTCCGAATCAGCAGTAGAGTTGACGATTCAAAAGCACTTGTTTACAAGTTTATTTAAATAAAGAATGTTATGAATTTGAATAACTTAAACTGGTAACATGGCAAATCAAAATGGAGCGTCAAAATTTATTGTAGAATCGTATACCAAAACCCACAAATGATTTACGTATTGTTGTAAAGCACAAAGCAAGAACCGCAAGCGTATATTGGTTTCTAAACTGAATGCTTTTTATTTTTAGTAGTTAGTAGTAAACTATTTTGGGCAATATCTATACTAATATTATAAAGAGGAAAAATTTGTATGTATCTTTGTTATGTTTTCACACAAAAAGTACTTCAAAGACCGATTTCAAAAATTCAGTCACCATTGGAAAGCTGCATTTTTACTCAGCAACATAGGCTATATTACATTTTTTTTTAAATAGGGATCCGGACTAAAAGTTGTAAAAAATTTGTCATAAAAATCTGTCATCGCATGCGCTGCGGAAACTATTGATGATAGAACAAAAAAAAATTCTATAGTATTATAGAACGCGTCAATATCTACAAAAAAAGTTCGCGATACCATATATCCAACTACTATAGTTACTACTAGCGGCGTACCCTGCTTCGCACGGGTATAAAATATATAGCCTATGTCACTCAGTGAAAAAAATTATTAAAATCGATCCAGTAGTTTTAATTTATTCATTACTGCCCGTGGCCCGCACGCGTTAAATTTGAAGAAAAACAATTCCCCTCTCCCTATACAAAGAAGATTTCCTGCTATATCTAACATCAAAGTAATTATTAATTATAAAGAAAAAAAAGTAATTATTTACGACATCACATTAGAAACATTAGTATCAGTATTTCTCTACTCCATATTGAATGTTATTATACATTCCTCTTGAATCACTCTATCTATTAAAAAAACCGCATCAAAATCTGTTGCGTAGTTTTAAAGATTTAAGCAGTCATAGGGATATAGGGACAAACAAAGAATGTGACTTTGTTTTATACTATGTAGTGATAATCCCTATAGCATGATTCAGTATTCACGCGCGATGGCTTATTATTAGCGTATTTCATGTATAACTTTGGTGTTTCTATACCGATTTCAATGATTCTTTTTTTATACAATGGTTAATACTATTCACTTTTTTATTTAGGGATGACTGAGAGTGATACAAACTTAGGAGTAGACAAATATAACCAGAAAACTTCGAACTGCTAAGCTATCGGGAGTTACATGTCTTATTGTGAGTCAACCATAAAAGATATACATATGCTGTCGTGGGATATTTTTTATATAATTTTAAGGAAAACATTTCTGTCATACATGATTTCTGTGTAGCTTTAACCATCAAGGTTGCACACGCGACGGAAGCTTAAAAAATGGAGTAACTTCTCCCGTTTTCCCGACATTTCCCTTCACTGCTCTGCTCCTATTGATTGTAGCGTGATGAAAAGTATACTATAACCAGCTCAGGAGTATGAAAAAAAATTGTACCGAGTTTCGTTAAAATCCGTCGAGTAGTTTTTGTTTCTATAACGGTTATACAGACAGACAGACAGACAGACAGACAGACAGACAGACAGACAGACAGCCAGACAGACAGACAGACAAAAATTTTACTGATTGCATTTTTGGCATCAGTATCGATCCCTAATCAGCCCCTGATAGTTATTTTGGAAATATATTCCAGTTACAGAATTGACCTCTCTACAGATTTATTATAAGTATAGATATAACTTTTTTTTACATTGTAAATGTTAATAAAAGTGCCGACATTAATAAAACTATTATGTTAACAAAAATAAATCTATAGTCCGACTTAGTAGACTTTCCACTGCCATGAGATCGGTTCGTACACGGGTAAAAACACGGGATATTACTAGTATATAATAAACCGTGTCTTAATATACTCTATGTTCAAGTGCTAAGCTTTCGCCAACTGAGCAAACATTGTATGACACAGAAGATCCCAATAAAGACAAAGGATTTCTTATTATTGTTTCAGATTCATCGCAGTTTGCTTGAAACCACTAACACACGCACAAACAAGTACAGAGGTTGGATTACAAGTGAGTATTCACTTTTATTATAAGCTAGCTGTGCCCACGACTTCAATCGCATGGAAATGAATGTGTCACAAAGGTTTCCCTCGTAAATCGTATCTTGACAGTAATTCAAGGATAAAAAGTAGTCTATATTTTGCTCCACTACCTTCTTGATCTTTCAATAAACGTGCCATCCTCCGAAACAGATAAACCAAAATAGGTTAATCTGTTTATCTGTTCCGCAGGATTTACCTAACCTAAATTAACTAACCAGGATTTCCTTACGTTAAGAGTTACACTGTTAAGATTATTCTAGATAAGATTAAGAAGTTCATTATTATATAATAAATATATTATCATTAAGAATTACACTATGTTTTTGTAAAAACCTTGCGAAAATCCAGTCAGTAGATTTTGAGAAAATTAATCACATACAGACGGACAGCTTTTGGGGACTGTTTTATAATATGTATACATATAGATTATTTATTGGTAGGATGGTGGATACTCATTACCCTAAAGGTCTAATAAAGAAATGTATTTCTCTTTTATATCGTGGTGTGTGTGAGGGTGTACATGCATATGTGTATTTTTTTTTTTTTTTTTATGGTATAGGATGGCAAACGAGCATGCGGTCTACCCTAAAGTAATCACCGCCGCCCACGACCTCTCGCAGAGCGAGTGCGTTGCCGTCCTTTTAAAAAGAGGAAAACACGCTTTTTGAAGGCACCCATGTCATACCGATCCGGAAACACTGCCAAAGGGAGATCGTTCCACAAAATGGTGGTACGCGGAATGAAATTATTTGAAAACCGCACTGTACTGGAACGCCAAGCATCCAGATGGTTTGGATGATATTTTAACCTGTGACGTACAGTGCGGTTATGGAATTTAACGGCAGGAATCAAGTCATGAAGTTCAATGGAACACTCTCCGTGAAAGATGCGGTAGAAAACGCACAGTGATGATACGTCTCTACGCATCGCCAATGAGTCCAGTTGTCTGCTAATCACCTTATCCCCAATAATACGAACTGCTCTGCGCTGTATGCGATCGAATGGCTTAAGTTGGTATTGGGGTGCACCAGCCCAGAGATGAGAACAGTACTCCATATGAGGCCGGACTTGTGCTTTATACAGCGCTAGTCTATGGACCGGCTTGAAGTACTGTCTGGCTCTATTGATAACACCCAATTTTTTGGAGGCCAACTTAGCCTTCCTTTCCAAGTGATCGCGATACTTGCAGCTATTGGAGATGTCGAGACCCAGTATTTCGATACTACTCGAATCACTTAAGAGGGTATTCTCGAAAGACGGTGACGCGACAAATGGTGCTGTTTTTGCGGTTAACGCGCAAACTTGCGTCTTCAAGGGGTTGAATTGTACCAAATTTAATTTACCCCATTCGGAGATCTTCCGTAAGGTGGCTTCAACAGAAGACACAAGTGTATTTCGGCACTCATCGACCTTTTCCGAAGAGAGTCCTGCACTACCGGTATATATGGCATCCACCGTACTGTCATCTGCATAGCAGTGGATGTTAGGGTCACCTAACATGTCATTGATATGCAGAAGAAACAGTGTAGGGGAAATCACGCAACCTTGGGGAACACCAGCATTCACAGACATAGGATTTGAGCAGAATCCGTCGACAACGACACTTATGCTACGTCCAGTGAGAAAGCTGGAGATCCAAAAGCGCAGGCTCTCTGGAAGCCCATAGGAAGTTAGCTTCGAAAGAAGCGCCCTATGCCACACACGATCGAAGGCTCTCGCCATATCCAGACTAACTGCAAGACCTTCTCCCTTGCTATCTATTGCCGCTGCCCAACGATGAGTCAGGTAGACCAGAAGATCACCAGCCGATCGACCGTGTCGAAAACCGTATTGACGGTCACTGATCAACTCATGATCCTCAAGGTATGACAGAAGTTGTCGATTGATAATCATCTCCATAACCTTAGAGATGAGGGAGGTAATGGCAATAGGCCTGTAGTTAGCCGGATCTGAAGCATTGCCTTTTTTAGGGATCGGATGGATCAGGGCTGACTTCCATGTATCCGGGACTATGCCATGTGAGTAGGAGAGCCGAAATAGACGCGTCAGCACAGGAGTTAACTCAGGAGCACACATTCGGAGTACAATCGGAGA
Organism: Morpho helenor; assembly: GCA_029227775.1. Classification (NCBI taxonomy): domain Eukaryota; kingdom Metazoa; phylum Arthropoda; class Insecta; order Lepidoptera; family Nymphalidae; genus Morpho; species Morpho helenor. The sequence continues at coordinate 5,558,125 of JARGCU010000003.1, read as the reverse complement.
GATACCGTCTGGCCCACTCGACTTATGAATATCCAAAGACAACAGAACTCGCCGAACAGCTTTTTGGGTGAACTTAATATCCGGCATTGAGCTCTGACACCGTGGAATAATAGGTGGCGGAAGTCCTTGGTCATCCATAGTCGAGTTCGAGGCAAAGAAATTCCCCAAAAGATCGGCTTTCTCCTTTGCTGTATGAGCCAGTCCATTGATCTCTGTGCGCAACGGTGGAAGAGAAGGTTGGTGAAAGTTACCAAGCGCCGCTTTGGAGAGCGCCCAGAACCGACGCGTATGCTCTACTATGTTTGGGTGTGTGTGCTTTGTCTATACCCGTTTAATTGTACCTGTGTTGCCTGTCATAATTTTAATCATAATTTTTTTATTAATTTATAACCGTTAAATTATCGAATAATACAAGACAGTTATCTATTCGAGAAATTTTTAAAATCTAAAGTATCTTACAGCGACGATGAACGTTTAACATGTTTTAGAGGCATTTTGAACTAGTGCATGTATAAAAATATTGAAATACGATCATTTTTATCCCTAATATAAGTAAGTAAGTAGTGGCCTGTTACTATCCCACTGCTGAGAATAGGCCTCTTCTCTCCATTTTTTTTAGAGAGAAGGTTTGGAGCTAAGACCTACCACGCTGCTCCAATGCGGATTGGTAGGTTACACATATCTCCAGAATTCTCTAGAGATATGCAGGTTTCCTCACGATGTTTTCTTTCACCGAAAAGCGTGTTAAAAATTGCAATTATCAATTAGACACATAAGTTTTAACAGAAAAACTCATTGGTGTCTGCCCGGGTTTGAACTCGTGACCTCCTCGAAAAAGTCGCACGGTGTTACCGCGGGACTACTACAGCTTCCCTATCCTTAATATGATATAATAATATTTCTGAAATATAGAAATATTTATGAAAGCGAATATAAATATTAACAACATTAAAAAAAATGTGACTTAGCAATTGGAGAGACAGACTAAGTAAAGCTTCTCTTACACCCAACATAAATGCCATATAATATTGCCCAATATCAATATTGTTCATTTGCTAAGCGGAATATTTTACTTACGTCAATGACCCATCAATAAACTGTCCAATCAATAGAAATAGCTTGAACAATCAAACAATACGTTTTTATTATATCGATATGTTTATTGCTTTTTAATAATTAAGGGAATGAACATATGACCTCTCAGCTGCATAGTGCATTACGCAGATTGATTCGCGGGTGTTTAGGAAATTACTTGATACAAAATATTACTTACAAAATAATACTTGATATAATAATATACGACGAAAAAAAATCTATGTAATGTTAAATGTAATATATAATTACTTTTATAAAGTAGACTAGCTTTTACACGGAACTTCGTTCGCTTGGATTGTTCTCGTGTTATAATAGATGGCGCTTTTCAATCTCGTCCTATTCCTGTAGAATTAAGAGTATTTCTATAGCCTATATGTGCCAAATTTCATCGATATTGATCGATCGATCGATATCGAGTAACAGACTTATATCCACACTCACAAACTTTCGCATTTATAATATTAGTAAGTTAGGATTTTCGCAAAAGAATTCCTAATTCTATGAATTACTTAAGTTTGACTGAGCATCTTTCAGCTTTCAAATTTTTAAATTTCGAATACTGAATTTCGAATAAACTTATTCTTTGTTACTCCAATACATTACTCTAATATTTCATCGCGAGTATAAAATTGATGATGTAACAAAGTCAACAATTTGTTTAGAATTCTTATAAAGTTGCATGTTTAACTTATTAAGTTACGTATGAATAGCTATCGAAAGGTAAACTTCATAACTAATATTTATAAGACATTATTTAACAGAAATTGCGCGAATTCCACACATTCATATAAATCATTTGTGATTTTCGAAAGATGTGTTAATGTTTATTATATGTCATAGAAATTGTATTGGAACATAAATAAAAAAAAGATATTAAAAAGGTAAAAGTAGACAAACGCAATGCCTAAAATTTCTAAAACGCATAATTTCAGCAATCACAATCGACTGAAACGAACGCTACGACGTACGCGTGGAGCTCGTGGGGCGCGTGGAGTGCGTGCTCGCGGACATGTGGCGGGGGCGTGTCTGTGCAACAGCGACACTGTCTGCCGAGAGATCCTACTAGGTAAGAAAAAAAGGAAAAACTATACTTCCCAATCGTTCCCTCACTGCTGAGGATTGTGACTTTATGTTAATTTGTTGTCTGCGCGTCACTGGAACATCTCCTAGGTTGCTTCAGTGCTTAGTGATCCAAAAATCCAATATCGGATTTTACTGGCGTGACAAACATAAATGAATATTTAATTTTATCACGTTTAAAGTATTTAATCCTGAGTGACCGAGCCTTGCTAAATATTTTATTAAGTTATAAAAAAGAATTAACTTCTTCTTGATTCTTACCGAGGTGTCGTAAAATACGCCTAAGGTAAGTTGATGTCAGGCAGGTGGCCGGTCGTAAAATACGTAGCCAAATCATGTGGCAACATGTTTATAATATGTTGTGCCGACCCCGCTTAGAGTAGGATAAGGGCAGGAAGATGATAAAAAAGAATTAACTTGAAAAAAAATGGAAATATAATTCGGCAGGTGGAGCTCGATCCGAAGCAATTTCGCTTCTTTAGTCCGCCCGTTATCCACTTCAACTTTATAAATCACAGCTAAAATATCATTTGCATTCTATTCTAGATTTTAGTACATTTAGTGCACGAAAACATATATAGAAAGACATTTAATACATTATAATAAAAATTTATTAAAAATATGTAATATATATAAATATAATATATATAATCTAATATAACATATCTAATATAAAAATATAAATCTAAATATAATATATATAATCTAAAAAAATGTTTCAATTATCAATACCATCAGGTAAGCCGTCTGTTTATTTGCGCTCAATTCCTTTCAAATAAAAACAATCTCCATTTGTATAAACAACTCATTGTTGAGTAACACATTTCAATTTGAAACTGACACACAAAAGGTAGAAAACTAACATGTAATGAAGTAATAAAACCGAAACGATCTTACACCCGAACAGTCTATTAACAGCATAACATCCATCCTAACAGATAGTTATAGATAAAATTAAAATATATCCTTTCCTTGACTCCCACTAAAAACCAAATACATGTTTGACACCAGAAAACAAACAACTCAACGCTTGAGGAAGATTAATGTTTTTTTCTTTCTATTTGATTCATTGTTCGTGGGCTATTGTCTTAATTGTTTTATTAGGGTCGGTACGTGTTGAGATTAGCTTGGTGATAACGCTCCATAGATGCTTTAAATTCATTTAATTAACATTTGCCTTAAATATATTTAAAATGTTAATTTTCGTTAACAAGGGTTCAAACCACCAGGCACCATAAAGGTTTTCTGTTAAAACTTATGTCTTATTGATAATTGCAATTTATTACACATTTTTCAGTGAAGGAAAACATCCTGAAGAAACCTGTATATCTCTAGGGAATATTGGAATATTAAATCATTATTCAAATTTATCACCACTGTATTCATATCCTTACAAGCGTCTAGACGACCATCTCAAGCATGCCATTGTCATTCTTTCAGATAATAATTAAAAAGAACTAAGCATAGTCTGAACTCAATTCAAACTGATAATAACCAGAGATCTTAACCGGCCCAGCGCAAATACTTTTAAATCGTCTTAAATATAAAAAATCATCCGTATTCCTTACAACTTGTCAATATTGCTTTGACTGCTCCTCATCTGGAGCAATATTGATAAAATTTTGTATAATAGAAGCTTATATACCGGGCTAACATATGGAATAAAAAAATCCTCTAGTATAACCAGGAACAGGTTTAAAAAACGGTATATAATTAAAGAATTTGGACTTTCGATCGCAGTAAAATTAGTTTAATTTTTAATAAATCGCCATATATAGTCAATAGAGTCCTATAAATTGACAAATGATACACAGGTGACCTACGACGTTCATCTAGACAGCCCTGTGCAAGATGCAGGTACATTGATCATAGATCACAATGATATCTAATGATACGGCGTGTGATCCACAAAGGGGCTTATGCCCACCGCGGACGAGCCTTCCAACTTTCAACACTACTATAAGTTGTCGATATAAAGTTTTACCAAATACGAGAATTTTATTGATTAGTCATATTATATCAGTTTTTGATCGATTTTTTCAAAATCTACTAAACGGATTTTTTTTGCAGTTCTTCCAGAAAGTTTAAATTAATAGTAGACTACGGTTTTACGTAAATTGTGTTGGAAAAATTGAGCAGTTGTAAAAACACTCGCCTGCTGCGAGCTTTAGTCGAGTGCGCCGCGTAAACCAACAGAGATACACTAAAGTAATGTACTAGAGAATTGTAGATCTACATAAAGTCTACAAAATCCGTCCGTCTGAAGTCCGTGGAAGAATGTCTCTATCTCTTATGGTTCACTCACAATAACTACTTTTATGTCATAGGCGAAGCAGCAGGCACAGCTAGTTATGTATAAAATTAGTATTAAAATACATATATGTGAAGAATTGTCATGAATTAATTACAAATATTAAGCCTAACATTAGCTATTTTTAACGAACGTATCTGGTGAGATATAATAACTTACATAGTTTAAAATTAGTATAACTGCTTTTATGTTATGATTGTGAATTTTTGTTCGTAGGCATGTTTCTGTAATTTATTTATGCATTTCTTAAATGTCTAAGAGACCCGCAAAGTGAATATTAAGTTATAAGATGTTTGATTTGATTAAAATATATAATCTGCAATTTGTAGTAGGGGCAATGAAACAGTATGACGAACTACGGCTCGCCTTTGTGTCGAAGACATCATAATTTACCAAGTACATCCTTTTAATATAAAATAAATAAATCTCGACTCATTTACAAATTAATGTGCAAGAAACAACTTTTTACGATTATTTTAATGTACCTTCTTTTTTGTAAGTTTTTCTTTTGATATAGAAATTTTATAATTTTTAGAAATTTTATAATTTCTAAATCGATCGAAAAAAATTGTTGGTTCCAATTCTTATTTATTAGCTAATTGTTTATTTAAAATCTACATGTACATATATTTACCCGTTGTCTGTCATCTATAATACATATATTAACATAACTACAGGACCGATTTGAAAAATTCTTTGAGTGTAAGATAGTCCGTTTATCTAGGAAGGCTATAGGCACGCTAAGATGAAAACGGCAAAATTTAAAGATTTCCTTGCGTGCGCTGAGTAAACGGTAATAGTTACTCAAAAATCATGTATAACAAAATTCTTCCCCTCTAAGAGTTGTAAATAAAAGTCCGCAACAGCATATGTCTAGCTTTTAAGGTTAAACCACTTCAACCATTTTTATGGTTATCAAATACTATATTACAGTTTTAATCTTTCCACTTGAGCGGAACCGCTGGCAATTGCTAGAGTAATATATTAGTATAAATAATAAAATTGATCGACATCAACAATTTTTAAATCTTGCATGACATGCAGAAGTCCTCAACAATGGAGTTCTTCTAAGTTTAATAAAGCCTGTTTCAAAAGTTCTCACTCTGTCGTAACACCTGAGCTACCATATAAATAAATATATATATGTATGTATATATTAATAAGAATATCTGGGTGACCGAGCTTCGCTCGGTAATTTTTTCCAGAAAAAAACTTTAAAAATAGAAAAAAACTATTATTTAGTTGGGATCGATCCTTGTCACTCATTTCTCGACGCTGCCCGCTAACCGAATAAGCTACGTCGACTTGACAGTTAATGGCGAAAATTCAATTGAATATAAATGTTAGTGTTTTTTAATGCCCAAAAATAGGGATAAAACAATATTTTTTTTACTTAAAACCTAGCTAAATCAATTTTTCTCCCTCAAAACCTCCTACATGCTGAATTTCAGGAAAATCGTTGGAGCCGTTTCCGAGATTCGGAAAATATATATATATACAAGATTAACTCATTTAAATATTAAGATATATAGATATCTTATTAGTATAGATATAGGTATAGAAGAAAGTTCCCATAATTTATAACACAAAAGCCTTGTTCCCTACATTTATATCTGGGAACGATTCATTAACGTGGTTTCGCCATCAGACCCAATCATTGCGAGTCAAAGGCTTCACACATGACCCTGGCCGCCCTTTTTACGTCCAACATACCAAATTAAGGTAATATTCATCGAAACATGGAACAAGCTTTCGATACAAGTTACAACTATTTACGGACGTATTTGATTGACGCCTACAATAATTTATAAACCTTTCGCTAATGTATGATTGTTATCTCATTGTTTGCACCGGTTTTTGTATTTTTCTATGTGAATGTGTGGGATCATTAGAGATTGTGCCGAGTCAGTGTGTATAGTTCTAAACTATCCGAATGTTGTGTTAACAAGGTAACATAGTGTGGTAATAAATTTGACGGGAGGTACTTTTTTTGTTAGATTGAACTGTCTGGCCCGTTGGCGCGAGTGGCAGTGGCAGGTTCGATTTCCGACGAGAGTCAACATTTTCTAATCACAATTTGTTGATTCTTACATTCTGGACTGGTTCTGTATTTAAGTACGAATTAAAATTATATACATATGATTAAAATAATTATAGTTATAAGTTATAATAATAAGCGGTTAGGGTAAAGGAATTGCGATCGAGAGGTCGTGGGTTCCAATCCCGGCCATTACACTACTGTGAACTAACTCCTAACACGAGCAGTTAGCTTATCTGGAGGGGTTAACAAGTTTACTAGTAATTTTTAACCGAAATTGCTAGTAACCTTTTTAAAAAAAATATGGATAACCCAGAAGCTTTATCGTTTAATTCAGTACCATGTTATAGTACGCTCAATTGACGCGATTCGGGCTATGTTGTAAAGGAAAAATATAGTCCCAAGCTTTTGACATCGGCCTAGGCTTCTCGTACTCCGTAATGACTAGTCAGTTATACCATCAGTCCTACACCATACCATACCATATTTTAATGCCCAAAAATGGGATAAAACGATTTTTTTTTAATTAAACCTAACTAGATCGATTTTTCAATATATATACACATACATACATACAAGATTAACTCATTTAAATATTAAATATAACCATTTAAAAATTTGACCACGTTCCAGTTTGTTATCCTACTAAGCACTAACTTTCATTTTTTACTTTTTTAGGATATATTTTTTAATCAAACGCCAGTACAGACATTGTATAAATAAGAGCATAAAATTTTGATTCTCACCAGAACACTAAACTGATTCTATGGTAATTTATGACGCTTTCAAACAATATTGTCTATAAAATGGCTAACCTGAATCGATTCTTGCCACAATCGACCAGCCGCTAAATATCGCGGCGATTGATCCGACATAAATTAAAATTAGTTTTAACAATCATTTTATGTTCGGAACTGATCGTTTTGATCGTTTTACGATCGTCCTAACTGAAGACATACGTCATTAGTGTAGTAAAATGCATATAAAATTAACGTAAATACATTGGTGTACATTTAGAGTATTAATATACCGTTAGTTATTATTCTGAATATGGAAAACGGGGACTTTTGAGCCCAATCGCATTAGATTGACTATGACTTGAAAAGCAGTTTATTTTTTTTCCAAAATAGTAAAAAAAACCGCAATTTACAATTTGGACACTGAAAAATCTTTAAAAATTGTTTTTAGCACAAATAAAATAAGTTATCGATTTAAAGTAAAGATTAGTTCAAATATAAGAAATATGGCGTTGATTACATTCCTATTTCAATAAATAATAATTATTAAATGATAATATAAAATAATTGTTCAGACTACGTTTGCCTTTAAAACTCGAATTCAGGCCGTTAAATCTGTACTAATATTATAAAGAGGAAAAATTGGTATGTATGTTTGTAATGGTTTCACACAAAAACTACTGGACTTATTACAAAAATTATTTCATCATTGGAATGCTGCATCTTTTGAGCAACATAGGCTATATTACATTTTTAAACTTGAATGGAAATATAACTTTTATGTTAACTAAAATAAATCTATAGTCCGACTTAGCAAGACTTTCCACTGACATGAGTTCGGCATGAACGCGGGTGAAACCGCTGGATATTACTAGTAAACTAATATAAGGTCACAAGCTGTCAACCTCCTCTTTTTACGATCACGGCTCCATTAAAACAAACTGTATTTTCGTCAACATAAATTATTCATAACAAGGGCTTTAATTTTCACTTCTGTATTCCAAAATTAGGTTGAGTAGAATAGTTCAGACTCTTTCTTACCGAAGTGTCGTAAAATACGACTAAGGTAAGATGACGTCAGGCAAGCGGCTGATCGTAAAATACGTTGTCAAATCATGTGATAAAATGTTTAGAACCCAATAGTGCCCGCCCACTTAGAGTGGGATAAGGGCATAAGGATGATGATGATACTTTATACATTTACTTTTACTTCATATTTCAAAGTAATCTGTATATTTTTCTACAAACAAAAACTTTCTTCGAAAGTTGACAATAGAATTGGAAAGTTGGTAATAAAACGTATCATCGTTCAGCACAAGTAATTACTGTAGGCGTCTTACTGTGATGTAACAGTTTTGTTATATTAATTACGAGACAAAAGTTATGGCGCCCTGCCGCGGTGATATCGGCCCTGGTGATGAGCTGAAACAATACCTTCAAAAACGTATATAAGTATGATACTCCCTTTACAGTCTATGAGAAAAGTGCTTTGAATTGACGACTATTAGTGTTTCTAAACGTAAATCGTCTGAGGAATTAGAAATAATGAACTCAATAAGTTTCAATAAATTTTATACGGGTTTTTATAGTTCATTTCCTTGATATTTAAATATAAATATATAGGACAATTAAACACAAACGGTCGTCCGTCCCCAAAGTAACTTAATACTTGTGTTATAGGTGACGGATAATTGGTAGATATATAATTTTAATAACTATACTTATGTAACTATAATTATTGTAACTATAATTACTTATATAACTATCATTTTAAGAATCGAAGAACCAACAAATTGTAGAGAATCTCGGCGGGAATCAAAACCGCGACCGACGGATCAGTGTGCGTAGTAAGAGTTTTTTTGAACCAGCGATTACTAGATGTCGCTTTCAGTGTCATACAAATTGGCGTTACGCTGACGGGATCGAGTAGGTTGAGAAAACTCGCACTAAGCAGGCTTTCTATAATTTGCGCCAACGGATAAGTCAAGAACAACGGATCAGCAGTGTATTCGCTCGACCAATATTGCAGAAAATTGGCACAAATAAACCTTAAACACAAAGCAAACTAATGGAAAAAAACTAAGCTTACTTTTGAAGTATATACTTTACTACTACTACTACATTAAGCTTTATTTGGAAATATATAAAAATAACTTAAATTGTGTAAGTTAAGCAAGCGTGAAAGCATTTGGTATGATTAAACAATAATTTCTTTATTTAGGTAAAACACATAAAATCAAATCAGATTCAAATCAGATTATCAAAATAAAAAGATAATAATTTCATAGTTCAACGAATTTTTTATACGCCTGTACTGTAGGGATCTATTTCCATACATAATGTTAAAGCTCATTTACATATTGTACCGAGGGTGTACGAGTAATTTTAATTAAAATTTTTAAAAGCAATGATTGCCATGACTTGTGCTTTACACCAGAAATAATAGTAATCAATGGTAAATTGATTTTTTCTATTATGTAGTTTCTCCGTTTAATTTTTTTTCTTGATGACTATTTTATCTTACATACTTTAAACTAATAATCAAAATATACTTTTGCGTGATTTTGAATCATCAGAATTTTGTGTTTATCTTTAAGATAATTTATAAAATTAGGCGTTAGGCTTTGCAGAGATTCATAATACAAAAGTAATAATAAAATTGTTTTGCTATAATCCGCGATGAAGTAGAATAGAAAATATATATAATGCTAAATGTAGAGTGGACAATCCGTTTTTATACATGCAGGATTCGTAAAACATATGCACAAACCTTCACCGCCACCATAATTCACAAGCACTACATACGTTCACTATCACAAACTCAAAAATCGTTTCGCCCCGTGACCGAATTCATCGGGAGATAGATTCCATGACAAAATCGCAAAGCAAGGCGCAAGGCTGTGATAGTGAACGTATATAGTCAATAGTGCTTGTGTATTGTGGCGGCGGTGGTAGAGGTTTGTGCATGTGTTTTTACGAATCTTCCATGTATCAGGTATGAAAACGGAATTGTCCAGTCTACATTTAGCATTATATATATTTTCTATTTTACTTTATCGCGGATTATAGACAAACAATTTTTTTTATTACTTTTGTCTATGTGTGTTTGTGTTGACGTCAGAAGCTTTGTATTGAAAAGAGTAACCCATGTATTGTATGTAATGCTAACAATATCGATGCTACTTCCAGATGGCGACGCAGCAGAAAAAGAAGAAAGCTCGTGAGAAGCACAGATCGTATAAGAAGAGTGCGTAACGCCGGCATCATTAATGGACCCGACTGTCCTGGACTTGCTCGGCGCTACCACGAATGCAATACATCGGTAGGCAAATATTATTAGTAAACTAGCAATTAAACTCCACCTGCGTAGATTAATTAAAACCGTAATATAGTCATTTGATAACCATAAAAATGGTTAAAGTGGGTGAACCTCAGAAGCTAGACATACGCTGTCGCAGACTTTTAATTAGAACATTTAGAAGGGAATAATTTTGTAATACATGATTTTTTAATAACTATTACCGTTTACTCAGCGCGCGCAAGGAAAGCTTTAAATTTAACCTTTTTATCTTAACATGATGTTATATAGCCTATACCCTTCCTCGATAAATGGACTATCTTACACTGAAAGTATTTTTCAAATCGGTTCAATAGCTCCTTAGATTAGCGCGTTCGAATAATCAAACAAACAAACCCTTCAGCTTTATATATCAGTATAGATTAACGGCCTGTTCCTATCCTATACATAGACATAGATCTCTCAATGGGCATAGACCTCTTATCTCCGTTTTTGAAGAGTAGAGTTGGAGCTATGGCCCACTACGCTTCTTCATTGGGGATTAGTAGGTTACACATATCTCCAAAATTAGCTAGGGATTTAGGGAGGACAATTTTCCCTATGATGTTTTCAACGAAAAGTGTGTGATAAATTGCAATTATCAATTAGGCACATACGTTTTAATAAAAAAACTCATTGATGCTTGCCCGTGGTTTGAACCCGTGATAGGATAGAATTCAATGAAGTTAAAATAAAGTATAGCTCGACCCACTTGTTTTCCATAACTAACCTTTCTGTTGTTAATTCTTTATTAACCGTCTTATAAGGTTCTTTACCAAGTAGCACTGATCGATGCTATAGAAACAGCTATGTAGTAACCACATACAGTTATTCATTTACGTTATGCTTTACAAAAAATTTCTAACATGCTTGCTTGAAAACTCCTGTAGAATCGAACCTTTTTAAGCAGAAGCTCTCTAAGCTTTCTAGTTCAGGGACTATCCTATAACCCAGTATAGCGTGGCCTCGCTAGTTCTCTTATATTCGTCATGAATCAATCTAAGTTGGAATAAATCAAAATGCATTAAAAACATTTTTTAGATAGTTATTGGTCAAGGTTTAAAAAAAATCGGCCTATCAGAGTTTTGATTAAAGGTTTGTAAGAAAAAAATGCAAAAGGCCAACATCACGCGGTGTTCCCAGGCGGTCACCCATCCAAGTACTGACCGCGCCCGACGTTGCTTAACTTCGGTGATCGGACGAGAACCGGTGTATTCAACGTGGTATGGACGTTGGCGATAAAATGCTGCATTTATGTGATTAATATAGAAACATCATTGATGAATATAAAATTATATTACCTTAACAAGGTAACCGAAAAAGGCGTGTAACCTTTTTTTAAGCTTATGTTACATACTTATTGCTACGCCGTGTGCTATACGGCTGAATAGAATAGACCACCCTCATTTCTTACCGAGGTGTCGTAAAAAGCGACTAAGGTAAGTCGACCCGCCGTGTAGTATCCGACTGAGTAGAATAGACTAACCTCATTTCTTACCGAGGCATCTTAAAAGGCGACTGGGGTAAGTTGACCCACCGTGTGGTATCCGGTTTAGTAAAATAGACCACCCTCTTTTTTACCGAGGTGTCGTAAAATGCGAGTGAGGTAAGTTGACGTCCGGCAGGCGGCGGGTCGTAAAAACGCAGCCAAATCATGTGACAGCATGTTTATAACATGATGTGCCGACCCCACTTATAGTGGGATAAGGGCAGGAAGATGATGTTATATGCTTATTGCTTTTGATATTCAAAATATGCCGATTTGAATTTTCAACCACAATAAATATTTTTCACGGTTTTCTATACATTTATTAGATAAAGGTAAAGATAAAAAGATAATGTATGTATTAATCTTTCAGCCGTGTCCAGGGCCTCCTCGGGACACAAGAGCCGAGCAGTGCGCAGTATACGACCGCAGACCTTTCCGCGGTAGATTCTACACTTGGGTGCCATATGTAGATGGTAAGTTTGTACAACTTATCCTTTAAGATAAGAGAAAGAATAACTAAGAAAACTCTCCGTTCCAAGGCAATACAAATGACATTGTACACAAAAAAGTGATACCAAAAGATATAATCATGATATTTACTGCAATTCGCTTTAAAAGAAAATCATCATCTTCCTGCCCTTATCCCACTCTAAGTTGGGTCGGCACAACACGTTATAAACATGCTGTCACATTAGTCGCCTTTTACGACACCTCGGTAAGAAATGAGGGTGGTCTATGCTACTCAGCCGGATACCACACGGTGGGTCGACTTACCTTAGTCGCCTTTTACGACACCTCAGTAAGAAGGAGGGTGGTCTATTCTACTCAGCCGGATACCACACGGTGGGTCGACTTACCGTAGTCGCCCTTTACGACACCTCGGTAAGAAATGAGGGTGGTACTATTCTACTTAGCTGGATACCACACGGCTATTACAACCGTCTTGATAATGTTTGGAGAATATATGTTTAGTACTGGTTCTTATGCTGAAAATAAGGGACATATTTATAAATATTATTAAGTCATCTTGTTGGACAGGTAATGCCCCGTGTATATTGAACTGCCGACCACGCGGGCAGCAGTTCTATGCATCTTTAGCACTAGTCACTGACGGTACTCCTTGTACGAAGCCTGGCTTCCGGGCGATATGCGTGCAAGGATCCTGCAAGGTAAGTGAATTTATTTAGGTACAACAAAGTGTCCAATTTGATGAGCTCGTGTAAAATAGACTCTGGTTCTAGCATTAACATTTATGGATATATTAATATTTAGACAAATTTCATGAAACCAATTAATGTCATACTTAAGTTTTAGTTACTTGAAATTTTTGTAATAACGGCTACCTCATGATAAGCTGTTCGGTTTTTTCTTAAAGTTTTAAGTTTTCAATATACGTTGCTATATTTTGAATGCTATAAAATCAGCGCCATCTAGTGACGAGTAGCCTTAGATGTCTTTCAAAAGCGACAACTGATAATATGATATCATACTTTTAATTATGGTATGTACTTTATTAATTGAACTACAGTCAAATTGGGTAACTTTGAATGACTTTTTCAGATTTTTCAAAATATAAAAAAATAGGATGACCTTATTTAAGGTTTTGATGAATAATGAGTGTTCTTTTATACCGAGTTTTAGAATAACTAACTGTATTACTAAGTAACTAGAAAGGAAATGGAAAAAAAATATGCTTTTGTGCGTGTTCAAAGTTACCTTGAGTTTTGGGTAACTTTGAACCGAATTATTTCGAAAACTAAAAATCCTTGAATTCACAGAATTTTCGTATCATGGGTAAAATTATACTTACGTTCTGAATGAATGAAAGATAGATCTGTCAAATAAAGTCAACTTGTCATACTTAACAGCCAACCGTTTACTTAAAATTGCCATTTACTAAATATTAGCAACATATGGGTAGATTTTTTTTTGTAACGAATACATATTTATTTGTAATTGCAAATATTTATTAAAAATCAAACCTAAATAACAAATTCTAAAATCAATTACCATTCAAATGAGATCAAAACATTAATGGTTGGCAAGAGAATTTGAAAAATAATTCACCCTATTCCATGAATGAGATGTCATCTTCAATGTACATTTTATCTTTATTTTTTGTTATTTGATGCTCTTTTAAGATGAAAACGATGTTTTCTTTTTTAATAATAGTAAATTCCTTTTTTGGAAACCATGACCGCGAGTAACGACCTGTTACTATCCCACTTCTGACCATAGGCCTCCTCTCTCCGTCTTTGGAGAGAAGGATTGGAGCTAAGACCTACCACGCTGCTGCAATGCGGATTAATAGGTTACATATATCCCCATAATTCTCTAGAGATACGTAGGTTTCCTCGCAATGTTTTCCTTCACCAAAAACGTGTGATAAATTGTAATTCACAATTAGACACATAAGTTTTAATAGAAACTCATTAATGCCTGCCCTGGGTTTGAACCTGCGACCTCTTCGAAAGAGTCCGACGTTGTTACCGCTGGGCTATCACAGCTATACAGCTAAGCTTTCATCCTTGTTAAAGCACCGGATTGGATTTTATTACGATACGTGTGGTGACTCGTCTTGCATGTAGGTATAAGGTATGTGAGTGTTGCCTGCTTTATACGTTTAGCAATACACAGATTCTTTTAATAAACGCGGATTATAGCAAAATAATTCTATTGTAATTACTGTATGTACTAAAATATGTACTTGAAAATATTTTTAGAAATCAATAACTCTTTGTCAATGTTACCCATAAACTAAGATAATGCAATTGGGTATCTTTGAACCGTTCAAAGTTACCCATATTTAACTAAAAATAGGGGTGGTCCACAAATTTCCCTGTCAATGGATATAAAACGATGCAAAATCATGAAATTATGTGAAAAGTATAATTTCAACGTACAATTGATCATTAGAAACCGAAAATCATGTGTTTTACACACCTTTTCTGTAATTAAATCGGAAATGTAACTCACATACTTTTCACTGCTAAAAGACAGCGAACAGAAAATTTTGAAAAAGTGTCAAAATTTGTTTCAAAACTATAAATTTTAAATGACATTTGACAACTAGAACATTTAATATTTCCATTTCACTCAGTTATCAGTTTTAAATCAGCTTACAGATATTGAAAAAATTAATAATTATTTTAGTCGTTTTATTCAATGTTACCCGTACATTCAAAGTTACCCAATTTGACTGTAGCTATATTTTGAAAGCTATAAAATAAGCGCCATCTAGTGACGAGTAGCCGTAGATGTATTTCAAAAGCGACAATTAATAACATGATATCATACTTTTAATTAAGGTTCTTTATGAATTGAACGATTGAATTGAAAAATGAAGATATTTTATGAATTTACTTAAAAATTTATTTTTTACAAGCTATGATCTAGAAAGATCTATTTAAGGTCTGTCGATCTTATAAAGGGGATTCCCTTGACATAAATATAATAAGACTGGAATATTTTATTCTTTTCAGTTCGTTGCATTTAATATTACAACAACAAAAAAAAAAAACAATTAAACGGCCATCCATTTTAGAAATACATTCTTACTGTTGCAATCTAATTTTAATGGCCAAATATCTAAGCTAAATATATCACAGTCTTTTCATTTTTTCAATTGACATAACTATTCATCATAATTAGACAAGAGATTTATCAAATACGCAATTAGCTAGCTAAATTTTGTTCAACATATTTATAGCGACATTCTTAAGACTAACATTTTGTAATATATATCGCTCTATACTCGTATTGACTTTTTCGACTTTACATTTACACTCATAATTCATTTTCTAAGTATTTTATTCTGATTTAGCTGTCGATGAGTCGAAAAGAAAACCAAAACTTCCGTCTCTCTCACGACGCTATAATAAGAAATGAAATCTTTGTAGACCCTCCACTAAGGTCACTAAGGTCTTCTCATCGTTTTTCTGCTCTTATCCCACCTAAAGTGGGTTTGGCACAATATGTTATAAACATGTTGTCACGTGATTTGGCTACGTATTTTACGACCGGCCGCCTGCCTGACCTCAACTTACCTTATTCGTCTTTTACGCCACCTCGGTAAGAAAGAGGATGCTACTCAACCGGATACCACACAGCGGGTCACTAAGGTCTACAGCGATACCTTAATAAGAACATAGGGAACTGCCTAATCGGCGTGCCTTAGCAAGATATCATATCCGAAATTCTATCTATATAAAATCTATCTATAATATAAAATCTAGCAGTGAAATTCCAGCTTTGCTAAAGAAGTTCAAAATGACTATACAATTAATGATACTTTGGTATGAGACAACGTCGTGTGGTATCCGGCTGAGTAGGATTGACCACCCTTATTTCTTACTGAGGTATCGTAAAAGGCGACTAAGGTAAGTTGACGTCAGGCAGGCGGTCGGTCGTTAAATACGTACCTAGCCAAATCATGTGACAACATATTTATAACATGTTGTCACGAGCCCACTTAGAGTGGGATAAGAGTAACAGGATGACTATGGTATGTCCGTAGAACCCTTCGTGGTCTAATTCAACAACATGTAGAATTTAAAGAGAGGAGACTTTTTTCGGCAGAGGACGTTTATCCATTCCATTCTAATAATGAATAATTCCAAAATTTCTAGTCAAATAAATATCAACAAATAGCATAGCACCCAAATGCTCCGAGCACTGTTAGACTGTACTAAATTATATGTTTAAAGTTACAGATAACTTGTAACCCGTAACTAACACCAAGTTTAACTATTTTCTTAAAACTAATAGGTAAGTATGACATGCATATGATTGATAAAATAAAACCAGCCGCTTGATACTAATAAAATCTTAATATTATAAACTACGATAACTCATACAAGCTAAGATTACATTGTTAATAAGAAAAAAAAACTAATTATTAACTTAGGCGTTATTTTGCGGAGATCCATAATACAAAAGTAAAGAAAATATTATTTTGCTATAATGCGATACGATCGCGGATTATAGCAAAAAAATATTTTCATTATTTTGTACTTAAAAAAAAATTGAACTACATTAAAACTAAAAAAAAATCTATCATTACTTCACTAGCGAAGTTCGTATTTAAATGCATATTTAAATATATAAAATACACACCTTCCTGCCTTCAACAACAAACATAAATGTGTGCTATGCAGCTTTAAGATTTATTTCTAGATTTTATATTCAAAGATCTGATTTGTTAAGCCCCAGGCGTGACTGCGCTGTCTAGTTTTCCCCGACGTGTAGCCCCGCGTGGCCTAAAGCCATGATTTATCGTGCAGTCGGACCACACAATCGCTAATATGATAACATGAAATATATACCTTCTATCGGTTATTTAATAAACCATTGAAGGAAAGGACATTTAATGATAAATTATAGCAAGTACCTACCAATGTTAACATGGTATATCTTTATGTGAATTTGTTGGTTCTTCGATTCTGTTTATTTTTGTTTTTAAAATTATACTAGACTATAATATAATTATATTATAATTACCTGGTTTACCTTGCTCGTTAATTTTTTACAAAACAAAAAAAAGAAACTACAAAAAAAGAAAAAAAAAATTAGGTAGTTGGGGATCGATCCTAGATTTACATTTCTCGTTTGCCCGTTTCCGAATAAGATACGCTGATTTGAAAGTTTATAGCAAAATAGTGTTTTATATTCAATATAAATTTTAGTATTTTTTAATTACCAAAAACTGGGATAAAACGATTTTTCTACATAAAACCTAGCTAGATCGATTTTTCTCCCCCAAAACCCCTACATGCTCAATATCTGGAAAATCGTTGGAGCCGTTTCCGAGATTCCGAAAATATATATACATACATACAAGATTAACTCATTTACGCCGTGTGGTATCCGGCTGAATAGAATAGTACACCCTTATTGCTTATCGAGGTGTCGCAAAAGGCGACTTAGGTAAGTTGACCCACCGTGTGGTATCCGGTTTAGTAGAATAGACCACCCTCTTTCTTACCGAGGTGTCGTAAAATAAGACTAAGGTAAGTTGACGTCAGGCAGGCGGCCGGTCGTAAAAATGCAGCCAAATCATGTGACATCATGTTTATAACATGTTGTGCCGACCCCACTTAGAGTGGGATAAGGGCAGGAGGATGATGACAAGATTAACTCATTTAAATACTAAAGATATGCATGTACCGCCAGCTGTATGTTACCCATAACGCAAGTATTACGAACAAGTTACTCACTTTGGGGACAGACGATTGTGCATGTCAGTGTCCCATATATTTAAATTTATTTAATAGACAGTAGTGTTCAGAGTAGGCGTTCTGAGTATTATATAATAATAATAAGTATTATATAATAACAATAAATGTATATAATAATAGGTAATGGGTGTATATTTGTATTTGTATTTAAGTATGAATTTAAAAAATATAGAGGTATACATTCACCAGTTCTCTGCCTACCCATAACACAAGTATTAAGTTACTTACTTTGAGGACGGACGACCGTGTGTGTAAGTGTCCCATATATTTATTTATTTTATTTATGTTCTATATAAGGGAAACGATATTGTATTATGATTCAGCGTATATAGAAACGTTTATATTTCCAAATATAGAAAATAGATTCATTTCATATTATATGGCGATGACTAACACCGGAGGCGTGCGTACCAGAAACAAAAAAATGCGCTATTTACATACGCTCGTAGGACGTAGTTTACACATCTAATGTAGCGAAAACGAGTTCTTATAGTACTCGAAGTGAAAAATTCTGGGTAAATCCATTGTAAACATCACATTAAATTTGATACGTGTAACGCCGTGTGGTATCCGACTAAATAGAATAGTCTTTTTTTATCCGATTTTTAGTGGGTCGCTTATGAATTTTTATTTGAAGCACTGCTGAGAAACGCCCCACTTGGCCAAACACATCCAGGTCAAGGTTGGTGGCTTCCGCGATTGGATACGTCCACCACCACCCTGCCTGTTCAGTAAAGGTGGTACACAATCTTTATTGTCTTATAACTTAAAATAATAATAATAGATAGAGACATGATATCGCAGACTTTTCTGTAGTATTCTTGTAGATTAAAAATTCAATACAACATAACTTTAGTGTATCTCTGTTGATTTACGCGGCGCACTTTACTGATGGCGAGTTTTTTTTTACAATGACTATCTTAGTAAAAACCGTACAAATTTTTTTTTAGTAGATTTTGAAAAAATCGATCACATACAGACAGACATCTTTAGGGACTTTTTATATTAAGTACTAGCTTTTACCCGCGACTTCGTTCGCGTCAACTGTTGTTTTAGGTTTGTTAATAGATGGCGCTTTTCAATGTCATACTATTCCTGTAGAATTAACAGGATTTCTGTAGCTTATATGTTATTCCGGTGTATAAATAATAAAAGTAAGTAGTAAAGTAACTGTCTGTTACTATCCCACTGCTGGGTATAGGCCTCCTCTCTTCGTTTTTGGAAAGACAGATTGGAGCTAAGACCTACCACGCTGCTCTAATGCGGATTGGTAGTTTACACATATCCCTAGAATTCTCTGGAAACATGCAGGTTTCCTCGCGATGTTTTCTTTCACCGAGAGCAAGAGTTCAACAAGGGACAGAAGAGCGTGTCATTGAAATTATCAATTAGACACCTAAGTTATAACAGAAAAACTCATTGGTGGTCAAATATATATAAATAATAATTGTGCCAAACTTTATCAATAATGGTTCAACGGATTCGCCGTGAAAGACTACCCAACAGACATCTATACTCACAAACTTTCGTATTGATAATATTAGTAGGATAGAGAACAGGCCACTAGCAACGGCTCCGGGCCTTAACTGTACAATAGATCAGTTGCCAGTATTTGACAGTAATTGTTGTGGATTGCTGCAGATCTTGAATCGCCACGGATACCACAAAACCATTTAATAAAGAACCCTGTTTATTCCACTTTGCTAAGGCTGGTTACATTCTACGGAGATCTAACCGATTGGTGATACAAATATCAGTTTATTTTAAACGACTGCTCCGTTGTTATATTTATGTGTGGTTGTTTATTGTCGGGTAATATTGTCACTTACCTCACGAATTTGAAATTGTCTTAGGAATAAAATAGAATACTGCTTAATAGAAATAAACCGAAAATAGTTACCTACCATAGAAAATTTATAAATTTCTTCTGACCATCCTGCCAGATCTAAAAGCTTTGTTTCAAGCTTACAATCTATTGTTGTAAATACTTCATTATTATATTTTAATATATTCAATAATAACTACCCGGGTGACTGAGCTTTGCTCGATATTTTTTTTTAAAGATAAAAAAGATGAACTTTAGCCGTGTGGTATACGGCTGAGTTGAATAAACCACCCCCATTTCTCGCCGAAGTTTCGTAAAGGCAACTAAGGTTACTTGACGTCAAGAAGGCGGCCGTTCGTAAAATACATAGCCAAATCATTTTACAGCATGTTTAAAACATGTTGTGCCGACCCCACTCAGCGTAGGATATGGGCAAGAGGACACCATCATGGTGTCAATTAAATAACTTAATGATAATTTTATAATTTAATAACGGGTTTGTTCAGATAATGTTTGACATAAAAAACAAGAAAAAAATATGTCAAGCATTGACATGTGTTTCTTGTAAAAATGGAAATAATCAGGGGCGATATCGCAAAACAATGGGTAATTTGGAATATAAGACTGGGAAGAAATGAGATTGGGGAGAAAGACAGTTCTGTGACTGGATAAATTAGAACATCTAGTTCAAACAGATTCAAACACATACAATAATGTAAAACGCAAATTTTCTTATAGGGTTCGAAAGCTAGAGTGTATTACATTTGTAATAAAACAATAATTTTGTCAGTTTAATATTACTTCCCAAACGTTGTAATGCGTAAAGCATATGATAGAAATTTCGCACAAACATTCCTTGTGCGGTAATGGACCGCAGATGTATCGTTACTCAGTTCAATCGGTAGGCCTAGATAATGAAATTACTTCTATGATAGCTTTGCATCTTGGTAATCTATTTAAATAGAACTGTTTTAATCTTAATTTATTTTTTATTGTACATTGTTAATGGTTGAAAGTGTGCGTGTTTTAAGGACATTTTTAGTATAATTTGAGACTAGATATTTTAAGAGAATAAATATAAATAAATGGCCCGATTTTTGACTTGAGTGAATTTGGGCCGTTGGCGCAGTAGATAGTGACTGTTTCAGCTCCGCGGGTCGCGGGTTCTATTCCCGCCGAGGGCCAACATTTTCTATTAATGAATTTGTTAGTCTTCTAGTCAGGGTGTATATCTGTATTTAAGTATGTATTTAAAAATTATATAAGTACATATTCACCAGTTATCTGTCTACCATAACACAAGTGTTAAATTACTTTGGGGACGGGTCGGCGTACACACACACGGCCATAGTGTCCCATATATTTATTTATATTTAATTTTAGACTAGACCCCACTTAGAGTGGGATAAGGGCAGGAGGATATATAAGTTTCAAATGAGCAGGATTGATATTTGCAATTTGTCACACGTATTTCCATTTGTCTTTTCAGTAAAGAAAACCATCGCGAGGAAACCTGCATATCTCTAGAGAATTTCTGGGATAAGTGTAACTTGTGTAAACTATCAATTCGGATTAAAGTGACGTGGTGGGTTTAAGCTCCAAATCTGCTCCCTAAAGAATAAGAGAGGAGGTCTATACCCAACAGAGGAATAGTAACAGGCCGTTATTTTTTTTTATTTTTTTTTGAAGATTACTAGCAATTTGGGTTACAAGTTACTAGTAAACTTGTTAACCCCTCCAGCTAAGCTAAATGCTTGTGTTAGGAGTGGATTCACGGTAGTATATCCGGAATTCGAACCCACGACCTTTCGATCGCAAGTCCGCCACCCTAACCATTCTGCTACAGCCTCTTCTTATATGATCATATCTTGCTTTTATCCAGCAGAAATAAGCATTTAGAAAAGAAAAACAAAATTAATAAAAATATTTTTTTGCTATAATCCGCGATCGCGAAAATATTATAGCAAAATAATATTTTATTCTATAAATTCTCCATTTAGATCACCAACGATACTTTATAATATATTTTCAGTGTTGATACATTGAGTATTTAATGGTGTTAGCACCATCAGATAAATTCGCCATTTGCTGATAAAGAAATCCATTAAGGTTGAGCTGATTGTTATTTTATTGCCATGTAATAAAAAAGGTGTTTTGTTATAAAAACATGCAAACGATTTGTTTTCCAGTTCACACCCACGCATCAATTAGTGGGCCTGTCTTTAACAACTTTTTAACCAAAGTTACGAGGTATTAGATACGGTATTAAGTAAACTACATAATAATATACACTTGAATATGGCAACCGATAGTTAAGTGTGGTATTAATGATTATTTATGGTATCATATTATAATATTTAAATATAGGATATCGTACATAGATGTCGATCGTTCGATACAGATATTTAATGAGCTTATTATAGTAATCTTTTGATTAGCTACCGAAGAACTGATTGTATGTAATAAAATTTACATTAAATTGAAGGTGAGGCCTTAGATTTTAAAAACCTTTGCTTTAGGAAGTTACACATGTTACGCTAGGCATTGTGGCTCCAATATTTCAAAATGGCAATCATAACTTGCATCAGCCATTTTAAATGATTCAAATATACTTAGTACTAGTCTAAGCAACTGGAATGCTTTATTGAATCTGTTGATACACGATTTTGTACACCAGTGGACCAACTTTTTTTATAGAATTTCTTGGTTCTCCACGTCTAGTTTAATATGTATTGAAGTATTTATACAAAACTATGTACCTATTGTTAAAGAATATTCAGAAGCAAGTTATAAAGATACCCTAAACTATAATTCAACTTGTATTCCCGCACTCGTAATTAATACCATATCCCAAAGCAAACAACACATCACACAAGATGGCTTGTTATTCCGTTGCCATCGAAACCTCCATTTGTTATAGCGCATTACGTTGAGCACGCCATCGGCTGTGTTCGTAGGACGGTCACAGAGAACTCTATAATTGCTGTCTGGTGTCGCGGCGAGTTCCTCATCAGCTACACTCGTAATACGCACGATAGTAGCGACCTCTTTTAATATTCATTTACACTATGTATTGCCAGTTGTCTGTCACCTATAACACAAGTTACTTACTTTAGGGACGGATAACAACGTGTACTACTGCGACCGTATAGATTTTTACTTAGTGCCTACATGAAAAAGATGAGAATTCCAATATTTAGGTTGCAAGGACATGTAATGAAAAGAAATGTAAATCATGTACGAGTTTTAAATATGAATGTGGGTGGATATGTGACTAGAGGGAGGTCGAAAAAGAAATGGTGGAGTTCAGTTAATAGAAAAGAATGGGAGTGAAAAATATGTTGTGCTGACTTCATTTAGAGTGGGCAGGGGAATGATAGAAGGGAAGATGGGAAGATCTTATTGCAAATCGTCGTTTGCCGTGTGGTATTCAGCTGAGTAGAATAGACTACCCTAATTACTTACCGAGATGCCGTAAAAGGCGACTAAGGTAAGTTGACCCACAGTGTGGTATCCGGTTCAGTAGAACAGATACTTATCGAGGTGTCTTATCGCCTTATAAGGTAAGTTGACATCAGGCAGGCAGCCGGTTGTAAAATAACTAGCCAAATCAATTAACAACATGTTTAAAACATGTTGTGCCGATCCTATTTACTGTCGGATAAGGGCAGGAAAATGATGATAATCATACTCATCGTACAAAATACATTATACAATAACAACAGACAACGAGTTTATAGCTCACAATTTTTTTAATATTGTTTATAGAATGTAAATAAATTCGAATTCGCGTCCCAATTAGCAGGAACATGTGTCTAACAATGCGAAGCAGGCGGTATCGATATAAAAAGTTGAGATTTTTTTCCCATAGCGCCAATCAAAGAATGTTCTCATTACTGGATAATAGCAATGAATTTGAAATTGAAATGTATTGAGCCGGTATGGGGTTACCATGTCGTACTGGAAATACAGGATATTTAACCGTGTGTAACCTTATCTTAAATGTCGCTTGTCCAGTACTGTTCACTATTCATTACATTCTTTATCAGACCATTAAATTGTTAAAAGGCTATTTATATTTCATACAATATTTTATTATGTCAATTTAAATATTTTCTTGCATATTCTTGACTATGGAATTTGGATTTTAATTTTTTAATGTCGTGACATAATTACTCAATGATCAATAACCATTGTTTAGCTTTATAATAATAATTATTTTTTCATAATATAATTATTTAAACAATTATTAATCGTTATTATCAATAACGCACATAGTCCTATTGACATCTTTATTAATTTTTAAGTAAATTTATTTATTAATTTATTTATTAAATCAAGTATCAATTACACACAAGAACAAATAATGCTTCAGCAGAGATTAAACAGATACACAGATTCTTTGTTGATGGTTCTTAATTTAGCTATTACGTTAAACTTGCTATAGAAGGAAAATGGCGCCTGAACTAGGATTCCCTGTATTTCAGGTCGCCAGAGACTTCCTCCCTTACAAAATATAATAGACTAAGTATTACAAGTTATAATCTACTACAGTAATTAGTAAATTCTCTTAAGAAAAGCTGATTACATCAAAATTGTACCTTTTATGGTTACAATATTGACATCTTTGTACCTAGTTAGTTAAAATAAACGTTGATTTTATAAAATCATCGAAACTATACTTTCCAATGAGCTGGCGCAATATAACTCCTACTAACCATCAATAAATTGTAAATATAATTTAAATTTTTATTGTATGTACAAGTGATGTGATAAAAATGCTTGAATTTGAAAATCCTTTCAGGTACGTACATGACTGTGGTTTCAAATTAAATCAAAATAATCTTTATTGAAATAAGCTCTTTCAAGCACTATCGAATCGTCAAGGATCAATATGATTACTGAAGCTACAACTGGATCGGAATGCTCTTACCGAGAAGAACCAGCAAGAAAGTCGGCTGATAATGTTTTGAAAATTTTCGATTTTACATTATAACGATTTTGCACTATAAACCAGCTGATCCAACACCGCACCACAGTACTAGCACTGCACTCATTAACAACTACAATCTCAAACGTTTCGCCCCGTAAACTAAGCATATCAAGAGGACCCTACGAAAGAAAGCTGGTGTGATTTGTATATTGAGATGGTCCCCCTAGCCGCGACGCATAATCAAAGAGCAGCTGTTTGCTGGCGGGCGACAAATTAATTGTAGCTAATGACAAGTCGGCGCTCTTGATGTGTAGAATGCTGGTTTGTTCTGTCTATCGCCTACTTATTAGCGTACAACACTATCTAGAACACTCTGGTTATGTGATTTGATACGTAATAAGTGAAAGAAATAATGGGTGCTTCATAAAATTAATTTATGGCATGTAAGATTATTGCGCATTCTTGCGCACTCTAAACATTATATATTATAGATAACATTTTTATACTTAATAAATTCAAATTGAAAATATTCTTTATTCAAGTGGACTGTTTACAGTACTTTTTAACCGTCAAATGTTTTAAAGAAGTTATCACTGATTCCTAAGTGTGCTCCTACCGAAAAGAACTAGCAAGAAACTCGGCGGATAATCTTTTCAACAAAAAAAAATACAATTTGGTGACAAGTTAATCGTTGCAGCTTAGTGCGTACCTGACTGCAGTTAAGATATGCTACTATCACTCAAATAATCCTTGATTGTGTAGTATGCTTTATGTAGCAGCATCGTTGTAAGATAATTTCTGAACTAGTGGAAAGGCAATACTAGACAATGTTGAGGAATTTTGTTATAAAAACGTGTACCGAATATTACACTATTATAATAATATTAACACAAAACTTGCGATGTATAAATTTCTTAACTTTTCGTATGTCATCATATATATTTGTGCTTTAAAATCCTAAAACCCTGCAGAAATTATACAGGAGAAAGTTAAAGTAAATAAAGCTTGATGAAGTCCAAAACTAAATATCTTATTAGTGTGGTATCCGAGTAGAATAGATCACCCTTATTTTTTACCGAGATGTCGTAAAAGGCTACTAGGGTAGTTCACCCCCCCGTGTCGTATCCGGCTGAGCAAAATATACCACACTAATTTCTTACCGAGTTGCCGTAAAGGGCAACTAAGGTAAGTCAACCCGCTTTGGTATCCGGCTGAGTAGAATATCCCATCCTCTTTCTGACCAAGGTATCGTAAATGACTTAGTAAGTTGACTCCAGGTAGGCCGCCAGTCGTAAAATACGTAGTCAAATCATGGCCATGAATCTAGAGGTAATTGACAGCGGTAAAGTCGCGCGATCAATCGGACGGTCGTGCTGCAGCCGCTATTGCGGTTTATCGCCGCGCCACAACCGCTATTACGATTTACACGTACAAGTCGAATCCGCACCGCTTGTCCGCTCCGCCCTCTTTTTGTACCGCAACGGTCGTCCGCACCGCACCTTCTCCAGATTCCGAGGGATCTGGAGTAAGCGACAGCTATACAGTCCACTAAGGTAACAGCGCTAAGGTAAGTGTTTTGACTTGTTGTGGCACTATACGCCTTATATATCCGCAAAGGAGGATATAGGATCCCAGAACCGCCCCGCTGCTTTAACCACCTATGTTTATCTGAAACTTAAGGCCACATCTTAAGGTGTTTTGAAATCAGAACACTCATCCAATTCCATCCATCTTACTAAATGTCAGCATTTATTCATGCAAAATTATAAGTATCAGGGGAACTGTAATAGGTCCATTGCTAACGGTCCTCTCATTGAGAGACGATCTAGTAGTCTACATCTTCATTATTATTATAACCGTTATGCAGACCCAACATTGATCCAATGATCTATAACGAACCAGCTTGAGCTAATAATACAGCTGCTTTATGAATAACTGACAGACACTTTATTTGATCGGAGAAGGTAATGAAAAGATTTGACTATGCCGCCATTTTCTTTCC
The DNA here is from genome assembly GCA_029227775.1 of Morpho helenor. NCBI lineage: Eukaryota > Metazoa > Arthropoda > Insecta > Lepidoptera > Nymphalidae > Morpho > Morpho helenor. The sequence continues at coordinate 5,531,042 of JARGCU010000003.1, read as the reverse complement.
AATACTTTTTTTTACAAAAATATATACCGAACAAAAAAAAATATAAGAACGCGTGAGATATTTCTTTTTTTAAATTTAATTTAATTGAAAATTTATTATTGGGAGCTTTTATTTCAATGTATGTAATTCATAATTTTTATATATATATTTAAATCTAAATATAAATATATCTTTAAAAAGAAGATCGAGCGAAAAGCAAACGTTACAAATTACATTAGTAAAGAAACCAACTTTCTGCGAATTTTTCAACCTTTTGGCATAACGTATGTTTTGGTAACAAAAATAAGTCACATCAAACTCTCTATGCCTCTTCCTGACATTTGTTGATGAGTAATAATATTTTAACTTTGATTGGGAACTCGTTGCTTCCAATTAAAATAAAAGTGCTTTTTGACCATTTTTCATTATGTACATGTATCATTGCTTAAGACACAAAGACACTAAGCCGATGTTCGATTGTTTATTTATAGTATTGATAAAATATTCGATTTTCAACTCATCTGTTCACTTAAAAATGTATAAAAGATCTTCGGAAAAGACGCATATAAGCAATTTAATTCCATAAAGCCGCGACTTGTCTCAAGAGCATCCATTTTACTTTTTTCTTTTTCATATTGCATCTTTTTTATCCATCGTTACCCAGGTACTTAGAATGGTACGTGTATTAATTATTTTAAAGATTACCACCATCGTAAATGAGTAAAACGGAACACGAGCGTTCGATCAAAGTGGATAATTGGTGAATTACTTCGACAATTTCGCGGCATGTTGATCTTTAACTCGACACGTGCGCTGGTAGTACAATTAAAAACTAGATAAATCCTATGTTAACTCATCTAAGACAGTCATTTTCTATGCCTTACAGTTCAGGCATTCTAGTTTTGTGAAGTGTTTACGTTTACAATACTTTGATCCAAGTATATATTGGGTTCTTCCTTTTAAATAATTTATAGAATTAGGCGTTACTTTGCGGAGGTCCATAATACAAAAGTAATGAGAATATTATTTTGCTATAATCCGCGATAAAAATTCACGCGTTTTTTCTATAAGCATCTATAAGCAACTGCCCAAAACCTCAGAACTGTAGCACATTGTTTAATATTTAAAATTTTATATTATTAATTAATATTTTTTAATAGCTACAACAAAACGCTTATTATTTAGAATATAATTCAAAACGGTCAATTATTAGTACATGGCAAATTACTGGTGTCCTAACCTTATAAGCATTTTAAATTTGTACAAATTCTGTAAAACATACACCTTAAATTAAAATCCTTGATGCTAATGCTAACAAATTTTGATGTAAGGCTAAATAGGTCTGATTATAAAATTTTTAAATCTGTGGAAGGCCTTTGCCCAATTTTATGGCGGGTTAAGCTAACATAAGATAAGATAAGAAGTACTACGCCATGAATATATTACAAACGGTGTAAAAATAATTTTCTATAATAATCTTAATAGTAAAGAGTTAAAAACACTGTAACTTAAAACCTGTTTCGTAAATGGTTACTGCCTATGATTTTGTATTAGTAAATTTCAGTAAAAAGTATCCTTTGTTTTGCTTAGTAAGTATGTAAGCTGATTTTATTTAAATCCTCTTAGGTAGTTTAGCTGAGCATAATACCGCTATTATGCTCAGCTAAACTACCTAAGAGGATTAAGAGGACAGATACCGCTATCTGTAGTGTATGTAAACTAATGTTGTATGACTATAGACAGGCTCAAACACCCACTAACAAGTAACCACATGTCTCTCACGTCCACACTCACCAAAGGCTCTCGTGTTACTAACGTGGTGCATTCTGAGACCGTGTATTAGTTAGTGTATGTTCATGTATGTATTACATATAATATGTCTTGTATATAAGTATACAAAGTAAGTTAGATACATCTCAATCCGCATACACTACAGTATCCTCTCTACTTTTGTAAGAGAAGGGTTAAAGCTTACACCCACCATGCTGATCCAAGGCGGATTGGTAGGTTACGCATATCCCAGAAACTCTATAAAGATATACAGGTTTTCCGTTGTTTTCCTTCACTGAAAAGCGTGTGATAAATTACAAATATCAATTACATATATAAGTTTTAACAAAAATCTCATTGATACCTGCTCGGAATTTGAACCCATGATCCTTAGAGACAGGCACACGGTATCACTATTAGGCTATCAAAGCCTTTAAAACACACTAATTTACCTATTTATTATATTAATAGAATTTAAGCCGTTTGATATTCGGCTGAGTAAAAAAGACCACCCTCATTTCTTACCGAGGTGTCGTAAAATGCAACTTAGGTACCTTAGGTAACTTAGGTTGACTCGCCGTATGGTATCCACCTGAGTAAAATAGACCATCCTCTTTCTTACCGTTGTTGTCGTAAAGGGCGACTAAGATAAGTTGATGTCAGACAGGCGACCGGTCTTAAAATACCTAGCCAAATCATGTGACAACATGTTTATAACATGTAATGTTGACCCCACTTAGAGTGTGATAACGGCAGGAGAATAATGATGAGTATATTAATAGGATTTATGTAGTATTTAACAATATACTATCGAAAATTGAAACATACGAAGCTCTCAAGCGATGTCAAATTAAATTGGATAATATTATAATATTACAAGCAAAAGTGTTATAACGTGAGTATTAAAAAGCTATTTAAAAATCGTAATATAAAAGCTCTTATAACTGGGAGTAAATTATCCTTTTTAAGTAGGTAATTTATAGGATTATGTAAAATAAGATTCCAATTGGCTATGATCTCATCTTGTTAAGTGGTTTTATAAGACGCGGCTTATCTTGTCCATGCTTTATCAGAAATTGTGAGCTTTCCTTTTCCCAACTTTATACTTTTAAATATCTATACTAGGTAATAGCTATATATAATAAGCTGTGTGTAATAATAAGCTGTGGTAGCCCAGCGGTAACACCGTGTGCCTCTTTCTAGGAGGTCTAGGGTTCAAAACCCCGGGCAGGCACCAATGAGTTTTCTAGTAAAACTTATGTGTCTAATTAATAATTGCAATTTATCACACGCTTTTCGGTGAAGGAAAACATCGTGAGGAAACCTGCATATCTCTAGAGAATTCTGGGGATATGTGTAACCTACCAATCCGCATTGGAGCAGCGTGGTAGGTCTTAGCTCCAATCCTTCTCTCCGAAAAAAAAAACGGAGAGAAGAGGCCTATTCTCAGCAGTGGGATAGTAACAGGCCGCTACTTACTTTTACTTACTTACTAGGTAATATATAAAGCTAAAGAGTTTGTTTATCTGATTGTTTGATTGTCTCAGTAACTACTGGATCGAATTGAAAAATTATTTCAGTGTAAAGTAATCCATTTATTGAGAAAGGCTATAGACTATATTACATCACGCTAAGATGAATAGGAGAGGAGCAGCAATAAAATTAAAGCTTTCCTTGCATGCGCTGAGTAAACGGTAATAGTTATTCAAATATCATGTATTACAAAATTATTCCCCTCTAAAAGTTCTAAATAATAGTCCACGACAGTATATGTCTAGCTTATCCCGCTCTAACCATTTTGATGGTTATCAAAATAATATATTACATCAAGGTAATCTATCTCACCATTGCGCTATAGAGAACTTTAAGAGAAGCAAACATTTATATGGAATCTATAGTTCATTAATGAAAATACTTTATACAATACTAAAGTACCATATAAAATGATACCAATTGTTTTTTTATGTAAGTCTTGGAAACGATTTTATAGTCATAATTATAATTTATTATTTATGCGATACTGGGTAGTTATAAAACATTATATATTTTATAAGATATTGATCTTTAATACTGAGTTTTTATGAGAAATAAGTGAGATCATTAAAACTTTTTAATTTACAATACTGTTGCGACGGTCTAATGACGTGTAGTATCGGACAGAGTAGAATAGATCGCCCTCATTTCTTACCACAGTGTCATGAATGGCGACTAAGGTAAGTTGACCCGCCGTGTTGTATCCGGCTGAGTAGAATAGACCACCCTTATTTCTTGTCGAGGTGTCGTATTTATTTATTTATTTATAAAGCGACAAAGGTAAGTTAACGTCAGGCAGTCGGCCGGTCGTAAAATACCTAGCCAAATTACATCATAACATGGTTTATAACATTTTGTGATAACCCCACTTAGAGTGGGAGAAGAACAGGAAAATAATGATGCTCTTGTTTGTTTGTTGTTGATGTCTCATACATTAGTTGTCAATTTATCGCAAACAAAAGAATTAGCAGCAGTATTTTATTCTACAGTTGGTTTTTAGAACTTGAAGACGTATGTATAGTTTTTATCCAAATTTCAGTTTTGCTAAAAACGTGACTTAAGCCTGTTTGAGTCTATATTATATACATACCAAAGGGCGCCTAAATTCTCGAGTACTGTTTATTTGAAATCATTTGCTCCTCTTACAATGTTTAACACAAAAAAGTATACGAACCGGGACATAAATAAACATTGATTACAACGAATTTCTGAAAATATCTGACACGCCGAACGCGCTTGTCCAATATTTTACGAAAACTCCGCCCCCACTTCTTTGTGTTATTTACGAACAACAAACAGAAACTTGTTTGTTTGTGGGTCATTGACTGAATTAGATATATGTGCTGTAAACACCCCAATAATTTGTAATCGCTAAATAAATCTATATCCATATAATTTATTGGTACTAACGAAAATTTATGCGGTAATTAATAAAAAGTATGATGATTGTTTGGGAAAATTGAATGAAAAATAAGTGGAAAGTAAAAACTTGAGCGTTAGTCAGATGGGATATTATCGTTGGAGACACTTACAACGATATCGTAGTAGATTGAAGTGAAATCGCCATATCCGAAGAATAACGTTACATGTTCTATGTATAAGCATAGGAAATGTGACTTTACTCTACGGATAGGATAAAATGGGCATTCGTGAACCTCAGCACTAAGGGCCTGTTTCACAAGTTACTGATAAAGTGTCGGATAGTTTACCGACAATTAAACTAAGTAGCAGATAAATGTATCTAAAAAAGAGACTAAGAAGTGAAAATTTTGAAAAAGATAAAATCGCGGCCATTATAAAATAGGTATTTGCTATCCAGCAGATATATAAAATAACAGCCACATGATCTACCTGATAACTTATTAGGGACCACAGTAGATCACCCTCACTTTATACCGAAATGTCGTAAATGGCGACTAAGATAAATTAACGTCATGCAGGCGGCCTGTCGTAAAATACCTAGCCTAATAATTTAACAACACGTTTATAACATGTTGTGCCACCACTTGGAGTGGGATAAGGGCAGGAGGATAATGATGGTATAAACCTTATATATAAGCTTTAATTAAACTAAATTTCATTAATATTACTCCAGCGGATTTGCTGTAAAAGCGTAATAGACATACAGACAGACTTTTGCAATCAAAATATCAATATAGATATTAATATCTATCTATATTAATATCTATATCTTCTCCTGCCCTTATCCCACTGTAATTCGGGTCGGCACAGCAGTCAAATGATTTGGCTGCGTTTTTACGACCGGCCGCCTGCCTGACGTCAACTTACCTTAGTCGTATTTTACAACTCCTCGGTAAGAAGGAGGGTGGCCTATTTTACTAAACCGGATACAACACGGTGAATCAACTTATCTTAGTCGCCTTTTACGACACCTCGGTAAGACATGAGGGTGGTCTATTCTACTCAGCCGGATACCACACGGCTTGTCGACTTACCTTAGTCGCCTTTCACGACACCTCGGTAAGAAATTAGAGTGGTACTATTCTACTTACCCGGATACCACACGGCTAATATTAAAATTTATCCAACTATCGTAAAATAAATTTCGTCATCTATCAGCTACAAATTTATTCGTAAATCTGTGTTATTCGTTTAAATACTGATTATATAGTAAATTATTGGTTAGATGTTAGATGACAAATATCTAGAGATAACGAAACGTTATCATTAACTGTACAGAATGCTAGTTAGTTAAACTAACGGCTTGATACAATTTTATTAGCGAATGTATAATTTGTTTTACTTAATCTGATATTGGTTAAGAAACTTAATGTTTACTTTACCCTAAGGAAACAAATATCCTACAAAAGATATTGGTATATCTTAGCTACAAACTATCCTATCCTACTTCCTACTAATATTTATAAATCCTATTAATATTATAAAAACGAAAGTTTGTGAGCATGGATGTTTGTTTGTTACTCTTTCACGGCGAATCCGCTGAACTAATATCAATGAAATTTGGCACAATTATTCCTTATACATCGAGGTAACTTATATTCTATAGAAATCATGTTAATTCTACAGAAATAGTATGACATTGAAATGCGCCATCTATTATGAACCTATCACGCAACAACAGACTAGTAGTCCATAGAGGAATTGACAATCTTAAAAAGTTCTTCTTATCCTCCTGAATATAGGTCACATTAAAGGAATTCTACTCTAAGACGGAGTGTTTTTATGGATCCTGTTGCCAACTTCTTTAAGGTGGTCTTTCCACATTGTTAGCGGTCATACGGAACACTATTTTAACAACACAGGAAACAGGCAAATAAAATGTATATAATGAATAGATATTTGAACGATTAAATTACAAAGTCGCGCGAACAACTAGAATATGTGATATAAATACAAGTACCAAAATAACTGGCCTTATAAACAATTTTGTGAATATAAAATAGTAGTAATAAGCAGGTGACATAGTTCAAAGAACTTTGGGATAGGCATTGGTTAACGATGATCAGGAGATTCTTAGATTATCCTCCTGCAGTTATCCCTCTGTAAGCGGGGTCTGCACAAAATGTTATAAACATGTTGTCACATGTTTTGGCTACGTATTTTACAACCGGCCGCCTGGCTGACGTCAACTTAACTTAGTTATATTTTACGACACCTCGGTAAGAAAGAGGGTGGTCTATTCTACTCAATTGGATACCACACGGTGGATTGACTTACCTTAGTCGCCATTTACAACACCTCGGTAAGAAAGAGGATGTTCTATTCTACTCAACCACACGGTAAGATCAGAAGATTCCTAGTTAGTAGAAATTTTACCGCAGAGAGTCCACATAAACCTCACAAGAAATCCTGGTGTAAAATCTCACAATGAGATCAAAGCTATTTATGTTAATGTTGTCATAATATAATTTGACTGAGTATCTATACTAATACATAAAGCTGAAGAGTTTTTTTTTTAATTGTTTTAATCTCAGGAACTACTGGACCGACCGATATCAAAAGACTATATTACGGTTTTAATCTTTCCACGCGGACGGAGTCGCTAGCTATTGCTAGTAAATACATAAAGCAATAATCAGTCACAAAATTATTTTTAAATACTATTCAAATAAAGCCTAGTCACGATTTGCTTTTCAAATAGATAATAACTCCGAAGCGCCGTATAGCCGATCAAAATGTTTACCAGCGACATTCCCGTGTCACAGAATTTCACATAAACGTGTCAGTTTTGCATACAGACAAACGAACAATCGCCTGATAAGATAACTGTGACAAATAATACGCCAATTAAATGTTTTCAAAGACGTCTGCGACACAAAATTTGTGGCTTTAGAAAAAAACAGTTTTAGGTCAATATCTCGGTAAACTTGTTTGGGTCATGTTTCATAAGCAAATGAAATTTGATACGACTTGCATTCGAGATGGTAAAGCCCTTTTACGTAATACGTAATTTAAAAACAAAAAGATTAATATAGCAATCAGGAATATTTATATTTTAGGAATTTGAACTTGAGAGCTATTGTATGCAATCATTATTATGGTCTTGGTGGAAATACACTAAGTTATGCATATACGTGACTACAATTGACAAAAGCAAGCCCTTTTTGAATATATTATAATATCGGATCTCCAACAGAATTACATATTATGTAATCCAACAAATATTCTTTATAGTCTCAAATTCATTATGTAAAATTATAGAAGATCACATCATTCTTAAGCTGTGGTAGCCCAGCGGTAACACCGTGCGACTCTTTCGAGGAGGGCACGGGTTTAAACCCGGGCAGACACCAATGAGTTTTTCGTTAAAACTTATGTGTCTAATTGATAATTGACATTTGTCACACGCTTTTCGGCGAAGAAAAACATCGTGAGGAAACCTGCATATCTCTAGAGAATTCTGGAAATATGTGTAACCAATCCGCATTGGGGCAGCGTGGTAGGTCTTAGCTCCGAACGGCGAGAAGAGGCCTATTCTCAGCAGTGGGATAGTAACAGGTCGCTACTTACTTACTTACTTCATCATTCTTAATTACAATATAATAAAAATAAAAACCTAAAAATAAATAGAATACTGAAAACATAAAAAATAACATTATGGTTCAAATATTCTAATAATTTAAGCTTAATTTATTTTTGTTTGCAATTACGTTGATCTCAAAACTCCACTTATTATTTTTATTCTATCGCACACATGTAATGTGTACCCTAAGTTTTTAGTCTGTGACAATAATATAATGTATTCTTTCTGAGGTAACTGGTATATCATGTTTCTCGTCCACAATGGAGGAATTCTTAATAAGAGCCAAGACAAATATTAAAAATACATACTTATGCTCCTACTTGTTACAGCAGACAAATGTTTACATACTAAGATACTGGTTCCGAATGTGTATTAAGTTTATCGCAAATAATCTTAAGGAGATCCGGCGGAAAGCCAAAGTCGATGGCGTGACACGGCAGTTTGTTTCTTGTAGAACCGCTTCAGTGATTTGTGAACTACGAGTAAAATGCAAAAGTTAGTTAAATTATTTGCTATAATCCGCGTTTGTTAAGAAAATCTATGTAATGCTAAGAGTAGGATGCAAAACCGTTCTCATACCTTATAAACGCAGGATTAGTTACCATACGATCACAAAACATCAACACCAAGAGCTTACTGCACAAGCACTACACACATTCACTACAACAATCTCAACCATCGTTTCTGATCCCGTAACCTAAGTTAACTAACCATCGTCAGAAGATAGGCTCCACGACAATTTTTTTATTATTCGACGCTTATAGCTTACTGACATAGATATAATATGCCATACGAATAAAAAATCACTTTATGTATTTAAATTCTCAAAATTACAGACAACTATATAATGCTTATCTAATAGATTGTTAACAACACAATTAAGTGTATTTAATATTGCTGGTCTCAATTTAATAAAGTTTGTTTATTTATTCAGATTTACGTAAAAGCTAAAATACCTTAATAATATTGTAAAAGTAAAAGTGTAAATATTGACATTCCGTTGTGACCGTGGACCAACAGGTGGTTATAATAGGCCAATTCATTATAATTATTATTAAACTTACAAACTTTACCGTAAATTATTACAATTTTACATAATATTATGCATGAATTGTCAAAGGCACGCGTGCGCATTCCATAGACAAACGGTCATGATTTGTTTGTACCGTACCATAAACAAAACGGTTCATTTAGAACAAGATTATGACTTCACATTCTTACAACGTAATATTGCTCTAATTGTTCGTGATCTATATCTGATTAGTTTTATGTAATCGGATACCATCATTTTAGATGGTTTAATAACTTGTCTTATAGCATATTTCTGATTTTGACAAGAGTATGATATGTTACCGTGTGGTATCCGGCTGAGTAGAATAGACCATTCTAGTTTCTTACCGAGGTGTCCTAAAGGCGATTAAGGGAGGTCATGTCATGGTATCCAGTTGAGTAGAATATTCAAATTCAAACTAAAAATATTCATTATTCACATAAACTTGTGAACAAGTGATTTTGAATCGTCAACTCTACTGCTGGTTCGGAAAGCTGTTCGTACCGAGAAGTGCACGCAAAAAACTCGGTGGTTGCTCTTTTTAAAAATATAATTCTTAACACTATTTACATCAAGTCGTTACTGACTTGTATAGTTTCAAAGAGAGCTATATCCACACATTCTTATCTTCTAAGTAATCTTCAAGAGTATAGTAGGCTTTCTGTAACAGCCTCTTTTTAACAGTGTTTTTAAACTGCTGAAATAGACCCTCTTTCTTGCCGAGGTGAAGTAAAATACGACTAAGGTAAGTTGACGTCACGCAGGCGGTCGTAAAATACGAAGCCAAATCATGTGGCAATTCCCGTATTGTTACATTCATTTGGACCATATCACGATATCGCTCATTTTTCTTTGTTAAGTTCGACGTTTCACTAGAGCTGCAGCCAATTGCAATTTAAAAAATTCGCAGTCTAATTTCAATCATAACATTTTAGCCTGTGGCCTAGATTACAGTACGAATCTAGATTCATGTCAATTATGATAGACAGAACTCTTGATAGGAATAATAATCACTATGAGATTTTGCACCCCCACTTGATTGACATTCAATTAATCTGCTAAGTGATTCGCTCACTTCAAATGCATTCAATTAAAATGTTGATTATATCATTCTGGCGACTGTTTATTTATTTTTATACATATAGTAAGACAAGAGAAAGAAAAAGTAAAAAAAGTACATGTATCAAGGCGGACTTATCCCTAAAAGGGGTATCTTCCAGTAAATCTTTGAGTAAAAGAAGGAAAAGGACAAAAATTGTAGAAGAAAGAAAAAATGGGTAATATAGAGTGAAAGAAAAAGTTAATATAAATTTAACTATTTAATCTATTAATTAGTTAAATTATTATTTAGCTAGGCGTTAGTATGATTATTTATTTAGCATTATTCATAAGCTATTTGAGATTTTTATATCCTTTTCTTTTAATTATCAACTTCAGACATTCACAGGACATAGGTATGGTTAAAGCACTATACGGAAAAGGGACGCTTTGAATCCCGCAATTTCTTTCTTTTTGAGGTTACACTTATCCATTCTATACGACGCATGTCCCTAGATTTACTGGAATTCTCTAGAGATGAGATGTTTACCTTCAAATTGTCATAAGTTATTATTGTATAGAAAATGTAAAATTTATTACAGTTTACACTTAATTTATATATTCCAAATCTTTTATATTAAAAGAGCTCTGTTTCGAATGTTGTTTATCTACCATACTCCCAAGCATTAGAATATATTGGTTGTATGACGACAAAAATATGATAATGATATATAAATAAATAAAGATATATGGGACACTTACACACACTGTCGTCTGTCCCCAAAGTAAGTAATTTAATACTTGTGTTATGGGTGACAGACAACTGGTAAATATACTTAAATAATTTTACTTATATAATACATTTATTTATATAGTTTTCTCATACTTAGATTCTAATATTAAAAATATAATGTCATCGTACATGTTTAAGTTGCATGCTGTGTCTGCCTATAAATGGCATTAGGTGTAAACTTATAAACCCTAAGCTGTGTTTATTTAAATTTTTAAATTACATTTAATTCTGTTGGCGGACCTAATAAAAATAAATAAATAAATACATACTTAAATACAAATATACATCCAGTCGAAGAACCAACAATTTTCGTTAGAAAATTTTGGTCCTTGGTGGGGAATCGAACCCACGATCCGCGGAGCTGAAGGCAGGGTCAACTGCGCCAACGAGCCAGACAAAAATTTCAATTAAAATAATTAAAAATTATGATATTAAATTTTTGTTCCAGCACATGTATACACTCAGCTAAATGATCCTAGACAAAACTATATACAGATAAATGATGCATTTAAAACGTTCGCATAGATCAACGATGATCCCATACATCGGCGCCGAACGCAAAGTGTTAACGCATTGACCGAACCATTTGAATCATGCCAACATGCGGCGTTACTTAACATTCCTATCCGATTCACATAATTACTGAAATAAATCATCTGATGTGCGCGCTATTATTAAATATTCTCTAGGATTAAACGGTGCATGCGCGTCGATGTTATAAATAGATTTATAATAACTACATAGAATTAGTTTTGATATTATACTGGAATCACTAACTTCACGCCGTGTCGTATCCGGCTGAATAGAATAGTACCACCCTCATTTCTTACCGAGGTGTCGTAAAAGGCGACTAAGGTAAGTCGACCCGCCGTGTGGTATCCCGCTGAGTAGAATAGGATACCCTCGTTGTCTACGCTACGTTGTATGGCTACGTATTTTGCGAACAGCCGCCTGCCTGACGTCAACTTACCTTAGTCGCCTTTTACAACACCTCGGTAAGAAATAAGGTTGGTCTATTCTACTCAGTCGGATACCACACGGCGGGTCGACTTACCTTAGTCCCCTTTTACCACACCTCGTCAAATGAGGGTCGTCTATTATACTCAGCTGGATACCACACAGCATAAAATAATTATTCAAACTATTTTATTAATATTGAAATCGAAATTAATCTGTATTAGCTAACGTGTACGCCTATTTTCATAAAACATTGTTTTTGTTAGCGCTTTATTAAAAAAATATGTATATTTATTGACCATACAGATTGCTATATGATCCCATAAATATTCAAATATTTTAAAGCGTACATTAAAATGGTCGAAAAGAGCTGCTCTGCTAATAAATTTAACATTATTAACTAATAAAATTTATATAAAGCGTCCTCGAACGTATTAACACCGTCTACAAAATTCGCTGATAAATATATCCGTCTAGCAAACAGATCGTTAAACGCATTTGTGAGGCGACCTCTGTGAAGAAAAATGCGCCGTACGGACCGTGAATCGAGATAAGCTCTAAACAAATTTGTTAGGCGCCAGTAAATTCGGTAAATTCGTTAACTATTCACAACCAAGGTCGCGAGTTCAACGCGCTGAATAGGGCATGCTCCTAAACCGAGAGGTCTCGTACGGAGGTCGCTTAGTAACAACTTATGACGAGCAAATATAAATGTTAAATCGTTTGGCAAAGTGTAACCACTTTGAATGAATGAACTATACTGTTACACACTGTACACCACAAAAATATACACAGAAATCAGTGTGTCACAAAATTTTTCATGAATTGAATTGTTTAATAGGTAACATAAAAGTAAGTATTGTGTTTTAACTATAAGAGATAGATACATAGTATCGCTGACTTTCTTGTAGTCTTTTATAGATCTACAATTTTATAGTGCATTACTTTAGTATATCTTTGTCGGTTTACGCTACGCACGCGACTAAAGCTCCCAGCAAACTTTTTTAACAACTGCCCGATCTCATCAACACAATTTACATAAAACCGTAATGTACTATTAACCTAACCTTCCAAAAGAATTGCACTACTGTTTAGTAAAAATCGTACGAAAATCGGTTCAGTAGATTATGAGAAAATCGATCACATACAGAAATACAGGTTTTACGGACTTAGTTTTATAATAAGTTATGTACAACCTGGCTTAAGCTGTGATATCCAGTACTAAGACCGTGCGACTCTTTCGAGGGGTCATGGTTCAAATCTCGAGCAGGCGCCATTTCATATAATTTCTATCGTTACACTTTAAATTTATAAATAATAAAATAATTAAATAAATAAACCATTAGAGATTGATATTTGATATTTATTACGTAGTTCTGACGTTATGTGTACAAACTCATGTAATCACGTTTAACAATAGAAAGGGAAATTTGAAGTGATAACCGGAAAAATAAGTTATCTTTTATGCACGAATATCGCTAGTATTTTAATGTCAATAAATGTACTTATCGTTATTTATTTTTGGCGATATTTCTATATTTTTTCAATATTTTCGTCTGAAAGAACATTAGTAATACCTAATAATGGCATCTTACCAAAATCTCAAATGTCTCAATTTAACAGTTTTTACGAGGAATAACTGGCGTCTGACATTTATGCAACTTGTTAAAATCTAAGATGAACCAACGATATGAAAGATGATTGAAAATATAACTAATTTTTGGAAAAAATGTACGTTTAGGTATAGTTTACTGTCAAATGTTTATAAAGTTTCACTTGATCTTCAAGCATTGACAGAATGTAATGTAACCTACTAACGTAAATAAATCGGAAAAGGATCCTGCTAAGACAGGTCTTATTTTCTGCACTAATGCTTATCTCAACTAGGCTAACCTAATCACTAATATTTCTAATAATATTTTAACCTCTGTACGCCGTGTGATATACGGCTGAATAGAATAGTTTCACCCTCATTTCTTACTGAGGTGTCGTAAACGGCAACTAAGGTAAGTTGACCCGCCGTGTGGTATCCGGCTGAGTAGAATTGACCACCCTCTTTCTTACCGAGGTGTCGTAAAATACGACTAAGGTAAGTTGACGTCAGACAGGCGGCCGGTCGTAAAAACGAGGCCAAGTAATGTGACTGCATGTTTATAACATATAATGCCGACCCAACTTAGAGTGGGATAAGGGCAGGAGGATGATGAAAGCAAAAATTTTGTAACCAAACATGGGTGCATTTGTATGTATAGAAACATTATTTAAAGTCAGCTTTAATAAATTATACAGTGTCACTTCCAGTAACAATGTATTGTTGGTAACTGCCGTGAAAATGGTCGAATTACGTTACCTACGTGACATGATTTATGATGCGGCCAACTGTCATTCTGTTGATCTTTTTATGGTAAATCTTTACTTTGTGATACCGCGACAATGACTTTACGCAACGCACTTTGACTTCAATAAACATTGATGAAACATGTACACTGTTACCCAGTTTGGGCCTCGGTATCATTTATTTTTATGTCAAACGAAATTTTTAGTGATCCGCGCCAAAATTAATAAGACAGTATAGACGCCTTGACAACAGAACAGTGAGATTTAGTGACACTTATAAGGATTTCGGCAGTTATATCGCGGGCAAACTCTAATAACTTTCCTACAAAAAGTTATGACTTTAATTGTGTATGTCAAGTTAAAGCATTTAACAGAATTTCATGTCCCTACTGTTAATCTTTGAGGAGTTCCCTCGTCTGGATCCAATCTTGGCAGTAAAATCAGGTCATGCTTATCATAAACATGCATTTTCATTGGGACTGGACCATTATGTAAAATTTTAGCTCAATCGGACACCGGCAGTGGGTCAAATTTGACTTGCAAGATTCCAACTTCACATACATTACAAGTTATATAAAAGCTTTAAATAAAAATAACGTGTTTTATCGGACCAGAGCTTACACCAATAACTAAGCTTTAATTGTTAATGACTGCGATTGAGTCCTTTTTTATTTTATATACAGCTATCATGTTTAATCTATATTCGTAAAAAAAAGCTGAGTAGTATAGATCACCCTCATTTCTTACGGAGGTGTTGTAAAAGGTGACTAATGTAAATAGATCCGCCATGTGTATCCAGCTAATAGAATTGACCACTCTTATTTCTTACTGTGGTGTCGTAAAAGGCGACTAAGGTAAGTTGACGTCTTCAGGCCGATCGTAATATAAATATCCAAATCATGAACATGTGTAATACATGTTGTGCCAACCCCACTTAGAGTGGTATAAGGACAGAAGAATGACGGCATTTGTAAAAAATGCACGAGTTTATGAAAATTTTAATTTAATCGTTATTTTTCATATTAAAAAAACACCGGTGCAATAATTTACATTTGCGTAAATATTTTTAAAAAAGACTGCGAATACAGTACACAATTTATAAACTACCGACGTAATTTGCCGTAGCTCGGAATGCAGCGTGTAAACAATTTTATCAGCTTACAGGAATTGCATAATGTGCGTGAAATATTCGCAAATTTAAACACTCCATACACCTATCTAATTATTGTGTAAACACGATCTTAAGCGATAAGTCGCATTGTTTTACGCGTTCTCAAAAATATATTCTGCACGTAATTGTGAGTTTATTTAATTACGCTAGCATTCGTGAACACTTCAATATATTTTATACGTACATGAGACTTAAAAAATACACTGAAATGTTTGAGTGTATACTACATTTTCTGTTCCCGAAAGAGTAAATGTTTTTGATACTTTGTGCTGCCTTGAACGCCGCGTGGTAGACCACCTTTATTTCTTACCGAGGTGTCGTAAAAGGCGACTAAGGTAAGTTAACCCATTGTGTGGTATGCGGTTGAGTAGAATAGACCACCCTTATTTCTTAACGAGGTGTCGTAAAAGGCGACTAAGGTGAGTTGACGTCAGGCAGGCGGTCGTAAAATGCGTAGTTAAATCATGTGACAACATGTTTATAACATGTTGTGCCGACCCCACTTAGGTTGGGATAAGGGCAGGAGAATGACGACTTTAACAGTTCGTTTAACAGCTGGCGGGTCAACTTACCGTAGTCGCCTTTTACGACAAGTCGGTAAGAAATGAGGGTTGTCTATTCTACTCAGCGCGATACCGAACGGCAGGTTTCAATAACAGGAACAAATTGGTTTTCAATTACGCTCTAAGTATACAATTTACACCCACAATACATTTGCGGTTCATGATGTATCATCCTTACTAATGCACAGCTGGAGAATACTTTAGATAATACAATACTATAGAAAAAAATTTGCCTATGTTTTAGTAAAACATAAATTAGTCGATAAATTTTTCCTCTAAAAGTATTGGAAACAAGCTGTGATGGCCCAGCGGTGCGACCGTGTGAATCTCTAGAGACGATCACGGGTTCAAACCCGGGCAGACACCAATGAGTTTTTCTCTTAAAAACTTATGTGTCTAATTGATAATTGCAATTTATCACACGCTTTTCGGTGAAGGAAAACATCGTGAGGAAACCTGCATATCTGTAGAGAATTCTGAAGGTATGTGTAACCTACCAATCCGCATTGGAGCAGCGTGGTAGGTCTTAGCTCCAATCCTTCTCTCCAAAAATGGAGAGAAGAGGTCTATTCTCAGCAGTGGGATAGTAACAGGCCGCTACTTACTTATTGGAAACAAAAATATGTCCTGTTTGTAACTGTTGCTAACTAGCGAGATTATGAAATACGTATTATTAAATATATATTACGAAACTAATCATCATCTTCCTGCCCTTATCCCACTTTAAGTGGGGTTGGCACAACACGTTATAAACATGCTGTCACATGATTTGGCTGCGTTTTTACGACCGGCCGCCTGCCTGACGTCGACTTATCTCAGTCGAATTTTACGACATCTCATTAAGAAAGAGGGTGGTCTATTCTACTAAACCGGATACCACACGGTGGGTCAACTTACCTTAGTCGCCTTATACGACACCTCGGTAAGAAATGAGGTTGGTCTATTGTACTCAGCCGAATACTACACGGCGGGTCAACTTACCTTAGTCGCCTTTTACGACACCTCCGTAAGAAATAATGGGCGGTCTATTCTACTCAGCCTTACTTTACTTACCTTAATCGCTTACATGTATTCAATAAATGTAGGTAGTAAATGTTTACTTAAATCTATGACTATGCGGCATATAAAAAACATTTTTACAAAACTCTCAAACGAAAGCATAACTATTTGTAACACATAAAGAACTCGTATAAATTAGTTTTTGCTTACGCACTCAATGTTTCGTTTACATTCACAAATCACAATACATTTGCGATACAGGATGATAAATTCGTCGATTATCGTCTATACTAATGCACAGCTGGACAGTATTCCGCAATCGAACATAAGCATTAACATATCAATGGTAATCTCGAAGGGCATCGTTGTTTACCTTTGCCGTCAACTTCGTCTACCCTTTGCCGTATTCTCCACCTATTCTATAATAAATATATGGAACACTTACACACACGGTCGTCCGTCCCCAAAGTAACTTAATACTTGTGTTATAGGTGACAGACAACTGGTGAATATATACTTATATATTTTTTAAATACATACTTAAATACAAATATACACCTAGACTCGAAGACCAACAAATTCATTTATAGAAAATGTTAGCCCTCGACGGGAATCGAACCCGCGACCCGCGGAACTGAAGACAGGGTCATTGCCCACTGCGCCAACGGACCAGTTTAGTAATATTGTAACAGACTGTTTCTGACTATAATGCAACGAGGGAAGAGATTTTTTTGCAATTTAATTTGAATATTTTACTATTATAGACTAAGCTATAATTATATATTTAATCTTCATGAGTTATGCTTGTATATATCTTGTACAAAATCTGAATTTCGAAAACGGCTTCAATGATTTTCATGAAACTTTGTACGTAAGAGGATTTAGGGACAATAAATCGATCTAGCTAGATTTTATTTAAAAAAAATGTCGTTTTATTCCTGTTTTCAGGCATTAAAAACTTCTAAAATGTAAATTGAATACAAAGGCTAAATTTGCTGTCATTTGTAAAGTTGTTGTTGTTGTAGCTCAGTTGGGAACGGGTGGACTATAGAAGTGAAAATAATCAAGTCCCAAATACCAGCCCTTTTTTATTTTATTTATTGCATTTCTTATATAACTTTTAATAATTAAATTAATATTAATACTGATGCTATAATAATAATATAATATAATAGTATAATATATAGATTGAATATAGACTAGTCCCAAGTCTACCGGATCGAAGGTGACTTGAACTTCGAAAAAAAGTCCTCTAGAGAGGAAATTGCTGATAAGGTAAACGAAAGACGACGACAGACAGACAGAACGACAAAATTGGCGCAAAAGAGTAAGCAGACCTAACCCCAAAACAATCGGAACAGAAATAGATAAAGAAAGAGATTTTGCTATAACAGAATATAGAAATAGGTCGTGGTGAGATAAGATTTTATTTTGTTATACAAGTAATATAGTTTAAATTCCTGCTGAATTTGCGTTTTAAAATATTTTGACAATTATTAGTCAGACAAGAAAGTAGGTTTATTTATTTAATTGCATTATATAAGACATGATCACCTTGGATTTGACCTGCTTGTATAATATTCATTACTTATTCATTATATATTTCTCGAATTAATGGGAACATTAAACAAAAAGTTTTGTCAACTTTTAGAAATTCGAATACTTTGTTCATTCTCTTACATATCACAGTTACGACATAGGTCTATTATTTAACGAATTGTTTACAAGTAAATTTATGTTCCGTATAAATTATATGGAAAGTTCATTGGTTACGCATCACGGTGTTTTCTATTTACATTTATGGTAAATTTTTAATTGACGTTATTTTCATCGGTTACTAAGAAAAGGCGCGCATTATGTTTGGAATCACAGCTTTATGATTTTGATTATATAGCTAAATTGATAGTTGCGACCCACTCTTCAATATGTTTGTATAATAATTTTAAGATTGAAAGATTTGGATTTTAAAAACACTGTTAAAAAGCCTGATATAGAAAGCCTACTTACTATACTGTTGAGGGTTACTTAGATGAGAAGAATGTGTGGATATAGCTCCATTCGAACCTGTACAAGACAGGAATGATTAAATGTAACTAGTATTAAGAATTATTAAAAGAGCAACCGTCTAATTTGTTGCTAGCTCTTCTCGGTAGGAACAGCTTTCCGAACTAACAGTAGAGTTGACGATTCAAAAGCACTTGTTTACAAGTTTATTTGAATAAAGAATATTATAAATTTGAATACCTATTTGAAACCTATCCAAGGTTAAATTTTGGATATACTCTCTGTATATCAGTCAAAAACATAGGCACAATATATTAAATGGAGGAAAAAAAAGGACACAAATAACAATTTTCTTAAGGTCATCATTATCTATTGAAAATTATGAATCACTTGCGGAACGGTTATGAAGACGTTATATTGAACCCATGTTAAAATACTTTTGACACGCCATAAATAAGCGAATAATAAACTATAAACAGTCTAACCAAAATCAACATATGCATGAATAGTTATTGTATAGAACCGGCTATACTCACGTCTTATTCTATCGGGTTAGCCCGACTAGTTTCGAACCCATCCGGGGCACTTATACATGAGCTCTTTACACGACGTTATCGCGACGGGAACTGCGTCCAGCAGCTCGCCCGATAGAATAAGACGTGAGTATAGCCGGTTCTATACAACAACTATGAATACTACTCACGATAGTTTAAATTTAAAAATATGCATGAATGTTTATTTGTGTCAGCACTCATTAAATTCGACATTGATTCCAAAAAAAATTATATCGATTACATTTGAAATTGGTTTTACATTTATTCATCACTTACCATTAGGCGAGATCATGGTCAAATGTAAATCTGTCATCGATAAAAAATTCCAAACATGCAAATATCAAACAACTTTCAAAGTTTTGCCGGGCGTATTCAAGCATTTTCTAACTTTGTTTTATTTATACGAATCAATTAGAGAATAGCCCACATTATCATCGACCATCCATTTGCCGGTAGTGGATTGGCTAACTACACCTGTCTGTCAAATTGCAGTTATCTGTAAGGCTTTATCGTGCATTAACCTACTGTGTTAAGGCTAGCATCCGTCTGCAAAGATATGTTTAATGTAATCGATTTAGTAATATCACGTTTGATTATTGTATTTAATATTTTAACGAATTTTTTTGTTTTACATCTTGGATAAGGAAACATTTTGATTTTACGGGCCTTATTTTCTGAGTAATACCTGTAAAACACATCTGATTTAGACATCGATCGCTGGCCTGTTTATCTTCTATAGTATCATGAACTTATAATACATGCCTAATATTTAAACTATCTATCCAAAATATATATGAAAACTCTGAGAAAAGCAATTATTTACATGTACCATCACTGTAGCATTTGAAATTTAAAGACATTTAATGAGTTCCATATGATCTGCGAGGTGGTATCGCCATCGTGTGGTATCCGGCTGAGTAGAATACATCACCCTCATTTCTTACCGGTGTGTCGTAAAAGGCGACTAAGGTAAGTAGATTCACCGTGTGGTATTACCGGTTAAGTAGAATAGACCACCCTCTTTCTTATCGAGGTGTCGTAAAATACGACTAAGATAAGTTGACGTCAGGCAGGCGGCCGGACGTAAAATACGTAGCCAAATCATGTGACAACATGTTTATAACATGTTGTGCCGACCCCACTTAGAGCGGGATAAGGGCAGAATAATGATGAAACTGATACAGTTTGTAAACTCAGAACTCTGACCTCTACATAATTATATATTTAAGCCACTTTTAGCGCATAGTTTATTTTTATTGGTCCAAAAACCTTAAATAAAGCCTCGCCTTAAGGGGAAAGTCTTGAATGTAATTACGTAAGAGAAAATCGTTAATGTAGGATATTGCCGCCACCTAGAAAGAGATTTCTATTTCTAAATTATACTACGAATTTTTGTCCTTCATAATATCTTTTTAGCATATCGTATTATAAATTACAGAATTTAGTGAGTTAGAAAGAAAATAAACACTTATTATCTGTCTCTAATTTATCTGTGATTAGACAAAGATGAGAATACGAGCTTCATCTTCCATCACCTATTATTTGTGGCAACACTCACTTGCCTATGACTATGCCTACGTCTGCCTATACTCTATGTATAATAACTCTATGGTTATTTTATTGTTAATATACAAAATGAGTAAAAAAATTTCAAATACTCAGCTTATGACTTGAACTAATTTTGCACTTATCTTTGTAATGATATTGTTGATATTACTGGCTCTAAAATTTAAAATATTTAATTGTACAATTTCATAGGTTATTCAATACCTAAATCATTAAATTTAATAGGTATTAAATACTCAGGAAGGTAAGTATTACATACCTAGGTAGGTAGGTATAACATACTTAGGTAGGTATTACATTCCTATTAAATTTATTGCCGTAAAAGTAATTTCCGCTTCATTGAATTGGAAATAATTAAAAAGTACAATAGGTACTTGTATTTCCATCCCGTCTACAGGAGTAATAAGTCAATTGACCTATATTTTGCATAACCGAAGTATGAAATGAAATTTCATTAAAAATGTACGAAAAAAACTTTTCTTTATGTTACATTTGATTTGGTTTATACGTTCGAATTATGTATGGGAATTTGTGAAATTCGTGAAAATGAAAGCCTATTTATTTTTATATAAGTACTCTATAAATTTTACCCATTTTATAGCGTTTTTTTACAACATTATTAAAATTCGTTAAAATTGTTAAACTGTGATGGACTTGTTTTTTTTTCTAATCATAGTGTACGGGTGGAATGTATACCACGTGACCTATCCTGTGCCACGCTTTAATATTCATTTTTGCGTCACGCTCGTAAATTGTAAGGTAGTAAGATGGCACGCCGCGCCGGGCGCAGTTCACACTGAGAACGCGCGACTCGCACACCGTGTGTCCACGACCGTACGCGGCGGGAAATTGGCGCGAAAATGCGGAACTGTCACTCTCGATTGACAGTTTAATTTCTTTTTCGTGCACTGTTCGAACTTAAGCAGGCAGCGAACGTGAAGTGATTATTTGCATGAGAATCATCTGTGGAAAACAAAGTAATTTTACCTACTAATACATTTATTTATTTGTCTATATAAAATAATTACTAAGACGGATTAATTAGTTATCATTTTAATTTTATTACAAGGAAAATTAGAATTTTGGTGATAAGTAAATTAAATGAGAAAAAGCAAATATAACAATGAAATAGTTTCACAAATATTGTTGGGTACATAATATGAAATTTCTTTTAACTAAAATATCTTAAAAGTTCCTATAGTATCTTGTAAAATTAAATTTTAACTAAATAGGAACCTTAAAATGAAATCAATATTTTTTTTTTGGTGTAAAACCGTAAAAGGCATTGAAATATTATATTATTCGTTTGTAGCTTGTTTGCGATAAAAATTACGTCGTTTCAGCAAAATAAAAGCGAAGGCGAATAAAGTTAGCCAATTAGCGTTCTGTCAAACATACGCTCTGAAGAAATATGTCTTAAGGCATGCCTCATGTGTTAAATATTTGTGTTTTGACACTAGTGAGACATTGGCTTAGTATATTATTTTTTTCTGTCAACAGTTCGTGATATATTACCTGCTGTTAAATAAAACCGCGTGAGTTTTAAATATTAAAATAAAAGTGTCATGTAGACCTAATTTCACCTTTCTCATATATTATGAAAAAAATAAGAATAATACTGTAATCTGTGAAATATTAATGTCGCGTGAAAATAGTATTTATTTACTTCTATAAATCTTATGTCGTTTAAATGTAATACTGATTTATTTTCAACTTACTATTGTTTTATTGCTTTGAATATATGTTAAATAAAATATAAATGTGTGAGAAAGTATCTAATGATATTCTGAATGATTAACGTTAGAAAACACTTTTTTTTCTTGTTATCGGTTTTCTTAGCCATTTTAAATAATTGGCACGAGAAATTCATATTAATATTTCCGTTTTTTTTCTTAACTGTTTTATTATTCGCCTATTTAAAAACCATTAGCGTGTAAGTTACGTTAGTAAGTCATTTAAATATATTTATAGAAGTAGGCGTTACTTTGCGGAGATCCATAATACAAAAGTAAAAATATTTTATTTTTTGCGATAATCCAAAACAAAATAATTTTACTATTAATTTTGTATTACATCATTTAATAAAACAAATCAAAACATGTTAATTTATTAAGTATTATTAATCAAAAATAAATGTAATAATATATATTACTTCCTTCGGTTCACTTTATATGTAAAACTTTGCGCACTTATGCTAAATTTGCAAATTTGAACTTTACGTCTAATTGCATTTATTTTTAAAAATAGTGGCCTGTTTATAGCCCACAGCTGGGCACAGGTCACCTCAGAGCTCAAATTGCAATGTTTTTCTTTTTCTTTATTATAAAGCGTGGGATGTATGCAAAATTATTATAGTAAATATTTTTTTATGTAAAAGAAAAGTCACTAACGTAGACAAATCGCTATGGGGAAGGAATCGTCATAATTAGAAAAATCTGTAAACGTTAGGTTCCTAAGATGTTAAAAGAGTAACGCATTGGAAAACGCAGTGGTAGTAAACCTATGAACAAAGTATCTCAGACGTCCGAAATAACAAAAGATGTCAAAAATGTGGTAAGTAGGCAGATCCCAAAGGCACGTTCGTTTTGCGTGGAGATTTTTTGAAGAGATCTCATATAAAGTAGCCGAAATATTTTTTTTTATTATTATATCAATTGTAGTGTGGTATCATGTGGGTGGGAAGTTGGACCCACCGTGTGACATCCGGCTGAGTAGAATAAACCTCCCTCATTTCTTACCGAGGTGTCGTAAAAGGCGACTAATATATGTTTACCCGCCGTGTGGTATCCGGCTAAGTAGAAAAGACCATACTCATTTTTTACTGAGCTGTCGTAAAAGTCGACTGCGGTAAATTGACCCGCCGTGTGATATCCGGCTGAGAAATGAATTTCGGTAAGAAATGAGGGTACTCTATAGAGCACCCTTTTTTCTTACCGAGGTTTCGTAAAAGTTAAGTTGACGTCAGACGGACGGGCGGTAGTAACGCCGAACGCAGTATAAGAGATAACTTGGTAAAATTTTTATTTAAATTGCATGAAAGCAAAAACCAACAGACTTATTTTCATTGCCATTACTAACTCTGTAGGTACAGACGATAAGCCATAACTACACCGATAAAACAAAATGGTTTTTCAGTCCCTAAACCGTCATAACAAAGACCATTACGTTTTTCATTAACAAAGGCGACTCTACAATTTCCGCAGTCGGCTTCTTCTTAAATCTTCACTTCCATTGTTGATTTGAATCATTTGCACTGGTTATTTAATAATAAGATGTTCCTTATTTGAAATTAGTTATATTACTAGAGGCTTATTAAATCGTGTAAAACAAAAACCCTTTGTTTGAATTTCGCGCGTAAATATAAAAAAGAGTTATTTCAGCTCCTTCATTTTTATTTCAGCTAGTAAGGGTTGATTAAAAATAATATAACTCTAATTTAGTAGTTTTGTAGTTATTAGATACAGTGATCGGTCCAAGTATTATCAATGGGAAAGTGTTACTTTGCGGAGATCCATAATACAAAAGTAATAATAAAATTATTTTGCTATAATCCGCGATCCGCGAATTCATCGCGGATTATAGCAAAATAATTTTATTATTACTTTTGTAATAGGAAAGTGGCTGAATGTTAATTACTTTATTTTATAATATACAGTACCTGTTTGACTGAGCCTTACTCGGTAATTTTTTACAAAAAAAAAGAAACTAAAAAAATAATTAGGTAGTTAGGGATCGATCCTTTGTATTTACATTTCTCGAGACTGCCCGTTTCCCCGAATAATCTACGCTGACTTGACAGTCTATGGCAAAAATAGTGTTTTATATGATATATGTAGTATTTTTTAGTGCCCAAAAACGATTGCAATTTTTTTACTAATAAAATAGCCAGATCGATTTTTCTCCCCCAAAAACATGCTGAAGTTTAGGAAAATCGTTGGAGCCGTTTCCGAAATTCCTATTTTATTATTAATAAAATTATTTTTACCTACTTTTAAATTTAAACTTAAATTTTAGCCTACTTAAGTTTTTGGGGTTGCATTATAAAAGTTTAAAAAACAGAACTCTACACAAATACTACACTACGACAATCTCAACGATAATTTCAGCCCGTAACTGAAGCATCGTCAGGAGATAGGCTCCACGACAAAGTCGCAAAGCTTTTATTTTCACCTATCATTGGTGAACTCTGGCGCTACCCCTTTTATTTTTACTCACACACCCACACACACACACAAACACACACACACACACACACATACACACGCACGCACACACGCACGCACGCACACAAATACACGGCAAGGTACTAACCTAAGATACGAGTTTTCCTAGTTTAGGGGCTTAGGACAAGAAGTGTATTGTTAATATTATTCCTGTATTGAAACTTAAATAAAAATATAAATAAATATGCATGTCATACTTTACACAATCCAACCATCTCTCTAACGGCCTCCCTCTAGTTAAATATTCCTGCCCTTATCCCACTCTAAGTAGGGTCGGCACAACATGTTATAAACATGCTGTCACATGATTAGGCTGCGTTTTTACGACCGGCCGCCTGCCTGACGTCAACTTACCTCAGTCGTATTTTACGACACCTCGGTAAGAAAGAGGGTGGTATATTCTACTAAACCGGATACCACGCGATGGGTCAACTTACCTTAGTCGCCTTTTACGACACCTCGGTAAGAAATGAGGTTGGTCTATTCTACTCAGCCGGATACTACACGGCGGGTCGACTTACCTTAGTCGCCTTTACGACACCTCGGTAAGAAATGAGGGTGGTACTATTCTATTCAGCCGGATACCATACGGCGTCTCTAGTAACATATTCATACACATTCATATTTAACGCTCGTTTAATCACATGATTTTCATTTAATTAAGTTGTGATGTTTAAGATAAATTTTATCTAAAGAGCCCTTTTCAAAGCAAAATAAGTTCCTGCCTCGTGTAACCTAGTTACGCCGTGATAAGAGAAATTAGGTAGATAAACTGATAACAGTTTTAACTACGATGACATTGGTCCATTCGACCTTGGTGTTGTTTTATTGTTATGTAATAATCTAATGGAATGGCTATCACGATAGATTGTGCACTTAAAGGTTTTTAACCAAGAGTTGGCCCATGCTTGGTGTTTTCAATACTAGTCCTTATAAAGTGGCTAAGCTTTATGTAAAAATAAAATTGAGGTCTATTGGTGCAAATATATGTATAATTCATTTTTAAATATTTGATATTTAAATGAGTTAATCTTGTATACATTTTTGGTATCTCGGAAACGGCTCCAACGATTTTCCTGAAATTCAGCATGTATGGGATTTTGAGGGAGAGAATCGATCTAGCTAGGATTAATTAAAAAAAATTTTTATTCGGGAAACGGGCAGTCTAGAAGAGAAGTAAATACCTAGAATCGATCGATGGGGATCGATCCCCAACTACCTAATTATTTTTTCTTTTTTTTGAAGTTTCTTTTTTTTATTTAAGGCTTGATCAACCAGGTCAAACATAATAGAGATTAACACATATAATTCTTTTCATAGCTGTCCAGAGATCCAGATGCTAAATCTAAAAAAAAAGTAAGTAACGGTCTGTTACTATCCCACTGCTGAAAAGCGTGTGATAAATTGCAATTATCAATTAGACACATAAGTTTTACCAGAAAATTCATTGGTGCCTGCCCGGGTTTGGACCTCCTCGAAAGAGGCGCACGGTGATACCGCTGGGCTACGACAGCTAAATCTAGCTTTTTTCTATTATAATTATATATTATTTTCATATTTGTTATATTATTTATTATATATTTAAGTACTTGGAGTTTTAGGTAGCGAATTTACACATAGGTAATGTCAGGCTGCTTTAACGTTTTATCTAACCGCGTCCCGCTAATCATAAGAGACGTATCACATGAAGCAATCGATAAAATAAACTTTAGATAGATCGTAGTATAAAAGATTTTGGTTATCGCTATAGAAATATCAACGTCATTCTTCTACCCTTATCCTACCCTAAGTGGGGTTGGCATAACATTTTATAAACATGTTATCACATGATTTAGCTAGGTATTTTACGGCCGCCTGTCTGACTTTAACTTACCTTAGTCGTATGTTACGATACCTTGGTAAGAAAAGGATGGCCTATTCTACATAGCCGGATACTACATGGCGCGTTAACTTACCTCAATTGCCTTTTACGACACCTCTATAAGAAATGAGGGTGGTCTATTCTACTCAGCCGAATACCACACGGCTTTACCGCTTAAGAAATATATTATTTATATTATTTCAAATTTGTGCTACGTAATTGTGTTAATTGGTTCATCACAGCGAGCTTGGTTTCATTTTACTTTTCCGTTATAAGCTTTATAAAAATTATTAAAAGATATAAATTTAAAGTTAAAATAATTTTCTTACTTAATACAAAAAAAAAATTATTAGTCAATCCCATTAATTTAATATCCATATCAAAGGATAAATTTTAAGTGATACGCCATTTTATAACGGGCGCCATTTTAGATTTACAATAACATCAAATACATAATATTCTATTGTTACCAAATCTTAAGTTATTTACTAAATTGAATTTAATTGGAATTAAACAAAAAACATAAGTATCCGTTATAAAATATGCAAAGTCCCAAAAGTTTTCAGTTTAGTGTGATACATCCCAACCACAGGATTTTATGTTTCATTGAAACAATATTCGTAGGTACGGAACTTTGATTGAACGCTGTCATTTCGATTTCTATAAAACGTACTGACAGACCACTATTTACCAGCTACCGATAAGATCTTATAGTCGAGATTTATGTGAGCAAAATCATTGATTATTAATGATAGGGTTGATATTTCAAGCTAAGAAGGTACTATAAAATCAACTATAATTGGCGTATATTGCGCAAAACTTTTCTATATATTTTATTGTTTTTTGATATATTGCAATAAACAAAGTTTTATCGGTTCTAGAATGAAAGGGACACTTTGCTAAACAATAATCAAAAGTGAAGCAAAAAAAAGTTGATAGATTTTTCTATTTTGAATAGTATATACTTTGTCATGTTTGTAAATTTTATTATGACGAGGAAACCTAAATTTAAACTTAGAGCTAGCATTGAAAGGAAAAATATACATGTAACAATAAAATTCAATAGTTTTGAGAATATAACCCACAATAAAATACTCGTATTTGTCATAAAAGAAAGAATAGTAAACACGCCTACTAACATATACCGGTTCTTAGTATTTATCTTGGTCTATTAAAGATATAATCTTTTTACGATTTTAAATGTAAGGTTATTTCTCAATATTAGCATACAATATTATATTGGTGTAGGCTAATATTGATTGAAATGTTGTAAAAAACATCATGAGTTTTTGGATTAAAAAACTTGTCTGTGTTTAACTGACAACTGTGTCTAATTGACAATAGCAATTTATCACACGCTTTTCGGTGAAGCAAACGATCGTGAGGAAACCTGTAGAGAAACATGTCTGTAGAGAATTCCGTGGATATTCGTAACCAACCAATCAGCATAGGAGCAGCGTGGTAGGTTTTAGCTTCAATCCTTCTCTCCAAAAACGAAGAGAGGAGGCCTATGCCTAGCAGTGGGATAATAATAAGCCGTTACTTTACATAACTTTAAAGGCATAAACTATAAATTTTTCTTCCTCTGCATTTTAAGATTTACACCAAACAACAACTGATAATAGATAGTACCGTATCTCCAAATCGAAATTACAACATAAAAAGATAGTGCGATAATATAGGGCAATTACAAAATATAATAAATATTGCGAACGTGGCTGTGTGCGTAACCGTACCCTCCTCTAGCAAAACAGTTTGCTTGCCCTGAATTTGTGAAAAGGGACCGAATTTTATCTCTTTATGTCAATTTTGCGGCTACTGCGTTCAGCATAATGAATGGTGTAAATCCCCGTTTATTTTAAGCCGGGGACCGGTTTGCGGGAATGTCAGAACTATAAATCTTATTGACTAATGTTTATAAATGTTTTTTCCGTAAGCTGTAGAGTTGAAAATAATAATTTTTCACTTGCCTATATTCACGGTTTTTCTTGTTGCAAAAGGTCTCTTCGAGAAATGTTAAATGCGATATCTGCCGCTTGGTTACAAAGGTTATCTGCGTACTTTTTGTAGACATTTGTCCACAATGTTATCAATAAACCTTCCGTCTTACCTACAATACCTAGCATCTTATGGTACAATCTATGGGATTTCTTTCCCATATCTTCTACATCTTTCCTAGCCCAAGAGGTTTTTAAACCAATGTTCTACATTATTATTCTTATCATAATTCTTACATTTGGTAATTCTTAATTATCTTTAACCTAAGGTACAGAATATACAATTATGTTCCACTGGTTTACCATTACGGTGGTCAGACAGCGGGAGGTTCGTAAGCCATAAAATTGGATGTTAAATACGGACTACTATAATAAATATTACTTAAATATATATCCAGTATATATGCTCAAAATCGAAAAACTATATTTTAAAGAAATCTTATACTTTTTATTTTGATGACTAGTTGACTGTGAATGTATGTTTATTTTTCATAATATAATATAGAAAATTAGTCGTTACTTTACGGATATCTATAACACAAAAGTAATAATTAGTATTATCATTTTTGTTTATTTTCCATTAAAGGAACAACGTCCATTCGCCCGTTCCATCCAGTGATTTAGTTAAATCCTTTAGGGCTATATTGTTATATTGTCAATTCGAAATAACCCTTAGTTAACGCTACCAGACCTCTTCTATTAAAAGTACTTACATAAGCTCCTGCCCTTGTCCCACTCTAAGTGTTATAAACATGCTGTCACATGATTGGGCTGCGTTTATACGGCCGGCCGCCTGCCAGACGTCAACTTACCTTAGTCGTATTTTACAAAACATCGGTAAGAAAGGGGTGGTCTAATCTACTAAACCGGATACCAAACGATGGGTCAATTTACCTTAATCGCCTTTTATGACACCTCGGTAAGAAATGAGGTTGGTTTATTCTACTCACCCGGATACACGGTGGGTTGACTTACCTTAGTCGCCTTTTACGACACCTCGGTAAGAAATTAGGGTGGTCTATTCTACTCAGCCGGATACAACACGGCTATAAAAAGTACTTAGATAAACTGTTGTGATGAATTATACCTCTTATAAATTATCAACAGAACAAATAACGTCAGCAATTGATCAAGCTTTACTATTTGCACCTTTTCAAGTAGGTACCACAAAAACACCTAGTTGTTGTTTTTTTTAAATAACCAAAAAGTGCCAAACCGTTACTAGAACTTATACATTAATCTAATTTAAGTACATTACCTTTAAGCGGTGCTAGAGCTGTTAATTTATAACCGAATCTCAACATAATATTTACTTTAATGCCTCGCAAATAGGTTCAGTGAACTTTCCATTTTTCGTACAGTAAACACCTGTAGAAGTTCGGAAAATTTTTGCTCACGCGCGCAGACAAACAAGATACAAATTCCACGCGAAATGTTAACTCATTAATAAAGAATCCGTACAATTTTCTTATCTCAATGAAAACAACGTAGGAGTTTATTTTTCCGTATCGTATGTTTGATCTACTATAGTTGCACTACGTATATGAACTGTATTTTTAACTTAACTATAACTACAATAATAACATCATCCTCCTGACCTTATCCCACTCTAAGTGGGGTCGGCACAACATGTTACAAACATGTTGTCATATGATCTGGCTACGTATTTTACGACCGGCCGCCTGCCTGATGTCAACTTATCTTAGCCGTATTTTACGACACCTCGATAAGAAGGAGGGTGGTCAATTCTACTTAATCGGATACCACACGGTGAGTAAACTTACCTTAGTCGCCTTTTACGACACCTCGGTAACAAATGAGGGTGGTGCTATTCTATTCAGCCGGATACCACACGGCATACTTAGTTAATCTTGTATATATATTTTTTTTTCTGAATCTCGGAAACGGCTCCAACGATTTTTCTGAAATTCAGCATGTAGGGGATTTTGGTGGGAAAAAATCGATCTAGCTATGTTTAATTTAAAAATGCTAAAATGTATACTACAATGTACATGTAAATTTAGCTGTCATTTGTATATTGTAATAGCTCAATAGTGAACGGGTGGACTAAAGAAGTGAAAATGCCCGGCATCAAGTCCCTGTTTTTACAAACCTTTTTACAAACACCCAGGTTCTATATATGTGTATGAACACAGAGTTATTATAGTAGAGGAGGAAAGCTAGCTCAAATTATGCCCTATTACAAAAAAAGAAAGAGTCACATGTCACCGGCGTTTTATTTTTTTTCTTTTTTTCAATTTCATTTTTTTGTATTTTAAAAAACTAACAAGCAAGGCTCGGTCACCCAGATATCGGACACCCGGAGGTCACCAAAAAGAGCTTGATTACAAATTCAAACAATCAAAATACAAACCGCAGTAGTTTGTACATTATAAAGTATCTTCATCACTTCGTTCACACTCAAAAATTATTCTATCATCACTATAATTTAACAAAATTAATGGTTCCGACACATATCGATTCAACGCACTTAAAATAACCATAAAATTAAGCTATTACATATATTACGAGCGATTATACATTGTCATTTCAACACCAGCAAATCATAAATCTTCCGGCAAATTGGTTATTGACAGGTAAAGTTTTCGGAGCGCGATCGTTCATTTTATTTTCATATAAATCTAAGAGTAATTGGTCGAAAACAACACCTGTTAAAAACTAGTGGGATTAATGCCATCAAACACCCGGTTTGTTTATGAGAACTGTAATTAAGGAGTCCAAACTGGTTTTACAGTGCTCAATATCGTTGTTTGTATAATAAAACTATTTCTATATTAGTTATGCCTGCGGTTTCGCTTGCATGGAACTCAGTATGTCACAAAGCATCGCCCGCGCAAATCTCCATGGAAACTCTAATACACTATTAGCCTTCCTCAAGAATAACACTCCTCCTTTAGTAAAGTACTTTTGGAGAGTTTGTTTCATAATATACTAGTTGTTCCCGGGGCTTTGCTCACGTGAAATTCAGTGTCATAAAGTTTTTCTCGCGTTATATTTGTTCTGTTACTTACTTTTATCTGTGATTAGAGAAAGATAGGTATTATCTTCCTTCTCTTCAAAGTGGGAAAAATCATTTCAGCTAAGTTTCATTAAAAGTCATCATCATCAAAAGACAAAAAAAAAGTAAAAAGTAAGTAACGGCCTGTTACTATCCCACTGCTGGGCATAGGCCTCTTCTCTCCGTTTTTTTTTTTTTTTTGGAGAGAAGTATTGGAGCTAAGACCTACCACGCTGCTCCAATGCGGATTGGTAGGTTACAAATATCCCCAGAATTGTTGACAATTCAAAAGTCAAGTTCATTGAAATTACATAAATCCATATGGTGACATTAACTTTCCTCAAGAATTGCGTTATCTTTTAACATCCTAAAATCCGTTCAACAGAAGATTACGAGAAAATCAATATATAAAAGTTGATCAAAAAATCAATTGAAAAAGTTTGGTTTGATAGACGACAACCTGTTATAAATCTAATTATCTCTAAAACAAATGTAATATATTTATGGTAATGAATTCGCAGCTGATTTTTCCGGTTCGGTTCTTTCTTTTGATAATGTACTAGTTAATATAGCCTTTCAAACATTAAAGTCACACTTTCGACATTACTCCATTGTTAAAGCTCAATAAACATCCACAAAATAAGTAGAAATATCGATTACACCAAAAAATATAATGTGTTAAAATTGTAATTGTAATCGTCTTACAAGCCCAGTTCAGTATAAAAAAAACAGCTCTGAGACACATAATTTTTTTTGTCTATGATGTAAAAAGCATAAAGCGTATGTAAACAACACAATAATGAACTTATCTTATTACTATAATTGTATTTATTCTATTAGTACTTATTATATTATTAAAGTAGAAAAAAATATAACGATACAAAACTTTTGACTGGCCCATTTACGTAGTTTGTATTGACCCTGCCTTCAGCTCCGCGGGTCGCGGGTTAGATTCCCGCCGAGGGCCAACATTTTCTATAAACAATTTGTTAGTTCTTCGAGTCTGGGTGTATATTTGTATTTAAGTATACATTTAAAATTATATATGTATATTTTCACCAGTTGTCGCTCACCCAAAAACAAGTATTAAGTTACTTATTTTGGGGACAGGCGACCGTGTGTGTAAGTGTCCCATATATTTATTTATTAAAATCACATTGAAAGACCTACATTCGTTTTAACATAAAACAACATATAAAGTGTATTAAAATAGCTTCTTTATTTAAGTGGGACATAAAATGGAGCCACAAAAATGATTTCGTAATAATTTTATAGCCGGCAAAGATGTTAAGATGTTTTAGTTAAAAAACCACAACGTTAATTCTTACACATTAACTGGCTTACGATTTGCTGATTTACTAATGTTCTTAACTAGAACTTATTTATTGGTCATTTGTATGTTACAGTTAGCCGTGTGATATCCGGCTAAGTAGAATAGTACCACCTTCATTTCTCACAGAGGTGTCGTAAAAGGCGATTAAGGTAAGTCGACCCGCCGTATGTTATCCAGTTTAGTAGAATAGACCACCCTCCTTCTTACCTAGGTGTCGTAAAATACGACTAACGCAGCCAAATCATATGACAGCATGTTTATGACATGTTATGCCAACCCCACTTAGAATGGGATAAGGGCAGGAGGATATATATATATATATATATATATATATATATATATATATATATATATATATATATATATATATATATATATATATATATATATATATATATATATAATTGTATGTGGAGAATATATCGTCTCTACAAATTAACTCTCTCTCCACACGCACCACTATTTTGATACACTCCTAAACGACCAGCCCTCAACTACACATCGCCCTAAATTGTAGTATTTCCTTCCAGGAAGCACACTTAGGCCGCTCGCTAATATAGTTTAGGCTCTTTCTTCTCCGATTCTTCACTCAGTTGTTTATAATTCTTTTCCTTCCTTTCAGCGTCGGTGTAATAAAAATGCTTTTAGAGCACAGAATTATCTGTGGCCATACTGATTATATGGACCAATCGTGGACGTGTGGGTGACACGTCTATGCTGCACCTATATGTCACCTACGATCAACCTAACTCGCCATCTCGTTCGCATTTACCTGTATATATACTTCCCGCTCTTTCCAACCGCAACCTTTTATGCTTGTCTGGCTGCGGTAGGAACTATCGAAAATGTCTGGCTAAAGGAGAAACATCATCTTATTCTTATCCAAGTAATATATATTAAAATCAGCTTTTATACTATGACGTAAATAGAAGTCAAATTTCATGAACTTTAAGGGTATCTGGCAGGGGGTTTCCACTATGCTAAGTGTCTGGCATTGACTGACGTGATTTTTAATATTATTCTAAAGATAATATCAAAAGATCAAGCTTTATACTATGACGAAATTAATTCGGAATTTTGCAACCTTGAGTACCTCATATCTCCCAAAGCCACTATGATCAAAATTCGATAATCTACCATCGTTCTTACCTGTGTTGGGAGCATGCACTGACAAAGTTTCAGCTTTTATAAAATGACGAAGGTCTGGCGCTCATGGGATCTCTCTCTATATCTCATACTCTTGTTTTTAAGTGTGACGTCGTCGTGCTGTCATCATTTTATATAACAGACACTTTTAACAGTTAGTCTTCATCAACTTCTTATTTGGTTCTGAATTTGTGTTCCTCTTTTCTACGTAGGCGACATTCGCTTAGGATATATCACGTACGACTGCATATCTAACTAAAAAAATTTTAACTCCAGGTCAACATTTTCTATAAATGAATGAATTTGTTGGTCTTTGAGCCTGGGTGTATATTTATATTTAAGTATGTATTTAAAAAATATATAAGTATATATTCACCAGTTGTCTGTCACCCACAACACAAGTATTAAGTTACTTACTTTGGGGACGGACGACCGTCTGTGTAAGTGTCCCATATATTTATTTATTTTATTAACTCGCCAACCCATACTAAAGTATGGTCCATGAAGATTCGTAACCTTTTCTTTGATGAGCATTTGTCTAACAATAGGTCAATAACGAACTATTATTTGCTGCCACATTATCGACATAAACAAAACAAGCTTAAAATTTCAGTATGGTAATGTGTAAATGTCAGTTACAGACAAGAATATATTATTAAATTGCCATTACATTTTCTAGATTACTACATTCTTACACTACATTCTTACTTAAGACTGAGTTATAATGCAAATCTACGGCCCAGACGTTGTTAACTTCAGTCTCATTATTGTATGCACAAGACGATTTATCTAGAAAGATCCAAGTTTGAGAAAAGGATTAAGGAATTCAACTTGGGTAGGCGCATTTGGGAAATTCCTCGAGTGTTTTTAGAGATGGCCCAAAAACCTTTTTGCTGACTATAGTCCCTATGGGAAAGCTCATGTTTACTTAAAGATGAATGAAAAAAATGAATGTTTACGGCATATAGGCGTAATTAAATTAATACGATCTATTCAAAACAACCCATGAAAATAAACGTAATGACGACTCTCCGTAAAGCAACACAACATTATTTTATAACAATAAAATAATGTTGTAAACAAAATAACTAAATAAATCAAAACAATTTAATTAACACAATAAATTATTACAATGAAACAAAGATAAAAATGGAAACAATGTATAAATAAAAGATCTCGAAAGGATCCAAATGAGTTACTGGATTCAAGCATCTCAAAATTCATTTTATAATTCCTTAAACATACCAGTTAAATATACAAATAAATACGAATGATATGAAGTACACAATGTATACTCGTGCAATAAACATAAGAAAAAACGTGCATAAACAATACGAAAATATATGTGAATATTGCTTATTAAAAATATTATTACTGCGAAACTATGTTTGCTTGTTCTTCTTTCAAGTAAAAAGTAAAAACGGAACAACTGGTCTATGTAATTGATAGCAGATAGCTGAGCGTATGTAGAGTGATTAACATAGACTGCTTTTTATTCCGATGCTGAAGTCCATGTAGACGAAGTAGAAGGTAGAGCCTTTAATTAGTAGTACCTTACCTGGGTGACCGAACCTTGTCGGTAATTTTATTTTGTTGTAACAAAAAATAAAAAAAATTGAAAAGAAAAATGAAAAATAATAGAGCAGGTGGGGCTCGATCCTAGGTATTTTCACCTCTCTAGACCGCCCCCAAATGAACTACCATGAATTGACGTTTGACAGCGAAAAATTGTGATTGTATTCAACGTAAATTTAAAAAAAAATTTAGAGCCCGAAATCAAGGATAAAACGATATTTTTTTTAAATAAAACTTATCTA
The DNA here is from genome assembly GCA_029227775.1 of Morpho helenor. Lineage (NCBI taxonomy): Eukaryota > Metazoa > Arthropoda > Insecta > Lepidoptera > Nymphalidae > Morpho > Morpho helenor. The sequence continues at coordinate 5,494,326 of JARGCU010000003.1, read as the reverse complement.
GATCGATTTGTCTTCCCCAAAACCCCCTACATGCTGAATTTCAGTAAAATCGTTAGAGCCGTTTCCGAGATTCTGAATATATATATATATATATATATATATATATATATATATATATATATATACATACAACATTAACTCATTTAAATATTAAAGATAATGTAATAAACAATAGATAACATTTACAAAACCGTCTACCATTTTAGAAGGAATCTAAATTACATTATGAAAACACATTGGATTTCCGCCAGAAATGTCAGAAGCGTCCATTCAACCTCGTCATTCATACGATGTAATGATAGCGTTCTTACGAAGAAAACATTCATACATTCATTGATCTTTTACTACGGCATAACCTGTTTTAGTACCATTAAAAACTATAAACACTATTAATGTTCAAGTTTTTAAAATGAAAAACGAGCTTAAGAGAATCGTTATTACAATCTAAATAACATCCATATTGTAGTTAATGTATAGAAACAGGCTGTTTCTAGGGATATTAAAAAATAATCGATTTTTATATTAATCGATAATTTTTTTAGTATAATCGATTTTTAATACTCGATTATATTAATTAACTAGCAATCGCCAGCGGTTCCGCCCGCGTGAAAATAATTAAACCGTAATAATACTATAGTATTTTGATAACCATAAAAATGGTTACAGTGGGTTAACCTTAAAAGCTAGACATATGCTGTCGCAAACTTTTATTTAGACCTTTTAGAGGGGAACAATTTTGTAATATATGATTTTTAATAACTTTCACCGTTTACTTAGCGCACGCAAGGAAAGTTTAAAATTTTGCCGTTTTCGTAATATTTTTTATTGCTGCTACTCACCTATTTGTTCATCTCAGCGTGATGTTATATAGCCTATAGCCTTCCTCGATAAACGAAATTCCTCGAATTTTTCAAATCTTCACTTCACTTCAACAAATCGTTTATTTCAACAAAGCTTTGCAATTTTGTCGTGGAGTCTATCTTCTGATAATGCTTCGGTTGCGGGGCAGAACGATTGTTGAATTTGTGATAGTAATCGTGTGTAGTGCATGTGTATTGTGGCGGTGGTGGAGGTTTGTGCATTTTTTTAATAATCCTGCATGTATCAGGTATGAAAACGGATAGTCAACTCTACATTAAGTGTTGTATATATTTTCTATTTTACTTTATCGCGGATTATAGCAAAATAATTATATTATTACTTTTGTTGTATAGATCTCCGCAAAGTAACGCCTAATTCTATAAATTATCCTATGACGATGGTAAAATCCTAACATCTGTTCGATATAAATAGAAGTAGACAAAAAAGTAAGACAAAACATATTTTATGTGTCGGAAGTTTATAAAACGGTAATGATACTATTTCACCTAAAACCTATGACGCAAACGACGCCTCCATCGTATGTGAGTCAATTCAGCTCGATGTATTTGTAGTACAAGAAGCCATTTAATACATAAATGTAGAGATGTTTACTTTACACGCGACCTTGGTAAGGTTTTTCTGGTTCGTCTGACACAGAGTTTTTATGCTGTAAATTATATTTATGGGCTTAAAAATAACTACAAAAATACTCGAGATGATTGCTAGCAATACGTACGTTTGGTTGATCTTTAAAACGTTCTGAGTCATATATTCTATTTGAGGACTTGTTACGGCAGATTATATAAAAAAAATGTACAACAGAAACTCTGTAGTCATTTTTTACGTACATGTGATTTATATTATAGAAATTTACGATTTGTCATACACTTTTCAATACAGGAAAATATTTTAGAACGTGTGGAAATAAAGTGAAAGTAAATGAAAGAAATCTACATGTACCCAATTATTAAATAAAGACCCTTCTTTAAGAAAATTAGGGATTAGATCTAATCTCTACACATATCTGCAACTGTGCAAATAGCATTTTAGATCATTTCACGTATAAACTGCAAAAATTCATTAGTCAATAGTCACGACATGTTACTATCTCACTGGTAAGCATAGGCCTCTCCAATTTTTTAGAGCGAAGGGTTGGAGCTAGACCCACCACGCTCCAATTTGGATTGGTAGGTTTCACATATCCCCAGAATTCTCTAAAGATATGCACTTTTACTCACAATATTTTAGTGCACCAATAACCGTGTGATAAATTTAAAATATTAATTACTGATATAAGTTTTAATAGAAAAACTTATGGTAACCGTCTGGGGTTTTGAACCCGTGACCCTCCCGAAGAGAGGCACACAGTCTTACCGTATAGTGTAACGTTAATTTGTATGATGCTGGAACAACAGTCACTAGATGTCGCTGTTGCAGCGTTATACAATTTTGCGGTACTCTAACGCAATCGAGTAGGTTAAAAAAGTCGCACTAAGCAAACTAATATTGCAGCTCTTTATTAATAGGTGCATAGTGCGTAAAATCTAATTCTCTTCTAAACTTAAACTCTAATATCGTCTGCTTGACACAATAAAGCTCTTGGTACCGACTACTAACATCAAATCTTCCTATTACGTCTCTCAATGCCATGCTGTTTTATACACATAGAAATCTATCTAAATACTAACAAAACCATTATTAATCTCATACTAACATCTGCACAGATTTGTCAACATTTCTCTCTTAATTAAAGATTTTATTCATATTTCAACTGCAGTATTATACGACCATTAATAGCTCGCAATAGTGCACGGGGAGATGTTATTTTTAATTAACTAAAATATAGGTCGCTCCTTTCTTTCACGTCTCGTCAATAGATGCGACTTTTTACGAGTTGTTATTCAGGTTGTTTCATATTTACATTTTGACGCAGTTCTTGAATTTTTTTTCATATTTCCATGTTCGCGTTTTTAATTAAGAGCGCTGTGTATAGCATCAATACATTGCAAAAAAAAAACTCAAGTTTATTCAGTGGTTTTTAGTGAGCAAATCAATGGAATGCTTTATTTAAGTGACATGTGCAACTATGATCGACAAAAATACAACAAAAAAATGCATGACAGCAAGTCTCTATATCTTATGATTAACTCACAATAAATAATTTATAGAATTAGGCGTTACTTTGCGGAGATCCACAATACAAAAGTAATAATAAAATTATTATGCTATAATCTCCGATGAAGTATAATAGAAAATATATAATGCTAAACTTAGTTAGTGTATGTGTTTTTATGAATCATGAATTTATCAGGTATGAAAAAGGATTTTCCACGCTATATTTAGGTTTATATATTTTTTCTATTTTACTTCATTACGGATTATAGCAAAATAATTTTATTATTCCTTTTGTAACAAACAATAATTTATTTGTGCTTCGATATTTAAATTTTAAAATATTCCGTTATTTTTGAGATAGCATAAAATGAACGATATTATGCGGTTAAAATTTTGTGACACTGATTGGACGAAACCGCGGGCACAACTAGTACGAAATATAGTTCGTAATGATACTTTGCAAAGTCAAATGACATCCTTTCATAATTTCCTATGTTCTGTGATCTTTGGTATATAGATAAGCAGCGTTAATAAAACATCAAGGTAGAGCAAACATGTAGCGAGATAGTACTTACGTGTAATTGAGATATGGACACGGCGATTCTATAGTTACATATGTATATTTATATAACCTATGTATTTAGGGAGTTTGTTTGTTTGTAATCTCTTTATTGCATTAATAAAAATAAAAAACAAAATAATTTGAAATGGCGAACTTATTCCGGAATCGGAATCTCTTCCAGCCAACCAGTCTAAAATTAAAAAAGAGGTACAATTCACTTGAATTCAATTGAATTAACTGTACTGTATAAGTACAGTAAATTCAATTAAAAATTTTAGAGTTTAGGATTTAAAGAGAGAAAAAAATATTGTACTTATAGAATACTTTTTTTTCTTCTCGGACATTCATTGCTGAAGGTCGTGTCGTTTAAAAATATATCATAATTCTCCTGTCCTTATCCCACTCTAAGTGGGGTCGGCACAACATGTTTTAAACATATTGTAACATATTTTGGTTACTTAGTTTTCGACCGGATGTCAATTCACCTTAGTCGCCTTTTACTACACCTCGGTAAGGTAAGAGGGTGGTATTTTACTCTGGTCTATACTAACTAGATGATGATTTTATCGTTTACTGGGACGTTTTAATGTACGTATTGCTTAAGATATTCTTAACTAAATTCCGTTTTTACGTCTTTCCGTGTGAAACCTTTCGAATTGTTAAATTTTAATAAAATTATTAACCTTGAGGGTACCGGAAAATTAGATCTTTAATAATGAATATAATATTGTTAGGATCCAAAGTAGGATTTATAAAAAGAGAACAAAATTAATACATTTGTAACCAAACAAGATGGCCGACGTGAACACATTAACTAACAGAGCTTTCGCACGCAAGTACCGATCGTAAAAGAGACCTCTGTTCTTGACCTGACCATTTTTATACTCTAGATGAGAGGTAATTATGAAGTGTTGCTAGCAACAATAAATTAAAACACTGATTAAAAATGTCGCTGTCTACAATATGTATATTTGAAATCTTGAATTTTTGCCATTAACTGTCAAGTCAGCGTAATTTATTCGGGTAATGGGTGGTCGCGAGAAATGAAAATACCTATTATCGAGCCCCACCTACCCTAATTTATTTTTCTTTTTTTTTGAAGTTTCTTTTTTTCATTTTGTTAAAAAATTCCAAGGAAGGTTCGGTCACCCAGATATTTGTTTTTATAACGATAGAATTACTATTTCCACAGATGATTAAAATAATTTGCTATTAAATAGATAAGCACAGTGTTCACATTTAAACAGCTCTTTACCGAGAAATAAGTTTCCTGTGAAAGAAGTGAATAATATTGTGAAGTGAGGATTCATCTAAACATGGCCAATATCCCAGTGATATTTGTCATTGTTATATTAACGGTAAGTGATTTTTTTATTAAAATGTGTTGTTTCAATATCTATATAACCGAAATTATTTTTCTATAATCTGCGTTTGTTAAGAAAACCTATGTAATATGTAGGAAGCAGAAAACGTTCACATACCTTATACATGCAGGATTACTTAATACACATATTATAAAATGCCGCCACTAACAAAACCCCACACTAATCGAAATGCATTACGATTTTGTCGTGAAGTCTTTCTCCTGATTCTTCGTTTGCGGGGCGGTGTGATCGTAGAGATTGCCATAGTGAATGTGTGTAATGCTTGTGCCTACACTTAACATTATATTTTCTTAACAAACGCGAATTTTGCCTGTATTTCGGAATTCCGCAAAGTTACTCCTACTTGTATAAATCTATACAATCAAAAATATCTTTAAATTAAACGTAAGTGTAACGTAAGTAATTTCCAGAAAGAGGTTAATTACTTAATTTAACTCAGTTGAATGAATGGAGGTGAGTTTTATGTGAATTTTTTGGTCTAAAAAATTGTTTACTTAATTCAGAATATGACAAGCAGAAATGATAGCATATGCATAGTCGTTAATAAGTTCAAATTTCCCTAAAAATATTTAGGTATCCGAACTTGCAGTCTTAAAAATTATAAGCTCTATCAAAGCTTTTTTATTTTGATACATATTTTTGTCATTATCCGTAGTCACGGGATGGAAAAACACGTTATTCAGTGTTACATAGCGTTCTGGATTTTAAATTAATTAGTCAATAAGTAAACATATCTAATAGATCTTTAAACATTTTTAATAGTATAAAAAACAGCCAAACCCGTCGTGTGGTATCCGGCTGAATAGAATAGACCACCCTCATGTCTTACCGAGGTGTCGTAAAAGGCGACTAAGGTAAGTTGACTCACTGTGTCGTATCCGTTTAAGTAGAATAGACCACCCTCTTTCTTACCGAGGTGTCGAAAAATACGACTAAGATATGTTGACGTCAGGCAGGCGGTCGGTCGTAAAAACGTAGCCAAATCATGTAACAACATGTTTATAACATGTGTGCCGACCCCACTTAGAGTAGGATAAGGGCAGGAAGATGATGATGATGATGAAAAAACAGCTAAACCTCAATAGTTCGAATATATGTGTATAGCCTCGGCTATCAACCTTGATATGAACAATTTTTTTAGCAATTCGTATTATCTTTTATATTTGTTTAAAAACGGTAAATACAAGTGTTGATTTGAACGAAATGAACAATATCCGGTTCTTATAAAAGATAGATAACACATGGCTATCATCTAATCAATGAGTGTATTTATTTACTATAGTGGGTAATATTGGGGAATACAATTTATATATCTTATCTGGTTTATATTATTTAACATGGATTGAAACCGGATTGTAATTAAACGTAGATCTATTTAGATTAAATGTAAAACAGGGTGACCTCTATATTGTTTAAGTTTAGGGCATCGCTGTTGATATTCGTTTAGCAAGGAACATGCTTTTGAACTTTCAATTCAGCCTATTTAACAAATGTAATGTGGCGATTTAATAAGTGGTCGCTGACTATGGGCCTCATAAGAAGGCTCAGAGTCGCTCAGCGGACGATGGAGCGAGCTATGATCGGAGTATCTCTAAGTGATCAAATCAGAAATGTGGAGATCCGTAGTAATCTGATCTGAGATACTAATCACCCTGCTTTCTTTAACGTAAAAAGCATAAGTGTTCAACATGAAATAAAATATTATAACATCACAGTGCTATCTTTAACTAACAGTGTTTTACATATGGGTCTGAAAAAATCAAGCCTTGTATATATATTGATTTGACTGGCTCGTTGGAGCAGTGGGTAGTGACCCTGCCTTCAGCTCCGCGGGTCGCGGGTTCGATTCCCGCCGAGGGCCAACATTTTCTATAAAAATGAATTTGTTGGTCTTTGAGCCTGGGTGTATATTTGTATTTAAGTATGTATTTAACAATTATATATGGTTATATTCACCAGTTGTCTGTCACCCATAACATAAGTATTAAGTTACTTACTTTGGGGACGGACGACTGTGTATGTAAGTGTCCCATATATTTATTTTAAAAAAATATATTGCTTTAAATACGTCTTAGAACACAAATCTAAATAAATGAACTCAGAATATAAAACTGATTTATTGGTGTGAATGTTTTCTACCTAAGTCCGTGGCATAGCGTTAATGTATTTAGCATGCGAGATTTATTTGCGATATTTGTAGCTAGTACCCTTGTATTGAATATAATCTGGATTGCAATTAACCCGGTGTTCTATTTAGTTTAAATGCAATTCAAGGCGACTATCTTGTTTGTATGGTCTGGTGAAATCCGGTTAAGTCCCATTTAACCTTGTCCCATTTCTCATTGATCTTGAATCAACTTTGAACGTTTAACAATCATTGGTAACGTGTAAATCAGTGCAAATTACAATCGTGTCTAGACGCTCAATTTTATATGATTGTGGTCACCTAGTGTTGATTAGGAAATTTGTGAACGACATGACGTTTGTGTGATTCGTCAATTTGGGTCAATCGTTTCGTTGTATTGAACATTTGAGGCCTTCTTTTACATTAAGTATGATTAAAATAAACTACCCTTTATGTATTTTTTATTGCGCCGCTATTCGTACCTTGTACCGAACTAAAAATATAATGTTATTGATAATAAATATACGCCCTATTTCAACTACAGTAGAGTGTTGTGTAGTTGGATTGGAGTTTTACGTTATATTTTATAAACTCTTTACATATCTCTATATCTATTAGACATATCGTTGACATGTTAAATCGTTTGTCTCTATTCAGAATCAATAAACTAAGATTCCAGAGTTTCAAAGCCCGGACAAGCAATGACTTACGTAAAATAAAACCTCCCTATTTATATTCAATTCATTTTACACTTAGACACTGCTATAAATACTGTCCAATTTTTAAATATTTCAATGATTTAATCTTGTATATATATATATTTTTCTGAGGTTTGGAAACGGCTTCAACGATTTTCATGAAATTCAGGATTTAGGGGTTTTTTGGGGAATCGGAATAAAAATAAAAATAAAGGAAACATTTTTTATTGCATTTTTATATATTAAAAAAATTACTTAATAACTTTTTACAAAGCTTTTTTACTGGATGTTGCTAAAGTTATGGTATTTAAATATAATACAGAAAATGTTTAAATTTACTTTTTATCACGTCTAATGTATCAAATAAACACATGTTATCCAGATTTTCATAGTAAAATATCTTAATATTTAAATGAGTTAATCTTGTATATAAATATTTTCCGAATCTCGGAAACAGCTCCAACGATTTTCCTGAAATTCAGCATGTAGGAGGTTTTGAGGGAGAAAAATTGATCTAGCTAGGTTTTATGGAAAAAAAAAATATTGTTTTACCCCTATTTGGGCATTAAAAAACACTACCATTTATATTGAATTGAATTTTCGCCATTTACTGTCAAGTCGACGTAGCTTATTCGGTTAGCGGGCAGCCTCGAGAAATATGAGTGCCAAGGATCGATCCCAACTAAATAATTGTTTTTTCTTTTTTTAAAGTTTTTTTTTTGTAAAAAATTACCGATCGGTCACCCAGATATTGATAAAATAAAATATCATGAATCTATAAATTGCCATAATTAATAAATAGTACACAAAACTAAGGTCAAGTGTCAATGTTAAGTACTCTAAATCGCACGCTTAGTATTAAAGTGGCCTAATTCAAAAAAAGTTTGGTGGCAAAGTGGCAAGCGTAGCGTGCCTACAAAACTTGTGAGTGTTAAAGAGATCTTGGAAGAGCAAGTAAACATTAGCTTTTTTAACTGTTGGTAGTAATTTCATAGATGACAATGAAATAAAGATTAAATGTATCTAAATCATGATCATCTCCCTGCCCTTATCTCACTCTAAGTGGGGTCGGCACAACATGTTATAAACATGCAGTCACATGATTTGGCTGCGTTTTTACGACCGGCCGCCTGCCTGACGTCAACTTACCTCTGTCGTATTTTAAAACACCTCGGTAAGAAAGAGGGTGGTCTATTCTACTAAATCGGATACCACGGTGGGTCAACTTACCTTAGTCGCCTTTTACGACACCTCGGTAAGAAATGAGGTTGGTCTATTCTACTCAGCCGGATACCACACGGCGTAATGTATCTAAATCAATTAAGTCTAATTTTGAAATCGGTCACTTTAATACTAATCGTGCGGTATATCCCTTACCCTTACATACAATATATTTCCTTGTAAATCGAAAGAGGTATATGAACAAAAACGATGCTCTCAGATCAGAAAAAAAATCTTTGAATTCTTGCGCCGGCATCAAAAACACATTTACGTGTGTTGCTTCATTTGTCGGTCGTAAAGTTTGGCATTGAAATTGTTGGCTCATTTTTAGTACCAGGAAATCAACATTATCGTCAAATGCCGTTGTGGTTATAAAGCATTTACCAGCATCGTCATACAAAGCATGTGCTTTTTGTTTTAAGTACATGACTGTGTGCCCTACTTTTGTTTACTTTAGCGCCCATGAAGATGGCTAAATGATTTTCCTTTTGCATATTTCTTCGGCTTTACAGATATATTGTCATGTTCTACAGATACTTTTTCTCGCGGGCCATTTACCCCACCTAGTCACAGTTAGGCGACTATTGAGAATGTAGGGGGAGGAGCTGGTCATTCCACCCGGCCATACTGCTTCTACAATCCGAGTACCATAACCAGGCTCCTCGAGGCATGTTATAAGTGTCTCAGTGATCCAAAGATGTTTACCCGATTTTCCTGCAACTTCGTGCAACTGAACATGACGTGAGATGGCGTTTCCGGTTCTCAATCAGATGGTCAGAAGTTGAATAGGATGACAATATTTGAATTGGTTGATTTGACTCTTATTTGGCCTTTATCTTAGACGCATATGCATATGATTCGATGAACTCCGATCTCCAACGGAATCTTGACCTATCTGTCATAGCCATCATGTATATACCATTTGTAATATTCAACAGCAGCACTGTTCAAGTTTTTTTTTATCAACCCAAACGCACTTCCAAGCGTCCTTCAGCTACATAAGGAAAAGATCGTCTAACAACTAAGATGCTAAAGTGCATCTTAAACGCAGTAGACGATCATTCGGAAATCCTTCCTTTTTATAAACAACATTATTGCCTTGCACGAAACGTCTTCCTAATCCTAATAAAGTCACCTGACACGAAAGGTCCATAAAGATATGCTTCTAAAATATTATTAAGCTGTCTATTCGCTTTGTCTTCAATCACTTGCGTTGTTTTTGTACGCCAAAGCACTTCACCGAAGAGAAACTGAGGTTACAAGCACTAGTTATTTTAAAATTCTATTTGAGTATCTTTTCTTTACATTTTGTTATTCTCGTAAATTATTGTCGTTTTAAACAATTTTCTCTAACAATAATAATATTAGTCTTATATTTAACACCGTTAATATCTTAAAACGAGTTGGCGCCATCTCAATAATGTGATTTGTTTGCTTTCTTAAACACATACTATACATGTCAAGCAAATTTTCAATTGATTACTCACGAATTTTCATTTGCTCAACTGGTGTTAATCGCATAGTGATGTAGTCATATTCATTATCAATGACGTATTTTGATATACAGTAGTCTACAAATACAATGAAATAATATTTGTACTATTTTAAAAAAGTAAGCTTTGATAGTCCAGCGGTGAGACCATGAGACTCTTTCGGTCAAGTCACGGGTTGAAACCCCGAACCAATAAGGTTTTCTGTTAAAAAGTTATTGTTATCTTAGGTCCAACCCTTCTTTCCCAAAAGGGAGAGAGAAAACCTATGTTCATCCGTGGGATAATAAGACGCTGTTACTTAACGAAAGTTTATAAAAACTAAGATATTTGAGAACATTGAAAATATCATTCCATACGTTCCATCTACTACTTCCGAGACATAATGACAAAATTAAGTAATCGTCACTAAGCAATTGCCAGTTTTTAATCCCTATCACTACTAGTTTTGTCTTAAAAATATGCATTCAATTGTTATTTACCATTCAGAAGGAAGACATCATGAGTGGTTACTTATTGTTGGTACTACAATGCACTGCATATCTCTGACGAATTTGTAACTAACTAATCTGCGAAAAGGCGATAATCTTACGCGTAATAAGTCTTATAAACTCTAATCCTTCTCTTCTTAAGTGAGAGACAGTCTTTTCTTTGGAATGACGTAGTAACGAGACGCTACTTTACTTATTTTACCCATATTGTATTTAAAAACTTTCGGTAAAATCTTCAACATTCTTTTTAAAAACTTTTCAAAAGTTTCACTGCCAAAATATAGAAGTTGCCGCTTTTCTTTAAAACGACTCGTTCCAGACCAACAATTAAATAGAAATATATAACTCGACACACAGCAAAGTGCGTGTTAATTTGTTTATACTACTATTATTATTTCTTTACTGAACTTGAGCGCTTCAAAAAACAGTATTCAAAAATCGTTGTCAAAGTTAGGATAAATAAACTTTTGCTGCAGCTTTAGTAATTTATATCGAATGAGAGAACAAAGATAACGGGAGATTGTGTATGTTAGTTTTTAACGTAGACTTGCTACGACTAAAACATGCTTTGTCGTCGAAAGTGGTATCGAAGTTTATCTTAGAGAATACATTCAGCAAATTTCTCGCTCGCCTCTTTCTTTCTCTACAGTATCGGACACAGTTTTACATAAGACGTGATTAAAAGCAGTTCGACCATGCACTTATTACATAATAATTATTTGCATTGTAATACTTTACATATTTACTCAGTACCAATGAGTAATATCGTGCTGCATGACAAATATAATGTGACCCAGTTGCCCGCACTACACACGGCTGTTTACATAGGGCTTTGTAGTCTTCTATACTTTTGTTTCATATTACGACTGTTCCTAATTTAAAATCCTACTTATTTAATTTGATTATTCTGTTTACCTGATCACAATGCGTCTACAAATATATTTTTGTCATAACTATTTATACAACAGGCATTTATAGAAGGCTACATTAATAATATTCACATTTTTAACACCGACTATTATGGGGCAGTACCAGTATCTGCTATAAGCTGTGATGGGAGCCGAACTGTGAGAAGGTTTGCCTTTTTTCTAGATAATCATGGGTTCAAACCCCGGGTACCATAGGCGGACCAACTAATTGGATAGACGACCTCTAAAAGGTCGCGGAGAGTCGCTGGGTCCAAGGGGCACAAGCTCGTATAGCGTGGAAGTTCTTGAAAGAGACCTATGTCCAACAATGAACGTATATTGGTTGATGAAAGATCACATATGACGTGAAAACGTAACAGACATGATAAATGAAACATACTTTTTCGTTTATCAAAATCAATATCAAAATAATCTTTATTCAAATAAGCTCTTACAAGCACTTTTGAATCGTCAAGGATCTATATGATTAATGAAGCTACAACTGGTTCGGAATGTTGCTCTTACCAAGAAAAACCAGAAAGAAACTCGGCGGTCAATCTTTTAAACATTTACAATTTTATATAATGAAACCGCAGTCCTTATAATATAAGTATTTTAGATGTCCAATATGACAATTTGCAGTATTAAACAAATGAATCATGTTGCTGAATATATTATACATTCAAAACAAATACATAAAGCTATCAGGCGTGAAGTATTCCAGAAATGTCCTGTGTAATTAGTAAGATATGAACCAACCAAACGCGTCAATTTTCTGGGACAATAAAACATGTCTTTGACTTTACGTGTTAATAGCATTTATCAGGATCTGCTTCGTATTATAATTTAGATTCTACAGCTATAATACCTATAAAACCAATTGCATGAGCAATGATCTAGTAAAGATTTAACTACTAATTTTATGAACAACACGTTTAAACTTGATCGCTATCTGATCTCACGGTGAATGGTGATGTAACCTAAAATTAAAACTTGCTAATACGAATAGAATATCAAAATTCTAAGTATAACAATACATAATATGAGTTATTATAAACTACAAAATAAAGCTTTATGTTTAACATTATGTTTAAAAAAAATTGTGACGATATATTCAAAAACCTATTGCGGCTAACTAAATTCTACGGTAATGGAAGCAAATGAAGTCAGTCGTATTTCTTGACGACGAGAAAAAGAACATAAAACCTAACACTAACAAAACCTTTTGTTATATATATCAACAAAAAATTGTTTATTATTACAATATGTCACTTTAAATTACGCCATAAATTACGCACTTCTTACTCTTAAAAAAATATTTTTATTTAGGTACATGTCAATTAGCACGCTACGTAAGCTGTGATGGCCTAGCGGTGCGACCGTGCGAATCTCTAGAGACGATCATGGGTTCAAACCCGGGCAGACACCAATGAGTTTTTCTATTAAAACTTATGTGTCTAATTGATAATTGCAATTTATCACACGCTTTTCGGTGAAGGAAAACATCGTGAGGAAACCTGCATATCTCTAGAGAATTCTGGAGATATGTGTAACCTATCAATCCGCATTGGAGCAGCGTGGTAGGTCTTAGCTCCAATCCTTCTTTCTTATAACGGAGAGAAGAGGCCTATTCCCAGCAGTGGGATAATAACAGGCCGCTACTTTACTTTTACATGTCAATTAGTTTTTGAACCTGATCGTAGATATAAGAAAGTCGGAATATACCTTTTTTACTGGTCTTACTCTATAATATATATATATATATAGAATTGGTGGGTTACTAGAAGGCTAAAACGGATTGAGTTTCGAAGCTAGAGTGAATAATACATTGTTTTATGTGACATGACCTTTTTTGGGCGTAGTCCAACTTCATCAACCCTGTCTCAGGTAGAGGTACTAGTGCCTATTTAATGTCAATTTGGATGCATGAAATGCATACCGGGCTCTGTTGAAGAGTTCGACGTGTTGATGAATATTTTAAACCGTACGTCGTCGCTGAAATCAGAGTGCGGAATTACATCCGAGCCGAGGGAGTCAACGAAGCTAATAAATTTATAATTCAAACGGGGCAAACCTCATCGTGTATGATAATGGAAAGTCAACGACTGGTCTAGTTACACTAATAATTGAAACCACGCCGTATTTATATTAGCGACTCCATTGTTTTAACTATATGCTTATTCGCCTAGAGATTTTACAATGGTTTCATTTCATACAACCTTGAAGTGCTGCAGCGTATTTATTGCAGCATATTAATTTACTTGAAGTAGTGTTTTTTTTTAACAAATATGTATTAAAGTATTGGACTTATTTTGACATTGTATGAATTTTTATTGTGAATTTAGCTCGGCCTTTTGTATTTCTATTCAAACTCGAAACATACCGAGAAACAAATGTTTCAATAAATGCGTTTTTTAAAGGACCCTGTAATTAGTAAGTAAGTAGCGGTCTGTCACTCTGCCACTGCTGGGAGTAGGCCTCTTCTCTCCGTTTTTGGAGAAAAGGATTGGAGCTAAGACCTACCACGCTAATCCAATGCGGATTGTCTAGAAATATGCAGGTTTCCTCAAGATGTATTCCTTTACCGAAAATTGTGTGATAAATTGTAATGATCAATTAAAAAAACCTGAAAACCCTGAAATTATTCCAACACTGTTACTATAAAGACGGATTTAGCGGTCTTCAACTGTGCCCCTTATATTATAATAATACCTACTTAATTTTCGCTCACCATCGTGTGAGACTGTGGTCCTCAACTAATTTATATCAACAAAATTTATTGCATCCCCAATATTCCTTTCTACTTCCATAGTGTCTAGGCAGAGGTCTGTTTTAACCCAATAACACATCAATAACAATCAGGGAAGATTTTGTCTTTGGTGATTTCTTTATCAAGTTCATTAGACGTTAACTTTGCAAACATTTTACGGGGGCAAAAATTTACGTCTTTAATTCTTTTCTTATCTAGCCTAGACATCACGTTTGTTCAGACTCTTATTATTCTCCCACATATAAAAAGGTAAAAGAAATTGCAGTCTGTCTTCAACATAATTTAGAAACAATGTATTTCTCTAAGGCAACTGGGAAAAGTAAATAACCAAACGATAAAAGAAAACTTCTGAATTTCCGTAGACAATACAGTTTGTAGAATATACATCATCTAACGCTACTGTAATCTTTAAGTATATTCACACTAACATTTATCTTAATCGTAAATCGTAATACTATGCTAATAATTAGTTTTGGCATTGATACTTTTTCATACGGCTATTTTTGGTGAGATCTTTAAAGCCTTAACAGTGCATGCATTAAATTGCATACCCTAAATGTTTCGGCCTTGCCCATGCTCAGCTGTTCCATAAACAGAAAACAATTGAAAGTAATAAAGTCACGTACGTAGGCACATCTGTAATAAAGTCAGCTGATTCCGGACAAAAACGAAATTTGTTGAAGTTTTACGTTTTTATGGAGAATGATGAATCAACCCGCACAAAAGAGTTGTTGAGTCAATTTTGGTGACACAGGCACATTACCAAATTACATTTAATTTCAAAAAGTGTAGCGTTGCAGCGTCGCTCAGGCTGTAGAGTATAGAATGCGTTAAGTGAGATGTCGCTCTTAAACATAAATACTTATATATTTTTGCGAGCGTAAGTTTTTATTTAAAAGGCGATGATCGAGCTATTCTTGGAGTATTTCTAAGCGACCAAATCAGGAATGAGATCTGTAGAAGAACCGACATATCTCATCGTGTCGCGAACCTGAAGTAACAATGGGCGGGGCACGTAGAACGTAGGGGTACTTAGTACTGATGGGCATTGGGGTCCTAAGATGTCGGAATGGCGATCTCGTACCAGAAAACGCAGTATCGGTTAGCCCCTTACGAGGTGTAATGACATCCTCGAAAAGTTCAAGAAGCCGATATATCCAAGCGGGACAAGTTAATATAATACGTGCCAATTCCTTAAAGAGACCAATGTCCAGCAGTGGACGTCCATTGGTTGATTAAGTTTTTATTTTGTGATAACTCCTGAGATAATCATTAAGTTGTATGGTCTGAAGGTTGTCTTGTCGGGACACAGAGAGAAAAAAGCAGTGTAATTATACTAAAATATATAGAGATGATAAGTTACACGTTTATTTGCCTTTATGGCAAACAAACTAAATGGCTAAACATTGAGAGCATTCTTCTTGAATGTATATTAAAAGCACGTGACTTGACAGAATTTTTTGAGTATTTACTTTAAATCTCTACTTCATTCTGCTTCGGTATATTATGAACACTCATCATCATTCTCCTACCCTTATCCCTGTCTCGTGGGGTGCAACAAGTGGGGTCAACACAACATGTTTTTCATTTCCATTCTATCATTAGTCAACTCTGGCGCTATACACGATCCAACCATCTCTTTTTCGGCCTCCCACTACTCACATATCCATTCACATTTATAAACAGTCAGGAAAATCGTTAATTATATATCGTTACGGATTTTATGAGTTTTCATTTTATATTTTATAAAATTGTGCTTTGATGTTCAAAAAGTTGCTTTAAAAAAAGTTAAATAATGTTGAAAATTTTTTTTAAATCTCATTAAGCCACTTTAATAGGGGCCATGTTTTAAAATGCTTTGCACATCTTTGAAGTGTTATGTTAAAAAAAACTCGTTAAAATATTTAGACGTGGAAAATTTTAACGGGACTGTTAATATTATAATAGTATAGTATTTGACTTGATATGAAAAAATGACGTGATATATTTATTAAACTTACTTATATCCACTAGGTTATTATCTAGTAGTTACTACCTTACTAACTTACCTTAGTCGCCGTTTACGACACCTCGGTAAGAAATGAGGGTGGTCTATTCTATTCAGCCGGATACCAAACGGTGGAATTAAATGGATACATTAATGGGTGGGTTTTTACGAAGGCGTAATGTCAGGCGCCACATAGTCGTAAATGCTTTCATTTTATTAAGAACTTGTTTTTAAAACACTTATAAGTGACCTTCCTGAAGTAATAAATTGATATCAATCTTAACTGTCAAATGTTCTTCGTTATAATATGCGAGATAGTTACTCTTTAGTACCTCACGAAGTTAAATATAGGCATAACCGTCCTTATGGAAATTAGTGTATTTAATTGAAATTTTGGTTATAAAAGTAGTTATTGTGATTTAACCATAAGAGATAGAGTCATGTTGTCGCGGACTTTTTTGTAGTATTTTTTTAGATCAATAATTCTCTAGTACATTATTTTAGTGTATCTCTATCGGTTTACGTGGCGCACGCGACTAAAGCTTCCAGCTTCCGCGACCTTCTTCAATGCAATTAACATAAAACCATAATGAATTTACCTAAAGCTTTCGGAAAAATTGCACTACCTTTTAATTCCCCAAAAGTTTTCTGTCTGTATGTAATAATTTTTCTCAATATCTACTAAACGTATTTTTGTTAACTTTTAACTACAGGTTTAGGTTATTAGTAAATTCCTGCGGGTTCAAGATTTACGTGGGAAAAACTTTGTGACACTCCGAATTTCATGCGGGTGCAGCCGTGATCATAGGTGGTTCCACGTATTAGGTTTCCCTTTAAAAACTAGACATATGCTGTCGCGGACTTTTATTTAGAACTTTGAGAGGTGAATAATTTTATAGTACATGATTTTAGAATCACCATTTCCTCAGCGCACGCAAGGATAGCTTTGAATTTTGACGTTTTGGTACTATTTTTTATTGCTGCTCCTCTCCTATTCATCTTAGCATAATGTTATATAACCTATAACGATAAATGGACCATTTTACGCTGAAAGAATTTTTCAAATCGGTCCAGTAGTTCCCGAGATTTTCGCGTTCAAACAATCAAACAAACAAACTCTTCAGCTTTATCTATTAGTATATATGTACTTCATTCCTCCTTCATATAGTGTAGATAGTTGAAAATAGTCTGTAAATTATAGCAGTATAATCAACAATATTGTTCCCATGGAACAATGCTATGAAAAAAGAAAGACTTTTTTAGGTATCATCGAGCGCCATATTTAACAATGCATCGCTTCTATATATGTATAAATCTTTCTGAGAAGATATGCTAAGAGGTGGACTTGTTACATGCAGAGCAATACTAAATAAAGATCGTGCGCAGCAATGACAAGGTTTCAGAAATAAGTCGTCGCCCACAATATAATACGGTAATTTTTAATTTTAACTTTTATTTAAAAGTCGATCGCGCATAAATAAGAGAAATTAATGTCAAACATATCAGCATTAACTTTGCCCACCTAAACTTGTTTTAAACGAGGAAAAAATATCAGAAGATTATGTAAATTTAATATTTCTATAGTTCAAATTCCGATGTTAAAACATTTTTTTACTATTAATATTTTTAGATTTATATTTAAAATTTAAAATTATAATATCCTAATTTGATGGGTATTCATATTCATATTCACTTATTTATTAGTAATTAATTAAGAAGGTGCTTTTATCCTGTTTGAAGGCGTTGTGTTGAGTAATATGTATATAATACTCGTAAAAGAAACCAAAAATGAAAAAAAGTTAGACGGACATTTAATTAAATCAGACGAAACTACTTCTTTGTTGTAACCAAAAAAATATTGCGTAATTTTGTTTTTTATATCTCTAAAATAAAGGAGTATTGTAATGTCATTATTGCTTGTAGCGAATTACTTAGTCCCGATATTTAAGCAAGGTTTCTTCATTACTTTAACCTATATGTCACATGCTACCAGGCTTACAAAGTGAGTAAAATTCACTACCTTTAAAAAAAACCAACGGCTTGCTAATCCTACTAATATTATAAATGCGAAATTTTGTGAGTATGGATGTATGTTTGTTACTCTTTCACGGTGAATCCGCTGAACTAATATAGATGAAATTGGGCACAATTATTCCTTATACATCGGCGCAACATATAGGCTATAGAAATCCTGTTAATTCTACAGCAATAGGATGACATTGAAAAGCGCTATCGATTATCAACCTATCACGCGACAATTACAACAATCCACGCTAACGAAGTTACGGGTAAAAGCTAGTAAAATTAATAATAGCAAATAAGAACTAAAATTACTAATGCTAGCTAGTAAATAAACTTTCGATTTACGATAATAACCCTTTATTAGTTATAACAAAAACGCTTTTCGATGTATGCAATTCCAAATAGCCAAAAAATATTTTATATAAAAACCTTCCAAATATAGGCTATGTACCCAATTACAGGCTGTTAAAAATGTGGTCATCTGATATTAACTACCGCTATTAGGCAGTACTATTCCAAATACAGAAGTATTAAAAATGTTTCACAACGCTTTTTATACGACTCGTTATGATTATAAGTTTCTGTTTGGTGAACGACAACCTTTAGAAGCGCAGCGTCGGTCAATACAAAATTTAAAGGCGTTATCTTGTATTAGGGAGTCATAAAACTGACATTATTATCAACTAATGTTCTACACGCATTAGTGTCACATCGAATGTTACGAAATGATGTAAGCGTCGCCATATGCATCTTGGTATTGACTTACATTTTTTAAGTATTTTGTCACACGCTTTTAAAATATGTTGGTTTATTATATACTAGGTGTACTTCGTTTGCGTGGACTGTAGTCTTAGAATAAACCAGTAGTTTCTGCAGCAGGGTCTTCTCGCTTACTCCCTGGGTGGGGGTAAACGGGGTGCGGGCCTTGAGAAAATCCTCTCTACCCGGGCATCTCCTCGCGGGCACTCAAGCCCGGTATGTGTTCCGGCCGTGGGCCGAGGTCACCTAGATGACTTAAAGGTGTCGATATTCGGGTCGTAAGCCCAGGTCACCTAGGTGACCTAATGGATGTCTTGTTCGGTGGGGACGTCTGGGAATGGTAGCTCCCAGACCTCAAAGTCGTCTTTTGGTAGTTCTCGTTCGGGTGGATCAAATAGCTTCAGTCAGTACTCCCTGCAAATTTTTAACAAAATTTTGATAGATGGCGTTTTTCAATGTCGCTTTTCCACTCGGGCGACGCCTCATGTCCAGCTAGTAGAAAAATTAATTTATTCCCGTTTGTCGATTGTGATGATATCCGCAATGTTAGTTATCTTGTTCTAAGATAGCTTTGCCATTAAACGATCCAAAGTTTGAATTGCAATTACATCCATGTTCCAATTATTTTCTAAATTGATTCGATTAACGTTACATCTCAGCGTTTTATCGATATTAGCAATTTGCTTTATCAGGGAAACCGACTTAAGACATATATACGTTTCCGTAGGAAACGCTCCGTTTTCTGTATTATAAAAGTCACTTTAGGTTTAATTTTTTCATCATTCATTCTCCTGCCCTTATCCCACTCTTAGTGGGGTCTTCACAACATGTTTTAAAGCTATTGTTACATGATTTGGCGAATTTTTTACGACCGGTCACCTGAATGACGTCAACACGTATTTCACGACACCTCGGTAAGAAATGAGGGTGGTCTATTCTACGCAACCGGATGCCACACGGCGGGTCGACTTACCTTAGTCGCCTTTTACGACACCTCGGTAAGAAATGAGGGTGGTACTATTCTATTCAGCCAGATACCACACGGCGTACAGAATAGACCACGCTCATTTCTTACCGAGATGTCGTGAAAGGTGACTAGGGTAAGTTGACTTTCCGTGTGATATCCGGTTGAGTAGAATAGACCACCCTCATTTCTTACCGAGGTGTCGTGAAATACGACTAAGGTAAGTTGATGTCAGGCAGGCGGCCGGTCGTAAAAAAGTAGCCAAATCACGTGACATGTTTATAACATGTTGTGCCGACCCAACTTAGAGTGGGATAAAGGCAGGAAGATGATGATGATTTTAGTTCTGTATACGCTTGGTTATAATAACTAAGCATCTGTCCAGGATAAAATATAATTATCTGAATTACTCTGACGTTTCCGCATATTGCTTTAGATTCACGATTTTATAATTCTAATATACCCTTTGTACTTCGATAGGCGGATCGAACATTCTAAGCATCATTATTCTAAATTACAGAGGGCTTAGGAATAGTCTTGAGGTATGTTTCAAATTGTAGATATTATCTTACGCTTGTCTACTCGTATGTTATGTTTAAATCGATGCATGAATATTAAACATATAGTAGACGATGTCCAAAAGTTACTCTTTATAGTTCAGAAGCTTTACAATTTTAAAGAGAAAACAATTGAAATTGATTATATAAATAAATAATAATAATAATATAAATATATGGGACACTTACACACACGGTCCGTCTCCAAAGTAACTTAATTCTTGTGTTATGGTAAACAGGCAACTGGTGAATATATACTTATATATTTTTTAAATACATACTTAAATACAAATACACACCCAGACTCGAACACTAACAAATTCATTTATACAAAATGTTGGCCCTCGGCGGGAATCGGACCCACGATCCGCGGACCTGAAGGCAGGGTCACTACCCACTGCACCAAGGGGCCAGACAAAAGTTATATCGTTTAATATTCTGTCGTTTTCTACAGTTCAATGGATATGTGACTAGAGGCCTAAAAAGAGATGATTGGATTGTGTGAAGTATGATACGTATATAAAAAGAGTAGCGTTAGAGTTGGCGAATGTTAGGAGAGAATGGAAGAGAAAAACATTCCGATCCCACTTAGAGTGGGATAAACACAGGAGAATGATAACTTCTTTGTACCGAAAGAGATCTTTTCGTGATGATTTTAAGATGTTAGCAAAATATAGCACGTCTAAACAGGCAATTATATACAAACTTTCCAAATTACTTAATACAGGAAAATAATTATGATAGAATAATACAATAAATATTGTAACCTAATTTTCGACAAAAAGAAGAACAAAACGCGAAATCATGAGTAGTTTCTTTGGTGCTCTACTATGTTAAAAAAAATTAAATAAGTAAACTACTCAGTAGCAGATTACTAAAAAGCAAAAATATGATTATTCAAATTTATACTTAGTAATGTACAAAATAATAAATCAAAGTAAATACAGTACAGTATGCATATGTAATATGAAATGCCACAAAACAAAGGTACACTATTATAAATACTATATACATATATCTTAAGAGCAGCCTTTAGTTATAGAAAATAAAATAACAGACAAAAGATTTAAAAAATACAAATAAAAACCATGATTGTACCGATGAAATTACCGTCCGTATTATTTCCGAAGACGTATCACGAAAGAAATATACTTTAAGCAAGCCAGTTATTCAAGTATAAAATCCTACAATTATGCCGGGCCCTCCACGGCGTAATATGCCGACGTGTTAATCCCTACCCTGCCAGCAAACACATAGATCATCCGATTTGAATGACCATAGATAATTTAATATTGCGTAAAATAAAGGTTGTTCCATGTCTGTTCTAAATTTGAATTTCTCTTCGAGTACTAAGACTAATATTTTAAAACTGATGCGAATGCTATACTGTTGGTAACTGGTAAAATTAAATTGCAAATAACCCAGTCTGGGGTCGTCAATGTCACGTCTGAGACTCCAACAATAGCTTCTTTTATAAATCTGAGTAGAATTTTTCAATATTCCTTTGTAAAACTTTTAAATATGTTGCCTAATTGCATACATATATTACGCGTTAAGCGTTTTTGTTTGGCGTTTGTCCTATTTTATGTGTAAAGGTTATTTTGGTGATTTTTTATGACATTTTCAATTCTTCGACTCCACTAGACTATAACCATATTAAAACTTTTAGAAATCCTTTGAACATAATATAGAGAAATAATTTTTTAATTTATAATAGCGTCCAAATCCACGGACTATTGGCGTAACCACAGATTAAAGACATCGGTGTCATATATTGCATAAAATTACCGTTTTCCTTTTGGGAATTGGATAAAACACATATACCACTATTCAGGCCACTAATACAAATAAGGCGTTACTTTGAGATCAATACAAAAGTTTTGTATATTATTATGTAAACGTAATGATAATAATAGTTTATCTTGGATTAAAGAAAAGTACCTGGATGCCATACTCGGTAATATTTTTTAATAAGATAAATGCAAAAAAAAGTAAAAAAGAAAAAATGGCTGGTGGTATTTAGAACTCGGTCCTAGGCATTCTCACTAATTTAGTACGGCCGCTCCAAACTCAGCTATTACCACTATATAGTTGACAGCGAAATTAATAATTCTATTTCTCATAATTTCGTAACAATTTTTCAATCCTTGAATTTTTTTGTTTTAATACAAAGTAGCTAGATCTATCTATCGCCCCTGAAGTCCCCTACATACCATTTATAAAATAAAGATAATATTATTATGACTTTTTAATTTGGTACTGAACGCTAAGTAGGCGCGAAGGAGGACATGGTTACTATTAGTTAGGGTTGCCACCTTTTTTTGAAGAAAAATAGTATTTTTCATTTTAAATCAAAAAATATAGTACTTTTAGGAAATTCAGGAAAAAAAAAATAGTATACATCTATTTTCAATCATTATTTATTTTTCCATGATTATTTATTATTACTTTTCGCTGGACAATGACAAAGGAGTTAGAGTTACTAACTAACTAAGCCCCGTAAATACATTCCCTATGAAGTGCTGCGGGTGCGTTCCATTCACAGTTCAAAAAAGCGCAACAATTGAATTAGCGATTAAAATATAGTATTTATCGTCCTATATTGTTTTTCTATAATGTATAGTACAATTGACTAAAATATAGTACAATTGACTAAAATATAGTACGATACTATATAATATAGTCAACCCTACTATTAGTAATTATGTATTTTTTGTTGCAGATTGTGGGCCGTGAAGATGTACTAGCATCTACGGCCACACGAGAAGTGCATTGCGGGCGGCGACTAGTCTCCGGGCTGTTCTCACGTCCTCGTCTGCCGCTGGGCTATTCGTACGTAACGACCGTCCCGCGCGGCGCTTGCAGACTGAATGTCTCCGAAATCGTCTCCAGCGAAAATTATATCGGTAACACCTATTTAATTTTTAATCTATGCATATTGTAGACAATGCCATAGAGTTGTTTAAATTCAAATTTCTTCATTTGCTGAATAATTTATTTAAATAAGGTGTTAATATATTATTTTAGTAAAAATGTTGCACCTAGGACTATTGGGAAGCAAAATTACAAAATTAAATTTTAAATTAAATTATTGTTGATTGTTACATTAATTACAATAATTATTAGTAACACAACGTTACGATATTCTGCTTGAATACTCTATTCGTGCTAAACTCTACGTTTTTTGAAGATTCCATTTTTAAAAATACTTATTTTACTGAAAAGTGTGGTATTTGACTGAGTAGAATAGACCACCCTCATTTCTTACCGAGGTGTCGTAAAGGCGAATAAGATTAGTTGACCCGTCGTGTAGTATCCAGCTGAGTAGAATAGACCACACTCATTTTTACCGAGGTTTTGTAAAAGGCGACTAAGACAAGTTGAGCTGACGTGTGGTATCCGGCAGAGTAGAATAGACCACCCTCATTTTTTAACGAGGTATCTTAAAAGGCGAGTAGGTAAGTTGATGTCAGGCAGACGGCCGGTCGTAAAATAGCAAATCATTTAACGGCATATTTATAACATATTATCCAGAAGAATGATAACTTATGTCATGATTATTTTGATCTACTCTATTTTTAATCAACATTTATTTATATACATTAGATATCATTATGACATTATGCATCATGCATCATAATGACTCGATTGAGACCGAAAAATATTAATGGGTGATGTTTTGAAGGATGAATTACAAAGGAGTAGCGCCAGCGTTAACGAATGTTAAAAGATATTGGAAGATAAAAAAAACATATTGTGCCGACCCTACTTAGAGTGGTATAAAAGCGAAATGATAATTAGACATAACATCAGACTCAAAGCTACCAGAACATCTACGAACGTTTGATTTTTTCTATCTACAGAACCAATTAATATTCTTAGCTCAGAACAACTCGGCTTTGCGCGAACAGGGTTGATTTATCTAAGGCAATATCTAAATTATCTTATCAATCATCTAAGGTTTAAAAGGTTTGCATGTAACTCACGATTTGTTAACAAACATAAGACCTTTAGCTTTATTATCGTTACTCAATAACGATTATCTTTTATATTTATCATACTGCCATGTATGTGTCTAAACGACGCAAATATAAATTCACTTAACAAATATCTTATTTAATATGTACCTACCGAATTTACAATTAATACGTTCTAACTTTGTTATAGTCTTACTTAGCTTCAATAATATAATAAAGTCGCTTTATAACTGTCTTCAGATCAAAGTTTTAGCTGTCATCATTATTCTCCTGTTGTATGTTTTAAGCATGTCGTTACATGTTTTGGTTTGTGATTTTACGAGCGCCTGCCTACCTGATCAACTACCTTAGTCACCTTTTACGACACCTCGGTAATAAATGAAGGTGTATATTCTACTCAGCCGAATACCACACGGTGGGTCAACTTACCTTAGTCGCCTTTACGACGCCTCGGTAACAAATGAGGGTCGTCTATTCTACTTAGCCAGATATCACACGGTGGATTAACTTATCTTGTTCGCCTTTTACGACACCTCGATAAGAAATTAGAATGGTTTATTCTACTTAGCCGGATATCACACGACTGGTCGACTTATCTTAGTCGCCTTTTACGACACTTCGATAAGAAATAAGAGTGGTCTATTCT
Source organism: Morpho helenor (assembly GCA_029227775.1). Lineage (NCBI taxonomy): Eukaryota > Metazoa > Arthropoda > Insecta > Lepidoptera > Nymphalidae > Morpho > Morpho helenor. Next base: position 5,468,788 of record JARGCU010000003.1, on the reverse strand, counting down.
GCTTAGCCAGATACCACACGACGGGTCGACATAACTTAGTCACCTTTCACGACACCTCAGTAAGAAATGAGAGTGGTCTATTCTACTCAGCCAGATACCACACAGCGGGTCGGCATAACTTAGTCGCCTTTTACGACACCTCGGTAAGGATCCAGGGTGGCCTATTCTACTCAGTCGGATACCACAAAGCAAATGGCAAATATGTATATAGTTGGTAAATCCAAATGCACAAAAATTTTCTCTTAAATATGTCTCATTGATTCACGTTGGCAACATCGTAAAATACAAATTTCAAATCAAATCAAATTTATTTCATCAAGTAAATTTAGAAGGAATACCATGTTCATCTAAAATATTGCACTAATTAAAGTGGTCAAATAGGTCGTAACTAGATACGAATGGCGCAAATCGTTACAATATAGGTCAATATTAAAAAAATAATTTCATATATCGAAGAAGGCTTGATTGAACTCGGTCAAAAGAGTTCAATTGTAGATATACTTAGTAGTCAATTAGTAATGAACAGATGTTGTCTCCAAGGCCGTTCAATAAAGCTTTTGGACACAACCAGTCAATTATTAATATCAGTGGTTAATAATATTTCATTGAAGTGATTTGTTTTCACCGAGGAGAGGGCGATATCACTACTTTAATATAACGAAGGGCGCTTAATTAGTAGCTGGTTAACCGTAATTTGTTAAAAAATAAAAAAAGACACTTCAAAAGAAAAAGAAAAATAATTGGGTAGGTGGAGCTCGATCCTAGGTATTTCCATTTCTCAAGACCACCCGTTCCCCGAATAAGCTACGCTGATTTGACAATTTACGGCAAAAATAGTGTTTTATATTCAATGTAAATTTGAGTCCTTTTTTAATGTCCAAAAACAGGGATAAATGATTTTTTTTTTTAATAAAACCTAGCTAGATCGATTTTTGTGCCCCAAAACCCGCATGTACGGATTTTGAATTTCAGAAAAATCGTTGGTGGCGATTCCGAGTTTCCGAAAAAAAAAATATGTATATACACAAGAACTCTTTTAAATATTAAAGATAACAAGGTCCTTTAGTTAAGGACCAAGATAGATAACTATTACTACCAATAAATTAAATAGCACTATTTATTCGACTGACTACATTTCTACTACTACATCTAATATCATTATTCTCCTGCCCTTATCCCACTCTAAGTGAGGTAGGCGCAACATGTTTTAAACATTTTGTAATGTGATTACAAAATCCTTAGGAATTTTACGGCCGGCTGCTGTTAACTTTTCTATTACTCGCCTTTCACGACACCTTGATAAGAAATGAGGGTGGTCTATTCTATTCAACCGGATACCACACGGCAGGTCAACTTACCTTAGTCACCTTTCCAACACCTCGGTAAGAAATAATGGTGAACTATTCTACTAGTAGTCTATTTTATTCAGCCGGATACACGGCGGGTCAACTTACCTGAGTGGCCTTTTACGACACCTCGGTAAAGATTTGCTACATTTGTAATAAGCAATAATAAATGTTTATTGAAATTGTTAACAAATACTAGGCCATTGGAGATTTGATAAAGAGATGAAGAGCATGTTAGAGCAAAGATCGATGTCGAATCGATTAACAGAAATTGCATGCGCACATTTATGGCGCATCTCTTCAATAGAGGCGCCTGCTCGCAAATTGTGAGATAAATGGAGATAGCCGCCGTTACAATTGGCGGTTAATTATTTGCATGACGCATTGCAATGCTTCTGAATAGCAATTTCCTGATTGTTTCGTTAATAGTACGATTAATGTAGATTACTTGTATAATTTCGAAACCAAGTGTACGTTGTTGTGTTATTGGGTATTTATTTTAATTAATATACATTTTTAGCTCTACAATCTTATATTATATCTATCATTTGATTATTATTACTCTATATTTTTTATATTTGAATCGTCAAGAGTCAACTATATTTAATGAAGCTACAACTGGTTCGGAATGTTGTTCTTACCGAGAAGAACCAGCAAGAAACTCGGCGGTCAATCTTTTAAACATTTACAATTTTACATTATTAAACCGCAGTCTTGAAGCTGAAAGGATTTTCGAATCCAAGCATTTTTTTCATCCAAATCATCATTTTATTTACCTTCTAACACTATGACACAGAATATTAGTAATTAATTAATTAAATGAATTAATGAATAAAAATTTTGGATGCGGCATATTTTTCACAGTTTTCAATATGTTGAAGTCACAAATTCATTCTTATATTTTAAAATTGTTTTAGCACTGAGAGTATCCAATGGATCATACATTGTAAACGGCGAGTTCGCTGTGAGCGCTCCGGGCACTTACGAGGCGGCTGGCGCACGATTTATATACTCCCGATCTGCCAGCCTCGACAATATATTTGCGATGGGCCCCATACAACATCCTATCGATATCATGGTAATTATTCAATTGTAGCTAGGGAATGTTTCAAATTCTCCGTTTTATTAATATTTATCTTTTCTAGGTACTTTATACACAACCAAGTCCAAATATAAAATATGAGTACCTAACCGATAATTCGCCAGACGATACCAGTAACGATATTCCAACTGCGAGCAGCATTCCTACTCATCATCAAGTACAGAGACATCATCGGCATCACAACGCTGAATCTCACACTAGAGCTTTGGATAAAAATGGTCCTTCTTTAGCAGGCCAGGCAGATTCGAACTCAGTTGAAAATCAGTATCAAATAGACAGTAACGTGATTGGAGACAGGAAGTTTATGTGGAAAATATTGTCCTATACACAATGTTCAAGAACTTGTGGCGGAGGACTCCAGATTGGTAAATTTAAATGCGTTGAAGTTGATGATAAAGAGGATCGCGAAATTTCTCCTGCTCATTGTACTGGGTCACCTCCTCCTTCTCGGCGTAGAAGATGCAGTGTAGCACCGTGTCCTCCTCGTTGGAGAGCGGCTGCTTGGGGACCTTGTCCTGTTTGTGGTCCCGCCCATCGAACTCGAATTGTGGGATGCGTACAAGATCACGCTAGAGGAATTACAAAGGTAAAACTTGATCTTGACTATAATTATGGCATTTAGAAATAAATTGAAATGGCCTATACTATTCCTTTATAATTTTTTTTTAGATAAGTGATCAGAAGTGCCCGCTACCTATGCCACCAAATAAAGAAATATGTGATGTCCCCAACTGCGATGGAACACCGATAACAGAAAATGTACCACGACTTGATTCAAGACGACAAATACGACCAAATGATCACGTCGATACATTCCGCGAGGGACCTTCATTGTCGCTTGCTTCGAACGTGTCAGATAATGAAATTAACTCTTTGCAAGAGGCCAAATTTAGTTTTACTGCAGCTGGAGGATGGCTATATACGGACTGGTCTCAGGTAATTTTTCTTGACTGTTTTTTTAACAATTGTAATGTATCTCAATATTACAATTGTTAAGAAATAGCATGTTGCTGTCTCACAGTTGGGCATAGGACTACCTCGTCTTAGAGAGAAGGTTTTAAACTTACCCAGCACGCTGGTCTAATGCAGATTGATTAAGATAGCCCAGGATTTCTCCAGAAATCAGCAGGTTTCCTCACGATGTTTTCCCTTACCAAGTGTGACAAAATATAAATGTAAAATAATAATTGTTACCACTGAAATTTTGATGACTACAATTTAAATTTGGGAATGTCACTTCATTTGTTTTTCGTATTATAATATTTCTTTATCAGATTAATCGTTTTGTAGAAGTCTGACTTGTTCTATTACTTGTTCTGTTGTTCTATATCTTCTTATATCGCATACGCATCTATCTTATTTAAAGGCACGGCATCTTATGACGGTGATACGGTGTTATTCTTAAATATGTAATTGTTTTTCAAAATTTCAGTGTGTAGGTTGGTGTGTTAGTGGAGGAATTCAATCTCGTGGTGTGCGCTGCGCAGACCCAAATGGGTGTGAAGCGCATCGACCGCCGCATGCTTCACAATCGTGTTCTCTAAGGAAACAGTGTGATGCCCAGTGGTTTACTGGTACGTTAAATTGTAATCTTCTAGTTTTTGCTACTTGTCTTTAACTTTAATTTTGAATTCCTATTCCTATACTTAACCGCTTAAAATCGGTAAGAACGCTAGTACAAAAATATTCTTTCATACATGTTTACTTTTCTTTCGGAGGTTCTAAATCATCTGTCTTGTTTAGGTGAGTGGTCTCCATGTACAACGTCATGTGGTGGACGTCAAATAAGAGGAGTTATTTGTATTGGAGGTAATGGCAGGAGATTAAGAGACGCTTCATGTAGAAATACAAAACCTGAATCTGAGAGACCTTGCGGTGGAGCTTGTGCTCCTTCTTGGTACCTGAGTGATTGGGGAGAGGTGAGTGTTTTTATACAACAAAGATAATAATAATTTAGTTAAAATTAATCAGTGTTTTATACCTGCTTTTTATTGTGTTATAAAAAAGATCAACCACCGAATTTCTTACTGACTCTTCTCTAGAGTCAATTCTCCAATCAGTACAGTTCACGATCCAAAAGTATTTTCAATCCAAAAGTATATTTTAAGTAAGTAAAAAGTAAGTATAAAGATTAACTTCCAGAAAAGATGCTCAATATTTTAATTTTGAACATTTTTTAAAGTGGATTTAAGGTTTGATGTTGCAGTAAATACGTTAAATTTACATTTTGTATTCAAGGCACTGGTTTAAACCACGGGTAAGCACCAATTAGTTTTATGTTAAAATTTAAGTCTCTTATTGTTAATTGCAATTTATCACACGCTTTTATCTGGATATCTTTTTATAATTCTAAGGATATGTGTAACCTAAAAATCCGCATTGGAGCAGATCTATATACTACTCTATCCAATACTCTAGAATATAGCGTGAAAAAACCTGTATATCTCTGGAGAATTCCTGGGATATGTATAACCTACCAATCCGCTTTCATAGTATTAACTACAAATAATCTCTTCAGAAAGGAGAAAAGAGGATAGCTGTGGGATATTAACAAGCCCTTGCTTTAAAGTAAAGTAACGTCCTGTTGCTATACCACTCTCTCCGTTTTTGGAGAGAAGAATTGGAGCCGATACCTACTCCAATGCGGATTGGTAGGTTACACATATTCCGAGAATTCTCAATAGATATTCAGGTTTCCTCTCGATGTTTTTCTTGACTGAAAAGTGGCCGTTACTTTACTTTATTATTATTCAGTGCACCGGCCCGTGCGAAGCTGGGATTCAAACCAGAACGGTTTGGTGCGCACGCGGCGGGGCAGAGGGCGCTGGCGGGGCCGCAAGAGATACAGACTGTGCAGGACTAAGACCACCAGCGAGGCGATCGTGCGTGCCTCCGCGGTGCACCACTAGGCCTATCGTTAAACCTGCTATTATTAACGCCTTGCCGACAGGTAAAAATGATTTGTACATTTACTGACACGTGGCACGTAGGTGCAATCCTATCTTAGCGCTCCTTTTTTTAGCTACTCATTTGCGGGATCGTTGTTGCCACAGGCCAACATTTCTTGGTTCTTCGAATCTGGGTGTATTTATGTATTTAAGTTTTTAATTAAAATTATATAAGTAGTATAGTAAAATATAAGTGTATTTACCAGTTGGGGACGGATGACTTTTTGCGTAATTGTCCCAAAATATTATTTTACAGAAACATGATTTATATCATATTCAAAATTTAATTTTACAACTAGTTTTTTCATTGCTATCTTATCTTATGCAAGTTCGATGAGTAGGTGTAACTACTAACACAGATGAAAACGAGGATCAAGTCACATTTCGCTAATGAATTTGAGGGCATTAGAAATTATCCATTTTGGTATAGAATTTTAACATTTTTGGAAAGAATTAATTATCCTTTTAATTACAGATCCGCAACAGCGAGTTACGAGACACCAAAGTCAAACACAGAACGTTAAGGAGCGTTCTTATAGCAATAATGGTAAGGCATATTATATATTTTAACTACTTAAGATACCTTAGCGGAGTATAGCTAAGCTGCTTAGAGATTCTAAATTTTTTAGTGGTATCATATCTTTATGCCACAAAATCATAAAAAATGGAAACTAAATACACCCGCTCAAAATATAATCGATATATCGCCAATATAGAACGAAGAAAGTGATTGACTCAGAAATATTTAACTGTTAAGTGAGTATATAAAACTGCCTGTCATTATTGATTTATATCGATTATAAAATAAATGGATTGCGTATCTGTGATGCAGAAAAACTCATAAGATACGTAAAATTTCATCATCATATCTGTTTTATGTTACACTTCAAGTGAATTGTGTAAATACATAAAAATAGTTTTGCAATCTCGTGATAAGATAAATCTTATGATACATCTTTTTAGTGTTTTTAGGTTAAATTTTTACCTATGGTTTAAGATTTTTGTATTGAAGAATAGACAATTATTTACATCTTAACTTAATTATTTCGATTATCTTAATATTAACACAAAAGTTATAGTAAAATTATTTTGCTATAATCCGCGATGAAGTAAAATAGAAAATATATATAATTCTAAATGTAGAGTGGATAATCCGTTTTCATACCTGATACATGCAGGATTCATATACACATGCACGACCAAAATCGCAAAAGGCTTTTGCGATTTTGGTCGTGGAGTCTATCTCCTGATGATGCTTCGGTTGCGGGGCGAAACGATTGTTGAGTTTGTGATAGTGAACGTATGTAATGCTTGTGTATTGTGGTGGCGGTGGTGGAGGTTTGTGCATGTGTTTTTACGAATCCTGTATGAATCAGGTATGAAAACGGATTGTCCACACTCTCTGACATTTAGCATTATATATATTTTCTATTTTACTTCATCGTGAATTATAGCAAAATAATTTTACTATTACTTTTGTATTATAGATCTCCGCAAAGTAACGCCTAATTCTATAAATTATATAATATTAACATTGTTGCTTGTAATTTTTGTGAACCAAATAATATAGATAGGAGAGAAATAATATTTTCTTTTCTTTGGTGCTCGGCTCATTTCTAAATGTGCCGATTTAGCATTTTTATTGTTAATAAAAGGGCCAATGGTAAGGATTGCGTAAAATACTTTCTTCTTAGTAACAGATATTCATACGATGAAGTATTGATTTTGTATCTCAGATTATTGAACATTCAAACAAGGTGCATGTTTAAATTGATTAGTTAGTTCAACTACGAAATACAGGCATGATACAAAGATTAAAAAACTTTTGTTATTGATTACGTTAAAATAAAAAATTAATTATCTGTCTTCCTAAAAACTAAAGAGGGACTGAAGCTATTTACAAAAATAATTAAACCTATAATCTATCGCCAAAGTATCCCATAGGTGTATAGACTACAGAGTGTAAAGCGAACTTGGCAACTAGAGATTCACTTTTTTACATTTCAATTTAATTTAATTTAAAATTACATAATACAGTGAAAATTCAAAATCTAAATACAAATTCAAATAAATATACAGTTTTAAATAAACATATTTTTACATAAATAAACATTTTATTACAAAAATTTATTGACATAGTCAATAAATTTTTGTATCAAAAAACATTTTTTTTTATTTAAATAATACCTTTAATAATCACGTCATAATATATCTATTGAGTAACGGGCGGTCTAAAATTCAGTATACTAGGATCGATCCCAGATAGACCCTTTTTTATTTTCAATTGCATTGTTTTTATTTATTAAAAAAAATCCTGAACATAGCTCGGCCAGGTCCTTAATAATTTTTTATTTAGAAATCTTTACAAACCTTACAACATATTATTACAACATAGGTTTTGTAATATAATTAGTGAACAACATACATATAATTATTTTTATTTATAGGTGCATGTGTGGACAAGTTGAGCAACTGCGCTCTGGCTGTACAGGCGCGTCTCTGTCACTACCACTATTACGGTGACAACTGTTGCCACTCTTGCCACGGACGATAAACTCCAATCTCAACGGTAAGACTTCGATTAATAACATAATTAGAAACAAGACAATTTAGTGACAACTAGTTTTAATCTAACTTTTTTATATTATTATGTACAGCCTGTACAGCGCAACTTTTTTATGTGTAAGGGAAACAAATCACAGAGTTACGTTTTACAAGCCGCCACAGAGTAATTATGTGGTGATCTTTTGCTTCTTCTTTTATTTGGTGTAGATGGGCGCGCGGGCGCGTGTTTGTGTATGTGAGTGTATGCTCTTGCCATACTTGCCATAGACCACCCTTCCACAGAGTCATATCAATAGATCTACAGCCAATTAAATTGCTACCCTTTGAGTGAGTTTCTATTTTAGCGGGTCCTGTAAATTTTTGTTTCTGATTAAAGTGTATACATAACGAAGCCTTATTTTCATAGACATAAAGATGTTATGATAGTCGGGAAACATGCAAGGTAGTCGTGGTGTGTTTATAGTTGGCGATATGTATTATCGTCACAGACATAAAATTAAAAACAGAGTTTTGTTAAAGGATTTATTAGCTTCAATAACTTTGGATAAACAACACAATTACTTAATTAAAGGTTTTTATTTAAGTTGCTGTATGTGTTGACGGTGGAATCTTGCAATTTAAATTTGACCCATATCACGGTGTCCGATTGAACAAAAATTTTATATGCTGGTCCAATGCATGTGTATAATAAACATGACCTGATACTACTACCAGATTTGGCTTCAGACGAGGGAATCTTCAACAGTTAACAGTAGAGTTGTAATTTTGTTGAAAACTTTTTTATTAACTTGTAAATTTAAATGACTAATTAATCAATTAATTATGTGTCCAAGCCTAATTTCGAAATAAGACTTTATGTATTTCTTTATTTTCAGGTACCATTAGAAGAATCTGAAGAAGTTGACTCATAGTATTGTGATACAAATGGACACATAATATATGCACGTCTTATTAATAGTCATTTAATATTATTATACAAAAGATTAATAGTTTAGAATTTATTTGCACTACTTTCGCTCTAGAGAATACAAAATTTTACTTAAAATACTTTTTCGCTAAACATCAACTTTTTATAGTTCAAATTCATTATTGAAGTTATCCAATAATGTGGTTCATTTGTATTTCTTTAAGCTAGGAATAGTTTTGTGATCTCCAGTTTATAGTTTCTGAGGTAATGTGATATATTTGCTTTTCGTTTCTTTTCAGTTTGACAGGATATAGTTCAAGTAATGATTAAAAACTGGATGCACGAAAGGCGAATATTAGATATGGAATTTAGATGTTTTCATAACACTTATTTAATCTTATATATACGCACATTTTTCAATCTCTGCACGATGAAATTAAGTAGCTTGCCTTTTGAATTATCACCAAATTACAAGCGATAATTTAACATTAGAGATTCATAAAAAAATTGTAATATAAGTTAGTTAACCATTGAAACTTTTCTGTAGACTTAGTCATTACTAGTAGGCTATGCGTTTAGATTAGTGTTTTATAGTATTCCTTAATAATTTGAGTGTATCAAAGAACAATGATGTATTTGGCGTTAATAAGTTGGCTAATCGACGAACATTTACTTTAATGATACGTACATCACAATATTTAAATATCATCGCGCTAAGGGTAAAAAAAATACAACCTTACTAAATTTCTTTAAAACTTTTCCTTACACTCTAATAATCTAAGAAATTAATAAATTAACGTTCAAAGAAGACGTTTCCGTGGTAGAGTAATTATTCAAAAATCGGGTTCTTAGATGCCGTTTGTCACGTTGACAATTTCCGTCAGTTCCCAATATGAAAATAGTAAAAAATAGTAGAGAATTTGTCTACCTGATATATATTTATAAAAATAACTTTTTTTTTGTTTTATGTTCCTACAGTAATTACTCGCGTATTGAAACACATGTTCTCTAACTTGCCTAACTTTAATAGTGTCATTTATAAAATTAATCTCTAACGTAACCTTTTTTGGGTCGTTTTCTTAGGGTAGTATTGCAATACCTATCTATAGACTACTCGCTTAACTCAGTCCTCGCCTGCGGGTCGAAAGCGGACGAGAACGGGAATTGAGGTAGGTGCGAGCGATCACCTCTTTTATCACGCAATCAGCTTTCGCCGTCCGTACCTACCTCAATTACGGTTTTCGTCTTACCTCCGAGCCTTTGTAACTGACAGGCGAGGACTGAGTTAAACGGTTAACCCATAGAGATATCGTCAAACCTGTGCAATGCAATATCAAATAAAATTCAATATAATCATCATACAAAATTTCCAAGTCTGATATCAAGATGCTGAGCAAGATAATATATTATAAATATAAATTCTGAAAAAAAATATTTATGTACCGTTTCCCTTAATATTTACCCTAAATATTACATATTTGTTTATCAACTTATTCACGCCATATACAAAATAAATCTATTCGTAACTTTAAGAAACAATGACATTGTGTTCATTATTTATTGATTCTGATTGTGTAAACAAAGAATTTGTCCTTTAGAGCAGCGCCACGTTACTAGATAGACGATAAATCAAACAGTGACATTGAATTCCTAATTAAATACCGAATAAGTAGCATTTCAATCACGAAATGTGTTCGTTCGTTTAATTACCCGTGTGATTCGAATTTTAATTTATGATTTAATGCATTGCATGGAATTTTATTAACCAGTAAAATAATTAAGAACCAGTGTTCTAGTAGTCTACCGCCGATAGTATACTGTCGAATAAAATTATGTAACATCACAAACGCTTTTAGGATTGTTAAAGCTTTTGCGTTCTACATTCTTCAATAATCGTCTTTTGCAATCTTCATCGAGTATTTTTTATAAATAAGTATATTATCAATTTGATAGTGGCTGTTACGCTTTCACAGCTAATGCTAGATAATATTAATGAAGTTTGGTACAATTTAAGCTTATATACCGGATTAACATATAGGATAGAAAAATCAAGTTTTTTTTAAGAAAAAGGAAAAAAGGAGAATTTTGATAACCAGAAAAGTGGTTAAATTACTGACTGACTAATCGCTGACTTTTATTTAGAACTTTTAGAGCTGCACAATTTTATAGTACATGATTTTTGAATAACTTCCAACGTTTACTTAGCGAACGCAAGGAAAATTTAAATTTTGTCGTTCGCTTAATATTTTTTATTGCTGCTCCTCTCTTATTCAATCTAAGTGTTATGTTATATAACCTATATAACATATAGGCCTATAGCCTATAGTCTTCCTCAATAAATGGACTATCTTACACTGAAAGAATTTTTCCAATCGGTCCAGTAATTCCTGAGATTAGCGTGTTCAAACAATCAATCAATCTAACAATCAAGCAAACAAACTCTTCAGCTTTATATATTAGTATAGATAATGTAATAGATTTGAACTTACCCCTCTAAATAAGGGGCTCCCTAAAAGGTTCTTAATACCAATTTCTAACGCAAGACGCTGTCACAGTGTTATAGAATTTTGAATATTCAGAGCACATATTTCATCTCGGGATTTTCCATGAAATATGCTCCACATATTCGAACGCATAATTTGGAAAGGAGGTCGAATTCCGACATGAAACTTGAAATGAAGCCGCTGCCTTCCTCAAGGCTCGATACTTCTTATTATCAAGTTTAATAATACATTTGTACTTATTTGTATACACGGGTTATAGCTATGAAATTTTCTGTATGCCGGAAATAATATAGAAACTAGAAAATGGGTAAACAAAACCAATGCAGTGGTTAACCACTGTATTCTTAAGAATACTCCAACATCCTTTGACCACTGTTGTGAAATTCGATTTAAATGTGTAGTTTCGCTACATTGGTTTCATCCAACAATGCATTTTTAATCTTAAAAAACTTATAATAATCGATTTAAAAAAAATAATCGATTATTTTTATGACATCCCTATCTTAGCATCGCTACAAATAGCGTCGTGGGATTTGTACTTCATCAGTTAAAATTTTAATCAAGCATGATTTTATAATTTTTAAATATGTAATTGGTAAGTAATTACTAAATTTCTATTTTATTAATAAATCGTAATGTCTAGTAAAGTGGCTGCTACATAAAAGTCGAATTCAGTGTAAATATTTTACTTTGATATGTATAGCGCATTTATTTACCGGCTGTAAGTATTTATGTATTAGGTAACAAGTACAATAATTTATACCATCACAATTATGTTAAAATTGGTTTTTACTAATGTAACATCAAATACTGTTTCTACTAATAAAGCGTGTAACAACGTTCAAAAAATAATAAGCTTTAAACACCAACAATGTTTTTTTATTACTTGACCTATCTTTTCTTTGCTATGAGAAATCATCATATACATTGTTCATCATCATCATCATCTTGTTATATACCGTCTTTAAAGGAGAAAATTAAACATCACTAAAGTGTGATAATAAGACCGCTCTTTGCACATTTTACTGCTCCTATAGTCTGAGTCTTTTGTTCTTTTTGTATTTGTCATTGTGCAATAGAAATTATGCATTTACATTGATGATTATGATTGATTAAAATAAAAGATTTTCTTTTTTTTTGTTCATTATTTTCTTACATTTAAAATAAGAAATGCAATGGTAATGATACCTAATGGTACCATTTACCACTTACCAATTGGGTAATCCCAATATACCATTTTTAAAGATTTTTTCGAACTGTTGTGAACTGTCGAACTGAAAAGTGACCACACGTCCCTGTTTTGGTGGGACAGTCGCGCTTTTATGTGGAAATTGCCGCGACCCGCCTATTTGTAAAATGCGCCACTTTTTAGAAAATGCATTTCTTATTTTAAATGTAAAAAAAATTAACAAAAGAAAAGAAAATCTTTTATTTTAATCAATCATAAACATCGATGTAAATGCATAATTTCTAAAAATTTTGTACATTTGTACATTTCTTTATTTATCTTAGTATCTATGTTATTTTTCTTCAACTGATAATTTCCTTTTTTGGATGAAAATTAACATAGATATAAACAAAGAAATAAAATATAAATGTACAATATTTTAGTGGTAGAGTAGTGTATAAATTTGTATTACGAGGAATAAATAAAACTCAATTATTTCCACTCATTTTATTTATCTATTTACATTATCAGTACAAAATATTTTCATTTCTATAGCATAACATTTTATCAAGCATTACGTATTGGCTTATAAACATAGACAAAATATAATTTAAATATCACACCGCAATATATCGATTAATTTTTATTAATAAAGATGTATAAATATGCTTATAATGTAATGCTATATGCATTAATACTTAGTCGTATCGTATCGGACGTTTATAACATCGATAATAATTGCATGCTTATAAGTGAATCGGTGATCGGATCGGAAAGTAATCGATATTCAACGATTTAAGGTATTTTGCATGAATCACAACAATTTTGTATATAATATTTGTAATGGCAAAGTCTTGCTTGAACAGCAAGGACGCAGTTCTGCAGCTTATCTTCACAGGCTGAAAAAAAAATTATAATTTAATCTTTGAAGATTATTTTTAACTAATATATGCCAGCAGTTACACTCGCATGGAATTCAGTATGTCACACATTGTTTCCCGAATTTAAATATTGAACATAAAATTGTCGTGAGTTAATAAGAGATTTTTTTTTAATAACTTTCACCGTTTACTTAACGCACACAAGGAATGCTTGAAATTTTGCTGTTTTTCGAAATATTTTTATTGCTGCTCCTCACCTATTTATCTTAGCGTGGTGTTATATAGTCTATAGCCTTCCTCGATAAATGTTCGACTTTCAAACATGTTGTTAACAACAAAGCCAAATCATTTAAATGATTTGGCTTGTTATTTTACGAGGCCGCCTGCCTTACGTCAACTTCCGTCGCATTTAAAGACACCTTGGTAAGTAATGAGGGTGGTCTATTCTACTCAACCAGATACCTCACAGTGAATTTTTGACATCAATTACCAATGGCATTTACCTTTCTTATCAGCAAAGGAAGTAATGCTTCTCTGTGTAGCTTGAACTTCCGTAACAGCCTTTTGAGACTCTGGAAGGAAAAATATATTTCATTGACTTGTAAAACTTTGACTGGCCTGTTGGCGCAGTGGGAAGTGATCCTGCCTTCAGCTCCGCGGGTCGCGGATCCGATTCCCGTGAAGGACCAACATTTTCTATAAATCAATTTGTTGATCTTCGAGTCTGGGTGTATATTTATATTTAAGTATGTATTTAAAAACTATATATGTATATATTCACCAATTGTCTGTCACGCATAACACAAGTTAAGTCACTTTCTTTGGGGACAGACGTGTGACCGTGTGTGCAAGTGTCCCATATACCTATTTATATTTATATATTTATAAGAACGTTTTAAAATATTATGCATACATAAATTCCATTTTTCTTTGGTATGTGCGTACCTTACACGTACGTAACAATATCATTACATTTCTTATAGTCCTAGATATACTATATGTTAGAGCAGAAAGCAACGAAGAGAGGCACCAGCTTCTGGTACCATATTTTATCAAAGTGGCCACGATCTTCAGCAATGAAGAGCGAGAATACCAAATTGTATCTTACAGAAAACTAGTAGTACATGCATTCGCGTCGACTTTAATGTTAAAATACTCTATTTCGTCTATATTCTTTTTTTCCTTTTCTCTTAGAGAAAACTTCACTTTTTATTCTATACTAGCTATCTGGCTCCGTGTTCCTGTCACTCAGTCTGGTTTCGAATTCCCCTCGAAACAGAACACAACTTTAAAACGAAACTCCGATCGCCGCCAAAACATTACAGGATCATCCTCTAAGTCATTATAAAGAATCTCTGAAAATTTAATTAAAATCGGTCCAGCTATATTGAAGTCTACAAAGCACATACAGACAAACATTCATTTATATAAGACTAACCATGCCAGCGGCGTCGTCCACGTGGAAATCAGTGTGACAAAAAAATCCCGAATTGAAATTTTGACCATAATATTAGTTATTGTAAGTTAACCATAACAGATAGGGACATGCTGTCGGGGACTTTTTTGTAGTGTATTGTAGATCTACAATTCTCTAGTACATTACTTAAGTGTATCTCCGCTGTATTACGCGGCGCACGCAATCAAAGGTGAGTCCAGCAGGCGAGTTTTATGCAACCTCTACAAAACGATTTTCATAAAACGTTAATATACTATTAACCTAAACCCAAAAGAATTGTACATTTTATTTTTTACAACCTTACAAATATACGTTTAGCAGATTTTGAGAAAATCGTTCACCGATAGATATAGATAAAGCCCGCTATATAAATTACAATTGTATCAAATTTTGCTCCAGCCAAAACAAGACAGACAGACATTCGCATGAATAAATATTAGTATGGATACTAAACACTCAAGCAAAATGTAAGGGAAATGTTAAGAACAAGTACAACACTTGATCTTCAAGCAGCGTGACATGTATACGGTGCGTGTAGACCGTTGTACACTTGACCTAACAAACGCAGTAGTTTAAAGGGTTTTAAAGACGTCTGCGTTATACTGTTATTCTATTTAAATTAATTTTAGTGAAATGCACAACGTGCCATTGCATCCCCTGAAAGTGGCTGTTTTGTTCACAAGCCTTGAAAGCTAACATTGAAGTATCCACTACACGTAGTGTAGCTAACCGCTGTCGATTGTTAGTACAACTAACAATCGACAGCGGCTCTGCCCGCGTGGAAAGATAAAAACTGTAATAAAGTCTTTTGATAAACATCATCTTCCTGCCCTTATTCCACTCTAAAAGGAGTCGGCACAACATGTTATAAACATGCTGTCACATGATTTAGCTGCGTTTTTACGACCGGCCGCCTGCCTGACGTCAACTTACCTCTGTCGTATTTTACGACACCTCTGTAAGAAAGAGGGTGGTCTATTCTACTAAACCGGATACCACACGGTGGGTCAACTTACCTTACCAACTTACCTTGATAAACATAAAAATGGTTAAAGTGGGTTAACCTTTAAAGCAAGACATATGCTGTCGCGGACTTTTATTTAGAAATTTTAGAGGGGAACAATGTTGTAATACATGATTTTTGAACTTTCTTAACTTTCACCGTTTACTCAGCGCACGAAAGGAAAGCTTTAAATTTTGCCGTTTTTGTACTATTTTTTATTGCTGCTCCTCTCCTATTCATCTTAGCGAGATGTTATATGATATGATGTGATGTAAGCCTATAGCCTTCCTCGATAAATGGACTATCTTACACAGAAAGAATTTGTCAAATCGGTTCAATAGTTCCTGAGATTAGCGCGTTCAAACGATCAAACAAACAAACTCTTCAGCTTTTTATGTAAGTATAGATTCTCAAGTACATTACTAGAGTGTAGATGTATGTATATTGTTATTTTCTAGTCATACCGATAGCCAGCTCCGGTGGTAATGTAGCCACTCCAGGATTACTGCATTTAGGCTCGCAAGGACGATGTGCGTGCGGTCGAGGTGAAGGGCATTCAATGTCGCCCGCCGGACCGTTGTCGCCGCGCGCGCATACTACTGTCCGCCTTTGAACTCCAACTCCAATGGTACAGTTCCCTACACACTGCAATAAAGGCTTAAAGTAGATTTTCCTTGAAGCTTTATTAAAGACTTTTTTAAAACATCTTAAATAACCGTGTGGTCAAAAAGATGGACGGATCAGGTGTCTGAACAACTGGACATCAGACTGAGCGTGGCTATACACAGTGCTGCTGATCGCGAAAAGTGGCGCCAGCTTATGAATGATAAAAGGGATCGGGACCATCACGATGCTCGCAGGGAGCACGCAACTAAAGGAAGGAAGCCGTGTGGTATCCGGCTGAGTAGAATAGACCACCCTCATTTATTACCGAGGTGTCGTAAAAGGCGACTAAAGTAAGTCGACCCGCCGTGTGGTATCCGGTTTTGTAGAATAGAGCACCCTCTTTCTTACCGAAGTGTCATAAAATAAGACTGAGGTAAGTTGAGGTCACGCAGGCGGCCGGTCGTAAAAACGCAGCCAAATCATGTGACAGCATGTTTATATCATATTGTGCAGACCCCACTTAGAGTGGGATAAGGACAGGAAGATGATGAATAACATGTCCTTAAACTGCTTTCGATGGGCTTTCATCATTTACGAAAAATTAACTAAAATTCTTTTACATATTTGAGCCTTAATATTGTTTTTTTTTCATTATTATCTTGTTTATTATTACTTTTAAATTTGTAACATTGTAACTAAGAATGATCTGATCTCCTTTAATTGGTTTTCATAATTAATTTTTTGGATATTTTAACATATAGTGTGCTGTTCAAGATCCAAATAAATAAATAAATAAAAACACGTCTCTAAATTTCTCATAGAGAAAAGTTGTCATCTAAAAAATTCGCATAGAGAAGGGCATAAAGATTTTTTTACTGTTTAGAATTTTAAAGTCACTATAGGTAAAAAGAGTTCACTACATTCATTTTATGGCCTCAGTAATATTATTCAGAAAAATGAGAAAAAAAAGAGAAAAGAATAAGAAAGAAACTCAATATGAATGAATCCGATCGGAAATAAAAATTACCTCTCCCCATTCACTAGAATACCAAATCGGAGGACATTCTCCACCGCAGCTTCTGTCATGTTCAGGCTTAACATCTTTGCAAGCCGAGTCGCGTAGATGTCTTCCACTACCGCCGATGCATAGAACGCCTCTTACTTGTTTACCTCCACAAGAAGATGAACAAGACGACCATTCACCTAAAACACATTAAAAATCTAATTCTTAATACATAACTTAATAATTAGTAATTATCAAAGATTACAGTGTACATAATGAAAGTAATTATTTTGTTAGTCCTGTGATAAACCGCTGTCAGATTGAAATTATAATTCTATTTTTAAATGTTCACGTTAATTCCTTTCTATGAAATTTAAAATTGGAATAATTGAAAAGTCGTTTTAAATTTCGAAGGAGAAGAGGAGAGTCCATAGAATATCAATATGAATAAAGTTTTAAAAACTCGCTGCCTATAATTATAATGCAAAAGTGCTGAGATATAATCAGAAATATGGTAATTTATGAATTAAATTTTGAAATTAAAACAATAGATAGTTTTTAACAAAAGATAGTTATTTTTTTTCGCTACTTAATTGACTTTACAGGAGTAATAAATTAACTATGATTTATAAATATAACTACTAGTAGCGGGATCGGTCATTCAATTTGATTACTATTGAAATTAAATTTTCACAGCAGACGAGGGCCCAGTGTGCTTAGTGTGAGTTATTTAACCTACTCGATCGCGTTAGCGCAACACCAATATGTATGACGCTTTAACAGTGGCATCTAGTGACCGCTGTTCTAGCGTCATACAAGATAGATCAAGTAGATTAAAAAAACATACACTAATCACACAATTTTCGGATGGTTGGTAATGGCTTCACACCATTCACACTTTACGCCGGCGTGATTACAAAACACTATTAAACCATCAGTCCTTCACTACACTAAGCCGTGGTCTAAGAGACACCCTTAGGACGACGTTCCCCGAACATCGACGGTGAATCTTTTTCACTACCCTGGTGATGCTGTATAGACCATTAGGGATAACATCATAATCAGTTCTAAATTTTTTTTTTAAATAATAGTCTTATATTACGCCGTGTGGTATCCGGCGATATAGAATAGTACCACCCTCATTTCTTACCGAGGTGTCGTAAAAGGCGACTAAGGTACCACACGGTGGGTCAACTGACCCGCCGTATGGTATCCGGCTGAGTAGAATAGACCACCCTTATTTCTTAAAGAGGTGTCGTAAAAGGCGACTAAGGTAAGTTGACCCACCGTGTGGTTTCCGGTTAAGTAGAATAGACCACCCTCTTTCTTACCAAGTTGTCGTAAAATACGACAATGGCTAGTTGATGTCAGGCAGGCGGCCGGTCGTAAAATACGTAGCCAAATCATGTGACAACATGTTTATGACAAGTTGTGCCAACCCTACTTAGAGTAGGGTAACGGCAGGAAGATGAATAGTCTTATAATATTAGTATTACCAGTAAACCATTGTCCATTATGTGGATCGCATGCTATCCTAGGTGTGCAAGATCGAGATGACTCTGGAGAATTAGGGGAACAACCAGAAGGATCAGCACATCGAACAGCTCTTGTTTGCAGACCTTCACCTACACACCATCCTACACACTGTAAATATAGTCAATAAAGAGAAAGATTGTAGCTATAAATATGAATCGAAGGCTTGGATATGCTTATATCCACTTGTAACCGCGATGTCGTTTAAATTGACTTTGGGTGTAAATTACCCTTAATTACGTACTATATATTTTACAATTCTTTTTATCCTATATGTTAACTCGGTATATAAAATTCAATTCCATCAAATTTCATTTGTATTGCTCCAGCAGATTAGCCAAGCGTAATCTACAGACGGACAGACTTTCGCATTTTTAATATTAGTAGGTATAAAGAAATTGCAATTACAAGAGTAGGTTTTAAAAATATTTGATTTGGTGAAGTCAATAATTAGAACCGTAAAACAGAACTATTTCATAAGTATAAAGAAACAATAATATTCTTACCGAGGTGTCGTAAAAGGCGACTAAGGTGTGGTATCCGGTTTAGTAGAATAGACCACCCTCTTTCTTACCGAGGTGTCGTAAGATACGACTGAGGTAAGGTGACGTCAGGCAGGCGGCCGGTCGTAAAGACGCAGCCAAACCATGTGACAGCATGTGATGGCTTCAGAAAGTTCGTAGATCGTTTGTGGGCCTCGGTATACATTTTTATAATAAAATTCCACAATCTATTTCGGACTTGCCTTTACACAAGTTCAAAATAGCAATTAAAAAGACACTGATTCATGAAGTTAATTATATTGTTGAGGACTATATTGATGATAAGAAAGCTTGGTTTTAAATTGCGTCCAGCTACGCACTAGATTATATTGTAAATTTTTTAATTTGTTCTTAATTAAGCCATTATTGTAATACTCAATTTTGAAAAGAGTGACCGCCGAGTTTCTTGCTGGTTCTTCTCGGTAAGAGCACATTTCCGAACCAGTGGTAGCTTCATTGTAATTTGACGATTCGAAAGTGATTGTAAAGGCCAATTTGAATAAAGAATTATTTGAATTTGAATTTGTAACATGTTGTGCTGACCCCACTTAGAGTGGGATAAGGGCAAGAAGATGATGAAAGTAACAATAATATTTTCCATTTTACCTCAGACCAGTCTGTATGAAGCCATCCACCAACTCCAGTACTGAAACTATACTCAGGTCCAAGTTCAGTGTCTGTTGAATTTACAGCTATAGTATAAACTGGGCCATCTCTGAACGTATCTGTCTGAACCCGTGGTTTGCTTCTTTCAACTTGTCTTATTCCAGGACTTAAAGCACAATCTGGTATATTGCAAGTTTCTTTTGTAGGCGGTTTCGGTGCTGGGCATTTCTGGTCACTGATCTACAAATGACAATTGAGTAATAATGATTTATATACTTTTTCTTATAATTAATATTCATAAGTTAAATACTTAATAAAATTTGTTTTAAAATTACAGAATGCTTAGTTAAGAGTTATCAATATATGAGTAAATAAAAAATCTCCAAAAGACAAAGCCATCAGAAGAACATAGTAAACATTAAAATGAACTACTAATAAAAAAAATAAAGGACGAAATCATAACAGCATAAAATCAAGTAGCAGTAAATCAAAATATTGTTGATTCTAATGCAATACAATAGGTGCCCAAAAGCGTAACAGAAGATTTTTAGTAACAATAGTTAAATTCGAGCACTAAAATACTTAAAATTTAACATAGTCCTTTTGTTCGAACGGTAGATGAAATAAACATTTGTTATTTCCTTTCTTTAGTCTTCATACCTTCGTAATACCTCTAGAATGATCTTGAACGCAACCAACAATTCGAGTTCTTGAAGCTGGACCACATTGTGGGCAAGGAGACCAGGCAGCAGCTCTCCATCGAGGTGCACAAGGAACTTGACTGCATCGACGTCTTTTACCTGGTGGTGGCGAGCCTGAACAATGTACTGATGATACTTCACGATCCTCTATTAAACTTGCTTCGACGCATCTATATTTACCTACCTAAAAGTAACATAATAATTTATAATTATTATATACATACATATCTAACTCAATTAAGCCTAATTTTGTATTAAGGTTACTTTTTAACAGATATATTGTTGAAATAATCTTTATTTGAATCGTCATTTTTGTGCCTTTAACCCACTCTAAGTGAGGTCGGCACAATGTCTTCATCTTCTATTCTCTTGTAGCATTCGTCAGGTCTGGTGCATGTCATACTTCACACAATCCCATCCAAAACCATCTCTTTAGATCTCCCTCTAGTCACATATCCATTAAACTTTCCTTTCTAGTAAGTGATATAAAACGATAGGATAAGTTGCAATAGCTACTGAACTATTTAGAGTCATTTTTCGGCCTCCCTTCAGTCATGCATAAAGTGATTAATACTTTATTTAAATGTTATAAAAAATTTCTCCTCTATTGAGTTGTGCATATCGGGTCGTTTAGAAAAAGACTCCGAGGTAAAATATAACTTACTTGAATTCCTCCACCACAACTTCGAGAGCACTGAGTATAAGATAATATCTTCCATATAAATTTCCTTCCTCCTACAACATTGTCTTCAAAATTGTTTTCTCTAGATGATTCCTTAATCAATCCAGCTGAGTCTGGATTTTTTGGAATATTTCTAGAATATGTATCAAAACCATGATGACGTCTATTATGTTTAGGAGACAGTGTAGATTCTGGTAAGTTAGATTTAGTAATAGACTCCACGTCTACTTCACCTGGGAGTGATTCAGTAAAATATTCGTATTTTATATTAGGACTTGGCTGCGTATATAAAACCTGAAATAAGTAATTGATATTATTATTCTGTTGAGTCATCACACACTTATGTTTATACTATGAATGAAATAAATTAGTAATCATCTTCCTCCTGCCCTTATCCCACTTTAAGTGAGGTCGGCACGACATGTTATAAACATGTCGTAACGTGATTTGGCTACGTATGTTACGACTGGCTTGACGTCATATTACTTTAGTCGTATTTTACCTTGGTAAGAAAGAGGGCGGTCTATTCGACCCAATGGGATACAACACTGTGGATCGACTTTCCTTAGTCGCCTTTTACCTCAGTAAGAAATGAGGGTGGTCTATTCTACTCAGCCGGCTACCACACGGCGGAATGAAAGAAATTAGTAATGTTTACATCAAACTTTTACCATAATGTCTATAGAATTATGTGTTGGGCCCATTGCGAAAACGGAGTCCAGTCCAGCGTTTCTAGTATATATAAATCTTGCTCCAGCAGCTTCATAGACTCCTGGAGTGCTAACGGCGAATTCTCCATTCATTATGTATGACCCATTTGATATCTTCAATGCTAAAAAACAATTGTGTTCTTGCAAATCAAAGAAATAAAGCTACTTACACTAATTTTATAAATGCAAAAGTGGTTAGACTATAATTGAAAGAATGGAGAGTGGATTACTTTTTTGTTTCCAATGAATTTCGCAAACGAAGTCGCCAGCGGAAGCTATTTAGTTTATAATTAATTAAGGATTACATTATTTTATTGCGCAAGACCTTCAAGGAGATAAGTTAGATCTAGATACTAAGGATGTTGGAATTTTATACCAAAAATTAATATTGCAAATGGTAAATGAAATCTACACTAATCTTTACACGAACATTTTTATATTATCATCACATCTTTGCGATTACAGCAGTTTAAAAACACTAATAATAAAAGGCTAATATAGAAAGTCTACTATACTATTGAGGAATACTTAGATGATAAAAGCGTGGACGTAGCTACTCCTCCACCCTGTACAAGACAATAATAACTAAACGTAGCTAGTAATAAGAATTATATTTTTTAAAGAGCAACCGCCGAGTTTCCTGTTGATTCTTCTCGGCAGGAACAGCTTTCCGAACCAGCAGTAGAGTTAACGATTCAAAAGAACTTGTTTAGAAGTTTATTCGAATAAAGAATATTTCAATTTGAACAAAATTTTACATGTAATTTTACAATTTTTTCAAAATAAACTAAACACAATTAAGGACGCATACAATATGTTTCAAATACAACCTCCTTTATATGGTTGGTCAATTATATAAAAAAAACATTGTCACCATCAATGTCTTTGAGTTATTGAGGAAGAATATACAGGTTGACTTTTGAGAAAATTTCTTCTTATTTATTGAATAAATGTAAAGGAAAAATATCATTGTTATAAATATCTTGATTAAAAAACCCATACGCATATTCACATACTTACGAACATGATATCTGGACGTCTAACATTATTTAACAGCAGATCGCAACATTCATAGGTTGTTAGCATTCCTTGAGTTTACATGGTTAAGAATTACTACACAGTGTACCGACCGGTATCTTATACTTGACTCTAACCTTTAACCCTGGTTCAAGCAGTTGAGTCAATAAATCTGTACGTATATCCAATCCAATTTTTAGTTACAGAATTAGTAAAATATTATACTGTTCTTGAAAACGAAACTAGGGTTATATGATTCAATATGAAATTGAAAATAGAATAAACTATTTATTTGTAATTTGATATATTATTCTTTTTATTTAGAAATGGTTAAACTGAGTAAAAATTTGGATATATTAAAAATTGCACTCAACTAATATTTATTAGTTAAGTTAGTTGAAATATTATATGTTATGAGTTACAGACAATCTGTAAATAACTATACTAATATATAAAGCTGAAGAGTTAGTTTGTTTGTTTGATTGTTTGAACGCGCGTATCTCTGGAACTACTGGACTGATTTGAAAAATTATTTCAGTGTCAGATAGTCCATTTATTGAGGAAGGCTATATAACATAAAAAAACGCTAAGATAAATAGAAGAGGAGCAGCTATAAAATGGTACGAAAACGGCAAAATTTAAAGCTTTCCTTGCGTGCGCTGAGTAAACGGTAATAGTTATTCAAAAATCATGTACTACAAAATAGTTCCCCTCTAAAAGTTCTAAATAAAAGTCCGCCACTAACCCAATTTAACCATTTTTATGGTTATCAAAATACTATATTACGGTTTTAATCTTTCCACGTGGGCGGATTGCTAGTATACATATATAATTTTAAATAAATGCGTCAATACACAAATTAAAAAACCAAAAAAATTGATTTCAGAAAATTGTAACTTTCCGCGGGCGATCGAACCCGCGACCGCCGGATCTGAAGACAGGATTACTACCAACGGGGCTGCGCCAACGGGCCAGTCATCTATAGATTGGTATATACAAAATAGGCTTAGATAGTTTAGTTTATTCACCTTTGCTATATAGAATTTATCAGTACATTGATCAAACATGCAAACAGGCCTTATTAAAGGAATCTATACAAAAGTCCAAATTCTGAATTGTAGTTTGAAAGCTAATTGATTTCAAATAATACGGAATTGAATGCAAGGTTATGTATCTATTGATAATCGCACAAAACAACGTGGGCGTCACCATTGTTGCATTTACGAATGATTTATGGCCAATCTGATGGGCAATGCTGATTGATAAGTGACTAACATAACGTTTGCGGCCCATTTGCAGTCATCAAAGGACCATTGACTTAACAAATGGATGTCTAACGCGACTACGAACTTTGTCATGAAACTCATTCTTCTTAATGATACTAGTATTATCATCATTTGAACAATTGAAGTAAATAAGGCACTAAGTACCTAAAAATTAAAATTCGAACTAAGTATGCAATTTCGTTCTAGAATTCGCTTTTAGAACCAAATCGCATACCTACTTAGTTCGAATTTTAATTTTTAGGTACTTAGTGCTTTATTTACTTCAAGTGTTCATTTGAATATTTTCCGAGATGATTTTTATGAAGATTATAGTCTGTTGATGCGACCCTGCCTTCAGCTCCAGGGACACCTGTATGTTTCTTTTTTATTCAAGTAGACTGTATTCAGTACTGTGAATCGTCGAACGTTTTTAAAGAAGCTACCACTGATTCGGAAGTTCATACCGAAAAAGAACCAGCAAGAAATGCGGATATGTAGTTATACTAGTTGCCTGTCACCCGTAACACAAGTATTAAGTTACTTACTTTTGAGAACCGACAACTGTGTGTGTATTTATCCCGTATATTTATCATTATTATTTATTTTAGATCTTTTATGTCATATTGGAAATTTTTTAATACTCTGTTATATGCAGTCATCGACTTACAATAATCTCCTTTTTGTACTTACATGTCTATCTTCTTTATCATTTAATCTTTTTTGCAAAAGCAGCTTGAAATTAAGGAAACATTTAATATACAATAGATAAACATATTATTATCTTATATATTAGCTAATCTTTTTCTGTAATAAACAGAGAAAATAGAACGATAAATTTAGAACACTCAAAACAATTTAAAAAACACTTTAAGTGGGATCGGCACAACAAGCTGTCACGTGATTTGGCTACATATTTTTCAAAATTTTCATACGACGTCATTCAAACGACATCAAGTTACTTCAGTCGTATCTTACAACACCTCGCTAAGAAAAAGGGTGGTCTATTCTACACAACCGGATACCACACGGCGGGTCAACTTTCCTTAGTCGCCTTTTACGACACCTCGGTTAGAAATGAGAGCATAAATATACTATATTCTAGTGTAGTCCCTTTTTTTGATCAATTCAATTTAACAACGGTTAACAAAGCATGCAGAAACGTACCGATATAATTATCGCTAGCTACGATTTCCGACACATTGAGACGGCAGGCTCCTTTTGGCACTGTTGTAACATATGAATAGCCTAGAGGCAACCTAGGTCGTGCAAACAGCCCGGAGACTAGACGTCTGCCACATCGCACGTCGTTGTCACGACCTCCTGCGACTGCTAGTACAGCATCACGACCCACCACCTGAGGATGAAATATCAATTATATAAACTAGAATTAATTTTAATCTGTGTTACTTTATATACACTTACAAAATTGGGACAAAAAATATTATAGGAACACGACACCCGAATGTATTGTAAAAAAGCAAATATACAGAAATTTAATTTACACAAAGTTATTGGAAATACTTTCAAACAAATGAAAATCGAAACAATTAAAAATTTATTTTTAAAAACTACACTTTTACGTTCGTTTGACCAGGAAATTTTTAATATATAAGCTTTCGATTCTAATCACGGCTTTCGATGCAAGACAAAGTTCGACTTTAGCCATGAAACTAGACTTAATATTTATTACTTTATATGTATCACGTCATAAGTTGTACAAAAGTATGAAACCTCTGAAAATGCGATAGATTATATTTCAATTTATTATGAATCTTAATTAGCCTTACAGTTCAAAAATTAACCGAACATTTCGATTGTCAATACAGAGTCGTAGAATTTGTAATAATATTATTCCCGTTAATCGTGGAGCGTGAACATGGGGCGACATCCAGTCGCCGGTGACAGACGACAAGACAGGGCAATTATAGTAATGGTTGTACATTGTTCAACGGGATATGTCATCTCCGGTTGTACAAACACGTTACAACAGATTCGACTGATTGTGTCGCTGAAACATTATTCAGTAAATACTGTGGTTATGTGTTCCCTTATTATAACAAGATGTTGAATCATGCTATGGGGTACAGCGGCGGATATTCGCAGGGTCCTTGTTTTACAAAAAAGAGCCATACGTCACTTTTACAATTTAATAATATAACAATAATCCGGCTGAGTAGAATAGACCAACCTCATTTCTTACCGAGGTGTCGTAAAAGGCGACTAAGGTAAGTTGACCCACCGTGTGGTATCTGGTTTAGTAGAATAGACCACCCTCCTTACCGAGGTGTCGTAAAATACGACTAAGGTAAGTTGACGTCAGGTAGGCGACCGGTCGTAATAATGCAGCCAAATCATGTTACATGTTGTGCCGACCCCACAGTGGGATACGGGCAGGAGGATATATAGGTACGTGATTTTGACATTTAAAATTTAAGTCGGCGTGATTCCCTGCGAGAGAAATTTAAGGAAATAGGTTTTCTTACATTTGCTTCACAGTACATTTTAAGTAATTTAATTTTTGTACATAAAAATATAGAGTTATAGAACGATAGGTGATGTATATAATAGACAAAGTAGGAACCGACTTAAGCTTGCGGCTCCTGCTTTGCGCCTTGCAATGGTACGTAATTCGTTTGTAGGTTTGGGTATAAGATTCTATAATAAAATTCCGCAATCAACAAAATTTTTATCATTATCCACGCATTTTACCCTATAGCAATATTCCATAAGACATAATGCTATGGAAGTAAGCAAAATTAACTAGTTTTGCTGATTCGACGTCTGTAAACTGTCTTATATTCAGGTTTATATCTACGTGTACGCAAAATTTGTACGAATGCGTTAGGCGTAATTTATTGTGCATTTTTTTTTGCAGTTTTGACTTGGTGTTTTGTATTCCGACACAAGGAATCGGCATCTAAGTAACATAGAAAGTAAATTAACTAACAGGACTGGGGCTAAAAGCCACCACGTAATTCAATGCCGGTTTGCTAATCGCCGCTCATCGCGTTACATATTAATTCACTTCTTAACTTACGGATTCTAAATATGAAAATATAATATCTATAAATAGATGTAAAGGATTTTTCATACATATTAGACATTATCGAATAAGGCTTTTCTGTTGTTTGTCATGCCTTATCAGGTTCTGCTAATTAATCTATATGATCAACTTATATGGCAACGACAATATATTTTACGTGTTTATGGAATCTATTTCCGAGATAAAATAACCATCGAAGTCAAATTTTACGAGTTTTAGATTATTTATTTACTACTTGCTTTTTTTATTCAATTTATTCGTATATTATTCGTAAATATTTTTAGAATTTTATTGACTTCTACAGCGCAGTTGTTTGATTATCTAATCAGAGTCTAAAAAATTTGTTTTTTTTAGATATTGGTTTTTCTTTGGACTTTTCGACTGGGAGTTAACTAGGTTACTGAAAAAACTTTACGCCGAGCCAATTTAACATCCAAGTTAGTTACTGCGTAAAAAAAAGTGATAGCCTCGGGGTGAAACCGTGCGACTCTATCGAGCGGTCACGTGTTCAAAACCCGGGTAGGCACCAATGAGTTTTTCTGTTAAAACTTCTATGTGTCTAATTGATAATTGCAATTTATCACATACTTTTCGGTGAAGGAAAACATCAACTTGCATATCCCCAGAATTGTCTTGTATGGGTAGACATGAGTAACTCTCCAACCCTTCTCCCTAAAAATAGAATGAGGACGCCTATGCCCAGCATTGGGATAGTAGCAAGCCGTTACTTTGAGAACGTAAACGGTTGTTTTTTAAAGTAAATATTGAATTCAGAAGTAGATTAAATATTTATTATATTGATGTAGATTTTAATATAAAAATGTAATCATTTAATTGATTAAACAGAAACTTTTAGAGCATTAAAAGCACAATCATTATTTATATTTAAGTTTCAATTCGGATACAAATGATCCACTTAAACATAATTTATGGTAAAGGCGGCGCCAAATTTCTATTGGCATAAAATATCCAATGATTTTTAAAATACCACAAATTTATGCGTAAGAATTTTAATAAAGCCGGATGACTTCATTTATCACTCTGTAAGATTGAAACCATATAATTTGCATATTTTTTTTATTCCCAACGGAGTCACGTTATCTCCAAAACATTGTGTACTAGGCAAACATAAATATGCGAGAGTTTGAATGAGCATTCTAATAGTATTAACAGGTGTAATACAGATGCACAACCAAAGAGTTATTATACTAGAGTAGGGAAATTATATGCAGGCTAAGTGTCGCAACATATAATGAGAGGAAATTTGGAACTTGTATAAATTACACACATAAAAATAGAGACAGATTTCAAAGAGATCTCCCATTTGCTTTCTCTTTATTGCCGATGGCGACATTTAAGGCTGGCTCCTCTACTCTAGTATAATAATAACTTTATGTGTTAACTAAACTACTACAGATTCAAAACGAATGAATAGAAAAAGAAACGTGTGAGAGTATAAAATGACTGTCACGTTTTCGCCAAGACAGCGTACCAGGAATACATATACGTTTAAGAGTTCAAGTAGGTAAGCATATGATAAGCACTAAGCACAGATGCATAAAAATATATGCATTAATTAACAAACAAGTTGGTTGCAAGTTACTCGGTGTGAGATGCTTCCATTGGTACCAATGTGTCCGTTCCGTACAACACTAAAATCAATACTATCCGTCCGAAATTCAAAACAAGCGGTACCAAGGAATCATGAACGACCAGAAGTAACAATTTTATAATTTTATATTCGTTGACTGTGAGTGTGTACCGTAATCACGAGCGTTACAACACATGCAAAGTTGACTTCAAACTCTAAGGCTACGTCCACACAAGATAGAGATTTGCGATGATATCAAAATGATACAGCTACACTGCTACAAAAATGTCAAACTGTAACTTCTCACGCGCGTACATAAGTACACGCACCCGATTTTTTTTCTAATAAATTCGCTTCAAGCTATACTTAAGTTATGTAGCTGATTTTATGATTATATTAAAGTTGTTTCAGGTACATAAATAAATATGATCGTTGGCGAATTTAACATGCAGTGTAAATATTAAAATGCCAATTTAAAATTAATATTTTTTTTGTAACTGACTATCTTGATTGGGGCGGTTCGTATAATTAAATATTCCCGCAGCCTTAAAACGAAGCGATTCGTCCAAAATTCAAAACAATTTTTTTATTGTATGAATGTATGTATATTGGAGAATTAAGTATTTTCAGACTAGTTGGTGGGTGCGGAGACATAAATGTAGGAGGAAACCACGTTAAAACATTGCCTACCAGGGCATCACATATTTAGAAGAGTTATTAAAGTCTGCATAGAGTATTTTGTAGGGCAGAGGTCAATAATACCTAAAGTACTCTGTAAAATCAATACCACCACCCGAAATTAGAAGCAATCTATACCAGGATATCATAAATAAACAAGAGTTTTACGTAGGTTGATAATAGTTTGAAATTTTGAATGCATATTTGTGGATTTCAAAAAAACATCTCAAAGCAATTCTACAAGCCCAAATAATTATAAGAAATTAGGAATTTATAACAAAAGTAATTCTAAACATGAAGCATAACATCCTATCCTGAACTTATCCCACTTTAAGCGGGGTCACATCTTGTCACATGATTCGGCTACGTATTTTACGATCGGCAGCCTGCCTGACGTCAACTTACCTTAGTCGTATTTTACAACACTTCGGTAAAAAAAGGTGGTCTATGCTACTTAACCGGATACCACACGATGGGTCAACTTAACTTAGTCGCTCTTTTACGACACCTTAGTTAAAAATGAGAATGGTTCATTCTACTCAGCCGGATACCACACGATTAAGAATAAAATATAAGTCTTAACAGTAAAAATGATATGTAGATTATTAAAAGTAAACCAAAATCTACATAAATACTTTCTTTATCATTTCAAGAACAAAACACAACAAAACTTTTTTCAAAAAATTTTGGCTGGTAAAATAGAAATACCAACCCTGTTACGTAACTCACCTCCAATTCAAAACATGAGGTACCAGGCGAGCATGAATATGAAAGAGTTCATAAAAGCCCTTTTCCCACCCAACGTTTCAACTCACACCCCTGCTGCGCGCTGAAATGAGCGCCGATACAAGTCTCCCTGCTATGCCTCCCTCATAAAAACACGCCCACTGTACTTTGTCATATTATCTAGTACGGCAGCGCATTCCCTACTTATTTTGAGACCCACGGGGCCATTCTAAAATATATTATCCGAACATTAATTAAAATTTAGTCGAAGGTTTCATTCAATTGTTGATTCATGTTCATACGAGTATGATTTTATTTAGTTCCTTAAAATGAACATTAAAATGTTTAAAAGATTGACCGCCGAGTTTCTCTCAATAAAAGCAACATTCCGCACCAATAATAGCTGCAGCAAAAACTTATTTTCGATTCTGCAGTGCGCGCAAAAGCTTATTTAAATAAAGAATATTTTGATTTGATTTAAAAGTTTACCTTAAATTTAGTATATACCAAACATCACAAAATCACCTTTTTAAGTCCATTTAACACATGTTATAAACATTTTGTCACATGTTTGGCTACGTATTTTAAGACCGGCCGCCGGCCACATCTTACCTTAGTCATATTTTACGACACCTCGGTAAGAAAGATGGTCTATTCCAATTAACCGGATACCACACGGTGGGTCAACTCATCTTAGTCGCCTTTTACGACAGGTAAGAAAGGAGGGTGGTCTATTCTACTCAGCCGGATACACGACATAAAGCATCTACTTTGATATTCTGTTGAAAGAACTATATTTTTATTTAGTTAACATCGCCTTAATATAACGTGTGCGTCATAAAAGTTAATATAACGTGAATTAAAAATCATTCGCCTTTTTTACAAACCAAATTAAAATTAAATTATTATAATTAATTCCATCGTGACAGCATCATCAATTAGTAAATACTTAATTATATATAGACAGATAAATCAAATGCAGTAGTAATTGAAAATGTCTACTAATATACAATTAATTAGGATTAAATGTGAAACGAATGACCTGTCAGTAAGTATTTGTGTGAACGGGCGTTTATAATGAAATATCTTTTCCATAATATGTACGCGGTTTGATAAGAGATATTTTGCAGGGTATGGGATAAATCGGCGGAATGGTTAGAGTAACGGACTTGCGATCGAGAAGTCCTGGTTCGAATCTCGGCCATTATACTACCGACGTGAACCCACTCCTAACAAGCATTTAAGTTAGCTGGAGGGGTAACAAGTATACTAGTAATTTCTAACCAAAATTGCTAGTAATCTTTAAGGTTTGCCTTAAAGACTATAACTACTCAGTGATAAGGCCGCCCTTTGTACATACCTATACATAAGTTTACTTTAAGTTTGCATGTATCTTCAAACAAAAAGTAATTTCGTCGATATGTTCATATTACTCGCAATGGTGTAACGGTCAGAGGGTCTTTAAGGCCTCGAGGGTTCAAGCCCGAGCAGGCACTTAGTGATTAATTAATCACAATCACGTTTTAACTTATGTGCTTAATTAATAATCACAATGCGTCGCTCGTTTTACGGTGATGAAAAACATGTCGAAACGTTATGCGTGGCGAATTTCTGCGCTGTTACTATACATAACAAAAATATACTAACAAAGCCGTAATATATACGCCTAAAGGTCTCTCTGACGTTTCTCTACAGTATATATGCCGATAATTTACACCAATATTCCGTAATAGATTCCTAATAGATTCCTAATTTGGCAAATGAGGTATTTTCGGATGGAAAGTTATAAAATTTTTTCGAAAGTTAAATCCTCGTATTATAATCAAATATACTTATCTTTTTAAGATTTTTTTCAATAAAATCTTTCTTGTCATAAAGATATTAAATGAAACCAAACAACCAATCAACCAACCCGTTTAAGATTCGCTCGAACATCAAAACATGCAGTACCAGGCGATCAGAACCATTGAGGATTTAATGAAAGCCTTTCCATCCCACACTCACACCACCGTCAGTTGCGCATTTCAAGGCGCGCACAACGCAAGATTTTTTTGCTCAGTCTGTAGCCGGCTGTTTGCACTGACATGCGACACAATAGCTGCGTTCCTTGATAAGAAAATTATTATCATAAAGAACAAAATTATAAAAGTTGTACAACATTTTAATAAATTCAACTAAGACCATACTTCTGGAAGAGATTGCTACTTCGGAAAAAGCCCGCCATTGCACTTTATGTTGTTTTTTTATCATTTTTATATTAATTTACGCCATAAAGAGATTTCAAACAAACCATTTTAAAGATATGCCCTCCACAAAATATTATCTATACTAATATTATAAAGAGAATCTATGCTAATATTATAATTATGCCGAAATCCGCATTTGTTAACAAATATAATTCTATTGTAACTTGTTATTATTTTTGAAACAAAAAATGTACAAGCATATCTAAATATTTCTGAAAATAATTCTATTTCTTAAAATATCCAATATATCAAAGTTAATAGGTTAGTTAGTGCTAGTTACAGTTTTAATTAAAAGTAAAAATAATTTAATCGAATTGTTCATATAATCAATGTCTTAATTGAATATGACTTTTTGATTTATTACAATTTGCACCATATTAGGCTATATTTAAGTTTATCAAGAATGCATGTTAAAATTTATGAATTCCTTTTCAATAATTACGATATAAAGTTTATAAAATCTTATTTTGGAAGAACGTTAGTTTAATCAACAGTTAATTTAGTGTTAATTGGATTAATGCGGTCTTATTAAGAATTCTTTAGTCTCTGGTTTAACCCGCCATTTTATGTTATTTTTATGAACTCGTTGGCGTCACTAGCAGCATAAACTTTCAAGGAAGTAATAAAATATTATCAGTCTTACTTCAATATTTAGTTTTATATTTACATAAAGCAATTCAAGATATTAAATATTCGTTATAAGATACTGTTAGCTACGTAAAATACAAAATATTTCAGAATAGAATGTTCTTTTCTTGATAAGAAAATCCGATATTTGTAAGTTAACGTACGGGAGGTGCAAGCATAGCGATACTACCAAGCTCGCCTGATTGATCTGGTAAAAGCATATTGATGTAGTAAATGACCATAGAACTCGTCGTGTGAGTAGGGTTCTAACATAGTGACTTGTGATAGTGAGTTTTGACTGGCCCGTTGGCTCGGTGGGTAGTGACCCTGCCTTCGGCTCCGCAGGTTACGAGTTCGAATCCCGTCGAGGGCCAATATTTTCTATTAAACCTGGGTGTATATTTGTATTTAAGTATGTATTTAAAAATATATAAGTATATTCAAAATTAAAAAAAAATCAAAATATTCTTTATTCAAATAAACTTGTAAACAAGTGCTTTTGAATCGTCAACTCTACCGCTGGTTCGGAAAGCTGTTCCTACCGAGAAGAACCAGCAAGAAACTCGGCGGTTGCTCTTTTAAACATATAATTCTTAATACTATTTACATTAAGTTACTGTCTTGTACAGGTTCAAAGAGAGCTATATCCACACATTCTTATCTTGTAAATCTAAATATAATATCTAAATAATCTTCAAGAGTATAGTAGGCTTTCTGTATCAGCCTCTTTATAACAGTGTTTTTAAACTGCTGTAATGGCAGTGCTGAAATTGATTGCGGAATTTTATTATAGAATCTTATACCAAAACCCACAAACGAGTTACGCACTTTTGCAAGGCGCAAAGCAGGAACCGCAAGCTTATGTCGGTTCCTGCTTTGTCTATTGTATACATCACATTACGAGTGCGAATCCCATCGAGGGCCAATATTTTCTATAAAGCCTGGGTGTATATTTGTATTTAAGTATGTATTTAATAATATATAAGTATATATTCACCAGTTGTCTCAACCATAACACAAGTATAAAGTTACTTACTTTGGGGACGGACGACCGTGTGTGTAAGTGTCCCATATATATTTATTTATTCACTTATAGTAACAAAAAATAATACTTACGATAATCAGGAAAATGATGACTATTCCAGGTGGATGCATTTTCCCTTGTTTTCGTATTAAACCACGAAGGTAATTTATAACAGATTATGAACACATTTCCATATGAACCTAACTGTAGTTTAATATTATTTTATATTTATTCATTATTCCTCTTTTGAATACATGGAAACGCAATTTTATTTATTACAATTTCCATAATTTTATTTGATTTTTGGTGTTTGATAATACAATTTATTTATTTCATTAGTATTGAAATTAAAATCACAATAATAAATAATTGTCTTTATGATGTTAGTCTTATTTATCGCTTGTTTAAATCTTTTTCAAAATTTAAGTTTTGATAATTTATAATCACTTTTGTTTTGATAATTTATAATTTTAATAATTACGATTATTTAAATAACTCTTAGAGACAATCGGCGACACATGTAATTAAAAAAAACCGATAAAATTTAGGGTAAAGGTGATAAATCCAATAATATTTTAAAGCTCAAAATGTTTATTAATATGTATACCCGCCATGTGGTATCCGGTTAAGTAGAATAGACCACCCTCCTTCTTATCGAGGTGTCAAATAA
The DNA here is from genome assembly GCA_029227775.1 of Morpho helenor. Taxonomy (NCBI): domain Eukaryota; kingdom Metazoa; phylum Arthropoda; class Insecta; order Lepidoptera; family Nymphalidae; genus Morpho; species Morpho helenor. The sequence goes on along the minus strand of JARGCU010000003.1, from coordinate 5,433,638 downwards.
CGGTAAAGAGGTGTAAAATACGACTAAGATAAGTTAACGTCAGGCAGGCGGCCGGTCGTAAATTAAGTAGCCAAATCATGTGACAACATGTTTATAACATGTTGTGCCGGCCCCACTTAGAGTGGGATAAGGGCAGGAAGATGATGATGATTATTAAAATGTAAGACAATAATATTAAAGTAATCCTTTATATTAATAAAATGATCTATTACAAAAATATATCTGCTAAATTTAGTGTACCATTTACTAAGACCCTAACTCATAGAAAACACTTTATTTGCGAGTAGTGATTCATAATTGCTACCGAGTACAAATATCGGCTTTGATCTTTGAATCGAAGCCAGTACCTAAATCCCATTGATATCTTTATACTAGCCACTCTTAGAGGCAATCACATTTAATATTTCGCATGGTTCGCATTCGCCATGGATTATAACATTAGCATTAATTTGTCATATTTCAATCTCTTTGATATCCACACGGTATGCAATTACGCGTATTTCAAGATTTTACTAAGCATCTTATTTGCAATCAGGTATCTTTATGTCTTGTAGCGGGTTTATGCAAATTATTTTGTATGTATCCGATAATCTTCGGATGTATTTTTACTAAACGCCAGATGCTAACTTCAAAGAAACGGCACAAATGCTTTTACCGCCTTTGCACCTTCTTCAATCTATTAACTTTAAAAAAAAACTATAAAATTCAAGAATAATTTTAAGCATTATTATTTCAGGCTACCTAGATTATTGTATGCTAGTAAAATTCTATAAGCAGCTATAAAATAAATATTATTTTCGCATTATATATTTGAAGGTCTCAAAGCCAGAAACATTTATTGTCTTTGTTAATGATATGATTTTATTATAACTACAAAAGTCTACATGCAATCACGCAATAAAATAAATAATATATTACCAATTTTTTTTAATTTGTCGGTTTTTCGGACACGCATTCAAGGGAATCCTGATACCTATGATCGTATGTACTGTTGTATTGTATGATAATACGGACGATCGCTGTGATATCCCTTCGGTAAGACCGTGCGACTCCTTCTAGAAGGTTACGAGTTCAAACCCCGGACAGATCAAAACATTAATTAATTTTCTATTAAAACTTAATTGTCTAATGTGGGATGCAACATACGTTGATACGTTTGCCTTGTCCCATATCCGGGAAACAGCGTCAAGACCTGGAGCTGCGGTGGAACTGGCCAAATCCGGCAAGCGGCGGAAGTATCCATCTCTCATCGCCCGGTTAATGGCCTCTTCAGGTGACAAGAGGGCTGGTTCCTTTTTCGCACAAAGAATCAGCTTAGCGAAACAACGCGGAAACGCTGCCTACATTCTTGGGACGATTCCACGTGGACATGATTTGTATAGTCCTAGCGTGTAAGTAATTTAAGATAGATATACATTGTACATTTTTGGAGTACATTGTCTGTTATAATTGTCTAATTGATTATTGAAATTTATCACACGCTTTTCGTTGAAAGTAAAAATCGTGAGTGAACTTGCATATCTCTAGAAAATACTGGGGATAAGTGTAACCTACCCAATCCGCATTGGGGCAGCGAGCGTGGTAGGTCTTAGTTCTAATCCCTCTGTCCAAAAACGGAGAGAGCAGGCCTATGTCCAGCTATGGGCCATGATATGGGATATGATACACAGGCCGCTACTTTATTTTTTTTACGGATGATCGTGTGAACATCAGCACAACGCTCGGGCTTATTATAGACCACGATAATATTAACTGTAGGCCTAGGATAGTGTCTTCTTAACTCTTCTTTAACTTCTCATTCTTTAACAACGTATCGTTTCGTTCTTAAGACCCGATATAGAAACCGCTTCAAGCGTATATTTTTTCTACTCTATTTTATTTAGTCTATTCTACTCCGCCAGATACTATACCGGTTCCATTAAATTTGTTATCAAAATACAACTGAAAATCTTATTCCACTTGAACAAGAAAAGCGTAGCCCATGTACGGATAACGTGATACGGAACGTATTAAAGGTACATAAATTTATAGATGCCCTGGTTTTCTACAATCAAATCACTAATGCTGCATATTCCGTTATATTTAAGAAGCATGCCCTTGTTTCCTGTCACAGTATGCATGTATTTACTCCGTTGTAAGCCCAGATCTTGTACTGAATACCGCGGTATATTTTAAATACTCGAAGTCCGCAAACCGTTGATGGCGATGAGCCAAAAGCTGTTCGACGATTGTAATCGAAGTCCTAAATGTACCAACACATTGAGATGTTCTGTTAGTGCGATTTATATTACATTTGAATAATTTATATAATTAGGCGTTACTTTGCGGATATCCATAATATAGACTCCACGATAAAATGCAAAGCATTCTATAATAAAACTCCGCAATCGACTTTAGCTTTGCCATTACAGCAGATTATAGAAAAAAAAAATTTAAGGGAGTTTTTTACAGAAAGCCTACTATACTATTGAGGATTACTTAGATGATAAGAATGCGTGGATATAGCTACTCCTCGACCCTGTACAAGATCCTCTAAACAGATTTATCTTCAAGAGAAAGGAGGCTTTTTCCTAGCTGTGGAATAATACCGAGCATAGCTATGCTTTATATGAAATAAATATTTTTATCACTTTAAGTGTTAAGTTAAATAGAACTTAATTTGCAGCAAATTAAAAATATTATCATACGACAATCAAGCCATATTAAGCCGTCATGAATCCCCCTTTTATTGCAGACGCGGCCTAACAAATCATCCAAAAGTCTGGCCTATTATTAAACATAATCCAAGGAATTAACCAAATGACATTAAACATAATAGTGATGAGTTAAGATTATTAAGAGTATTATTTCTGAGGATTTGTCATGTGAGAGCATTAGTAATCTTCTTAATATTTATTAATTTAATATACTTCAAGTGGAAAGTATTTAATCTTAAAGAACAAAAACTACCGATAAAGAATTGACTGTCATATACCCGTGATGTTTGAGAGATATCGCCTATTTTTTAGACAGGTACACGCTTCATAAGTGAGGAGTTAAAATTGATTGAGATTAAATGACGTTTATATTAAGAACTGAAGCTGTTATTTCAAAAGTGCTCTTTATTCTAGTAACCTGCGGTTTTACTCAGAGTTAAGTAAAGACATGATCCTCCTGTCCTTATCCCAATCTAAGTGGGGTTGGCATAACATGTTATAAACATGTTGTCACATGACTTGGCCAATATTTTACTTTACGACCGGCCGTCCGCCTGACGTCAACTTATCTTAGTGGTATTTTACGACAACTCGGTAAGAAAGAGAGTGGTCTATTCTACTAAACCAATTACCAAACGGCGGGTTGCTTTACCTTAATCGCCTTTTACGATAATTCGGTAAGAATTGAGGGTGATATATTCTATTCAAAGAGTGAAAGTCTGTCGTGCGATTAGTACAGCTGTAACAAATATCACTGTTTCGTTCTTGTGACCCGATATAGAAACCGCTTGCAGCATATAATTTTTATCTATACATAAGTTTCATATCAACACAAATTACCTACACTTAGAAAATTACTTTATGTAGTAAATACACAAATACAATTGGATAAGTTGCCATTTAGTAATTATAAATAGTTTTGTTACTTGCTAGCTCTAGCACAGGCCTAGGTCTATTTGGGCTGCATATTGCTATACAAAAACACCTAATGAAGCTAGTCTGGTGCTTTCTTCTCTAGTTTAAGCGTAAAATGTACTTGCGTAACTGTTCAGTAAATAAGTAAAAAATATTTCAGCGAGCAATCAGACGGTTGTAGGTTTTTTAAAGTTGGTTACAGACTTCCAAATTAATTTAACTAATTATTTATTACTTTAAAAAAAAACAATCAAATACAAATTAAGCTGGATTTCTGGCCAATGCATCTAATCACCTCTATAAAAAGTTTAAAAATATCTTACTTATTGAAGTTAAATAGATGGTAATTTACTATCTTAATATAGATAATCTTGTATATATAACAAGCTTAATATAGATACGTAAATTAGACTATCAAAAGGCTTAATACTAATCAATCAATTCCTCTATTCTAATTCAAATCAAATCAAAATAATCCTTATTCAAATAAGCTCTTTCAAGCACTTTGGAATCGTCAAGTATCAATTAATGAAGCTACAACTGGTTCGGAATATTGCTCTTACCGAGAAGAACCAGAAAGAAACTCGGCTGTCAATCTTTTAAACATTTTTAATTGTAATAGACCTTAATTGACATTTCGAAAAACCGCTTTGCAACATCACAAATTATTGTTGTAAATGATAAAAAAGATTGTTAAAAAAATCCAACATCTAATTTGAATGGAATTCCAAATAACCACATATCTTTCAAGTTGTAAAATCCAAACAATTGTATAATGTAAAGAATAGTTGGTTAAATGCAAACGCTACACAATGTATTTGATAAAAATTACATCCGTCGTGATGTAACGAGATGTCCGAATAACAAATAACAACGTCACGATAAGCTTAAATTGATAGACCCCATAACATCTAACGACGAACAAAATTTAATACTCACTTTTAATTGTTATATTGTGTTCAAGAGAGACCAAAGTACTTTGTATCTTATTGTAATTAAGTTTATCTACTCTGATGCTATAATACAATGATTATAAAACTGAAACTAAAATTCTTATGACAAACATTACGTACAGGCCAAAAATTAAAAAGTTTTACTATGATACAGGTCTTGTATGGACACCTGTATCATTATAACTTTTTAATTAAAACGATACACCTATACAAACTCCAGCTGGACCAAGGAGGTTGAACCTCTACCTTAAAAAAAAAGGTTGCAATGAACAAGTCCGCGACGAAGCAACGCACATGCGCAATCAATGTTCGCGCCTTGGCGCTAACATATGACATTTAAAAAATCTTTGGTTTTTATTAATATTTTTTTTCGTAGTATAGTATGAGAGTAGATAAAGTAGTGTATGACACTGTACATAACTTATTCTTATAACACTCGTTTGATACTATAAAACAACTAGCCTGCGGCTCGTTTCTTAAAACACACTCATATTATAAGAACCCTTATTATGTAACAGTATCATAATCTACTATTATTTAATATTTATTATACTAGATTTAAAAAAAATGCCGTGTGGTATTATTCATATCTTACCGGGGTGCCGTAAAAAGTGACTAAGATAAGTTGACCCGCCATGTGGTATCCGGCTAAGTGGAATAGACCGCCACCATTTTATACAGAGGTTTCGTAAAAGGCGACTAAGGTAAGTTGACGTCAGACAGACGGCCGTTCGTAGAATACCTAGCCTAATCATGTAACATGCTTAAAACATGTTGCGCCGTCTCGAGTTATATACGGCTAAGGGCAGGAGAATGATGATGATAAACTTTATAAGTATTTTAATATATATCAATATTTTATAACGATACGAGTACGTCTTAAAATAAACGATTATCTCTATATTGTGCCGTATAACCAACTTTTATCTACTTCTAAGTTAATAAGCAAAAGGACCGTTAGTCGATGGAAATTATGTTGCAAACCAGTACCTATTCGCTTTATCGATAAATTACAGCAGTAATTTTAATGACAGGAACTAGGGAAATTGTACGGTTAATATAGAAAAAATTATGATCCTATAAAGCTTATCTGTTTGACAATAATTTTAATAAAGAGCATGTTAAAAGAAGTGTTATATAAAAGGTTATGATTCTATTATGTGGAATAATAAAAGGTATAGTATAGGATAGGGGCGCAATAAATCTCTTACGTTTTGGAACCGAAGTTGTAATAGCCTAGTGACCAGACCGTGCGACTCTATCGAGAGGGTCACGGATTCAAATACAGACAGACAGCAAGAGTTTTTCTGTGAGAACTTTGTGTCTTAAATTGCAATTTATTATACGATTTTCGCTAAGGGAAAAAATCGTGAGCTAAACCTGGATATCTCTGCATATCTGGAATATGTATAACCTATCGCATTGCAGCAGTGTGGTGCGCTTGAATTTCAACTCTTCTGTCAAAAAAAACAGAGATATGAGGCCTATACTAACAGCCCGTTACTTTACCAAGACAAGCTATACATAGACAAGACAAGCAGTTGCTTGTCTGATTGCAAGTTTTCTTGCGATGTTTTCCTTCCCCGAAAAGCGTATAATAATTTGCAATTTAAGACAAAAGCCTTAACAGCAAAACTCATTGGTATCTGCCCGGGTTTGAACTCGTTACCCTATCGAGAGAATCGCATGTTGTCACTGTTGGGCTAACTGCTTATCTAACAGAAGATTTATTATTGCAATCGTAAATTGTCTGCAACGTGAACTTCCAATGTATATTTTTGGCGGTGACCCGTAAAACTATACCAACTTTTATGATATAGTTAATGGCGGCTAACGCGTGACGAATGTTAGTTAAAACTTTTGCCATAGTCATTTGCGGCACGAGACTGCGTAGATTTTTTGACGAGACTCTATTAACGCGGCTATAAAAATACTGCAAGTAGTAATCAACAAATTGGGGTTATTACGAGGTTGATTAGTAATAGGTACTCGGTTTACAGGGCTTTGTCTCAGCGTAATACCGTAAAATAAATAAATAAAATAAAAAAATATATGGGACACTTACACACACGGTCGTCCATCCCCAAAGTAACTTAATACTTGTGTTATGGTAGACAGAAAACTGGTGAATATATACTTATATATTTTTTAGATACCTCAATAGATAGGCTCAAAGACCAACAAATTCATTTATAGAAAATGTTGGCCCGCGACCCGCGGAGCTGAAGGCAGGGTGACTACCCACTGCTCCAATGGGCCAGTCAATATTATAAAAATATTCACAATCCGATCATTAAAAATAAAAAAAGTCAAGATTAGAATTAATCGTCATTCTCCTTATACCACTCTAAGGGCTGTTTCACAAGTTACCAATAAACTGCTAGCTTATTCGGAACATATCTGACACATATCTCGGCATTTTACGTTTCTCAGGTTTCTGATAGGCTTATTCAGCACTTAAGTCCCTAATAAGTTCGCAGATAGATCATATGGCTGTAATTTTGTTTATCTGCTGTATAGCAATACCTATTTCAAAATGGCCGCGATTTTTAATTTTTACGTTTTAGAGTGTCTTTACTTAATTTATTTGTTTGTTAACTATCCAATACTTTATCAGTAACTTGTGAAACAGGCCCTTAGTGAGGTTTGCACAACATGTTATTCTCTTCCATTCTCTCTTATCATTTGTCAACTCTGGCGCTACTCCTTTTATATAAATGTCATACTTCACAGAATCTCACCATCTCTTTTTCAGTCTCTCTCTAGTGACATATCTATCCACATTCATATTTAAAACTCCTTCGTTCACTATCTATATTTCTATCCTTCCTCATTATATATCCACACGTTTGTAAATGCTTATCTTAGATCAAATTTTAAGAAGATGAGAATTCATATGCATCCTGATTACTATTCAATACAAAAATTTACCTTCATACAAATTTTTAGGCAACTTTCGCGATCGTACAGAAAGTCAAAATTACACGTTTACGAAATTCATCATCACTATGTACATATATACATAGTTATTAATAATCTTTTAGCGTGTGTTTCTCATATGTTAATTCAATTATACTCGTTGTATGATAGCTTTCTACAACCATGTGTGATTTTGGAACTTTGGTACTGCTTAATTACAATAATTATTGTTAAATTTCAGATATAATACTGTATTTACGAACGCATTTGGAGCAATAGACTACGAACTTAGAGTCATAGAGTCAATATGAAAAAGTGTTGTGGACAATAATCTGCATAATCATCCTCATCCTCCTGCCCTTATCCCACTCTAAGTAGGATCGGCACAACATGTTATAAACATGATGCAACATGATTTGGCTACGTATTATACGACCGGTCGCCTGCCTGACGTGAACTTACCTTTGTCTTATTTTACGACACCTCGGTGAGAAATCAGGGTGGTCTATTTTACTTACTATTTGTCTATACTACTGAGCCGGATACCACACGGTTAGTTGTGGCCTCACAGGAGGCACCCTTAGGACGACGTTCCCTGACGCTAGTAGAGCTTCTGCGCTCTACTCTCCGCATTTTGCAACCTTGACGATGCTTCTGCGCTCGCCCGTGACCGCTGTAAAAGTTGTCAGGGCTAACAGCATACAGTCAATTTGAAAAAAAAACGGCGAGTTGTGAAAAAAATCCGCATATTTTATTAATAACATTTTTCAAATAATAATAATTTATTTAATAATAATAACACAAAATTTACAGGCGTCCTTTCAAGTGTATAATACTTTTTAATTTAATATATTACTTTTATTTATCCGCAACCCTAACTGGCAAAATTGTTAATTGGATTGGATTCATACAGACGTCTCTATTGTCATTTGTCAGTATTGTCATTAGTCATAGTTGCTTATTGTTTATTCGAAAAAGGAGGAAACAATATATCAAACAATGACATGGGTTTTTTAAAAGGGAAGAAAAAGAAATATATTGCGTAAGTAAGTAAAGATATTGCGAAAAACAACGATAACAGGAAGTTGTGACGAGGAAGGAAATGAGATGTTTGGGAAAAGGGAGCTGGGTGGGTGAATTCAAATTCAAATTTAATATTTTCTTTATTCAAGTAAACTTGTAAACAAGTGCCTTTGAATCGTCAACTCTGCTGTTTCGGAAAGCTATTCCAACCGGGAAGAGCCAGTAAGAAACTCGGCAGTTGCTTTTCAAAATAATACTCATAAGAAAATAATGTACTAACATTTAGTCATTACTATCTTGTAAAGAGTCGAATAGTAGCTATATCCACGCATTCTTATCATCTAATAATCCTCAACAGTATAGTAGGCTTTCTGTATCTCCCTCCTTTTAATAGATATTTTAATTACTATAATGACAAAGATAATATTAATTGCGGAATTTTTGAGCTTAATCTGAATTTCTTGAATCTTTGCATCTTAATTTCGTATAATAATTTCATTTTGATAAGAGCAACCGCCGAGTATCTTGCTGTCTCTTCTCGGTAGGAACAGCTTTTCAAACCAGTAGTAGAATTAGTAGACTATTCGAAAGTAATAGTAAGTAATTGACCGTTTTGTATGCAATTTTAAATACGCATTTTGCTTGCTAATAAAAATATTATTTAAAGTAACGGCCTGTTACTATCCCACTGCTGGGCATAGGCCTCCTCTATCCATTTTTGGAGAGAAGGGTTGGAGCTAAGACCTACCACGCTGCTCCAATGCGGATTGGTAGGTTACACATATCCCTAGGATTCTCTAGAAATATGCAGGTTTCCTCACGATGTTTTCCTTCACCGAAAAGCGTGTGATAAATTGCAATTATCAATTAGACACATAAGTTTTAATAGAAAAACTCATTGGTGTCTGCCCGGGTTTGAACAAATGATCGTCTCTAGAGATTCACACGGTCGCACCGCTAGGCCATCACAGCTTGAAAATATTATTTGATAATATTAAATTTTAAATATTAAACAATGGGCAAATATTCTGAGGTTTTGGGCAGTTGTTAATAGATGGCAATAGGTAATTAAAAATTTATTTTTTATTAGCTACAACAAACAAAACGCTTATTATTTAAAATTTCATACAAAACGGTCAACTAGTAGTACATGATGAATTAAAAGTGCCTTTACCTTTTTTTTTTTTTTTTTTATGGCATAGGATGGCAAACGAGCATGCGGCTTACTTGTTTACAAGTTTACTTGAATAAAGAATGCTAAATATTGGATTATTGGAAAAGTATTTATAGTTACTTTAAGTTATTATGTTATTTTTCATACGATGTATACGATGATTGCAAATTTTATAAGTGCGCAAAATATCGAATACCAATACGTAACAATTAATTATCTGGTACCCTGACTGTCAACATTGAATTGGATTTATGAGGACATCTTCGTTTCTACGTACAGCCCGTTTGTCATCATTGTCTATTCTCTGAAATTGGTATCGGTGTCAGCAGGACTTGGTCTATAATTATAAATATCCTTTATAAAGTTAGTATAATATGTTAAAATATTCGTTTTGCGGTATACATTTTCTAGTTTTTAAAAATTTTATTATTTTATAATTATTTGTTTAGTTTTTAAATGAAATTTATTTCTTACCAAATTAAAGCTTTTATCATTTATTTCCTAGTTAATAAAGCTTTTATAATTTATTTTTAACATTAGTTTGTCTGTTTCCAATAAAATCTGAATATATAGCTTTTGTAAACCTAAGATATTTACAACTACATAGTTTAGGTAGTTTATAAACTTTTAGTGTTAAAGTGCTTGCAATTTTCAATAAACGAATTGATAATTTAACTTAAATGAGACTAACGTATATAAAATTAAAACAACCCTATCATCCTCCTACCCTTATCCCACTCTAATTGGGGTCGGCACAACATGTTATAAACAAGTAAGGTTAAAACAACCCCGATTTTAGTATAATGTAAATTTAACCTAAGAAAAATGATTGGGTTTGTTTTTTATTATTTCTCCGACAACAGCTACATCTTTTAACCGTTGCTACTATCCATTTTTACAATACACTGCACAACGCCTACAAAAAAGATTATTTTACGCGAAACAAGTGTCCTTTTAAAAATAGTACGTAATCTGAGATAAAATAAATATAGTAATTCAATAACTAAGGCAAAAAGGCACAAACGCAAACTAAATGTGAAGACGTCTCGTTAAAACGGTATCATATTACCGTACGGAGCTACGAAACTCGACTTGCACTGATAAAGGAGTTGGCAAACCTATTAAAGATTGGTACAAAATACCTGCTTTGCATACTAGCTCAATATTTAATGACATAATTGTTCAAGTCTCAACCGCGTTGTTAGGGTCAATAATCTATCTCAGTAATGCACAATGTTGCATACTATGTTTAACATTTGTTCGATTCGATTCTATTTTTTAAATTTCAACTTATACCAAAAAAAATTGATCCGTAGATTGTTCGTTATTCTGTGGGCTGAGTGCGAGTTTTTTAAGTAACTCGATCGCGTTAGCGTAACGCCAATTTGTATGGCGCTGGAACTGCGATCACTAGATGTCGCTGTAGGTTGTAGAGTAGGTTAAAAAAATGCGCACTAAGCACACAGATTAATAAAAAGAAAGGTGGAAAGCCCGAAACTAACAATTAAAGTCAATTTTCTAATTAGGGCTTTAACAAATACCACAATAGCGGCTTTTCGTGACTCTTTTATAGCTAATCCGCTAAAGAAATATGGATGAAATGTTTCACAATGAAGCCGATATCTATACATATTATAAAACAGCTGTCTGTATGTATGTGATCGATATTCTCAAAATCAATTAAACGGATTTTTTTAAATTTTTTGTAAAAAATACAACTCTGTATCCTAGACTTCCCGCAGAGTCGGATCTTCGCGGGAAAAATCTTAGGACACACTAATTTCCAGGTGGGTGAAGTCGCGGGTACAGATAGTTCGGACGAAAATAGAATAAAACTTCCCGTTTTTCCTTCGAGAATAATACCCGATATTTTTAAAAAATTACTAACATTTAAATTTAATATAAAACATGATTTTTGCCGTACACTATCAAGTTAGCGTAGCCTATTCGGGAAACGGCCGGTCTCGAGAAATAAAACTACCTAGGATCGAGGCCCACCTATCTACCCAATATATTTTATCTTTTTTTTAAGTTTTTTTTTTTATTTTGTAAAAAATTACCAAACACTCAGTCAACCAGATACTCTAAAAATAATGAGCTAAGTCACATCCATCGCCTTTCTAACAAATCTACATCCCACCAACCCATGTATCTCAATCCCAACTGACAAGGAAGCACGACCTACATAAATAGGAACTCGCTAGCACACTTATAAACAAACATTTAAGTCAGTGTAGCTTATTCGGGGAACGGGCAGCCTCGATAAATAAATTTATATTAAAAAAAGCCTCGCTTTCCCAGCTTCACTTAACTGCTCACAGACTGAAGATACCGTAAGAACTGACTAATATATAAAATCTACAAATTAATGCGTCTTTAACTATCCCACTTCTGGGCATAAACCTCCTCTCTCCTTTTAAAGTAAAGGGTTTAACCCACCGCACTTTGCCCTTGCAAATTTGTTACACATCCCCATAATTTTTTATACATATGCAGGTTTCCTCACTATTTTTTCCTTAACTGAAAAACACTTTTAATCATTCGCTTTTACTTAGCGAATTAGTTAATTAAATAAACTAAGTAATTAAGTATACTAACAAAGTAAAATTATTTAATTTTACTTAGCGAATTAATTACACTTATATTCATTACGTTTATTACGATACATATCTTTTTACATAAAGTATGTGCTTTTCCGGGTTTCGGACTTGGGACACTCGGGTAAAAGTCACCTCACCGTTCGGCTATAAAGGTTTATTACATAATTAATAATAATATATCCGAAATCCGAAATATTATCGCATCGTAATAAACGTAATAATCGTCGTAAACGTTTATACATTTTATTTATTTATTTATTTTTATACATATAGTTAAAAAAAGAAAGAAAAAGTAAAAAAAACACATGTATAAAGGCGGTCTTATCCCTAAAAAGGAACTTTTCCAGTTAACTTTTGAGTAACAGAAGGAAAAGGATAAGAATTGAAGAAGAAAAAGAATACGGGTAATATAGAGAAAAAGAAAAAGTTTATATAAATTTAACGTTAACCCTAAAATCAAATTAGTATCAGACTTTATATCAATCAGATTTAGTGTAATCATTCATAGAAAATCTTTCAACAGTAACCATATTATATTCATTGAAATTATTATAAAAACTAAAGATCAAATCTAGGATTAACCTGCGCTTGCATATATCACTGCACTGGAGAGCTATAACAATTGCAAGTCAAATCTATGATTGGTTTGTGTCTGCAAATATCACTGCATTGAAGAGGTTGGAATATTATGATTATTATAAACGCATGTCGGATATCCTTATGAAATCACGGACATGTAATGGGTAAACGTATTTACGTAATGTAATCATTAGAAATCAATTTATGTTTTATGAGCTTTATATGTGCCAATGTTATTTCAGTTCTCAATCAGTTTCTTTAAACAAATCGAAGGAAACACGTAGTAACAAAACATATTTAAATATGAGAGAAACGAAGAATTTAACTAAATTAAATTACAAAATATTATTCTATAACAATTTTAAAATTAGAATTTATGATTTTATTATGTTGTGAGGTGGTTATTGTATATTATATTTTATTGCCACTATACAATAACCACATTTTACTAAATTTATAAATTTAAATTCAAATGAAGACAACATTCTAGAATAACTCATCGTAGCAGATCTTTTAACACATATCGCTTTTGTAAGAAGTAAAAGGCCTACAAATCGAGATAGAAAATATAAATTTGACATTGACGACGAATAAACTTTAAAAAAAGAAATAAGATTCGATCGAAGACCTTAAAGAAAAATGTCAAAGCACCACATATCGATATTAATTAAAATATCCTATTTTCCAACCAGTCATAGTACCTACAAAATATTAATAACACTATTGGCCTGTTTCGGAGTTAACTTGCAAAATCAAAATGAGTTGTGACGATGATAAGTATAGTTTTACACACTTTTTTTTATTACAAATACATAATAATGTAGTCCAAAATATAATAGACTAACTGGAAAGAGTTATTATACCAATAACAATAAATTGTTTCTTATTATATTGCCATGATGAAACGCCTTAAAAATAATGTTTAGACAGAGTACTTCGAACTTTAAATCGATTAAAAACCTCTACAAACTTTGATCGACACAAAAACTAATATTGAAAAGTGCTACAATGAAAAGTGTTGCGTACTAATAATTTATAAATTTTAATGAATAAAAAGACACAAAAGTTCATCTCAAGAATGCAGTTCGTAGGAAATCGGCGTTTGACAGCCATCAAATTAACATCGGATTGTCATTGGATGTTACGTCACTTAACACGTCCCAGTAATTGCTACGATAAGAGATTCTTAACGGAAATTAAATTATTTGCTTTGGGTCGGAACACCTACATACAGCGAATAGGGTTTATTGACAGAGAAGCATTTTTCTTGGCGTTTTGTTTGTTAAAAAGTTAACTTCGAACTTTTTTACAAATGCAAATGTTATTTTGTTTATTATCTCTAACAACATTTATATCGGAAAAGATTATAAACGACGTTGCGTGTTCCGTTTTTTTTTCTGAAAATATCATCTGTTTTGATAATGAACTTTGTTTTTTGTCAGTATATATGTTTTTATCAGTATATCAGTATATGTTTAGATTTGTTTATTTTTAAAATATTTTTTTACGGTTATTAATTTGAAATATCAATTTGCTTTTTTATTTGGTATAAAGGTTTACTTTCACATTTTAAATTTCAAAAAATTAAAATATTAAAAAATCCAGATATTTATGTTTTTGGTTTTTTTAGGCAACTAATAAATAACTATCATGATTATGCTTATTTAAATATTGCATATTTAAATTATCTTTGTTTAATCTTGGATTTAAAAAAATATGATGAAAAATATGATTGAAAAATATTTATTTATGAATTTATTTCGTAGAATTTTAAAATAATATAATATCTTCAACAATAGTGCTAATAGGAGGAAAGTTATATTTTTTCGTTATCATTAATTATAAATAAAATAAAAATTTGTAAAAATAAATTAAAAAATTATTTACGGTTATTTCCGTTCTATCCAAAATTTATTATTAACTATTATTTTTACGACATCTGAAATATTTAATTTATTTTATATTTTTATAATAATTAAATATTTTTTATTTGATTTTAGTTAATATGTGAAATTCCAAAACTTTTTTAGAAAAATAGAGAATGAGGTTTTAGTTTTTAATACTTCACACTAATAACACATTTTACCCGTTTTCACTGAACACAATTTGTTATTTTTTTATTTAATTTTTCCTTTTCAAATTTCGAACGCCGAATTTCACTTGCGTCGGTTTTTCCGATACGCGGCGCCGTCGCAGCGTGGTCGTGCACTACTGGGTCGACTGCGCGCCAGCCGCTCATATGTGGAAACTCAGATCAGGCTACTCCATACCAACACTATATAGCCTATACTAATCAACTCTTAATGCATCTTTAGATTAGAGTGCGATACGATTACCGTTTAATATGATACTCTACAGCTGTTCTAAAACGAACTAATTATTAACTTGTGATTTGTATCGTATGACCGTAAGTGGTATTAGTTTAAACGACCGTCGTGTCGTAGTAGGTAGTGTCCCGCCTAGAAATCTCGTTTGATATTCGTCTTGAGATACAAATTGTGGTTCCCAAATTGTAATCTCTATTCTAAACTGGTGGGAGGCCACTTCCGCCGTGTCTAGTTACCTACCATTCAGCAAAGTCGAATTCGCCAAGCGTTTTAATGATCCTGTGCGAAAAATGGAAAGGTTTATTGTACTTTTTTACAGCACAAACAAACTGGAATAAAATCGAACATAATTAATATCGGATAGCTACGAAAGCTACTAAATGTTAGGCAAAATTTGACAGTATAAAGTTAAATTTGCCATATCCTACTATTCCAGTACTACAAAACGGCCTCTTTTATTCTTATGTTACTCATTGTTACTCATTGAGAATGATATTTATTTTTAATAATCCACCACGAGTTCAAATCCCGGGCACCAATTGAGAATTGCAATTTATCACACGCTTTGTTGTTAAAAAAAATCGTCATGTGGAAACCTGCATTTCTCTGCATATAACTTCTGGGGATATGAGCAACGTGGTGGATTTTAGCTCCAACTCTTCTACTTTTCCAAAGACAGAGAGAGGAGGCCTATACCCACAAGTGGGACAGTAACTTTACTTATTTTGTATGTGAGCAAAATAATAGATTAAATTAAAGTCTTAATATACAGCACCTGGGTGACCGAACCTTGCTCGGTAATTTTTAAATTAATGTAAAAAAAAAATTAAAAAAAATTAAAAGAAAAATTAAAAAATAGTAGGGCAGGTGAGGCTCGAGGTATTTTCACCTCTCTAGACCGCCCGTTCCCCAAATGAACCACCATGACTTTACGTTTGACAGCGAAACATTGTGATTGTATTCAACGTAAATTTCAAAAAAAATTTACAGTCCGAAAACAGGGATAAAACGACATTTTTTTTAAATAAAACTTATCTAGATCGATTTTTCTCCCCCAAAACTCCCTACAGTCTGAATTTCAGGAAAATCGTTGGAGCCGTTTCCGAGTTCCGAAAAAATATACATACAAGATTAACTCATTTAAATATTAAAGATAAGATGTTAAATTTTTCAGTGTCCCAAGTATTATAAATTTCATCGCAAATAATCCGTTTAAGTAACGGTTGTGATATAATTACTAGAAACGGGTTTCAAATAAATTATACTGTAATTTCCAATTATTTGTCACTAGGAATATACGAGTCTGCGATTTATTAAACCATCCCATTTAATCCAAGGTAGGCATTTAAAATCTCTCTAAGCGTTTAAGGCATTAATATCATGTAGAAATTTATTGTTGGTGGAATTAAGTTATTTAAGCTGTAAATATTATGAATTGCGTTTATGACTGGGGAGAAGTTTTCTTTACTTTAAGTTAGGTTTTGTGGGAGGTAAGAAAAGGTTTTCAACTGAATTAGTTACTTCACTTGCCTTTTCCTGCGTCATGAGCCAAATGACTTTAATGACTTTCATGTGGTCTTGTCTAATTGGCAACGTGTATTGTGCTGAAGTGGCGACTGAATGACTTTCATTTGGTCTCATCTAAATGGTAAAAACGATTGCTCTAAAATGGCGACAGAATGACTTTCGTGTGTCTCATCTAAATGGCAAGACGTATTACGCTGAAGTGGCGACTGAATGTTTTCGTGTAGACTCATCTAAGTAGCAAGACGTACTGCCTTGAAGTGGAGACTGAATAATTTTCGCGTTGTCTCATCTAAGTGGCAATACGTTTTACGCTGAAATAGCGGTAGAATGAGTTTCGTTTAGTCTCATCTAAGTGGCAAAACGTATTTCGTTGAAGTAGAGAATGAATGATTTTCGTGTAGTCTCATCAAATGGCAATACGTTTTACGCTGAAATAGCGATAGAATGAGTTTTGTTTAGTCTCATTTAAATGGCAAGACGTATTGCGCTGAAGTGGCGATTGATTGAGTTTCGTTTAGTTTCAGCTAAGTGCAATACGTTTTACGCTGAAATAGCGATAGAATGAGTTTCGTTTAGTCTCATTTAAATGGCAAGATGTATTACGCTGAAGTGGCGATCGATTGAGTTTCGTTTAGTTTCAGCTAAGTGGCAATACGTTTTACGCTGAAATAGCGATAGTATAGGTTTAGTTTAGTCTCATCTAAGTGGCAAAACGTTTTGCGTTGAAGAGGAAACTGAACGATATTCATGTAGTCTCATCTGAGTGGCAATACGTTATACGCTGAAATAGCGATAGAATGAGTTTCATTTAGTAAGATCGAAGTGGCAAAAATAATTACGTTGAAGTGGAGACTGAAAGATTGTCGTGTAGTCTCATCTAAGTAGCAAAACGTATTGCATTAAAGTGGTAAACCCTCAACGGAAGTCTATTTACAAGCATCGGAGAGATAACATAAAAAAGAAGCTGGATTCAAATAACACAAGGTCGTATGATGTGAAAATGCTATTGGGACACCCGAGACCAGTGAAAGATCATAATAGAAAAAGAGAAATATATTGTTCGTATATATTACTGAGCTAAAATATGGGTAGCAATTAAAACTCCACGTTTTGTCTCTTCGCGGCGACGAATTGACAGTTATGCAAAAATATCTATGTTTGTTATGAGCCACTACCGTTGATATAGCTACATATGGCTAGAATCTTAATACTAATACCATAAGATAGTAGGAAATATTGAAAAGCATTAGGGCCTGATGGTATCCCAGTGGAAGCTTGGAAGTGCCTACGTGAGCGAGGAATCGTATTGCTCACCAACTTCTTAAACTGTGTCTTGCACTCTTCAAAAATGCCAAAGGCATGGAGATTAAGCACCATAGTTCCTATATACAAGGGGAAGGGTAGCAAATACGAATGTGGTAACTATCGCGGGATTAAGCTTTTAAGCCACACCATGAAGCTATATGAAAGAATTATAAATAGTCGCTTAAGATCTGAGTGTTCACTGTCCAAAAATCAGTACGGATTTGTTCCTGGTTTATCCACCATCGATCCTATGTTTGCTCTTAACATGATAGCTGAAGAGTATCGCGCGAAACGCCGACCGCTATATGTCGCATTTGTAGATATGGAAAAGGCGTTTGATCGTGTTCCGAGGGATACGATCTGGTGGAGTCTTCGAAAGAAAAATGTCCCTGAACAATATATTAACATCATAGCCGACATGTATAAAGGTGCGAGATCAACGGTGCGGACAGCGGTGGGTCACACAAAGCCTATAGCAGTCACGGAAGGTGTGCATCAAGGGTCAGTTTTAAGCCCCTTCCTTTTTTGTTTGATTATAGACTCATTAACTGAGATAGCGCAGTCCTCAGCCCCATGGACCTTTATCTACGCAGATGACGTTGCCATCTGTACAGAGAGCCGCACAGAGTTACAAGAAGCGCTTCTGACGTAGAAACACCAGTTGCAACTCGGTGGCTTAGTGTTGAACGTTGCAAAGACTCAGTATATGGCCCTTAACAACTCAAGTCCAAATATCAGTCCTATTCCAATCGATGGACAGTTAATCACCATGTGCGATCAATATAAATACCTGGGCGGTATGATGCACATCTCTGGGAACTTAGAATGCAACATTCAACACAGAATCGCTACAGCATGGTTGAAGTGGCGAGAGGTAACTGGTGTTACCTGCGATAACAGGATGCCGATCAAACTTAAGGGATTAATTTACAAGAGCATGATAAGACCAGTCCTCATGTATGGTAGCGAAACATGGCCCGTAACTCAGAAGAACGTACATACCATTCAAGTTGCCGAAATGAAAATGCTGAGGTGGATGTGCGGCGTAACGAGGCTCGATAAAATCCGCAATGAGTACGTGCGAGGTAGCCTCGGTGTGCGCGATATCGCCGACAAGATGCAGGAGAGTAGGCTGCGATGGTATGGACACGTCAAGAGAAAGCCACCTGAGTACGTCGGAAATTTGGCACTACAGCTTTCCATCCCGGGTCCAAGGCCGGTTGGGAGACCCAAGACAAGGTGGAAAGAAGTAGTGCTAAAAGATAAGAGTGTTTGCAAAATTACCGACGACGATGTCCATGACCGAGCGAAGTGGAGAAGATTAATAAGGAAGGCTGACCCCACCACCATGTGGGATACATAGCTAGGGAGAGAGAGAGAGTAGGAAATATTGAATACTCTATTCAAAAAGTCCCCTTGCCCTTATCCCACTCTCTTAAAAAAGTATAGTCCGCTATTTAGATTCCCCAACAACAAAGGCCCTCAGAATCAAAATTCAAACTAGTCAAGAACAATTTCCAACGTAATTTTTTCCATATGAATGGAATAAAAGCTTTCTAAACATCAATAACCTTAATGTAATGTAACTTCAAAGTTTTACAACGCTAATTCATGAATAAACATGAATGGTGGAAAACTAAGAAAATATAAACGGCCAAGCAATTCCATTAGTTAAATGGTTAATATCAATATGTGTTTACGTAAATTTACGACCGCCCTTGAATTACGGAATATATTACGCTTTGTATTAAAAGATTACCCTTTTGATATTTATATCTTAAAAGTTTTCACTACTAGAATATGTATGTCAATGGCTTCGTATTATATTTTATGTGCGGCTATAAATTATGAGTGGTATTCTGTTTGTAACATTGCTCTAAATATTTAAATTATGGATACGTCACTGCACACGACAGTATCTGTTCATTCATATTTCTAGACCAAAAATAATTAAGTCAGATAAATTATAATTGAATCATGATTCATTAAAGGCTTAGCGAAGG
This sequence comes from Morpho helenor, assembly GCA_029227775.1. NCBI lineage: Eukaryota > Metazoa > Arthropoda > Insecta > Lepidoptera > Nymphalidae > Morpho > Morpho helenor. The sequence goes on along the minus strand of JARGCU010000003.1, from coordinate 5,413,617 downwards.
CTGCCATTCTTTATTCAGTTCAAAAGTAATAATAAAATTATTTCGCTTGTTACACTTGTTCCTAAATAAGCTTAGTTATATACTAATCGGTTCCCACCATTTATTTTATTTTGCCTGCGAACAAGCTTGTTACACTTGTTCGCAGGTTCGTATTGCTTCGTTTTGCGATTTTGGTCGTGGAGCCTATCTCCTGATGATGCTTCGGTTGCGGGGCGAAACGATTGTTGAGTTTGTGATAGTGAACGTATTTAGTGCTTGTGTATTGTGGTGGCGGTGATGGAGGTTTGTCCATGTGTTTTTACGAATCCTACATGTATCAGGTATGATAACCGATTGTCCACTCTACATTAAGCATTATATATATTTTCTATTTTACTTCATCGCGGATTATATCAAAATAATTTTATTATTACTTTTGTATTATGGATCTCCGCAAAGTAACACCTAATTCTATAAATTATTTATTAAGTTCCTTTTTTTCGTTTTGCAATTTAAATATATGACAAATTAAAGTTAGGAACTTAATTTGGTGGTAACATTGTTAAGATATTCAGTAATTTAAATTTATTAATGTCTTGTCCTCATTTTTCTGCCTTACACTAACTCAACATATTTTAAACATGTAGTTACACGTTTTGGATAGTTATTTTTCGACTCGTCGCCAGCCTGACGTCAACTTACCTTAGTCGCATATAACGGCACCTCGATAAGAAATGAGGATGATTCTACTCAGCCGGATACATGGCTGGTCAACTTATCTTAGTTGCCTTTGACAACATCACGGTAAGAAATGAGTGACTACGTAATAAAAAGTGACTTCGTATCTATTCCCAGTGGCTACATATAATTGAAGCTAGAGACGCGAAGCTCTTTAAAATCTTTAAAAATATTGCCTTACGTGTTTGATGTCTCCAAAATTTTGAATAATCACATGTATTGGCCGTCTAAAAGCATCAAATACTAGTAATAATAATGATTTTGCTATCAAAAAAAATTGTTTTCGATGGAGCGAAAATACAAAGAATATTTCGCGGAAAATTAAGTAGGAAAATCTTAGTCAGAACAATTTTCCGGACCAGTAGTAGGATGGACGATTCAAAAGCACTCGATAAAGTCCGGCTTGAATGAACAATAATTTGAATTCTATGTACATAAAATAGTTGTCTATGTACAGGTGAGGCGGTCTGTTTTAGCAATACTATACGAGTATATCTTGATACAAGCTGTAAACTGTAGGAATTAGTATTCAGAGCGAAGTAATCGCAAATTCTTGCGCATACTATTTTCGCCAAATATAGAAGGAATGCTGAATGCTTTTACACATTATCGCCTTTCGCTACTAACTTCACACTTAACGATTGTTTATATTTTTAACTAGTTATGCCAGCGGCTTCGTCCGCGTGGAAATTAGTCTGTCAAAATTTTTTCCCGAATTGAAATTTTAAACATAAAAGTAGTTATTGCGAGTTAAACATAAGACAGATATGCTGGGTTTACTTTAGTTGGGCTTACTTTAAGTCTGACTGGACATGATTTCGGCCACCGTCGGTCAATCCCGGAAGCCCAGCAATGTGAACGGGGACCTTCGGGTTACGAGGAGGAAAACCTCTATAAAACATTACCTGGCGGGGGCGGAAATGTCGCGGAAATGGTATCAGAGCTGTCGGTCGGCTCTGTCCTTGCCCATCGGCAGTGTGGTGGAGCACACAGGTCGTTTTAGTCGGGTCGAGTTCGACGTAACCACCGCCTGTCCTCGTCGAGCGGCGGTACCCATGAGGGGTTTTTTCCTGTATAAAAAAAGCCTCAAACATGCACTGATCCGAGAAGTCGAGTCCCTCGATCCGATCCGCGCAGGCGAGCCGGGTGCAAGCGACTCGCTCAAGACCATCGCGTGCCTCTGTAACGAAGACCTCCTGGCCGTTCCGAACGGGGTTTAATCGGACGCCCACCCTTTAAGGTCCCCGCGGCGGTCGATGCATCTAGTGCTCCTGATGCATCGTCCAGTGGAGGGAGGGCCCACTTTTAGAGAGGCCCCGACCCAGCGGTGGCGCACTCTGGGGTACAGAGTTGCTGCTGCGGGATGAGGGCATTGTCTTCATAGGTACCCTATCCCTGATACCAGCAGCATGGTGGAGCACACAGGTTGTTTTAGTCGGTGCGAGTCCGACATAACCGTCGTCTGTCCCCGTTGGACGGCGGTATAAAGGGTTCTTTCCTGTTTAAAAAAATGGCTCTAACACGCACTGACAAGTAACGACATGTTACTATACGTCCACTCTCACCATGGGCTCTCGTGTTACTGACTCGGTGAATTTTGAGACCGTGTATGTTTCCTTTGTACATTAGTTTTAGTTTGAAGACATGGAAGTGTTCTATTCAACTCAGATACCACACAGCTACATAACGTAATAACAATTTAATAATTTCTAATGTTATACCAGCTATATACGACGTATCGTCGCTAGCTCAATAGGGCTCCGGGCTGTAATCACTGATGGGCGATAGCGAAGGCGCGGCGCCGGCGTCACTGCGCAATTATAATGGATCGTCTCACCTCAATCTCTGTACCCATCATAACTTGTTTGGTAAAATCTACCTCGGAATACTCAGCATCACTTCTAAACTATCAGCAAATGATGCAATATATCAATGTTTTTATCGCTAACGGTATTTCGCTTAAAATGAAGCAGTCCACGGCCGCTAGCACTCAGGAACTGTTATATCCCGCATATCAAACAGGAATAAAGCGAAAAAATTACATAAAGTAATTTTATTCGCTTTAGATTCGCTCTAGAAAAAGTATTACCAACCAGTACCAGTAATTTTTTACCAAATAATAATAGTTGGGCAGGTGGGGCTCGATCGTATTTTCATTTCTAGAGACCAACCGTTCCCCTTATAAACTACTTCAATTTCAATTTTTGTATTTTTCTAATGCCCAAAAACAGGGATAAAACATTTATTAAATAAAACCTAGCTACATAGCCGTTTCCGAGATTCCAAAATATACATTATATATACTCATTTAAATATAAAAGATATTGCATTACAAATAACGTAAAATACAATACATAGCCAAATCATGTGATAACATGTTTATGGATGATGATGTAATACTAAATATAGAGTGAACTATCCGTTGTCATTCAATACACGAGTACACTTTCACCACCACAATCGTCGATGTTTCGGATAATCGTTTCATCATTTTATGTGATAATAAGAAAATAGGGAAATTGCGTCGTGAAGCTTTAAAATCGTTGAAATGGAGCCTCGTATAAGTCCTAACCACTCGATAGAGTGACAAGTTGTAGAGAGCTGATATAGTTGGATTACCAGTCACAACATCTTCGAGTATTTGGAAAGAAAAAGTGAGCAACCAAAGTCGGAAATGACTTTGTATTCACCGGCGTAAACGAAATAAATAATGCTGATTCAAACTCTGGTCAATATCAAAGATTAAAAACAGAATTGTTCTTACTTATATATTAATGAGTTCATTATATATTGACTCAAAGCAGAAAGCACATGTCTTTTGGATTTCAACGTTATTTATGTCTACTTATCACACACTTTACTGCGTAAAAGAAAATTGAGTAAACGCTTGAATTTCTGGTATATGTTAAAATAAGTAACGCGCTTATTCGCGTCAATCGGATATGTTTAAAGTATATCTGTTTGTGTACACGATATTTTAAGATTCATAATTTTAAATTATCATAATTACGTAGTCAGTTCTGTAACTAAGTCACTAAAAGCCTTGGGGCAAAAACTAGTAGCCTAACTAAATATTCTGAAACTAAACTGTCCAAAATTCGACGTACTCCAGCAATCCGATAGCTACGCCGTCGTATAAATGTAATAAGTAATAGTTATTACTAACTGTTTAACTTATCACATTGAATTCTAAATACACGGCGCCGTGTACACGTGCATGGCTGAGTACACGGCACCGTGTAGTTGTCGGGGATCGCATACACGGCGTCGTGTCTTATGACTCAACTGTTTCTATGCAATTTGCATCAGTATAACTTCACCCATTGCGACAGCGGTACGTAACGGCTGTATACACCTGACGTATCGTTCTATATGGGGTGCCAAAGTGGTCGACCTTCTCGTGGCGCACCCCGGGCAGGCCTTTGGAACACTCAAATATGTATTCCTTAGGTCTGGCGAACGGACCACTGTGGCGTGGCCAATCCAGTTGTCCCTCTGATTAGCAGAGGGCAATCTCGATGGGCCGGGGACTCCGGGGGAGTTGGGGTGGAGTCCCTAATGAGTCTGGCTGGACACGGTTTTCGGCCAACGTCGGTGAGGCCCTGCAGTGAGAACGGGGTCCTTCGGGTTGCGAGGAAGAAAACCTCTTTAAAAATTACTCAGTGGGGGTGGAAACGCCCGCCAAGGCGCTGGCGCCCCTACTTGAGAATCGGTATCTCCCTGTGAACCGTGACGTAACAAACACGGTGGGCAGGAAGCGATCGTGGGCAGCGATGACCCAGCGTCTGCAGCCCTAACTGGAGACCTTCGGGTGTTCCGAAGTATATCGGAGTATATCGGACGCCTGGCTTACAGGTCCCCGATCTGATTGGTGCATCTGATGCCCCCGATGCGTCGGTTAGCGGAGGGGAATTTCTGTTTTGAGAGGTCCCTAACCGGAGAAGGTGTCTCTGGGATCAGAGTGGCTGTCGGCGGGCTTGGGGAGGCAATGTGTACAACGATACCCTGATTGATAGCAAGGCAATCAGCAGCGTGATGCGAGTCTGACATAACCGCCACATGTCAGCGTCGGGCAGCAAAAAAAACCCCCTTATGGTAGCCATAAGGGGGTTTTTTTTTTAGTTAGGGGGGTTAGTTTTTCCTGTATTTAAAAAAAACTATTTCATATACAAACAATATAGGTAATAATATTAAAATAATAATTTACATAAATACTCAAATACATATGTATATACACAAAGACTCGAAAACAAATTGTTTTAAAAAAATGTTAACCCACGACGGAATCGAACCCACTACCTCACAGAGCTGAAGACAGAGTCACTGCTAACTTCGCCAATTAGCTATAAAATATACAGTTGTTATTGTATAGGTAAACGAAAACGAAAACTATAAAGATATACCATGAACTCTACAATAAATTTAATAGTAAACAAATGGCACAGTATTGTTACATTTGCGTACAAAGGTAATAAACATCAAACACCTATCTACAAAGCCCTTTAAAGTGCCGCACAATTACCATAAACGCCATTCAGTAAATAACTTCAAATTGGCAGCCATTTGCAAATAAAAGCAATTTTGGCGCCAAATAAGGTATAGTTCATAGGTGGCGCCACCATGTTGAATTTATGAGGTGAGTCAATCATAATTATTATTCGAACGGAGCTTGTAACATTTAGGTAATAACAGGTGTTAATAGTGAATATAAGGCCTTCTTTGTTAGTACGCTGTTGCGTAAAGAATAATTTTTGTTATTATTATGCGCCCTTCAAAAAGTCTTACTTATTTTTTAAATCTTATCAGTACTTAATTTGTTCCTTTATATCTCATCATCTTCCTGCCCTTATCGTGTTTTACGACCGGCCGCCTGCCTGACGTCAACTTATTTTAGTCGTATTTTACGACATCTCGATAAGAAAGAGGGTGGTCTATTCTACTTAACCGGATACTACACGGTGAGTCAACTTACCTTAGTCGCCTTTTACGACACCTCGATAAGAAAGAGGGTGGTCTATTCTACTTAACCGGATATTACACGGCGGGTCGACTTACCTTAGTCGCCTTTTACGACACCTCGGTAAGAAAAGATGGTGGTACTATTCTATTCAGCCGGATAACACACGGCGTTGTTCCCTTTTATCTGTTACTTAGATATTGTCGTGATACAGGTATTATTATACATATTTATACTATACTAGCTTTTACCCGCAACTTCGATTTCGTTTGTTGTCGCGTGATAATAAATAGCGCTTTTGAATGTCATCCTATTCCTGTTGAATTAACAAGATTTCTATAGCCATTTATATATATAAGTGCCCGAAAACAGGGATAAAACGCCTTTTTTTGTAATGAAACCTAGCTAGATCAAATTCCCAAAACACGCTACGTGGTGAATTTTAGGGAAATCGTTGGAGCCGTTTCCGAGATTAAAAAAATATATTTATATATATACATACAAGATTTACTTGTTTAAATATAACTTTAAAGTACTGAATCATCATCTTCCTGCCCTTATCCCACTCTAAGTGGGGTCAGCACAACATGTTATAAACATGCTGTCAGATGATTTGGCTGTGTTTTTACGACCGGCCGCCTGCCTGACGTCAACTTACCTCTGTCGTATTTTACGACACCTCGGTAAGAAAGAGGGTGGTCTATTCTACTTACCGGATACCACACGGTGGGTCAACTTACCTTAGTCGCCTTTTACGACACCGGTAAGAAATGAGGTTGGTCTATTCTACTCAGCCGGATACCACGCGGCGGGTCGACTTACCTTAGTCGCCTTTTACGACACCTCGGTAAGAAATGAGGTTGGTCTATTCTACTCAGCCGGATACCACGCGGCGGGTCGACTTACCTTAGTCGCCTTTTACGACACCTCGGTAAGAAATGAGGGTGGTACTATTCTATTCAGCCGGATACCACACGGCGTATAACTTTAAAGTACTAAAATGCTACTCAAATACTATTGTTCATATTAAATAAATACTAGAAAAAACAAGCGCGAATCTTAAAGCTATAAATACTTATGATCTGATGTCGAATAATGAACCAAGGAAACATTATCACATAGTAACCATCAATAACCATATTTTAAATAATTTACAGTTACGACCACTCTATCCTTGGATTTACTATGTTGCGGGGATTCAAAAGTTTATAGACCTAATGTTTTGTCTACCTAAAACTAAGTTTAAAAATTAAGATTGACACAATCATTTATACAAAGCATGTTTAATATGATATTTTTGTTAAAAGGACTTATATATTACAATAACGATAAAAATCAGGTCATAAAGCAAGATAATAATAATAACAATAATAATTAAGAGAACTTAATTTATTTATATTATATAATATAAATAAATATTTTATAGTTATAATGTTACTTTGCGGATTTATCTTCAAAAAGTATTGATAGATTTTTTAAATCTATACCATAATCATGTATATACCATAATCTTGTCTATATATCCATAGAGGGTTTTGGGGGCGATAAACCGATCTAGCTAGGTTGCCTTTAAAATTGTTTTATCCCTGATTTCTGGCACTGAAAAACAGTTGTAATATTATTGGATATTACAATCAATTATAAGGTCATGATAGCTTAATTAGGTAACGGGCGGTCTCAATTCTGAACACCAGCATCGATTCCAGACATCATTTTTTTAATTGCATAGTTTTATATATTTAAAAAAAATCAGTGCCCGACTTGGTCACCCAGGTACTTCCTATGTATGAAAAATGTTATATGATAGCTTCCTAAATAGTATAAAACATTTTAAGTGGCGCTTACGCTTCGCTAATAAACATCGGTCGTTGTAAATGCTAGACAATAAGACAATACAAATTCAAGTATCATAACTGTCAAAACGGTAATAAATAACATATTTTATTATCTCCGCTCAATAGAATATGATCAAAGCTAACTATTGATTTCGCGGTAGAGGCTGACACAATGAGCCGCGTAAATTAATCGCAATTGCCTCAACACGATGTAATTCGCACGCATATATTGTGTTACTACAATATTTACTTTGTAATTGCTATTTATTTAATGTGAATTTTTAAATATATGAAACATGGTAAAGTAACGGTCTTCGCCGTGTGGTATCCTGCTGAATAGAATAGTACCACCCTCATTTCTTACCGAGGTGTCGTATAAGGCGACTAAGGTAAATCTACCCGCCGTGTAGTATCCGGCTGAGTAGAATAGACCAACCTCATTTCTTACCGAGGTGTCGTAAAAGGCGACTAAGGCAAGTTGACCCACCGTGTGATATCCGTTTTAGTAGAATAGACAACCCTCTTTCTTACAGAGGTGTCGTAAAATACGACAGAGGCAAGTTGACGTCAGGCAGGCGGCCGGTCGTAAAAACGCAGCCAAATCATGTGACAGCATGTTTATAACAGTTTGTGCCTACCCTACTTAGAGTGGGATAAGGGCAGGAAAAAGAAAAGAGTAAAGTAACGGTCTGTTACTATCCTACTGGATATAGGCCTCCTTTTTCCGTTTTTTAAAGAGAAAGATTGGAGCTAAGACCTACCACGCTGCTCCAATGCGGATTGGTAGGTTACACATCCCTAGAATTCCTTAGAATAGAAAAGCATGAGATAATTTGTAATTATCAATTAGACACATAAGTCTTAAAAGAAAAACTCATCGGGGTTAGAACCCGTGACCTCCTCGAAAAGTCACACGGTGTCACCGCAAGGCTATCACAGACTAAAAAACACAACTGCATAAAAATAATTGAATGGTTTTGAAACCTTGCCGCTGAATATGGTGCTCACAAGTACAATTTTAAACTGAATATCAGTTAAAGCTAGTCCAACATCCAGACATTGCAAAAAACTCAGTCATCAAGATAGGACGAAAATTCAAGGAAACTTTTCTAGTTTGTCCAGTTATTTAATCGCCAAATCAACATTCATCATCAGGTCATTCAGGAAGCTCTTCTATCATGTAGTTGTTTTCCAATTTTTTTTTTCGAATTGACTTTATGCTGTTAGCCCTAACGGCTTTGACAGCGTCACCGGGCGGCATTGTTTCCCAACACGAGCTACACAATAATCAGTAGCCCATAAACCCGATAATATACTCGTATCATGAAAGTCAGGCCAAAATTAATTGAGGTATTTGATGATATAATCGTATAATTAATTCATAGATGCCACGGTGTTTTGATACTTCCTGTACTTCTTTATCTGATTTGTTTTCTCTATGACTTTAAAAACATGCAAGCGCTTCTCGAAAACCACAACAAACGAGAATGAATAGTCATATCAGTAGGAGTCACGTATAAATAATTAGATCTTTATTATCAACTTTACGATCTAGATGAATTCAGTTAACGCATTACATCTCACATTACAGTAAAGTAACCAGAAGATGCAATCGTGAGTTGACTGTTATTAACCCTCTATATTTATGACAGGTTAGATACAATTTCCGCTCAATTCTCCAAGTAATTTACAACACTATTATTTACATTTCCAAGAATAAGTTGTAGGCCATCGTGAATTGAACGAATATTAATTTTTATTACTTCAAAACGTATTTACTGAATTAGTTTTATGTTATTTTTTAAATTATTATAACCTAATTAATATTTAATTAAGAACACTAACTTGTATCGTCATTCTCCTGCCCATATCCCACTGTAAGTGGGGTCGATACAACATGTTGTCACATGATTTGGCTACATATTTTTCGACTTAACTTAGTCGTCTTTTACGAAACCTCGGTAAGAAAGAGGGTGGTGTATTGTACTGAGCCGGATACCACACGGCAGTAATAAGATATTTTTTATGGTACTTAATTTTCAGCAACAGTTCCAGATTTTGCACCAAATATCACGCAGTTTTTCCTCAATAATAAAACTTTCTTGCATCCTAGTATTTTTATTTATTTATTTAAGTTTCAATACATTAATAATATCTACAATACACTTCTTGGCCTATTAGTATTAGTAACGACTAAGATATTCTTTATTTGGTATCTTGTTAAATAAGGTACTTATGCCATACTTTGTATATCTGTATCGTCTATCACTAACAGTATGTATAGGTGAACTTATACTCAACACGTAATATCAGTTTCATCGTTAGTCGATAGATGGCGCTGTTACTTGATTAGCAGCGCTTTTTAGAAATGCATTTCGAGAAAACATGCAATGAAATCTATAAATCAGGATGTGAAAAAAATACTGGCCTTACAGCTCCCTTGCACGCAGATAGCGCGATAGCCCGGCCTGGTGCACGGTGTCCCATCCGCCACTAACGATAAAGATGCGTAAAACTGCTGGCCGAGAGGCCTACAATTCAACATGCACGGTGAATCGCCTGTCAAATAAACAAATACACTCAATATACATAGAAACCGGATATAGTCACGTCGTATTTTAACGGGTAAGTAGTTAGTTTCAAGCCCATTCAGGACCCTTATTTGTGAGCTCTTTATGCAGCGTTATCCCCCTACGGGCTCGAAACATGACTCGATAGAGTAAGACGAGAGTGTAGCCGGTTTCTATACATTAACTATAAATACCACTCAGGATGAGAAAAAATACAAAGACGCTGTACAAATGGGGTCTATTTAATAATATGTTTATAGTTATGCTGAAAATACCAAAAACAATAAAAAGTAAAAAGTGAACGGCATGTTCCTATCCCACTGCTGGGCATAAGCCTCCACTCTCCATTTTAGGAGAGACAGATTGGAGAGATATGTAGGTTTCCCCACGATGTTTTCCTTCACCGAAAAACGTGTGATAAATTGCAATCCTCAATTAGTCATATATGTTATGCGCGCGCCTGCCCTAGGTTTGAACCTGTGACTTACACGTAAGAGTCTTACAGTGTCACTCCCAGGGCTATCACAGCAAGAACAATAAAGAAAAACCACATTCCAATATACCCTATCCAATTACTAATTCCAGCGAACCACAATACAGCAAAATGTCAAAGTGCTCATAGCGGTACAAAACAATAAGTCATAATCTTAAATAGTCTTGGGTTACTGACCCACCGTGTGGTACCCTGTTGAGTAGAATAACCTACCCTCTTTCTTACCGTTGTGGTCGTAAAATACGACTAAGATATGTTGACATCAGGCAGCCGTACCATTAAGAGTGGTATAAGGTCAGGAGGATCACGAGTCTTCGTTTAATACGAAGATATATGGAGATTGGCAGTTTTAATTATTTTTCTTACCATCTATATAAGGAACCCAGGTGTAGAACCTGCCTCGGAAAGGTCTTCGATCATATTTCGAGCACTGCTCTGCGCGCATGTCCCTCTCTTCGCCGGAACAAGGCTGAACAAACGTGAAACATTATAATTTTCTTATCTTTATCCACCAGCGAAAATATATAAAGATGATACATTACACGCCGTGTGGTATCTGGCTGAATAGAATAGTACCACCCTCATTTCTTACTGAGGTGTCGTAAAAGGCGACTAAGGTAAGTCTACCCGCTGTGTGGTATCCGGCTGAGTAGAATTGACCAACCCCATTTCTTACCGAGGTGTCGTAAAAGGCGACTAAGGTAAGGTGACCCACCGTGTGGTATCCGGTTTAGTATAATAGACCACCCTCTTTCTTACCGAGGTGTCGTAAAATACGACTAAGGTAAGTTGACGTTAGGCAGGCGGCCGGTCGTAAAAACACAGCCAAATCATGTGACAGCATGTTTATAACATGTTGCGCCGACCCCACTTAGAGTGGGATAAGGGCAGGAGGATGATGATCTTTATCCACCAGTGAACGTTGACTAATAGGTAAGGGGGACTTTGTTATGAAACAAATTCCCCAAAAGCAGTCTGCGTGTAAGTGATAGCTTACTTAAAATCTACTGAACGGATTTTTGTTAGGTTTTTACAGCAGTTTAGGTCAATTGTGTTGAAGACATCGCACATTACTCAGCAAAAGCTTCGTTACACACTGATTACCACGCAGACGAAGCTGCAGGCACAGATATACATAAAGATAATCACCACAGTGAGCAGAGAATTGACCTAGTAGGTACCTGTAAATATCATAGAGATGTTGCCGATAAAGCGATATTTAAATTCATTCAAAGATTATATCTACTGACGAACAGTTTCATTAATTTTAACCAGAATTTTAACAACTTTCAGTGAATACAAAATAACTGTAATTTGAAGACTTCATTTTGTTTGTCGAAACCGAACCCAGGTCGAATTAAATTTTTTAAAGACACGTAATTTGTTATACAAATTATAAGTACAGACACATGTAGGGAAATTAAAACGTCTTCATTTAAACCAGCTTTTTAAAGTAAATCTGCTGGTATGTGTGACTCTAGTTAAGCTCCTCAATAGTCACTTATTCGCATCGCGTGTCTAAGCTTCAATAATATAATATAATTCAATAACAATAATATATTTATAAAATGGCATAAGACCTTTATTCGTAAGTGGTGGATTTATATTTGTTAACTAACATATAATAATGCCTAACCGTGGACTAAGAAACTTGCAGCGGCATTTAGATGGAGGGAAATACAACGATATCTATTCAAACAAATTATAAAACAGTACGTACTCCGGTGTAAATAAAACAAACATACCGGTAATAAATTAAAAATCTTACATTTATTACCCGTTAGGAGTGAACAATGCCAATCACGGAAACATTTACGAGGCATAAACTCCTAAATCATACGCGAAATTGCTTGCTTGGCTACATCGGATCACCACTATATTACGTATTCATAGATTTAAACGGATTTAAACGCACGGCTTGCTTTTGTGTTTCCACACGCAACAGTTTTTTTTTCTCTCTACTGTTTTGCTCTGTCTACCATTTCAATCACTAAATGATTGAGTGATAGCAACCACTAAAGTTCAATTCAACACATAATAAGATTTTTTGAAGTAATAAAATTTTTGAAGAATTTGAAGACTATCGTTAGACTCTAAAGGATTTCGTACTCGGCAAATTGATTAAATGAGACACACCTACATATGAGGTTATAATAGCAATGTTAAAAACTAGCCTTTGAAAAATTTGGCACTCACGTAAAACTCACACTCAAAATCCTTAATGATAACGGTCTAAACATACTTTTAATTTTAACAGTGCAATTTTACTTACTTGACATGATTAACATTTAAAACGATTATAAATAAATAAATATATGGTACACTTACACTCACGGTCGTCCGTCCCCAAAGTAAGTAACTTATTACTTGTGTTATGGGTAACAGACAACGTATGATGAATATATACTTATATATTTTTTAAATACATCCTTAAATACAAATATAAATCTAAACTCGAAGGCCAACAAATTCATTTACAGAAAATGTTAGCTCTCGGCGGGAATCGAACCCGCAACCCACGGAGCTGCAGGCTGGAACGCTACCCAGGGCGCCAATGGGCCAGTGATATATGAATAAATGATTATACATAATAATTTATTCATATGTCAGCAACCGTAGAGCAAATATTGCAACGTATGTTTTTATTCATTAGGCTTGGATTGAACAATCGTTGTGGCTAATTAGCCGGATATGTAAGCTCAACAAAAAAGGAGTTCCCATTAAACAACAAACTCTTTTAAGAGCAACATCCTGCACGGCTACGTCACCTTATTCCTATGCCTTAAGACATGAGAACAAATAGTTTGTTTAATAAGCGGATACCATCGGCATAATATGGCAATTTTTCTTCATGTCATTGTGTTCTCTTCAAGGGATTTTCGTAGTAAGTAAAAGTAAGTAGCGGCCTGTTACTATCCCACTGCTGAGAATAGGTCTCTTCTCTCCGTTTTTAGAGAGAAGGTTTGGAGCTAAGACCTACCACGCTGCTCCAATGCGGATTGGTAGGTTACACATATTTCCAGAATTCTCTAGAGATATGCAGGTTTCCTTACGATGTTTTCCTTCACCGAAAAGCGTGTGATATATTGCAATTATCAATTAGACACATAAGTTTTAACAGAAAAACTCATTGGTGTCTGCCCGGGTTTGAACATGTGACCTGCTCGAAAGAGTCGCATGGTGTTACCGCTGGGCTACCACAGATTTTCAACGGGGATTTTAGTAACACAACTTAATTCTGCTTGCTGCTATTGTCTATCTTGAATCATGTGTCCATTTATTCTGGAGTTTGGAAACGTTGCGTTTTTTACAGCAGAATAGTTTTGTATAATTCGCCATAGCAATGCCATATTTTTAATTCATCATCATCCTTCTGCCCAACAAGCTTCTGGGGTCGACACAACATGTTACAAACATGTTGTCATATAATTTGGCTACGTATTTTACGGCCACATTTTTAATTATTTTAAAAATAGCAAAATGTATACAGTTACATTATTTATACTATGACAGTAAAACTATGACATTTGCTCATTGGATTGCGCATAAATTTTTCAAGTCAAAACACTATGAACAGTCCCTGACAGAGTTTATTAGGTAAATAAATTTAAATTAGCATAAATAAGTGTACAAGTTCGTGATAATCACAACCGCAAACCGGCGCTCTAACACTTTACCTTATTAAGCAGGTACATGTTATCTTAACGTTTATGGCTAAGCTTTATGTTATTTCGTTTGTATCTTCGTATTATAGTTTAATTTGTATATTATGAACGTGAATATATTTGCAAGGTTTTATGAAGATATACAGGATGGTGTGGTATCCGACTGAATAAAATAGTACCATCCTCATTTCTTACCGAGGTGTCGTAATAGGCGGCTAAGGTAAGTCGACCCGCTGTGTGGTATCCGGCTGAGTAGAATAGATCAACCTCATTTCTTACCGAGGTGCTGTAAAAGGCGACTAAGGTAAGTTGACGCACCGTGTGGTATCCGATTGAGTAAAATAAACCATCCTCTTTCTTACCGAAGAGTCGTAAAATACGAAAGATAAGCTGACGTCAGGCAGGCGGCCGGTCGTTAAATACGTAGCCAAATCATATGAGAATATGTTTGTAACATGTTGTGCCGACCCCACTTAGAGTGGGATAAGTGCAGGAGGATGATGATTTTAAACGTGTATATATTTGCAAGGTTTTATGAAGATATACAGGATGGTACCGACCGCACGACATTAATTTTAATTCAGGTACACACTTTAGCAGCCAACATAAAAAAAAATCAGTTAATTTAGTGAAGTAATTTAGCTACAGGAATTATTTTACGTTTTGAAAAAAAGATACATGATATAGAAGGGTAAATGACCGTACCTTATTCCATTCTATTTCAGATGTAACACAACCTTGACCGGGTTAAACTTTTTTTTTACCCACGACAAAAAGTGCATAATGCCGCTAAAGAAATTTTCACTTCGAAATCCTTTATCCTACTCTAAGTGGGGTCGGCATAAAATATTATAAACATGTTGTCACATGATTTTGATATGCATTTTACAACCAGCCGTCTGTCTGATGTCAACTTACCTTAGTCGCCTTTTTCGACACCTCGGTGAGTAAGAGGGTGGTTTATTCTACTCAGCCGTATACCACACGGCGAATCAATTTATTTTAATCGCCTTTTATGACACGTCGGTGAGAAATGAGTGTGGTATAATCTACTCAGCCGGATGAATACCACACTAAATTATTTACAAATTACAAATGATGAAATATATTCATGTACATCATATAGGAGATTATTTAGATTTGTTTTATTTAATTAATTAGGTCGGTTGTAAGAAATGGTTATATACCGTTATCGAGTTAAAGGACGAATAGATCCTGCGGCAGATTAAAATACGAGTGTTTTTGTCTATTTCATTTATTTTAGGATCCCAACGTCTCGTCTCCGCCCTTAGATAACTTACTGAGATACCTTTTTTTGGGACTGACAATATACCGTTAGCTCTAACTGCTTATACAGATTCCAAAAGGGATAAGCGAGGACGAAAGGATGGAATGGAAGGAGGATGTAAAACATCGTGAGGAAACCTGTATATCTCTAGAGAATTTTGGAGATATGTGTAACCTACCAATCAGCACTGGAGCAGCGTGGTAGGTCTTAGCTCCAAACCTTTTCTCCAAAAACGGAGGGAAGAGGCCTATTTTCAGCATTGGGATAGTAACAGGCTGCTACTTACTTTTACTTTTATAGAGAATGACGTCACTAGGTGCCTCTTTTGAAGCTCTACCTCGGTTTAAAGCGACGTGACGCGTGTTGACAGTCACTAATCAACACACAGTCACATCTGTTACTACTTAAACAGTCAATCTATAATCTATACGACACTTCATCTACCCATTTACAAAAGTTGTCACAGACCTGTCACTACCACAAATTACCTGACCTCTATAACTGAAATAGTTATTGTCACGGTTTCGCATACAAGAGTTATTTTATTGTTCAGTACCGAGACCTCGACCTAAACGAGTCCTTTGTTGCAAATAGTTTATGACTTAATCTCAAATGCATTCGACTTAAGACAATCTATATGATTATGACAATAGTGAATTAGTACATTTAAAACATAGCATAGAATGTATTAGTATTCAAAATAGTATTTTTAGTTCGTATATTTTCTTGATCTTAAACTTTGATCTTAAACTAATGGACATATCAAAAACATTTAAATATTACACATCTATTCTAATCAGGAAGATACTAACAAAACAAATACATACAAATATAACATTTTCTACTAAAAACGAGTATACACACCTAAGAAGGCTTAGAAGCTCGAGTAATATAATACTCCGAGCACCAAGGACCAACTATGGAAAACATAATATAACATTTCAAAGCGCTCAACTTTATAATAAATTACCGAAATATATCAAAGAAGCTAAAAATATATATACAGAAAGCCAGTTTAGCCAGAAATCCAGCTAATTCAGAAAGCCAGCATATCGTCGTATTCTCTTTCTTCTTCAATTCTTGTTCTTTTCCTTCTGTTACTCAAAGGTTGACTGGATACCTTTTAGGAATAAGTCCGCCTTTTTACATATACTATCTTATTTTTCTTTCTCTTTTCTAAATATATGTATAAAAGAAAGAAATAAATAAAATAACTCCATTAAGACTAATGTTGAATTCGGTCTGTTTAACACTAAGCGTGCTATATGTTTCAAAAAGTTTATATTACTTACAGCCATATTGCATTCGTGATATCTTCTGGATATCCCTAGACAGTCTTGCGACGTCTGTCTGGTAATTCGGGAGCTCATTGTAGTCGTAGATGTCGTCGTATTAGCGACTACATTGCGCGATCTAAAACAAAATATTCCATTTAAATAAAATCAAAATAATCTTTATTCAAATAAGCTCTTTCAAGCATTTTTGAATTGTCAAGGACCAATATGATTAAAGCTACAACTGGTTCGGAATTTCGCTCTTACCGAGAAGAACCAGCAAGCAACTCGGCGGTAAATCTATTATTCTTAAGGGTACAAATAAAAGTGGTGTGAGGGACTGATCTCTGCACTAGGTGACCTGTGTTACAGACAACCAGGCTCGAACCCTCGAACATAATAAGAGAAGAGATTTTTTTTATTACATATTTAAGGATCTATTTAAGCAGGTACTTTGCGGAATTCCATAGTATAGAAGTTACAATAAAAATATTTTTCTGTAATAATTTTTATTGTACTGTAAATAATTTTATTATAACTTCTATTATATTATATTTAAGGATTACAATTGTTTCAAAATTTGTAAAGGTAACCGGCCAGCTGTGATCCATCTTGAGCTATATCAACCATCTTTCCAGCAGAAACCAAAGGCATGGAGCATGATTTTGACGATCTAGTCAGTGTTACAACATAAATATTCTCTGATGTTCAAATATAAATTTCATTTTATTATAACTTTCAGGGGGTTATTGTTTCAAACATCGAGCAAACACCAAAGAGATTTTCGATTAAAACCTATGTGCCTTAACTTACTTAATTTATTGATATTTATTCTCTTTTCGGTGAAAGAAAACATCGTGAGAATACCTGCATATCTTTGCAGAATTCCCGGATTATGTATAACAAATCAGCGTGAGAGAAGCATGGATGGTCTGACCTCCAACCCTTAACCCAAAAAAGAAAAGAGGAGGCCTATGCCAAGCAGTGAGATTTCATCGGGTAAGACTACGGTAAAGCATTGAGAACGGTTAACCAATTGATAATATATATATATATATTTTATACGTCCGTATTGAACTCTTGTTCACTACATACGTGCCAGCTAATTAATTTTATTGTACTCTACATAATCACATAAATCATAACTCCTATTAATTACCATTTAGTTCCCAAACAGTTTGAAACATAGCATTAGTGCGGTAACATCAGAGGGTGCTGGTATTAACGAGCCAGTAACAAAAAAACGTAAACCCGTTAATCTAATTTAATGATACTGAGATATTATCGCTGTCGTATTTAAGCTCCCCAAGGGTAAAAAGTGTTTAACGTTGGCTCTTCGCCTGTGTTTACAAAAAACTTAGTTTAAACACATGCACTCGTTTATATAAGTACCTAGGTGACCGAGCCTTGCTCAGTAATTTTTGAAATGATATAAAAATAAAAAATTAAAAAAAAAATTAAAAGAAAAATTTAAAAATAATAGGTCAGGTGGGGCTCAAGTGTTTCTAAAATTGTTATAACGTACATAACTTTTAATATTAAAAAAAAATATCTGTTCGCTTAAGATACTTAAATGATAGGTTTTACTTTTTGTTAAATTGGCCTTCTTTCGTCCATCTTATATAGCATTTTAATGGCATGAAGCGAAAGGGCTAAACTCGTACTGAGTTCTTTTTTTGCCCCCCTTACCAATCAATTTGCCTTCCTTCTTCTTCTTTAATCTTCACACTTAAACGCATAAAAAAAAAGAAATAGAAATACTGTCTATGACAAAGTAATGACAAAGTACAAACACACAAAGACAAACTTTATTTAAAAGAAAAAAAAAGAAACGCCTTCTTATTTTCCTATTGTTGGGCCTCCTCTCTCCGTGTTTGAAGAGAAGGGTTAGGGCTAAGAACTACTACAACGTTCCAATGCGGATTGGAATATAACACATATCTTCAGAATTCTCTAAAAGTGCCGATTTAACCGAAACGCCTGTGATAAATTGAAAATATCAGTTAGACACAAAAGTTATAACGTAAACCTCATAGATGCCTCCTCGGTTTTAGAACTCGTTACCCCCTGGTAAAAAAAACCCCCGTGTCACCGCTGGACTTTCGCAGCTTTAAAAAAAAATACCACAAATTACAATATCTCACATTAAATGTTATATATAGACACAAATACACACATCACGCGCATACATCTAACAGAACCATATAGCAATTGTATTTCAAATGTAAGGATGGTAATATTTCATTTCTGTTATTACTCGGCCAATGAAATGTGCCTCCTGTCGTTATAGCGGCCATGACAAATGAGGCCGAAGTTAATTTGTCAGGTAACACCGGCACCCCGACCGTATCAGCAGGATACTGCTAGAATGTGCCTAATGAAGGAATTTATTCCCTGAGGTGCTCTAAATAATTTATTTGGTGTGATAATGAATTGAAAGCAACGCCGCTTATTACTAGCACTGAAGAAAATTAATTTATTGTTAATGACATTATTATTTTTTTATGATTTTACATTACGTTAAATTCTTCCTTGGAGCTACTTTTGCCAAGTCAGTACTGACTATTTAGTAGTATCTAGACCAAAGTATTTGGCTACCAGTATTTATTCAAAGCGAGTTATTTTTCTTTCTTTCTCTTGTCTTACCATTTGTATGTATAATTAAAGAAATAAATAAGTATAATTATGTAGTAATTAAAGAAATATATTATAGTAATTAAAGAAATAAATAAGTACTAGTTTATTGACGTTGCGATTTAGCCAAAAGGC
Source organism: Morpho helenor (assembly GCA_029227775.1). NCBI lineage: Eukaryota > Metazoa > Arthropoda > Insecta > Lepidoptera > Nymphalidae > Morpho > Morpho helenor. Next base: position 5,394,049 of record JARGCU010000003.1, on the reverse strand, counting down.
TTATTAGCAATTTAGGTCAAACCTAAAATTATAAATTAACTTATACCTAAGAACAGGTCCAGTGACTTATCTTAGTCTTTCTTGCTCTGTGAGATACTTTGTTCTTGTTCTTTAAAGTAGCACTAGCACTACACTACACTATCACTATATTATACTAATTAATTTATTAAGGAATTAGGCGTTACTTTGAGGAGGTCCATAATACAAAATTTCTCTCTCAAACTTTCGTTCTCATACCTGATTATGATCTGATACCTGATTCATGCACTACCTGACACCGATAATACAACAATACACAAGTACTGCACATTCACCACCACAATCTTAACAATTGTTTGGCACCGTAACCGTAGCATTGACTCCACGACAAAATCGCAAAGCTCAACTCAAAAGGTTTTACTCTTTTCAGCCTTCCCACTAGTCCCATGTTATCAAGAAGCTGGATGGCCTCGATGTTTACGTGATGAAGCCTTTGCTCGTGGGCTTCAGTATACTTTTTTACAACTTTAATACTTTAGATGATTTTAAGTTCACGTCTGTTTCATTCTATATTCAATGTAACGGAGAACACATTCGTTTGAAAGCAAATGGCCTGGATCGTTAATGTAACGGTCCTTAGTGTTCTATTTACTTTAATGGGTTGATTTACTGACAAGATTGCATAGCACGTCCTTAAGCGCTTGGGAAGATATTAATTACAAATAATGGGCAATTTGGCGGATAAACCAATGAAATAAACTGGGATGTAACCTTTTTTATGCCGTAGGTGTAATTTTCGAAAAACCAAAATTAACGTACGAGTATAATGCATATGCGATGAGCTAATAACGAATATATCAGCTAATAGAACATTCATCATCCTCCTGCCCTTATCCCACTCTAAGCGGGGTCGGCATGACATGTTATAAAAATGATGTCAAATAATTTGGCTTTGTATTTTACGACCGGCCGCCTGCATGACGTCAACTTACCGTTGTCGTATTTTACGACACCTCGGTAAAAAAGAGGTGGATGTTGAGGGCGACTAAGGTAAGTCGACCCGCCGTGATGTATCCGACTGAGTAGAATAGACCAACCTCTTTTCTTACCGAGGTGTCGTAAAAGGCGACTAACGTAAGTCGACCCGCCGTGTGGTATCCGGTTTAGTAGAATAGACCACCCTCTTTCTTACCGAGGTGTCGTAAAATACGACTAACGTAAGTTGACATCAGGCAGGCGGCCGGTCGTTAAAACGCAGCCAAATGATGTGACAACATGTTTATAACATGTTGTGCCGACCCCACTTAGAGTGGGATAAGGGCAGGAGGATGATGATATATATATATGTACACAAGATTAACTCATTTAATTAGATATATATTATATTAAAGATTAAAGATTAAACATTATCACGCTCCATCCTAAGTGCAAATACAGGTTGAGATCAAACTAAGAATCTAGTATTTAGATCTGATAAGCATAATGAAGGAGGCATCATGGCGTTTTTCATTTAACATACACATTTATTGCTGTCAAGTACGCTGGGAGTCTCGGTGAAATGCGATACGGCAGATGTAATGGACTTGCGATTATTTGTCAGACTGTACAGGTGATATTAATGTGAGTGGCTTATACAAAAGTCATTGAATCTTGAGATAAAAGCGTATTTATATTGATAAACCTGCTAATGACTTATGGTCTAATGGTTAAAAACTTATCAAAGATGAATATATATCGGTCGATCTATTGGTCACCTAGTTACTATAGATAAAAATTACAAGAACGTAGACCTACGTACCTATTAAAAGAAAAAATTAATGATGGAAAGAAAGCAAAATATCCGGTTGAGTATAATAGACCAAATACTTTCTTACCGAGGTGTCACAAAAGGCGAGGTGTCGCAAAAGACTAAGGTAGTTTGATGTCAGGCAGTCGGCCGGACGTAAAATATTTAGCCAAATCATGTGACAACATGTTAATACAGAATTTTTTCAAAAATTCGGCGGGAATCGAACCTGCGACCCGCGGAGCTGAAGGCAGGTTCACTGCCCACTGCGTCAACGGGCCAGTCAATTGAGTCAGTCAATAGATATGAATAAGACCAGCAAAATGATGAATGATGATGACGGAAAAAAAGCAGAAATAATTAACAATACTCTCGTAATGATTCTCGTGCCGTTATTCCACTCTAAGTGGGGTTGCACAACATTTTTTTTCGCTACTCCTTTTATATGTATGTCCTTTTATAAACTTCCCACAAATGAACCATCATTTTTGGCCTCCCTCGAGTAACGTATCATTTGTTTGGTCACATGGAAATACAAATTGAAAAAAAATTAACATTAAAGAAAAATACAGGTTTGCTATAGAAACAAACTTCAAAAAAAAAAGAAATAATAATTGGGTAGGTGGGGCTGGATCCCAGGTATTTACATTTCTCGCGACCGCTTGTTCCCCGAGTAAGCTTTACTGACTTGACATTTGTGGCAAAAATAGCGTTTTACATTCAATGTAAATTTTAGTATATATACACATATATTCGGATATATAAACACACATACAAGATTAACTCATTTAAATATGAAAGATATATGATGATTACTTTATGCATCTCTTAACAGTTTTTATACATAGATCAAGTTTGTTTGGTTAAAACCGCTATTGAACTATAATAATAATCGTCTAATAAAAAGTATAAGAATAATAAATTCTATCCATCTTCTTTTTTTTGTCTTTAAAAATTTTATATGTTATATTCATATTTCAATTTATATATGCAACAAAATAAAGAAATAATTAAGGGGTTAACAACCTTGCTAAATTAATTATAAAATAGCATAAAGTCAATATTAGATCACAGGAAATATACTAAAACGTTAGTGTGAACAAGTCTTTAGACAGCGCCAAAGTTTAAAAGGTCTATCGTATTAAACAATTGCCGACCATAATCGACAGTAATTGCAATCTCATTAGCTACATAAGAGTCATGCGTGTCAATCACAATCACTACAATCAACGTTCAAACAACCTGTTACAAGGTTCACTAAGCACCTTTAAAAAGATAAAAAAGTAATCGCGAAATAATTTGCCTGTGCCAGTGCAAACGCGGCTTTATACTTGATAATATAAGTTCTACAGCGAAAGCTTTTACTTATAGTTCAACGAACGATCAAGAGTTTAAAATATACATATTTTCAACCCTATTACAATTGTCAGAAGGTTTAAAATATTTTTGATATCATAAGGTGTCGCGCACCGTATTTAACCTTTCAACCCGTATAAGGCTTTATACTGAAAAACAACTTAAATTGCACCTAATAATTTCTTTATGACTCTTTTAGAATAATGGTGTATTGGAGGACGATATTTATAATAATTTGAACCTAAATTACATACAGTTCTGTATAATATATAATTTCGAAAAGATATTACTTAATGAAAATTTGACGCTATTACTAAGTTCAAAAGTGCAGAACAAAAATATTAATCTTATATTCGTCAATAATATATATAAAGTAATGTATGAGGCACTCTTTTTTAATTAAAATATTTTCTTGACAACGAATTTCAGGATTCGAGATGATTTATTATTTTGTTTCGCTGAGTAATATATATGTGCGAAGCAGTATCTCCAACGCCAAATTGTATTCTAAAATGTTACTATCTTAATCGCACATAGCACCATCTACTGACATCTAAGAAGTTATTATTTATCACATAAAATAAAAATATAAATAATAAACTTTTAGACTCTTATCTATTACTATATATCGTACGCTTAGCATTAAAGTGACCTAATTCAAAAAAGTTGTTTGTGGCAAATTGCAATAAAGCGTAGCAAAGCGCCTAAAAAAATAGTGAGTCTTAAAAAGACCCACAACTTGGAAGAGTAGGAAAAAAAACAGTAGTATATTTTATAGTTCGTAGCGTGGTGTCATAGATTGCATTGCAATAAGGATTCCGTTGTATCTCACTCAATAAAGCCTAATTTTAAATTAGGTCACTGTAATATTAAGCGTGCGATATATTAAAGCGGAAGAGAACAGAACAAAGCGGGAAAAAACTGTACCGAAAAGGAGCAGAATTGAAAACTGAATTAAAAGAACAGTAAATTGCATGAAAGCTTTTATAGAATACTTACAAAAACTTCCAGTAATCAACTCTTTTACAAAAAAAATCATAGGAGAAACATATTAAAAAAAAATTAACACAGCCGAATTGATTAAAACATTAAAGAATTGACGCATACAACAAAATTTTAAATTACTCAACAGGTATTTAACATTTTAATTGATTACATAAACGTCTTCTATTATGTTAACAAATGTATAAACAGGCTTTAATACTTTAAACATTTAGATGGTTATCTTTGGATTGAAGGTGTAACCTGTTAAAGAGAATTACCGTAATGGGAACGTAAATGTATGGTGCTTAGATATTTTCTTCTACCCACCATATGCCTTGAGCGAATTAGCGCCCGCCTTCTTGTGTAATACACAATTTTGTTATAACACACTTCCCAAATCACACAGATAATTGAAGTTTACATCGCACATATCTTAACATGTTTTGTTTTGCTTGTATATCATTTGCTATACTTAAATTTTGTTTTGGAAAAGGAGGATTTGTGAGAACCGTTTTCAGACTTACTTTCAGACTTCAGACTTAAGAAATCTAAAAACAATGGATAACTTCTATATCTATAAACTTATTATTAAAAAAGTCCCCAATGTATTATTGCACAGTTTTTACTAAAATGTAGTGCAATTCTTCCGAAAGGTTTAATTTAATAGTACATAACAATTTTATTATGGCGAAGAGGTCGCGCAGTTGTAAAAAAAATCGGCTACTGTTAACCGTTATTCGCATTTGCCGCGGAAACCAACAAAGATACACTAAAGTAATGTACTGGAGAATTGTAGATCTACAAAAATACTAGAAAAAAGTCCGTTATAACATGTCTCCATCTCTTATGGATGATTCATAACAACTTCTTTTATGGTAAAAATGACAATGCCCGCGTATCGTATCGTAATCGATGTAAATACATCGATTTCTACGGGGGCAAAACCGCAGGCACAGATAGTCACTCACACTCACACAGTACTTCTCTGACAGGACTTGTTGAGATTGTGGTGGTGAATTGTTGTATTGTTGTTGCTTGTGTATTGTTGTGTTATCGGTGTCGGGTAGTGCATGAGTTCTTACCAATTCTGCATGTATCAGGTATGAGAACACACTCTACATATATAGTACACTCTACATTTAGCATGACATATATTTTCTTTTATCGCGGATTATAGCAAAATTATATTCTCGTTAGTTTTGTATTATGGACCTCCGCAAAGTAACGCCTAATTCTACAAATTATGTAAATAATGGATCTTCTCTGCAATACTGAATTTAAATTAAGCCTTATTTTACTCGTTTCCACAAAGTTTTTCTCAGCCTATTTCTATATACCTGGGTAAACAATGCCTCTCCTGGACAGCCACGCCACCTCCACAAGTCCTGGAGCAAGCGCTCCAACTGCCCCAGGAACTCCAAGCGTATCCCTCTGCCATTGGGCTTTCAGTAACCTGAAATAAAGTAACAAGTAATCCTTAATTCAAGCCGAAAGTAGAAGGTATGTACGAAAAAAATGGCACATTATTTTTTGCTATAATCTAACCTGTTAACTTATACCTTTATTCGTTAACATAGGGAGTCAAGTGCGTTTTCCAAGTGCTTTATGAGTTCAAAATACGAATACCTAACCTAGACTCTTATTGAATTACAAATAGGCCTTATTTTCCGGAGATCCATCATAGAAAAGTAATAACGAAATTACTTTGATATAACCCGCGATTAAGTAAATAAAAAATATATATAATGTTAATGTAGAGAGGACTATCCGTTTTTATACCTGATACTTGCAGAATTACTAAAAACAGATGCACACAAACCACCACAATAAACAAGCACTACACACGATTTTGCAATAGTCCACTCTACATTTAGCATTATATATATTTTCTATTACTTAATTGCAGATTACAGCAAAATAATTTCGTTATTACTTTTGATTTACGTATTTCATTTCTACTCCTATATTTTGTTTCTTAATTTGTACTTTTTATATTTTGCAAATTCTAATTTGCTACAACTTATTATCTATTAGATACTTTTTTAACAAATAAATTCTTTTTTTCTTACCTGAGGCAAGTCGGTGGTCACATTTGTTGCTGCTGCAAAAATTGCTAGATGCATTACAACAACCCTGTAAAGGAAACAATAAGGAGATTAAGTAAAATACCAACTTTAAAGATAATAATCATCTAGGCTATCTACGCCGTGTGGTATCCGGCTGAATAGAATACTACCACCCTCATTTCTTAGCGAGGTGTTGTAAAAGGCGACTAAGGTAAGACGACCCGTCGCGTGGTATCCGGCTGAGTAGAAAAGACCAACCTCATTTCTTACCGAGGTGTCCGAAAATGCTAAGGTAAGTTGACGTCAGGCAGACGACCGGTCGTAAAAACGCGACTAAATCATATAACAACGTGTTTATAGCATGTTGTGCCGACCCCACTTAGAGTGGGATAAGGGCAGGAGAATGATGAATCATCTAGGCTATCTACCGAAATGTTAACCTAACCAATACACGATGTATCTTTTCGATCAAAAAGTCACACGAATATAACGGCGTGTAAGAGTATTGTGAAGTTTGAGCTACTCCGTTAAACTTTTTTTTAATCCACTAAATTTATATCAAGTTTCTTATAGTTTTGTTATTGACAGTACTCTTCGGTATCTTTTCATATGTTTTTCCTTTACTCCTAAAACAAACCCCCAAAAGCTGTTTGTCTGTATGTGATCGATCGATTTTCTCTAAATCTGCTGAACGGATTTACTGTTTTTTGTGTAAATTGGTTAAAGAGGTCGCGCGGTTAAAAAAACTCGCTTGCTGAGAGCTTTAGTAAGTGAGTAAAGTAAGTAGTGGCCTGTTTATATCCCACTGCTGAGAATAGGCCTCTTCTCTCCGTTTTTTTTTGGACAGAAGGATTTGAGCTAAGACCTACCACGCTGCTCCAATGCGGATTGGTAAGCTACACATATCTCCAGAATTCTCTAGGGATATGCAGGTTTCCTCACGATGTTTTCCTTCACCGAAAAGCGTGTGATAATTTGCAATTATCAACTCCGCTTTTTACTTTAAGTCGCGTAAATCATCACAGACACACTAAAGTATATCTGTGCTACTAGAGAATGGTACATCATCAAAAATACTACAAAAAGTCTGCGATATCATGTCTATCTCTTATAGTTAACTCACAAAAACTACTTTTATGTTCGAAATTTGAATTCGAGAAAAATTTTGTGACACTTCCACGCGAGCGCAGCCGCTTGTACATCTAGTATTTAGATAAATATTGTTGAGTGTAAATTTAGCAGTCAATACGTTTTCTTCAAGCCATTATTTATGTAAGTCAAATGACATTGGCTATAAAGCAAACGGATCAAAGTTATCAATAAATCTCAATCACTTTGATCGTTGCATCAGTAATGATAAACCAATCGTAGGGTTGCAATTCAATTATGGAATTAATGTCATCATAGTATATAGCAGTTTTTCATCCTGAAAACACTGTTAAATCGACGTTATCCAAAACTTAAACCTAGCTAGGAAGAGATCACAACAGGATGATAAGATCGCCCTTTGCTCATTTAAGTGTAACTATTATTTATGTGCGGAGAAGCTGTGGTAGCCCAGCGTTACCACCGTGCGACTCTCTCGAGGAGGTCACGAGTTCAAACCCGGGCAGACACCAATGAGTTTTTCTGTTAAAATTTATATGTCTAATCGATAATTGCAATTTATCGCACGCTTTTAGGTGAAGGAAAAGATCGTGAGGAAACCTGCATATCTCTAGAGAATTCTGGAGATATGTGTAACCTACCGCATTGTAGCAGCGTGGTAGGTCTTAGCTCCAATGCTTCTCTCCAAAAAGAGAGGAGAGAAGAGGCCTATTCTCAGCAGTGGGATAGTAACAGGCCACTACTACTACTACTACTACTATTATTTATGTCTCTACCTGCCTCTACCTGTCTCTGCCTGTATACTAAACTTCACGAAAGTCTTTGGAGCTATTTCCGAATTATATACAAGAATAACATTTAAATGTATTAGTAAATTAGCAGAATTCACAATGAGCTATTCAGTATGAATATCAGAAGTCATCCTACCCGTATCCCACTCCAAGTGGGGTTGGTACACCATGCAATGAACATGTTGTTATATGATTTGGCCACTTATTTTACGATCGGTTGCCTGATGTCGACTTACCTTAGTCGTACTTTACACCTCGGTAACCAAATACCAAACGGTGGGTCAACTTACCTTAGTCGCCTTTTACGACACCTCGGTAAGAAAATGAGGGTAGTCTATTCTACTCAGCTGGATACCACACGGCGAGTCGACTTATTTCGTCGCCTTTTACGACACCTCGGTAAGAAAATGAGGGTGATCTATTCTACTCAGCAGAATTAAGTTACAACTTCATATCCCTCTAAAATGTTACCATAAAAAAGATTAAAAAGACATCAAATCATACAGCATTCTGTACACATAGCACGATTTTAGTAATATCAGATTTGGTCTATATTTATATTCTATATTTGGCCATTAAGGCCAACCAGCTGCGATATAGAAAAAAACAGCGAAACCCACGTAAAACGTGATCCAATTTCGAATTATCTGCTTAGCGATAGAAAATGGCGACCATTTATCGTGTTCACAAACAATTTGTCAGTCTAACCATTGTACATACAATTTACGGCTCTCACGGAGTTTGTAATGAGCACTGACGTACAAAAGTCTACATATCACTAGTATGTATATACTTTCAACTTACCACGGATAGTACCTGACATGAATTTTTTTATATAAAAAGTCTGAATATTAGAGTAACATAAATTGATCATTTTAAATAAGCATTTTATTTTGCTCCTGCTATACCCATGTCATGTGATGTCAGTCATGTTGTGTTCTCCTGCAATTGGGGGTACACTTAATTGCCAATTTGTTAAAATAGTTATTAGGAAAATTTTGTGTGTACCTTTGTTGTCCCTTTAATAAATAAATAAATAAAAAGTCAAAATTGCCAAAATCTATAGAGTGACTCCAACTTTTCAAAGTCATTATCCTGACCTTCTCCCACTCTAAAAGGGGTTGGCACAACATGTCTTTATCTTCCATTCTCTTTTATCATTTGTTAACCTTTTTTTTATTTATTTCTTAAAAGTAATTTTTAATAACAGGTATCATACTTAATATTAATGTACATTTTCGTCTAAATTTAGTTCTTTATTTGATTTATATAAGAATACAAAGCTATTTAGACAAAGTTGCGTCTTTGATAGTGAAGAACTGACTCAGGCGTCTAATAGACTTATGACCTGACCCGCCTGAGTCTTATGACCAAAAATATCATATCAGTGTCAAGTTTGAAAGACCTTACGAGGACTTTGTGAAAAGAGAAATGAGGGTAGATAAAGAAAACGATATTATTTGGAAGCTAAAACGAAGTGGCGCTCACTTTCTGAACATGGCTAGTGCAGTTCTGCTGAACGTAATAAAAAATTAATTTAGCCATATCACGGTATAACGCGGTTGAAATGCTTGAGGTTCTTACTATGTTTCGCTTAAGAGGCGAAATGATTTTAGAAGTTGTTTTAGTGAAGGTATGCAATGATAGTGTAGTGTGGTGATTGTGGGGTTTGTGCCTGTGTTTAAAGAATCCTACGTGTATAATTCAATCACAAAGGCAATAAACACAATATAATATATGTATTTATAACTTAATATTATTAGATATTAATTTTCCGCCGTGTGTAGGTATCCGGCTGAGTAGAATAGACCACCCTCATGTCTTACCGAGGTGTCGTAAAAGGCGACTAAGGTAAGTCGACTCACCGTGTGGTATCCGGTTAAGTAGAATAGACCACCCTCTTTCTTATCGAGGTGTCGAAAATACGACTAAGATAAGTTGACGTCAGGCAGGCGGCCGGTCGTAAAATACGTAGCTAAATCATGTGACAACATGTTTATAACATGTTGTGTCGACCCCACTTAGAGTGGGATAAGGGAAGGAAGATGATCTTTATTAGATATTAATTTTGTTTTGATTATTTTTCGGGAGATTTCTAAACAACGCGCCGAGCCCTTAAGCGCTTTTTTGCTTCCTGTGGACTGTATATTTTTTTCTGTATTACATTCTTTTATAAGGTAGGTAAAACGCCCAATTATTGACACTTTAAGAACGAGCGTATAAAAAGAAATAAATATAAGCGTTCCACAGTGTTTCCAAATAACGATAAATATTGATAAATATAAACAACTATTATAAGATGTTGGCAGTAAAATCAAATTCTAATTAGGATATTATTTGTTATTGAATTTATGATATTTCTCGAATTGCAGTGGTTTACCCAAATATTGACACAGGATTCCCTATTATCGACATTTTAAATTCCAGTTTATTGACACCCTTCAGTTTTCATCAGTATTCAAAAATACTGATGAAAATTAAGTAAAGCACGTAGAATAGGTACCTTATTTATGTTTTTATGTATTAAAAGAAACGATTACGTTGACTTCAGTTAAGTCTGTTTTTTATGTTTTGGCTTCTTTCTTTGCTTTCTTCTTATTCACATTCTTACTTACATTCTTATTTACATTTTTACACAGTCTTATTTACATTTTTTTACTCGTTCATTTTTTCTCTCTCTTCTTTCCTTTGTCTTATCCCTTCAGCTTATTCTTCTTTAATTTTAATTTTTTGATTTTGATATTGTTTGATATTCCTGTGCCTTCCATTTAGCTGAAGTTAAAACAAAAGAAGCCCGGGAATCTATGGTTCCTTATTTGTGGCATCTTTGGTATTACAAGAATGTCTTGTAATTTAACTTGTAATTTAAAAAAAAAATTGTAGAAAGTTAAATGGAAGGGTTTTCAGTATCTTCAAGTGATTATATTTTATTATAATCATGCTGTGGAAGCTGTGATGGCCTAGCGGTGCGACCGTGTGAATCTCTAGAGATGATCATGGGTTCGAACCCGGGCAGACACCAATGAGTTTTTCTATTAAAACTTATGTGTCTAATTGATAATTGCAATTTATCACATGCTTTTCGGTGAAGGAAAACATCGTGAGGAAACCTGCATATCTCTAGAGAATCCTAGGGATATGTGTAACCTACCAATCCGCATCGGAGCAGCGTGGTAGGTCTTAACTCCAACCCTTCTCTCCAAAAATGGAGAGAGGAGGCCTATGCCCAGCAGTGGGATAGTAACAGGCCGTTACTTACTTTACTTTTTTATGCTGTGGATCTGTTTTTAGCCCTATGTCCTCTCTTATATTTATCACAACACGTCGCTTTCACGCACTAGCTGCTGTGACTGCTTTAGGAGTCCGGAAACTAAGACTAGTGTGACGCTGCAAAAATAGCTTGAACCATTTTTCGCCGTTCGTGAATCTGCCGAGTCTCTTCTTCTTAGTTAAATAAACACTAACTCTGCTTATATCATCTTTCCGTTTCGGAAAACCTTTTTTGCAGCATACATTAATCCAGTTTCATCAAAATGTCTTTCTTCATCCTCGGTGAGTACTACAGAAGGCCCTGGACGTAAATTATGCTGAGGGTTTTGTAGTCTGTAAATTAATTTTTGTACGGGGCACTTGAAAAGTTTTTGCGGCTAGCTTTCGACTCATACATTGTGTATCGCATCTAGGGCTATTATCTATTGAATATTTCTAGATGGGTTTCTAGGTTTCATATTTTAATTCAATTCTGCAGCATAAAATAATCTTAACGAAATTAATTTTAGTGACCCATTTAAGCTGACCATTTATTGACATGGCAATACCCAATTATCGACACTAATGTCCATAACTGGTAATTCCAACTTGACACCAGTGTCAAAATTTGGAACAAAGTTCTATACAAGCTATATCAGTAGTTGCATGTGTTTACAAGTCTTAGAAATAGCAATTCAAAACTTTAACCATTCTGTAAACTTAGTTTTATAAAATCCCAATTATTGACATGGATGTCAATATATTGGTATTCATGTACTATCGGTGAACCATATGTTGACACCATAAAAGAAACTCAATTACATCAAAATTTTGAAATAAATCTTATCGATTAGTTAACTTGGACTATAAACACCACAATAACACTATAAGCGATGTATTTCAGACTGAATACAGAATGTTTTAAAAATAATTGTAAGATACTTACTTTGTCAAATTTTTAAGAAAACGATGAATTATTACTTAATTAATCATGTGCACTTTTTCATTCAGCTGTTTAGTCGCAATATTATTTTTAATGTAACTTAATGTTGCCAAAGTAAGAAATTATGATATTATCTAATAAAATTGGTGCAAATGGAACTATTTAAGGTTGTTATTTTCTTATTTTTGGAAGAAAATTGCTAGGGTGTCAATTAATTGGATAGGTGTCGAGAATAGGTTAGCTTACCCTATATATTTTATAGAAAGTCTAAAAAATAAACGAATGAAACGAAACCTAGTTATACAGTGCGTGTATTTGACAAATATGATTTGGTGTTATTATAGATTTATATTTCATTGAATAAAATATTTTTTGTTAAATGTTTAATCTTTAATAGGTATATTATATATTTAATTAAATGAACGCCGTGTGGTATCCGGCTGAATAGAATTGTACCACCCTCATTTCTTACCGAGGTGTCGTAAAAGGCGACTAAGGTAAGTCGACCCACCGTGTGGTATTCAGCTGAGTAGAATAGACCAACCTTATTTCTTACCGAGGTGTCGTAGAAGGCGACTATGGTAAGTTGACCCACCGTGTGGTATCCGGTTTAGTACAATAGACTACCCTCTTTCTTACCGAGGTATCGTAAAATACGATTATGGTAAGTTGACGTCAGGCAGGCGGCCGGTCGTAAAAACGCAGCCAAATCATGTGACAATATGTTCACAACATGTTGTGCCGAACCCACTTATAGTGGGATAAGGGCAGGAAGATGATGATTATTAGATATTAATTTTGTTTTGATTATTTTTCGGGAGATTTCTAAACAACGCGCCGAGCCCTTAAGCGCTTTTTGCGTCCTGAGGACTGTATATTTTTTCTGTATTACATTCTTTTATACCTTATTTTATAGAAAAAAAATAAACGAATAAAACGAAACCTATACAGTGCTTGTATTTGATGAATATGATTTGGAGTTATTATAAATTTATATTTCACTGAATAAAAATATGAACAATACATAAAAATTAAATTTGCTCCATTACATGTCTCATTTATTACAAAAAGTGTAGTAGACTGAGGTTTGTAGTAAGATAAACATGCTCAAAAGATGAGCCCGTGGGTGCTAAACTGTGACGTTACTTTATCTTTCCAATTTACGGACTTTCTTGGGTTGTCTGCTTTAATAGGGCTGTCTGCTAGCAGCTGATTAATGTGATGATACAACTGAAATGTAACTTTACTATTACGATAAAGAGATCACTCGTATACGGATTAAGACATAATTCGCAAAATTTAGCATTATAATGTGCATTATATTTTTTTCATCCATTTTTTAATGTTCATTTCTCAGGCTTATATCTTTCCCAATACGTATAATATGACTATTTTTAAAGCAAGAGTTAAAGGCCATCTTCTAGGCAAAAGCGTTCCACCTTAGACGGTATCATCTCCTACCATCAGGCATAATTGTAGACGTCTATATTATACTACACTTACTTACTTAAACAAAGTCCCCAAAGGCTGTGCATATGCGATCGAATTTCTCAAAATCTACTGAACGGAATTTCCTACGGTTTTTACTGTGGTACTACTGGTTTTACGGTTTTTAAGGTAGTGAAATTCTTTTGCAAGGTTTAGAATAATAGTACACTACAGTTTTACGTAAATTGTGTAGAAGAGGTCGCGTAGTTGTAAAAAAAAATCGTCTGCCTGAACCTTTCGTCGTGTGCGCCGCAACTCAACAGATCTGCACTAATGTAATCTACTGGAAATTGTAGGTCTAAAAAAATACTACAAAAAGTCCGCGACAACATGTCTCTATCTGTTACGGATAACTCACAATAACTACATTTATGTTCAAAATTATTTTAATAAGTTTTATACTAAATTAATGTCAACAATTAACTACTAAAATGTTTGGATCTTTAAACTTAAAAGGAGGCCTTAAACTCGTATGTATTTTAAAATATTCATCATCTCACTCTAAGTGGGGTCGGCACAACATGTTATAAACATGCTGTCACATGCTTTGGCTGCTTTTTTACGACCGGACGCCTGCCTGATTTCAACTTACCTCTCGTATTTTACGACACCTCAGTAAGAAAGAGGGTGGTCTATTCTACTAAACCGGATACAACACGGTGGGTCAACTTACTTTTGCCGCCTTTTACGACACCTCGGTAAGAAATGAGGTTGGTCTATTCTACTCAGCTGGATACCACACGGCAGGTCGACTTACTTTAGTCACCTTTTATGACACCTGGGTAAGAAATGAGGGTGGTACTATTCTATTCAGTCGGATACCACACGGCGTAATTCGTATGTATTTTAAAATATTGTGAAATTAAATAAATTTTTTTTAATAAATAAATAATCCGTGCCAGCCCTATATACTGAACCCACGCAGTTCACATCGACTTGCGCAATCTGACAACTCCATTAGGTGTTAAACTCCTAACGATACGTTTTCGACAAACACCAATGCTCCCGAAGCGTGCACATTAAAACGATCCAAACGATTCTGGAGCGACTAATGAACGTCTTAAGTGCTTTATTAAGTGCCGTTCGACGTTATTTTTATGGTTCATGCCCTTGGTATACATTTGTGCACATATTGGGGCTATCTTTATTGCCTGATTAATTATATCTCGTGTGGTTCTGTATGTCATCCATTTCTCATATGCATTTTAATGTCATATGTTGGTTGTACTGTTTATATCTAAATTTTATTGCATACAAATACATACAAGAATAAGAGGGCTGGCTCCATTTTCGCACAAAGAATCAGCTCAGCGATTCAGCACGGAAACGCTGGCAGCATTCTTCGGACCATTTCACGTGGACATGATTTGTATTGTCCTAGCGTGTAAGTAATTTAAGATAGATATAACTTTAACATTTTTGTTGTAAATAAAAAAAAGAATAATACAAAAAGAAAAATGCTAAAATATACAATTGAATGCAAATTATATTTTAACTGTCAAGCGTAATACTGTGAAAGCTCAATGGGTAATGGGTGGATCAATAAAGTTCAAAACCCGAGATCGAATCCTTTCTTTTAATTTCATTTTTTTATATCTTTAAAAAAATTACCGCATTCGGTCACGCAGGTGCTTTGTATTACGTATTAAGTTTCGCTTTACAAAAGTTAAATATAGCAAAGGTACAAGTATACTTGGGCCACCTTTTTCACTGTGGGCAGAGAAACGTAAATCCAATTACAGTCGACGTGTTTAAGATCTCCATATCACAGAATCATACATGGATATTATGCTAATTGAGTGAGATAACTATGGTAGACGACATTCCCTGACGTTGCAAATTCAATAATGGTTCTGCGTTCATTTGTTACTAGTGGACTGAATTTTAGCTAATGTCTACCAAAATTTAAATATGCAATCTTATCCTATCCTACTAATATTATAAATGCGAAAGTTTGTGAGTATAGATGTATGTTTGTAACTCTTTCACGGCGAATCCGCTGAACCAATAACAATTGAAATTTGGCACAATTATTCCTTATAAACCGGAATTACATATAGGCTATAGAAAACCAAGAAGCTGTGGTAGCCCAGTGGTAACACCGTGCGCCTCTTTCGAGGAGGTCTAGGGTTCAAACCCCGGGCAGACACCAATGAGTTTTCTAGTAAAACTTATGTATCTAATTGATAATTGCAATTTATCACACGCTTTTCGGTGAAGGAAAACATCGTGAGGAAACCTGCATATCTCTTGACAATTCTGGGGATATGTGTAACCTACCAATCCGCATTGGAGCAGCGTGGTAGGTCTTAGCTCCAATCCTTCTCTCCAAAAAAAAAAAAAAAACGGAAAGAAGAGGCCTATGCCCAGCAGTGGGATAGTAACAGGCCGTTACTTACTTACTTATAGAAAACCTGTTAATTCTACAGGAATAGGATGACATTAAAAAACGCCATCTATTATCAACCTATCACGCAACAATAGTTCACGAGAACGAAGTCGCGAGTAACAGCTTGTATGAAATGTTTTAATTCATAATATCATTCCATATCCATTTTATCAATGTATCCTAACAACTAGCTGGTCTGTTGTTAACCCTTAATAAATATTTTTACACGTTCAAACGGTAAACTCTTTGTGCCCACTCGTAACTCCTCGGAGAGTAAAAATAAACAGAATTAAACTCCCATTCATGAAGCACGTGCTTGTTCAGGATTAAAAAAATACTACCAATGTTATATACAGGCTATACTTAGCGTGTGAACAATGGTTTTTCGAACAAGTTTTAGTATTTTGAACACGCCTTAGAGGTTTGAATCTGCAAATCCGCAGTAACGGTTAAACTCTCGGTCTATTAGTCTATAAGGACAATAATATTTTACAAACACTTATTAATATACTGTACTTGGATTTAGTCTGGACTTCATCAAAGACTGCTCGTCATCTTTCCCTGATCTTAATCCACTGGATTATGATTTATGGTCTGTTTTTTTCTACTAACTGTATGTTGTTAGCTCTAACGGCTTTAGCAGCGTCACTGGGAGAGACGGGCGAGCGTGGAAGTCTCGTTGAGGTCTTAAAGTGCAAAGAGAGCTTAGTAGCTCTACTAGTGTCAGGGAACGTCGTCCTAAAGGGCGTCCTTTGAGGGTGGAGGACTGGTGGTATGACTGTGACTAGTCATTATGTCGTAGGGAGTGCGTTGAAACCACCGCCTACCGACGTTCAAAAACTGGGACCACGTCTTCGCCGGCGAAGACGCTGTGTGTGTGTATAATATGTCTGAGTTTGCAATCGTTATTTGATCGTCAGGATAATACAGAACGCTAAACTAATACACTGTAATAGTAATAAATAATACGTAGAATAAAAAAAATGATATTTTTCTTTGTAACAAAATAGCAACTAGTTTTTGTACAAAACGATTGCAGTTGAGTACTTCTTATCAATCTATAATATTTAAATGAGTTAATCTTATATGTATGTATATATATTTTCGGAATCTCGGAAACGGCTCCAACGATTTTCCTTAAATTCAGCATGTAGGGGTTTTGGGGGAGAAAAATCGATCTAGATAAGTTTTATTTAAAAATCATGGTAGTTCATTTGGGGAACGGGCGGTCTAGATAGGTGAAAATACCTAGGTTCGAGCCCCACCTGCCCTGTTAATTATTTTTTTTTTTAATTTTAATTTTTTTACATCATTTTAAAATTACCGAGCAAGGCTCGGTCTCCCAGGTACTTAGAAATTATAAGCATAGACAGTATAAATTAACTACTGTAGTCGTATCAAAGAGTCGCTGCCTACCGTGCCATAAAACATCTGTGCGCTAGGGAAAGGCGCGTGCGGTGCGTCACTTATCGATACCTGCTTATCGATTCAAAGAAGGATGCAGAAAAATATGATGCGCGGTAATTATAACTTTTTAATAAGTGCGGGTAAGCTGTGATGGCCTAGCGGTACGACCGTGTGAATCTCTAGAGACGATCATGGGTTCAAACCCGGGCGGACACCAATGCGTTTTTCTATTAAAACTTATGTGTCTAATTGATAATTGCAATTTATCACACGCTTTTCGGTGAAGGAAAACATCGTGAGGAAACCTGCATATCTCTAGAGAATCCTAGGGATATGTGTAACCTACCAATCCGCATTGGAGCAGCGTGGTAGGTCTTAGCTCCAACCCTTCTCTCCAAAAATGGAGAGAGGAGGCCTATGCCCAGCAGTGGGATAGTAACAGGCCGTTACTTACTTTACTTACTTAATAAGTGCGGGTAATTTAAGAATATAGTCTATTAATGAGTGCCGGTAATTTAATAATTATTTTGCAAGAACTATTTAATAAAAATTAAATAAAATTTAAAAGGTAATAATACATGTACTATTTAACGGAGCAGAAGTTACAATATAATTATTTTGCTATAATCCGCGTTTATTATCAAAAATCGTAATGCATTACGATTATTTCGTCGAGCCTATCCTCCTGCTGATGCTTCGGTTACAGGGCGAAACGGTCGCAGAGATTGTGGTAGTGAGTGTGTGCTTGTATGGAGTGTTGCTGGTGGCTACTTGAGGTGTGATACTTGTCTTGCATGTACGAGTATAAGGTATGTGAACGGTGCTTCATACACTCTAGGACTATATAGATTCTCTTAACAAACGCGGATCATGGCAAAATAATTCTATTGTAACTTCTCTACTATGGATTTCCGTAAAGTAACGCCTGCTTTTATAAATTATTGTAAAGGAAGTTAAAGAAGCTCCATAAAACATCGACACGTCAATAGTGCATCACGTAAGTATAGTTTGACACATATTTATCAAATAACCTACGCTATTATACATTTACGATTACAGTTATGACCTTAAAACTATCTAAAATCATAGTGCTGGTACCCTCATGAACTAAAGTCGTAAATTTACAGTAAGACCCAAATAGGTTTACTCGATGACAATATAATATTATAACTACAAAAACACTTTCTCCCTATAAAATATGAAAAGGTAAACTTTCATTAGACAATACACGCAAAATTGGAAACATCCATTTATATAACAAAGTAACGAGAAATATTCACGGCTTTTAAGTACATTTATGTTTATTGCAGTGTTATATCGTTAAAAATCTGTTATATAATTTAAGGGATAGTTGGGTGGACTTTATTAGAAACGAATACTATACTCTCAGTGGGATCTTATTAATTTGGACGAAGAAGAAATTGCAATTTATATAACTATGCCAATATTGACTTAAGTTTTAAATCCTGATGTCTTCAAATAGAAATGACTCAGGGCTCCGAATAATTTATAGTAGAATTAGGCGTTACTTTGCGGAGATCCATTATGCAAAAGCAATAATAAAATTATTTTGTTATAATACGCGATAAAGAAGAATAGAAAATGTATTTTTGTTATGCATATACCTACATATGCTTTTACGAATCCTGCATGTATCAGGTATGTAAGCGGACAGTCCACTCTATATTTAGCATTATATATATTTTCTATTTTACATTATCGTGGATTGTAGGAAAATAATTTTATTATTACTTTTGTATCAAGGCTCAGAATTCTCTTTTTAAATCTCATTGGAAAGTTAAATCAGCAGTTTATAGATGCGATCAAATTTTTACAGAAAAAAACATTCAAATTATTTTTTAAAAACGCATAAATCACCTGAGGTGATAAATAAAGTGTAAAGTAAAATATTGTAAAGGTAAATAAAGTGTAGGCAATGTAATGAATTTGTAAATTTCAGTACTTACCATAGAGGTCGCTTCTCCCAAACGAATAGTTGTCGCCTGGCCATTTCGGGTCAACGATAAATTTTAAAAGTGCTTAAAAGTAACTTATGTTTGTTCATTTTCTAAATCTATAGTTTTTTCACTTTAGTAAGTAAGTAGTTAAGTATTTTTAACACCATAAGTCCGATCATTTTTTTGTGTTACGTCATTCACGTACACTATAGTCTTCATTAGTCGTAACGGCTTACACCAAGTAAAACATATTCGTCACCAATCTGTAACAAATTAAAGCGTTTATATTTTATGCACTCAATTTTTACCGCCGTAATAGTCGAATAATGAAATCCCGTTAACTATACGAAGACTTTACGGGTTGAAAGGTATAAGATTTTCATCATCTTCCTGCTCTTATCCCACTCGAAATGGGCTCGGCACAACATATTATAAACATGCTGTCACATGATTTGGCTGCGTTTTTAGGACCGGCCGCCTGACTGACGTCAACTTACCTTAGTCGTATTTTTTATTATTTTCAACACCTCGATAAGAAAGAGGGTGGTCTATTCTACTAAACCGGATACCACACGGTGGGTTAACCTACCTTAGTCGCCTTTTACGATACCTCGGTAAGAAATGAGGTCGGTCTATTCTACTCAGCCAGATACCACACGGCGGGTCGACTTACCTTAGTCGCCTTTTACGATACTTCGGTAAGAAATGAGGGTGGTACTATTCTGTTCAGCCGAATACTACACAGCGTGGAAGGTATAAGAATTTCAATAAACACTTATTTGCCTTACTGATATTTATGATACATGACGCTTTGCGGTGACGGAAAACGTCGCTATGAAACCTGTGTATCGTTATAGAGTTCCTGTGATAATTCGCCCCATCCGAATCATCCATAGCATATGTAAATTTATTGTACATATGCTATGTAGATACATAGATTATGTAACTTGATTTTTCGCAAGGGAGAATTTATGTTATTTGCCAATCTTCATGAAGCGCCGCGAAGACAATGTATGTAATGCCAATGCTTCTCTCCATGGAGGGATGAGCCTTGACCCAAAAGTGGGATGATATGTATTGTCTTCCCAGTCTACTCTATATTCTTTATACTTAAGTAATTACGCATACCAAAAAGATTAACTGGGAGATAATGCTTTAGTTATAATTTATTTTAGGTAAAATAAATAAATAAATAAATATATGGGACACTTACACACACGGTCGTCCGTCCCCAAAGAAAGTAACTTAATACTTGTGTTATGGGTGACAGACAACTGGTGAATATATACTTACATATATATTTTTTAAATACATACTTAAATACAAATATACACCCAGGCTCAAAGACCGACAAATTCATTTTAAAGAAAATGTTGGTCCTCGGCGGGAATCGAACCCGCGACCCGTGGAGCCGAAGGCAGGGTCACTACCTACTGCTCCAACGAGCCAGTCGAATTAAAGTAAACCATTTTCAATCTTGAAATTTTTGCAGTTTGTCTAAGTGATTTTTTTATTTATTTATTTATTTTTATTAGACCAACTAATATCATTTTACAATACTTAATTAAACAAAAACATTGTTGATAATATACTCTAAATCTGTGTAAAACACTTTTAAAGGTTAGTACAACATTTGTATGAGTGAACAATTACCACTATCCTTGCCTAATACCTCGTTACAATACGAAATAATTACATCGTATTGTAACGAGATGAAAAAATAAAATATAGATGTAAATATTAAAAATAAAACAGAAAAATTAAACATTATGTATACACATCAGCGCTTATTTATAATTAATCTAATTTGTTTTTTATCTTGATTTTCCAAGTGCAGGGTCTTAACCAACCAAATAACTTAGGACTCCAACACAGAGAAACAGTTTTAAAAAAGGTGTCATACAAAGCGAGTTTTATAGAAACATGTTTTATTGTCCCACTAGACAATGGTCTGGTATTCAAAATTGTAATAAACCTGAGATGAGAGCTGAATGATCATACACATCGTGCCTACCGCATTATCTGCGAGTCAACAAACAAGGTAAATATTCTCGGAGCGTATTACCAAACTATTACGAAACGCGTTACTGTGTCAGTGTGTTGAACTGGATAACTTATCACAGGCATCATGACAGGTAAGAAGCGAAAGCGAGGAGCGGATGCACTATATCAAATAACAATGAAGATTTTCGTATTTCCATATACTTAAAATCAATTTTAAATCAAGTCAGTACTATCTCTATTTTTGCGTCATATCAACCAACGTAATGAAAAAAACTAAAAAAAATTACAAATAAATAATTGTAACATTTTGAAGATTCAAAAGCGCTTTAATAAAGTATACGTTTTGACATTGAAAAATTCAAATTCAAATTCAAAATATTCTTTATTCAAGTGGACTGTTTACAGTACTTTTGAATCCTCAAATGTTTTAAAGAAGCTACCACTGATTCGGAAGTTTGCTCCTACCGAAAAGAACCAGCAAGAAACTCGGCGGCTAACCTTTTCAAAAAATTATTATGATGATTTGATAGGTACAAGATTATCTTTGCAGCTGGATGCGTAGCTGACTGCAGTTAAGATATGCTACTATCACTCAAATAATCCTCAATAGTATAGAAAGCTTTATGTAGCAACATCGTTTAGAGATAATTTCTAAACTTGTGTAAAGGCAAGTCTAAAAAAAGTTTTGTATTACAAAAAAGAGCCGTACGTGGCATTTACAAGTTGAGTTATTCTCTGCGAGAGAAGTTTAATGAAATAGGTGTTCTTACATTTGCTTCATAGTATATTTTTAGTAATTAAATTTTTGTGCATAATTATATTTTTTTATAAATTGACGGAGTATATAATATACAAAGTAGGAACCGATATAGCCCTGCGGCTCCTGCTGTGTGCCTTGCAAAAGTACGTAAGTCGGGTAAAAGTAAGTTTTGGGTAAAAGATTCTATAATAAAATACCGCATGTGAATATAAGTACTCTTCGATCCTGTATAAGCCAGTAATGACTTTATGTAACTAGTAATAAAAATAATATTTTGAAAAAAGCAACCTCCGAGTTTCTTGCCTGCTCTTTTCAGCAGTAAAGTTGACGATTCAAAAGCACTTGTTTACAAGATTACTTAAATAAAGAATATTTAGGAAACAATGACTGTTACCTGTAACTTATTAATTAATTAGCCGTATGAACGGAAACGGAATGATCACACTACATTTTTCATTAAAAAAATTATTAACATTAAAAATTAAAATTGAATTGATTTTTTTTTTAATCCTACTAAGTGCTACGCGTTATTTTACATATCGATGTAACATGGTTTAATATCATAATTGCGTCTCAAAACCATCCGCCCGCATGATTTTACATAGTTAAAGATTTCAAGAGTCATTTTTCATAAATAAAAAATAGCATATTAATCTAGCATATTAATATATAAAATGTCCAAATTGACATCCAATTGCCACCAGAACCAACAGAATTTTTAATAAAATATTATATTTGTATTTTGTTATCTTTATAATTTATAACTATTAGTGCTAGTTTTCGGAGATCAAAACAAATTTTGCTATACATCAATTTACCGCAGATATAGAAATTCAGATTACAGCAAATAAATACTTTCATTACATATTTGTTTCATAAATATCAATCTCATTAATTTAGGGTGACTGAATTTTTTTTAATACTTTTATTATTTATTATTTTACTTTAAATACTTGTAAAATATAGCTGTATAAATGAGAAAAAAAAATATTCCACATCTATGTAAAGAAAAAATAGTATTAAACTTTTAAATTTTGTTATTAGTGATTTGTTATTAGTAAATTTTTACGACTTATAATGACTCAAATAACGCTTGTAGCTTCTATAGTTACACTTAACGCACTCGTATATATTTTTGAATTATCAATACAGCTCACAAAACTTAATATGCTAAATAAATTTCGTTATCTTACCTTTAACCACTTTCACATGCATAGGTGTGGATATTGTACAACTTTAATTAATTTTTAATAATATTCATTTGCGCATTTATAACAACGATCGTATTCTATACGATTTGAAATTCCCGCTTTTATAAAGGGCCCGCGATCTATGGTAAACGGCCGTATGGGAAAAGTGCCTTAACACGACTGGACATCGCTCCCATGGCAAGAGATTACTCCATACAATAACACAAATTAATTCCAGAGGATGGCGTGAATGTTGGAATTTCGCTCAATCTGTATTCCATGTTATATATTACTAGCTATGCCATCGGCTTTGCCCGCGTGAAAGTCTCAAAATATTTCTGAATTAAAATTTGAACGTAAAAGTAGTTATTGCAAGTTATAGAGTAAAAGTAGTTAGTACCTGGGTAACCGAACCTTGCTCGGTAATTTTTTAAAAGATAAAATGCAATAAAAAATACGCCGGATGTGGGAATCGAACCTAGGTTTCTAACCTATTTTGGTCCGCACGTTACAATTAGGCTGTCTCAGCTTTGGATTTGATAGCTCAAATTATGAGTTGGCATCTATTCTTATTTGCATAGATTTTTTAGTGCAGAGATTTTTTTAAATAAAAATCTAGCTAGATCGATTTCTCCCCTCAAAAATAAGAAAAGAATTACCTTTACCCCAGAAAAGAATTTCAGAAAAATCGCGGGGGCCGTTCCTGAGATTCAGATTATATTTATATACAAATATACATACACGAATAACTCATTTAAATACTAAAGATTATAAGAGATAGTGGCATGCTGTCGCAAACTTTTTTTGTAGTATTTTTGTAGATCTACAATTTTCTAGTACATTACTTTAGCGTATCTATGCTGGTTTAAAAACAAAAAGCGAGTTTTTTTACATCGCGCGCGATCTCTTCAACACAGTCTCGAGGACACTTAATTAATATGTTAACACTTTTTGCAATTAAATAAAATAACAAACAAATAACAATTTACATAAAACCGTAATGTAATATTAACGAAACTGTAAACCGAAAACGAACGAAACCGAAAACATTGCGGTTCAACTTACCTTAGCCGCCTTTTACGACACCTCGGCTAGAAATGAGGGTGGTCTATTCTACTTCTTTGTTATCCATAATCTAATCTTTATTATCTAATATCAGTCATAATTGAATTTGACCCACAAATTAAGATGGATTATTACGATTTTCATAATATGTAATTTGGCGAATCACTCGACAATTTTACTGACCTACGCAAGACATATATCAACGCTGATGCAAAGTTACAGTTTATTTAACTTCTAGCTTTTACCCGCGAATTTGTAAGACTGTTGGCGTGTGATAGGTCGATAATAGATGGCGCTTTTCAATGTCATCCTATTTCTGTAGACTTAACGGGATTTCTATAGCTAGATGTTATTCCGGTATATAAGGAATTATTGTGCCAAATTTATCGATATTAGTTCAGCGGATTCGTCGTGAAAGAGTAACAAATATATATCCATACTCACAAATTTTGGCATTTATAATATTAGTAGGACTTAAAGATATATTATTCTATCCAAACTTCTCGAAGAAGCAATAAATATCTTTCTACAGTAAAATTAACATATTGTAGTAATAAATCAGAGGTTAAGGCTTGATTCAATCATCGTGTAATCCAGTCACATTCTCTTGCTAGCATTAAATTTACTTGAACTTCATGCTAATTTCTTAAATGATAATTATTATAATAACAATTTCTTTTAAACTATTCGACATTGCAATGGTATTTCTAGTTTAGTTTTCAACATTAATACAATGCCAGAACCTTGTGATTCGATTTTCATTAAGACCGTCATTATTATTTTTGGTTACTACTATTCCACAAAAGTAATAATAAAATGATTTTGCTATATTCCGCAATGAAGTAGAAAATATAATAGAAATATATAGAGAATAGAAAATATATGTAATGCTAAATGCAGAGTGGACAATCCGTTTTCATACCTCATACATGCAGGATTCGTAAAAACAGATGCACAAACCTCCACCACCACCAATACACAAGCACTACACACGTTCATTATCACAAACTCAACAATAGTTTCGCCCCGCAACCGAAGCATGATCAGGAGGTAACGCATAAACGCGAGATAATCGCAAAGCTTTGCGATTTTGTCGTTGATTGTTGAGTAACTTAGGCTTGAGAATAACTTAGACTCATAACACAAACACACAAATGTATAATATATATAACATTATGGTAAAATATATGTAACTTTTAGGTTATTATTGCAGCAATATACTTAAAACTAGTAACTAGTAACTTATTCTATTATGAACTATATTCAATGTGAACCCTACAGCAGAGGTTCACATACGGGCGATCTAGCGTCTCCTCTATATGTAGAAATTCTCTACGCAAACGTAAATTCCAATATTTCATCATTGTCACCGTGAAAACATGAATGCTAAATACCTAACACGCCGATAAAGAAATATCGATCTGTTTGATGAATCGATAGAATAAAACCCCGCAAATCACACACGGTGTTTATTATCGGGAATGAATCATTCGGAGCCGTAAAAATCGCATTCGTCATTCAATTGGTCACCAAACGATAAATGTCTATTGCAATCAAGTGCCATTACACTTTCAATACCGAATTCACTTTTTTTGCTATACGTGATACCCATTATAAATGACGTACGAATTAAATAAAAAAGGTATTAGTTAAAAACCAAAGATTCTTAATAATAAGTAATCTTGTATATATATTATATACTTATATATATATTCCTGAATCTCGGAATCAGCTCCAACGATTTTGATGAAATTCGTGTGGGGGCTTTGAGTGATGAAGTGATAACCCCGGATCGAGCCCCACCTAACCAATAATTTTAAAAAAAATTTAAGTTTCATCTTTTTTATATATTTTTAAAAATTTACCGACCAAGTCTCGGTCATCCAAGTGATAGATATTACATCACAATGAATTAGCTATTTAAGAGTACAATATATAAACAGTCGGCAAGAAAAAGACATAATCCTCGTGCCCCATTACAACGAATGCTTCCTTAAACTAGTTCACTTTAACGATTTCCTTTTAAAAACACCATTAATTTCAAATTCAATCGGGTGCACGAAATTCCCGAATCGCGTTGCCGTGCCGTACTTTCACCAACACTCTAGGTGGTCTAATACGGTTTTATTACTTCGGTATAGTTGTTTGATAAAGTTTTTATAGTTCATTGATCGTTCTATTTCACTACCATTAGTTATAAAACAGAATATACTTTGAAAATTATTTCTCTGTCCTCCTGAAACCATAAACAGTTTCTTTAATAATGTTTCAGTGTAATTAAAGAAAGATAAGAGTACGAGTTTCATCTTTTCACCCTCTGATTATTTATTCTCTCGCTGTCTATTATGTCTCCCGTACTCTAATATTAATAATGAAAATTAGATAGCGCATTAGTAACCGGAGATTCACTAGTTTAATAATAATATATCATCCTACTGCCTTCATCCTTTTCTAAGTGTGATCGGCACAACGTGTTATAAACATGTTGTCACATGATTCAGCTAGGTATTTTACGACCGGCTGCCTGCCTGACGTCAACTTACTTTAGTCGCCTTTTACGTCACCTTGGTAAGAAAGGAGGGTCTATTCTACTCAGCCGGATACTACACGGCGGATCAACTTACCTTAGTTGCCTTTTACGAAACAACGGTCCTATCATATTGCACGAGTTTACTTTACAGCAACCAATATTTACATTGTCAAAGAAGTTTCTTCCAATCAAAGATGTCTGCTGATATTGCAAATTTAACTAAAAATGGACATAAGTTTTCTTTAGAAAATCGTTCAATCCTGCCGATTTTAATAAAAACATCATTTTATCTGGCAAACACCAGCGATTTCTTTTTAGTAATCATCCTAATGAAGCAGAAAAAATGAAGCTTGTTAAAATGAAATACTGTGACTTACCTTTTCAAAAGCTTAAAAGTACTCCAGTCCTTAAACGTGAGAGAATAATTTTATTTATTAATAAAAGATTTAGCTGTCATAAATCAAACCACGAGTGCGTACTTGACTCATAATTAGGACAACAAATATGTTTGGCTTTCCTTAAGGAGGACTTTCTCTTTAATTACAAACCCATCTACATGTACCACCTCGTTGGTTACGCTTAATTTGATCAATGGGGCAACGTATAATTGATTAACAATCGGTTATATATTTCATCAAATAATAAGAAAAACGAAGCAAACAACTTATTTTAAAAGCATACAAAAAATAATTGATATATTTTGCTATAAGTTGACGATTCAAAAGTGCTTGAAAGAGCTTATTTAAATAAAGATATTTTGATTTGATTTGATTTAAGTAATTCGCTATTCTATATGATTATGTAATCATATAGAATGATAAAAATACTTGGATAAATAATGTACCTACATTACGTTTCTTCTAGTTATCCAACCACCAAGGGTCGCTGGCAGAGATCTTTTATAGTACATCTCTTTTTTTGGTACATAAATAAATAAAGATTATTTTGATTTGGTTTGCTGTGTGCGCTATTTCAACACAAACCGTTCCGTTCATAACAAATATAATGACGGAACCTAAATTTCTTATAAAAGCTTGAATAAAACAAAATACACACTTGCAAATGGGTTAGCGTATCGAGACCCATATGGGGTCAAAGGTAAGTGCCCTAACAGTAGTCTGCTAAACATGATAATAGGGTCTAACTCGCCCTTCTACTAATTCAGAGTTTGTTTGAATATACAGTTACGTGCTATCATTGATGGTATCTTGTTCTTTGCAAATAAAGTATCACATTTAAAAATATAAAAAAGGTGGCTTCTGGTATCCGGCTGAATAGAATAAGTCACCCTAAGTTCTAACCGAGGTGACGTAAAAGGTGACTAAGGTAAGTTGACCCACCGTGTGGTATCCGGTTGAGTAGAATAGACCAGCCTCAATTCTTACCGAGGTGTCGTAAAATACGACTAAGGTACGTTAACGTCAGGCAGGCGGCCGGTCGTTAATTATGTATCCAAATCATATGACAACATGTTTATTATATAGAGTAATCCTGGACAGTATAGTAAGTAAGCTTTCTGTATCATCCTCTTTTTAACAGTGTTTTTAAATTGCTGCAAAGCTAAAATTGACTGAGAAATTTTGTTATAGAATCCTATACCCAAACCTTACGGACTTTTTCAAGGTGCAAAGCAGGAGCCGCAACCTTATGTCGGTTCCTACAACACTGTACCTACCTTATCACCCTAAATTTAATGTCTCTAGCCTAAAGGTTGCCTGGAAGAAATCGCTAGTTAGCGATAAGGCCGCCTTATTGTATCTGCATTAAGATTATATAATTATCTTTACAGTGTATATTTTAATTTTATGTGGTGCAAAAGTAATTTTCTATTCTATTCTATTCTGTACTCTACTAAGAAGCTCTATTCGAACATCAGAATGGCATCTCAGTTTTTTTTCAAAGAATGGTGTACTGAATTGCTAGAAGAGTTGCTTAAGAGAATGGCTGGAGAGTGTCATGAAGCTTTAGAAAATAGGTCAATATATGGGCTTGTAAAATTATATTTTTATTTTGTTACAAAAATTTCCGCCGTGTGGTATCCGGCTGAATAGAATAGTACCATCCTCATTTCTTACCGAGGTGTCGTAATAGGTGACTTAGGTAAGTTGACCCACTATGTGGTATCCGGTAGAGTAAAATAGACCACCCTCTTTCTTACTGAGATGTTGTAAAATACGACTGAGGTAAGTTGACGTCAGGCAGGCGGCCGGTCGTAAAATACGTAGCCAATCATGTGACAACATGTTTGTAACATGTGCCGACCCCACTTAGAGTGGGATAAGGGCAGGAAAATGATTTTGATATAAAAATTTGCAAATTCTTTGCGTAGTAAGATTGTTATGAAAGACCTTAGAAACCACACATCAAACGCAAGTGTCCAAAGCAAGCGACACGTTCATACCGCGGCTTTGGTGAAATGCGACCGCAATTGTGCGTGAACCCGTGTAGCAATTTTGTCATGGACGTATCGGATTCCAAAGGGCAACTTTCTAAGTTAAATTACATTGCTAATTAGATGTAATTCGAAGTTATTTCAGATGCCGACGCAGCTCAATGGTTTGAACTCAAATGCTTAATCACTAAATTAAACATGTTCTTTGGTGGTAAAAAAACGTCTAAATATTATCTGGAGCGTGCACTAAAATGTAAAAGTGATAGTGTTTCCATTATTTATTGTTATGTTATATTAAAGATTGGGTAACTAGATTGAAATAAATGGAAAAATTATCAAACCCGGACATATTAGAATTTACTGCTACATAAAGATAAGGTGCCTAAGTATATGAACCGATCAAATTTTCAGATATTAATTTAATTGGCCTCGTCTCATATCAGGGAAACAGCGTCAAGACCTTGAGCTGCGGCGGAAATTGCCGAATACGGCTAACTGCGGAAGTATGCATCTCTCATCGCGAGTTATATATTTATCCCGTTTGTAGTTGATACCCTAGGACCATGGAGTCAAAGTGCCTTAATTTTTTTATCCGTTTTAACACCTCGGTTAATTGCCTCTTCTCCTTTTTCGCACAAAGAATCAGCTTAGCGATTCAGCGCGGAAACGCTGCCAGCATTTTTAATGGTGATTGCATGATTTGTATAGTCCTAGCGTGTAAGTAGTTTTAAATAGATATAACTTGTATATTTTTGCTGTAAATAAAAAAAAATTTAAAAGTATCAGAAGAATATACGTATAAATAAAAATATATAATTTTTTATCATTATATGTGCAAAATCTAATTATATTAAAATAGAATGTATGTTAGACAAACCTCCCAAAAAAATATGCGTACCCAAATGCGAAACGCCTATCGATCTTAATTTTTTTTGACTGGGTGTAATCGATGGAGACATTCCAGTAATATACCGTACACGTTTATCGTATGACATCATATTCAAATATATCAATAATGAATATGTCCCATAAAAACCAAATGCCATAGTAACTTTTAATATACTAGAGGACAAGAGGTCAACAATGTAGTCGCAAACGTATTAAAAACAGGATCTGTAGGGTCGCCGCAATTACAATGTTTAATTACTAAGACCCATAAAACATCGTTTTTAGCGTCGTCTGCGACAGACCTGCGAGTTTTTTCTAAATCAACTGTTACATGTTGATTGCGTTCCGACTTCCGAAAAAATGAAAAGCTAAGCTAAAGCTAATTTTAAAAGTGACACTTTGGCTTTTATCGCAATTTCCTTTATCTACAAATTTAAAAAGATTAATATTCTCGTTCTTCGTTCTTCGATTCGTAAATTTCATGTGTGGTATCCGCCAGAGTAAAATGACCACCCTCATTTCTTACCTAGGTGTCGTAAAAGGCGAAAAAGATAAGTTGACCCACCGTGTAGTATCCACACCCTCTTTCTTACCGAGGTGTCGTAAAAGATGACTCAAGGTAAGTTGACCCACCGTGTGATATCCGGTTGAGTAGAATAGACCACACTCTTTCTTACCGAGATGTCGTAAAATACGACTAAGCTACGTTGAAGTCAGGCAGGAGGCCGGTCGTAAAATACGTAGCCAAATCATGTGACAACATGTTTATAACATGTTGTGCCGATCACACTTAGAAAAGGATGAAGGCAGTAGGATGATATATTATTATTAAACTAGTGAATCTCCGGTTACTAATGCGCTATCTAATATGTTGTGTCAACCCCACTTAGAGTGGGATAAGGGCAGGAGAATGATGACAGCAAGCTCGAGAAGGTAAGTAGCAAGACTCATAAATATTTGACCACTTTACTCAAAATTGTTCAATTGAAGAACACACTCCTTAATATACTTAACGCGCTATAATGTGTTGTGCCAACCCCACTTAAAGTGGGATAAGGGCAAGATGATGATGATATTTTAAATACCTCATAAGTTAATAACTATTTACTCAATCTGCGGTAAACAAAACAAGTTAAGACGTTACGATAATTATATAAGCCTAAAGGAACTTAGTATATCTAAACTATGCGGTTTGTGTTTGAGTGAGCTAACTAAGAAGCTATTGAAAACAAAGTATTACTTCATTAAGGCTATGGGTAATGAGTTTTAGTTTGTAATATTAGGTGTTAAATAACCAACGCTCATTTCAGATAATAATTTTCAATTTTATGCCGACGGTGCGGAACGTTGGAAATATTCTTAAACAATGTCGTAAAGGACAACATAAAATATCGTGAGCAATTCATAGAAGTTTATAACATTATGCTTTTAAACGTGTACAAAAATTATAGACTAAAGTTAGTTGGTTTCAAGACCTGAATCTCGATTCTTTTGAATGCCGAGAATTTGTATGGTGTTGCCAATAACAGAATAACTGCAAATATAGAAGATTAGGATAATTAATTGTCTGTATCCGTTTCATAGTTTATAGTCGGAAAACAAAAATCATCGATGTTATGAAACAAGCACTTATATTATGGAATTGGGCCGGACACATCGCGATACATGGATAAAAGATGAACATTAGAGACAACACGATGAAAAGGACCAGCGGAGAAAAAAAACGTTGGCACCCCAAGTAAAAGGTGGGCTGATGACATAATAGAAGTTGCATGAAAAAATTGGCTAAACATAGGCAAAGAGAGAGGCAAATGGAAAGAGCTGGAGGAGACCTTTACCCATAACGGGGTCCATATTTCAAACGAAATCGACTAGTATCATACTAACATAAAATAAGAAAACTTACTAATTACTTACTAACAACATTTGAAATGTAACTTAGAAATATGGAATTAATGGCTTTATTATTATTATTATTTATAATCCGTTTCACAAAGCGTCAAATGAGGTATGATTTACAAGAGTTAAAGAATTTACATTTGGAAAAAATTCTATTTTAAGTCCCAAATTCATTAATCAAATGTGCGAAAGCAATTAAGCGCAAAGTAATGAATTCCAATTTAAAGTTTATTTAGTAGAAAGCAGTCTGAAAAAACTAAAAAAACCAGCACAGACTAAAACATATGTATGTAGTACATTTAGCTATAAATAATAAATTTTACAAAGCTAACGATTTCATTTATTAATTTATAGATCATTTATTTATATCGGAAGAGTGAATGAATAATTTATTACTAATTTTGTAAAGTGATGTAAATCAGAATTATCAACCTTAAAATTACCAGTTGTTGTAAAAAAAGTTTTTCTTTGTTTAATACAGCTAAAATACAGCTGGTTTTCTAGTTGTTCTCAACGTTCGTCGATTACCGAGCAATAAGTGATAAATAATCAACCAGATAAGTTATAAAAACAACTACAAATTGGACTATTAAATATCGACTGAACTCCATAAACATTTTCTCAATCAAAAAATTCCTAGATAAACTTTCATCCAATCATAATATCAAGCTTCAACAAGCCATTTTAAAAGGATCACCATATAAAATATCAGATATAAGCAACAGCAAATGGGTGTTTCAGTAATACAACATTAATTATGGAATCTCCTTGAGGAAATTGCAAAGTACAACGCTAACGATATTGGATATGTCCGGATTGTAATAAGCTCTAAGATGCGTGGTTTCGTATCTTAATATATTACAGACTTTATCGTATCATCCCTATACTTAATCAAATATATAAAAGAGGAAGAATTTCAGAATGAGATTAAGATCGCAAAACGTTTTACAAAATAGGAGCTATTTTATACGAGGTATTCTAATAAAAGTGTGAATTTACCTTACATAACACGAGGTAATAGTAAATCTATGCTATGGTCAATGACAAAAATTATTAGGTTTTCGCTTGCCCTTTAATAATATGACAGTTGTAATATAAAACAAGTTTTTGCTAATGAATTAAACTTGTCACTTGCAATTTTTCGTAGGAAAAACGGAAGAGCAAAAAATTACTTAGGAATTCGTGTGAAAGTGATAATTGTAGCGTCATGTAGTAGCGTTGTATCGTTGTAGTGTCAACTGATGCAGTATACCCAGGTAGGGTATAGTGCATCCGTTGCACCAGATATGTTACTCTTATATCTTTCATACCTGCTTCAGGAATTTCGATTAATAAAAAAAAACAAACCACTGATTAAACACTCCTAGCTTCATATAAACGTTGACAACCTGTCAATCTAGAAGTGACAATTAGTTCAATTATTATGAAAACAGCGCGTGGATTGTAGCCATTCAAGATAAGGTAACCATGTAGCTTTTTAATTGCAGACATGATGTGTTCATGAGCAACAGATAAAATAAACTTAAAGTTTTATTCATCCAAATATAAATACGCTGTACTGTATTAGCTTACGCTATTGAGTGTGCAAACAAATTAGTACTAGTACCGAGAACAAAGTTGTAATTGACAGGTACCAATAAATACCACTATAGTCCAGGTATCATCTATCCATATCTATATCTATCATCGATCCATACTAAATAAACCCTTATAGCCAATACTGAACTGACAGATACTATACAGAGCTTATAGTTAGTTTAGTTAGGTTTCCACAACTATAAAAAACTAGGAGTCCCGCCCCAGCTTCGCACGGGTAAAAAGCATATAGCCTATGTCACTTAGTGATAATCACAGTATTTCGCTACTCCATATTGAATTTTATTATACATATAAACCTTCCTCTTCAATCACTCTATATACTTAAAAAAAGCGCATCAAAATCTTTTGCGTAGTTTTAAAGATTTAAGCAAACATAGAGATATAAGGACAGACAGAGAAAGTGACTTTGTTTTATACTATGTAGTAACGTTTATAGCTACTACTATTTTGATAATTGTCATATTTTTACCATACTTATCCAAAGACTAAATTACGTTTAGCTGTCATTTATTTTTGTTTTTCCATGTCATAGTCGTTTTTGCTATACCACGTTTTATATTGACTTGACGGGATAAAATAAATGCGGTCAAACGGGATAATAAGTATCCTATGTCCGTCTCCTGGTTCTAAGCAACATCTCCACCAATTTTCAGCCGAATTGGTTCATTCGTTCTTGAGTTATAAATAGTGTAACTCAGACCAACTTTCTTTTATATATATAGATTATACAAGAACATCTAAGTACATGGTAAAAAATTGTCTTCAGTACAGCATCATGCAGTCATAAGCATATATAATAGACACATTTAAATATTGAAGTTTTAACTTATATAACGCGTGTAGTTAATTTGATAGTCACATTCTTTCTTTTCTTCATTTTAGAGTATTCATTTCAAAAGTAGCGTTTATTTTTATTTTTCAACATAATCTTCTCTTCTAAAATTCTCTTCCATTTTTGTAACAATCGTAAATTTGAAATCAATATAATTCTAATGCAAATAATCATCATATTACTTTGTATTTTATATATTTTATAAATAGCTTGTTTTATTACTTACAGGCGAAATTAAGTTAGAAACAACTTCTAAATCGTTTTTCCGTTTTTACTTTCACTTGTTACAGTTCTTTTTGTATTTTTTATATTTTTTTTTTACTTTCTTGATATAATGTCCAGTATCTCAAAATCTTACAAAAGATCACCTATTTAAAGTAAGACTCTTGTATTATCCACAAAAGCTTATCTTCCTTTTATTATAAAAAAAGTTGTGCCATTTAATTAATTGTCCATCGATGCAAATTGTAATGGCCACTCTACTTCAAGGACACAAACAGAAGAAAATAATTGAAGCGAATGTTAAATAGAAGAGGCTACTTGATAGTTGATAGGTCAAGCGTCGACGATCGACCACTATTGGACATAATAATATAACTGCGGACACCCATGTTCAGAGGGTCAATGACACCAGGCAAGGCAATAGAAACTAGTCATAAAGCACTACATTTAATTTTATATTACAGTGGAATTACTTAAAAGGGTCTATTACTGGTTAGTTTTTAGCGCACATTTTTTTCTGACTGATGACGAATAACCTTCTGTAACGGAGTAAGTTCTGTGTACCTTAAAGCCTTAAGGGGTCATATTGTCTAGGAATTAAAACTTTTTTATTTATAGCGGATTTATGGGGTCATATCGTGTATTGTCTATGGTCACATCACTGATTTAGCGAAAGGAACGCTTGCTCCAATTTGCCTTTGCAACTATCATCACTACCTACCTACATGTAAAATTTATTTATTTAGTTTATACATATTCGTATGTACGAGTCTCTGGCGACTGATTAGTATCTATTTATATAATTGAAATCGCACGCGAAACACAAAGCCATAAATATTAAAATTAAAGTGCGCTAAGCATATCAAAGAGTGTATTTTATAATTTAACAACTTAGAGTGGCCAAATATTTATGAGTGTTGCTACTTACCTTCTCAAGCTTGCTGTCATCATTATCCCACTCTAAGTGGGGTCGGCACGACATTTTATAAACATGTTGTCACATGATTTGGCTACGAATTTTGTGACCATCCACCTGCCTGACGTCAACTTATTAGTCGTATTTTACGACACCTCGGTAAGAAAGAGGATGGTCTATTCTACTTAACCGGATACCACAGGGTTGGTCAAATTACCTTAGTCGCCTTTCTCTATAAACCAGGTGATAAGATCGAACCGAATAATTATAGACCTATTTCTGTCTTATCAACGCTTAGTAAAATATTTGAAAAAATAATGCTCGACCAACTTATATATTACTTTAATAGTAACAATTTTTTACATTCAGAGCAATATGGTTTTACTAAGGGTCGGTCAACTACAAATGCATTTGCACATTTTTGATGCTTGGGAGAACTCACAGAATGCTATAGGCATTTTTTGTGATTTATCCAAGGCGTTCGATTGTGTTCAGCATAAAAACCTCTTGCTAAAATTAAGTTATACTGGTGTAAATGGCAACTCGTTCGGTCTTATTTCCTCTTATCTTAGCAATAGGTCGCAAAAGGTATGCATTAATGATGCTCGGTCATCTGGATCGTTTAACGTTATGGGTGTCCCTCGGTAAGAAATGACGGTGATGTATTCTACTCAGCTGGATACCACACGCCAGCTTCCTGAGCTTGCGTCAGAAACTAACTAACGACATTGAAATACTAATGGACAAGAAGCAAATATAATTGGAAAAGATGACATTATGATAAATATTGCGACAATCTCATTTAAGCCATTAACACAGCACTAGTTTTGATATTAATTGGATAATTAATATTAAGGATTAGCTCAATGAATACAAACATATGTTAAAAGCTTACAAGTATGTTAAATAAATTAGCCGTGTGGTATCCGGCTGAATAGAATAGTACCACCCTCATTTCTTATCGAGGTGTCATAAAAGGCGACTAAGGTAAGTCGACCCACCGTGTGGTATCCGGCTGAGTAGAATAGACCAACCTCATTTTTTACCGAGGTGTCGTAAAAGGCGACTAAGGTAAGTTGACCCACCGTGTGGTATCTGGTTTAGTAGAATAAACCTTTCTTACCGAGGTGTCGTAAAATACGACAGAGGTAAGTTGACGTCAGGCAGGTGGCCGGTCGTAAAAACGCAGCCAAATCATGTGACAGCATGTTTATAACATGTTGTGCCGATCCCACTTAGAGTGGTACAAGGGCAGGAAGAAGATGAAGTATGTTAAATAAATAATAGCTCATTCTTAATCATTCATTAATATTGTTCATACATTATACCCCAGAATTACGGTGAGACAAGTTACTAGCTGTTTTTGCTTCTGTGTAACAAAAAAAAATTCTTTACCACAGTGAAAAAATAATAAGCTATTAATTTAGTTAATTATACACACATGCCACCGAATCACGCCCACCGATTAAAGTAGAAAATATATATCATGCCCCTTTTACGCTGGCATAAAAAAGCATCGAGAGAAAAATGAAGGCCTCAAATTAGATGACGTCATTTCCTAACGTTTACCTTGATTCTTAGAATATCTAATGTAACCATCATAAATACTCTTCTTTGGTGGTATGTTGCGTGGTATATATTTATTTAAACAAAAAGTATTTGTCGTTTGGAGAAATATGTTTGTAATACGGAGCATATTTGCTTGTACTTATTTCAATATATTTTATTTGGTACACTCTTCCCAAATATTTCGTCGATGACGTTTTTAAGAGATTACTAAAATATTAATGTTATTTGGATCATAATACTTTTGTAATACGGAACATTATTGCTTAAACTTAATATCAATAGGGTATGCTCATAATATAGTAATGTTCAGTAATGTACAATCGTCAATCGAATAATTTTTACTTATCGTTACTCATTGAATAGATTCCTTTTGAGTTAAGTAGTTGGCTAATTTATGGTAGGCTTTCAAACAATAATATAATGCATCCATAAATTGCTTTTAAAGGTTTTCTCACGTACTAAATAGTTCTAACGACGCATTAAATCTCATGTAAGACTCTTTAAAATTCTAGAGCAGTTGCTTGACCAGTATTTGTGCCAAATGTACGACTTGAGAGAATAAATAATTCTAAATCATAATTCACAGGATTCGTGTGGTTTTTATATTTTTATGATACATATATAGTCGTTTTGTTTTACAGAATTTAGAAAGTACATGTCATGAGAAATTTATGCGCTTATAGAAAATGTATTTTACAAAAGTTTCCCAGGTTCAAACTTTGACAAACACCAACAAGCAGAAGAATAATAATAATAAATAAAGGACACGTATTGTGAGGAGGTTCCTCCCTCTGTATTCCTAACTACCGAGAGTTTGGATCCTTTCTCCGCTCCCCGTGGATCCTGATTTTTTTATATTTTTAAATATTTTTGTTTATTCAAATTCAAAATATTCTTTATTCAAATAAACTTTTAAACAAGTGCTTTTGAATCGGCAACTCTACTGCTGGTTCGGAAAGCTGTTCCTACCGAGAAGAGTCAGCAAGAAACTCGGCGGTTGTTCTTTTTGATTTGAAAAATACAATTCCTAATACTAGTTACATTTAATGGTTTCTATCTTGTACAGGGTCGAACAATAACTATATCCACGCATTCTTATCTTCTAAATAATCCTCAACAATATAGTAGGTTTTCTGTAACCTCTCCTTAGTAGTGTTTTGAAACTGCTGTAAATGCAACGCTAAAATTGTTTGTGGAATTTTTTATATACAATATAGAGACCTCATGAAATCACTTAACACCCTATATGACCTTATCGATTTACATTAGTAATTCGTGACGTCGGCCACATGGCATCTAACAGTCACATCGAATCTTAGTTCGATTATTATTTAACTAATTACCTACTACAATCATAATATCAAACGGTAATGTCAATGTTGACTTATTCACAATGTTGTAGACGTTACAAATTTCTATTTAAATTACTGGTTATAAAATAAAACTGAGGATTTTTATGACACAAAGCAAGTTCATGTTACGCTCCATATATTTATTTGGTAATGATCCAGACCATTTAACATCTTGTTATAACAAGGAAATTACACGCTTTCACCAAATAATGAGATGACCGTATGTTTGGTTGGCAATCAATTTTAATACGTTGTTCCATCCGATCATAAAACTCAGCTATATTAAATATTTGGTCTTCATTATTTTTGTTTTTATATAAACAAAATTCATCTTTCTGTATCGTTGAATATTTTATTTATAGCTAGTAATCTCCAGCGGCTCCGCTTGCGTAGGAAGATTTGATAACCATAAAAATGGTCATAATGGGTTAACCTTAAAACCTAGACATATGCTGTTGCGGACTTTTATTTAGAACTTTTAGATGGAAACAATTTTGTAAAACATGATTTTTGAATAACTTTCATCGTTTACTCAGCGCACGCAAGGAAAGCTGTAAATTTTGCCATTTCCGTAACATTGTTTATTGCTGCTCCTCTCCTATTTACCTTATCGTGATATTATATCCTATAACCTTCCTCAATAAATGGACTATCTTACATTGTAAGAATTTTTCAATTCGGTCCTGAGATTAGCGCGTTCAAAACAAACATACTCTTCAGCTTTATATATTAGTATAGATATAGATTATATATTAGTATTGATATATTTTTTATTGCAAATTCATTTTCTGCCAAGGATAACAATACTTAAACATTGTTATGAAAGAATTATGTTTGAAACATTGTTATGAAGTTCACGCACTGAAACTTTTAAGCTGTTGCGTTTTGAATTTTTAATTTATCACAATATAAGTGCATTTTATATGTATAGCATTTAAAATTTACTTTATAATCCATATTTTATAAACAAAAATCGTATTCTTGTTATCCTGATTACTTAGTGATATATTGAACATAACAAAGAGTAACAAAACCTAATAGCATCAATATTTTAATACACCTACTGATTAAAGAAACAAATGAATCTCCTATTTTAATTAAAAAGACAGCTCATTAAATGCCGTTTTTATGTTTACCTAAAATAAGAAATGGGACCAAAACTCACAATAGCTATTAACAAACTCTATTGACAAATAATTCAATTAAGAAGTACAAAGACGCGGTCGCGTTGATCTTTGCCGGTGGCCAAACGCCGTTTCCACTGTGATTTACACATCACAGGGCATCAGGTTATTTGAAAATGATCACATGAATGCTAAGATGATCCGGCCTCACAGCAAGTTTAGGACCATTTTGTCAACGGTTAAAAAACTCTTTGATTTTTAAACGATAATAGATAACGCTCTTTGATGCTATACAAGATTTAAGAACATAATTCGATGAAAACAGAAAAACATATTAGTTCTCTCACTACACATAGGAAAAGTAGTTTAGTCATCATTTTCATATCACAGGTCGGCACAGCATATTATAAATATGTGTCACATGATTTATGATTACATGATGATGACATATATTCTAATTAACCGGATCATCAGCGATTTTTATGAAACTTAGTTAAAGGTTTCGGGGGCGAAAAATCGTTCTAGCTAGGTTTCATTAAAAAAATCGGGCAACAAAATTACCGAACCCTACTTATTCGTCAAATGATTAAGCGACAAAGCTCGATATGTTTGAATTCAAAATAATATGAAACTGTATATTGTAACAAATCTATATTGATACATATTATAAAATGTCCCCAAAAGCTGTAATTGTTGTTGTTGGTTATGCAGTTGATTTCCTCAAAATCTACTTAAAGAAATTTTGTACGGTTTTTACTCAAACAGTGTGCAATTCTTGAGGGAGGTTTATATTAATTGTACATTCTTCGAAACGGTTAAACTAATTTTGATAGAACTCTGGAAGATAGAGGATTTTGTTGGGCATTATATAGTCTACTTCTGATTATAAAATTCCCATGATCGGGAATTACGCGGGAAAAATCTTGGAGCATACAGACGTAGCGAGCTTAGCTAGTATGACATAAAAACTAAAATAGGTGTTAAATCTAGTTAATGTTTAAATAAAGATTAATTACCACTTATATGTAATCTTCATTACTTCAACGTATACGAGGATTTTCTATTACGATCATAAAAACTTTACGGGCAACAAATAAGTTATTTCTTATTTAATTTTTATCTTAGTAACTGGACGCCCTAATGTCACTAATTAAATTATCTGTTACACACGAATTGGATGTGATAAATGTAATACCATCTTACAACTTAAGTCTAACGGCAATGATAAAGTAATGTACTAGAGAATTTAAGATATACAAAAATACTGCAAAAAATCCACGACAGCATGTCTGTAACTCGTATGGTTAACTCACAATAACTACTTTAAGCACATCTAATTACTAATAACACTGTTTTAATATAAAAGAAAAACATAAAACACCTCCTCTTCAGTACTGTATTTACCAACTACACATACCTACTTAACTCGTCATAATTTTTTTGATTAATTTATTTAATAATCAGTTTCTCTAAGAAGTTGATCCTTTAGATGCCCTCCCATAAAAAAATCCTTGTTTTGTGGCTCCTTTATATCAAATTATGCACTTTTTTTAAAGTAGTAATAAAGTAAGCCAAATTGTATGCAATTTTCAAGTATGCTTTAACAATACTATTTCTCACGAACTGCTAAAGACGGGCATCTTAATGGGAATATTTTATGTATATTATCTATTTTATTCAATCTAATTATTATATTAAAGCTTCTAAGACCTGGTTGTATGATATCCGATCTCTGTGCCATTACATAAATATTTATTTTTGAATAATCAGTCAGATGAATTATTAAATTAATTTTGCTTAATATTAATTCATGAGAAATTATTTTTATTATAGTCTTTACAATAAATTAAAAATGAGTTGTGAGAAAACATATTGAGCAGACCTCACTTATAATGGGATAAGGGAATGGTGACAATTAATTATCAAAAGAATAAATTTTATTTTTATTCATTAAACTTAAATTTTTATGAAGGTTTACTGTCAATGTGCATTGTTAAAAAATAAATAACATTTTCACGTCTAATAGCTTCATTATCAAAACGTTTTATACTTTTTAACATCGAAACAGTTGATATGGTTTTATATCCCGAAATCACTCAACGTTCATATCAGTATGTAAATAAATTAAATTTTACAGCGTGTCCAACATTAATCGCTTGACAGGGATAGTATAATCAAACTTATAGTGTATCTAATATGGAGATGTTATAACATTTTGGGCTTTTAATTTTCTAGTAATTTTAGAATTTGACAGTAAGTTATCGCATTTTAATTATCATAAAACATCGCTTTTATATTTGAATTTGGTCAACGTTCAACGCATTTTTTTTAAACACTAGCATTGAGCGAAAGTCCCTAATCCCTAAATATTTATAATTAATGTATAGAAATCGGCTATACTCACGTGTTATTTTATCGGATGAGCCCGACTAGTTTCAAGCCTATACGGGGCTTTTATCTTATCTTATAACTAGTCGGGCTTATCCGATAAAATAAAACGTGAGTATAGGTTTCTATACATTAATTATGATATTTTATTACAAATATTTTTTTAAATTATTTTCCCAAAAAATTAATTCCTATATTTTAAGGTATACGTAAAAATATAAGAAACAGGCGTAATGCATGAATTTGAAAATGTATTTTTTCTATAATAACAAAAGATACGATAGTATCATTTATGACTGGCCCGTTGGCGTAGTGGGTAGTGACCCTACCTTCGACGCCGCGGGTCGCGGGTGCGATTCCCGCCGAGGGAAATGTTGTGATGTTCTATAAATGAATTTGTTGGTCTTTGAGCCTGGGTGTATATTTGTATTTTAGTATGTATTTAGAAATATTAGTATAAATTCACCAGTTGTCTGTCTACCATAACACAAGTAATAAGTTACTTACTTTGGGGACGGACGACCGTGTGTGTAAGTGTCCCATATATTATATTATATTATATTATTATTATGTAACATTCTTTAATAACATCTCTATAAAGTTACTTGTGTCAAACCACTCAAACGATCGTAATAATATGAAGTGGATTGTGCTCTCACACGATTGACCGCTTTGATTAAATGTTCCACCGAACACCGAGTAGGAGTGACTTCTAATGACTAACCTTTATAAGAAAAACTGGTAGTGGGTTTTGCATACACTGTAACGTCACTATAATATATATGTCGGATCAGGGGGCCGATTGAAATTAAAATCTTCTACGTCAGACATATCGTGTGTGCAAAATAAAGCGTGTGGTAATAAACGGACAGTATAGTATCACAATAAACTATTTAATAATTAAACTTAACACAATCAGAGAAACGAGTCGTAAAACAATTCCCGGACGTGTTATTCGCTCGGCGGCTGGCAGCGAAGTGAACTGTGTTGCAACCGGTCTGCTCAAACATGTCCAGACTTTGTCAAAACGTTATATTGCACAGATAACGCTTGCAGCTCGTTGTTACAATAATGCATTATCTGTTACATTCCATAGACAAATGCATTATCTGTTACTCGCTACCGACAAATATATCTTCTTCTTCTTTGTCAACCGATGAACGTCCACTGCTGGACATAGGTCTCTTCATAGAATCTCTATACCACACGATCTTGTGCCGCTTGGACCCAGCGGCTCACCACGACCTTTTTGAGGTCGTTAGTCCATCTCGTGGGGGGTCTACCGACACTGCGTTTACCGGTGCGCGGTCGCCATTCCAACACCCTGAGACCCCAACGCCCATCGGTTCTACGCACTATGTGCCCCGCCCATCGCCATTTTAGCTTCGCGACACGCTGAGCTATATCGGTAACTATGGTTCTTGTACTCTTCATATCTAATTTGATCACGTAGAGATACTCCGAGCTTCATCGCCCACTGAGCGACTCTAAGCCTTCTTATGAGGCATTAATATATATAGTAATATTCTATTCGTACTGAAAATATCCATATATATAAGACAAAATTTGATGTATATATCATAGACATACGAGAGGTCAATCTCGGTATTCGCTTCTACAATAAAATTCCGCAATCCATACTACACCAGTCTACAGAAAGATTTAATTATGTAAGAAATATACTTATACGTAAAACATATTACAAAATTGAAGATTATTTGGATAACAGAAATGTCTGGATTTGAAAATCCTTTCAGCTTCATACAAGACTGCTGTTTAATAATATAGAATTGAAAATATTAATTTTTTTTTTATTTTATTTAAAAGATTGACCGGCGAGTTTCTTGCTAGTTCTTTTCGTTAAAAGCAACATGTCGAACCAAATGTAGCTTCATTAAATATATTGACGATTCAATAGTGCTTGAAAGATTATTATTTGAATAACGATGATTTTGATTT
The DNA here is from genome assembly GCA_029227775.1 of Morpho helenor. Taxonomy (NCBI): domain Eukaryota; kingdom Metazoa; phylum Arthropoda; class Insecta; order Lepidoptera; family Nymphalidae; genus Morpho; species Morpho helenor. The sequence goes on along the minus strand of JARGCU010000003.1, from coordinate 5,349,857 downwards.
ATTTGATTTATTGATGGGAGAATTTTTTTAACTGTCAATGACAGTATTGTTTCGAGTGGAAATCGATACTAGATTGAGCCACAGCAACGCGTGGTCAGACCGTTAGTATAGTTATAGAGGATAATATAAATCGATATTATTATTTTACGGTGCATAAGGTTTGGCTACTAAAAATACTATATGGCTAATAAAAAATGTTCCATCAAGCTTACTCAGTCGCTGTCGATTGACCGCCTATTAGATCGATCGATTGAACCTGATCGGTGCGGTAGCGATTCTACAGGTTATTATTAAAATGGCTGACATCATGTGATTATCGAGAACCCTTTTTATTTGAGGAGACCACCCGCTCTTCGGAAATTAATATAAACATATTTATAGTTAGCAAACTACATGTATCTTTGAACTAATAATAATTATAACTATAAGGAGAAAATTATTGGGGTATTGTTTTTTAATTTAAATTTATATTTAATATAACTTCAATAGTTAAAATAAACTTTTTTTAATCCTATCTTAACTATTTAAGTTTGAGTTTTCTTAAATTTCCGCTAAACTTAGAAAGTGTTTTCTTTCATAAGAACCTTATTAACCGATAATATACAGTACCTAGGTGGCCGGGCCTTGCTCGGTAATTTTTTTGATAAAGTAAAAACAAAATAAAAAAAAAAATTGAAAAGAAATATGAAAAAATAGTAGGGCAGGCAGGCTCTAGACCGCCCGTTCTCCAAATGAACTACCATGACTTTACATTTGACAGCGAAAAATTGTGATTGTATTCAACGTGAATTTCAAAAAAAAATTTAGAGCAAAAAAACAGGTATAAAAAGCATTTTTTTTAAATATCGAATTTTCTCCCCCAACGTTTCCGAGATTCCGGAAGATAGTCCGGAGTATAGAACTTACTTCTTTTACTTATGCGATCAAACTAAAAGGAAACTAAATGAGTAAATAAATATACAGTGAGCTTATTCATTAGCCACTGTCCAGGCTAATGCGGTACAGTCAGGAAGAGAACCCGACACCAGCTAATGGCGGGCGCTGCGACATCGGCTCTAGTTACCTCGTCTTGATTTGTTTTTATCTTTAAAACAATTCACAGATGATCGGGAGTTAGATTTATATCAAAACAGGAAAAAATACCTACGTAGTTTGACGTAGCTGGTTTGAAAAAAATATATAAACCGAAGTAGTCGCCATATTGTCAGGAGCGGTCTTGCAAAAAAGAGTAACTTCATATATATAAATAACCTGGGTCACGATGTGCGTTTACACTAATCTTGAAAACTACTGAACTGATTTCAATGAAATATTCTAGAAACAAAAGTAATAATAAAATAATTTTGCTATAATCCGCGATGAAGTAAAATAGAAAATATATATAATGCTAAATGTAGAGTGGACAATCCTATACCTGAAATACGTTCACAAACTCAACAATCGTTTCGCCCGCAACAGAAGCATCATCAGGAGATAGACTCCATGACAAAATCGCAAGACCAAGAATTACTCACACAAGTTATATACTAATCGGTTCAACTCCACCATTTATTTTATTTTACTTAAAAACACTTGTGACAAGCTTGAACTAGAAAACATTAATCTGATCGTTAATAAGCCATTGTTATGTTTAATGATATCAAGTTGTTCTAAAATGTTTAGTCGGAGACTTTTATCACGGGTGTGTGTGCTATTACTTTTATATTAATTTTATAGAAAACAGCATTTAAGATTTAATTTATTTTAATCATTTAGTACTCTGGGATTTAGCTCGCTTTCTTCAGTCTCTGCGCTATCACTAGTAATTTCGGACTGGTTTTCAAAATCCGTTGGCTATGCAAATATTCGCTGCTCGAAAGTAAACTCGTGCGCTGCGATAGAGATCTTTATTGAACTAGTGGTTCTCCTATCTCTAGTGCACCGAGTAATTTTATTTCACTAGTTTCAATGACTATTTATTTATTAATATATGTACCTTTTATTTATTAGCGTTTCTTAAACTTTTTGATCAGGGGAACGCTTTTTAATCGTCACTTTTATTTTGGAACCTCTAGTTTGTTTCACTAGTATGCTTTTAATATAACATTCTGTAAAGGGATTATATCATAATTAATTTAGTAAGTAAACTAGGATCTTTAAAAAAATGCTATTAAGGAGTTTTAATTCCACTTTTCCTAATCCGTCTTTTAGAGTTTTTAGTTAAATGTTTAAGTTTGGCACATTTTCTACATATAAAGAAAATTTCATTCCAGCCTGCCCGGGGTTTGAACTCGTGACCCGCTTAAAAGATTAGTACGTTCTCGCCGCTGGGCTATAAAAGCTTCTTCTCTACAAATTATTGACAAATTATCATGCGCTTTACAGTGAAAGAAATCATCGCGATATAACCTACATATCCTTTGAGAATTATTTTTCTTACGAAGTCTATAGTTATGTAATTTAAAAACACTGTTAAAAATAGGCTGATACAGAAAGCCTACTATACTATTGAAGATTATTTAGAAGATAAAAATGTGTGGATATAGCTCTCTTTGAACCTGTACAAGACAGTAACGACTGAATGTAAATAGTATTAAGAATTATATGTTTAAAAGAGCAACCGCCGAGTTTCTTGCTGGCTCTTCTCGGTAGGAACAGCTTTCCGAACCAGCGGTAGAGTTGACGATTCAAAAGCACTTGTTTACAAGTTTATTTGAATAAAGAATAATTTGAATTTGAATTTGAATATGGCTATCTATGAAATCTTTTTTTATTCAACAACGCAAAAGCTAGCCATATGTCCGTGACTTTAGGCTGAATAACCTGTTATCGTGCACGTGGCGCATAGTATAAACAGAGTTGCAGCGATCTCGATGAACTGCCGGCGTGTAACCTAGAATACAATCGACCACTGAAATAGATCGAATGTTGTAAGCACGTGATAAAATTACAAGAACAATTTTTTTCTCGTATAACTCAAATATTTAATGAGTTAATCTTGTATGTATATATTTATCTTAATTTTGGAAACGGCTACAAATATTTTCAATTCAGCATGTAGGGGTTTTGGGGCGGAAAAATCGATCTAGCTAGGTTTTATTAAAAACAAAAAATTTTGTTTTATACCTGTTTTTGAACATTGAAAAAACTGCTTAAATAGAAATAAATTAAAGTTATAAAGCTTAAATTGGCTGTCATTAATTAAGTTGTAAGAGCGCAATGGTAAACAGGCGTATTAAATATGTGAAAATACTTGGGCTCAAGTCCAACTTGTCACCGACCCATTCATTCTTTGTTATTTTATTTTTGGCATTTTTTATACCTTTTAATAAAATTATCGAGCAAGCCTCGGTCACCCAGGTACGGAATCTAAAGCATAATATTATATACGGTTGTTCGTTCGTGTAATAATAGTGTTATGGATGACACAACTGATAAATTTAATACATATATATAATTTTAATAAAAACTTAAATTCATAAATACATGACAATGGCTGGAGAATGATAATGACACCCTGAGCCAAAAACGAACAGATTGTTTAAAAAGTAAGCACTCAGTGGGATCAAATCCGCGATTTGCAGAGATAGAGTCACTACCACCCGCGCAAACTAACCAATATGAAATAATACGCAACAATTTTTTTAAATATTAGGGACGGACGACCGTGTGTGTAAATGTCCCATATAATTTAAAAAATAACAGCAATTACCATACTGAATTGTATGAATTTGATAGTTCATCTTGTTTGAATTTTAACCATATAATTGACATGGACTGTACTAAATCGTATGCACTACATACAACGAACATATGTTGTCACTTTGTTTGTTCATAGCACAATTGATAAGCTATTTTGTAATTGATGAAATTACATATCCCTTTTAAATGAACTCTATAAATAGTTACAGCTTTATATAACTCACTTTAGCTGCTTTCACCGATATTAATGAAGAACTTAATTAAAATTAGGCGTTATTTTGTAGACGTCCTTAATACAAAGGTAATAATAAAGTTTTACTATAAATTTCAGCGATAAATTTATGGATAGTCCTGTATTAAATGTATAATATGAGATAAAACCAAGCTTTTATATATTCACGTTTTAATGACTACCTAAATGGCTCAAATTAAAAAAAAATAATAATTATATTGACATAAATATTTATCAAAATAGTAAATATTTTGTAAACCTTTGCATGTGCGAAATTATTTTATCTCAAAAATGTACAGAGAGAAGTACCAGAATAGTCTATTCAATGTATGAACTTTTGAACAAAATATTATAATAGATATATTATATTTGAACAAAATATTATAATAATAAAATTGATTTCCTACGGTCATGAAAAATTATTAGCATCCAGTCAAAACAGAAATATTCAAATTCAAATAATTCTTTATTCAATTTGGCTTTTACAAGCAATTTTGAATCATGAAATTACTATGAAGCTACGACTGGTTCGGAAAGGTGCTTTTACCGAGAAGAACCAGCAAGAAACTCGGCGGTCCCTGTTTTCAAAAATAAATATTTCATTCATATATAATTGTAATAAGTATCTATTTCTATATGTGTTTAAAGCAAGGTACTATTACAAAAAAAATAGTATGGAGCAAACTTACCTAAAATCACTTTCTGTAAAATTCTGAAATTTTCATCTACACATCACTATTTAAAATTAAAATATATATTATATATGTATTTATATTTTTTTTTAATCGGATTTTTTTAAATTTTGTTCGTCTATTTTTACTAGTCCAAGACGCAAAATACCAGGCATCCAGTACTGTATAGGAGTTCGAACAACTTTGCTGTTAGCATGAAAAAAGCGGCATTTTCTCTATGACAGACCGATATGAACTGACGCCGGCACGGCTTTCCGTTAAGGGCTTGGTACTTCCAGAAGTTATAACTAATGGAAAGTAAAAATGTTAGTAAAAGTCCGACCAATTTATTACCCGGTGAGTAAGCGCAGTTGCTACCTTATTAAATGTTCTACAAGTGTGTAATTTAATAATATCAATATGCTAGCTAGGGTTAATTCTATATCTCATAACCCTGACTTAACTAGGTATCGTTTTAGAGATTTAAGACATAGTTTGTATATTTATCAAATAAGATATTAACATCGGTGTGCTATTTGAAGCGATTCTAGTTTTGTTAATACTATGGATTAATATTGTATTTAATACCTGTTTTATAGTAGGTACTATATATATAAATATTCTAGCATTTTAGATTTTCTAATTCATAAAGAGGCTTTATAAATAAAATAAATATATGGGACACTTACACACTGTCGTCCGCCCCCTAAGTAAGTAACTTATTACTGGTAGCAGATAACTGGTAAATATATACATATATAATTTTAAATACATATAAACACTAAAGCTCGAGGAACCAACAAATTGTTTATAGAAAATATTGGTCCTCGCGCGGGAATCAAACTGGCGACCCGCGGAGCAGAATCGCAAAGTCTTGTGATTTAGTCGTGGAATCTATCACCTGATGATGCTTCGGTTACGGGGTGAACAGATGAGAAAAGAAGAGATTCCCAAAGTAACCTAATACTCGTGTTATGGGTCCGATACAACTGGTGAATATATCCATACATAATTTCTAAATACATACTTAAATACAAATATACACCCAGGCTCAAGGAACCAACAAATTGTTTATAGAAAATGTTGGGCCCTCGGCGGGAATCGAACCCGCGACCCAAGGAGCTGAAGGCAGGATCACTACCCACTGCGCCAATGGGCCAGTCTTAATGTAAATGTTTTAATTCATAATTTCCATTAGGTTACGTGCACTACTAATTGACCATGCACTAGTAGTTGACCGTTTTGTATGAAATTTTAAATAATAAGCGTATTGTATGAAATATGTTGAGATTGTGGTGGTGAATGTGGCCAGTGTCCGTGTATTGTTTTGCTATTAGTGGCGGGTAGTGCATGAGTTTTTACAAATTCTGCATGTATGTATGCAATGTAATGTATCAGGTATGAGAACGGATAGTATACTCTACATTTAGCATTACAAATAACTTCTTTTATCGTGGATTATAGCAAAATAATATTAACATTACTTTTTGCTTTAATATTATAGACGTCCCGCACGGTGAATTTAAAAACCATTGATTTGTTTGCATGTTCCTCGTTAACCGGAAGAAAAATTACGTTATGCATAGTACTAAAAAATTGGCTTTAATGCCTAACGCTTACGATAAAAGTATGAAAGAAAGAAGAAACAGGCACACTTTTAAATTGAAGTTCGGTATTAGTTTGTAATAATATATAAATTTTAATAATATATTTGTAATAATAAATATACTTCGCCTGATAATGATGTTTTAACATTTTTAAACAATTCATATTTTAGGACATTTATCGAAGGTAGTTTATCCCACTCTAAGTGGGATCAGCACATGTTATAAATATGTCATGATTTGGCCACGTATTTTACGACCAGCCGCCAGTCTGACGGCAACTTACCTTAGGCGTATTTTACGACGACACCTCGGTAAGAAATGAGGTTGGTCTATTCTACTCAATCAGGCCCCACACGGCACCAGGTTTTCAGCTCTGAAACCCTGTGAAAAAAAACAAATACTTCGCAAATCACCCTGTATAATACATATAATATCGATTATACTCTAGATGATTTATTGTGTCAATCTGCGAGCGATGATAGATGATGCCCGTCTAGACTATTCCCTAGGGAGCCTGCGGCATGGTTATCAATTCGACACGGACGTACTTAGATTTGCCATTAGATAGATGTTCTAACGTATCTGTATTATTCAAGAAAGCCTTCTAGTAGTGTGGTCATATTATATGTAGTAGTATATAATAATACTATAGATCGTATGTCACATAAAGAATAAAACCTTTTTAGGCTTAGGAAATTTATACTCATAAGATTTACATTCACTTAAATGAGAACTCAAAATAAGTACTTAAATAAGTGCAATTCGCTTATGGTTGTTATGGTGGCACATACGTACAATTCGCAACAGTCGCACAACTCAAAAAATAATCTTCTATACTTATAATAAATCTGTAGAAAGGTCAATTCTGTAACTGGAATATATTTCCAAAATAACTATCAGGGGGTGATTAGGGATCGATACTGATGCCAAAAATGCAATCAGTAAAATTTTTGTCTGTCTGTCTGTCTGTCTGTCTGTCTGTCTGTCTGTCTGTATAACCGTTATAGAAACAAAAACTACTCGACGGATTTTAACGAAACTCGGTATAATTTTTTTTTATACTCCTGGGCTGGTTATAGTATACTTTTCATCACGCTGCAATCAATAGGAGCAGAGCAGTGAAGGGAAATGTTGGAAAAACGGGAGAAGTTACTCCATTTTTTAAGCTTCCGTCGCGTGTGCAACCTTGATGGTTAAAGCTACACAGAAATCATGTATGACGGAAATGTTCTCCATAAAGCGACAGCATATGTCTATCTTTTATTGTTGACTCACAATAACACGTGTAACTCCCGATAGCTTAGCAGTTCGAAGCTTTCTGGTTATATTTGTCTACTCCTACATTTATATGACTCTCAGCCATCCCTAAATAAAAAAGTGAATAGTATTAACCATTGTATAAAAAAAGAAATTGGTATCTGAACTCTGAAATCGGTATAGAAACACCAAAGTTATATATATGAAATACGCTAATAATAAGCCATCGCGCGTGAATACTGAATCATGCTATAAGGATTATCACTACATAGTATAAAACAAAGTCGCATTCTTTGTTTGTCCCATATTTTGTTTGTCCCATATATATCCCAGATTTTGATGCGGTTTTTTTAATAGATAGAGTGATTCAAGGGTAAGGTTTGTACGTATAATAACATTCAATACGGAGTAGAGAAATACTGTAATTTTTGAGGTTTCTGTAAATAATTAAATTTTTTTCCGCTTACATTGCAAACGCAGGCTAAACCCTACGAGATTTATCAAAATGATGTACTAAGTATTTGTACACCTTGAAAAGGTCTACAGAACGGTCCGCGATGGTATATGTCTATCTCTTATGGATAACCCACAATAGCATTTTTTGTCATTAACTTTTTACGAAAAATAATGCCTTATTTTCGAACCAATTTTTGTATAATATAGCCATTAATCCTTATCCAATTAAGTACCTTAAATACATTGTTGATTTAATATAGATCAATATGACCTTTTACAGCATGTAATTTAAATGAACATTTTCGAAGATATCACTGATTTAAAATCCCGCGAAGAGGCCGCGCTTCGCCCTATAGAACTTCGAATTTAGCAGCGATCGGACGCGCAACTAAATGTCGCTCTTTTAAGAGTAACCTCTAAAGAAAACATTTTTGTATTGTCTAATGATAACAAAGCTATGAATGTTGTATATAAAGACATTCTGTAATCAATTTTAAACATAAAATATATAGGGAAAAATGTAAATATGTAGTATATGAATTTAGACATTAGATATAGCAGGAAATCTTCTTGGTATAGGGAGAGGGCAATTGTTTTTCTTCAAACTTAACGCGTGCGGGCCACGGGCAGTAATGAATACCTAAATTAAAACTACTGGATCGATTTTAATCATTTTTTTCACTGGGTGACATAGGCTATATATTTTATACCCGTGCGAAGCAGGGTAGGCCGCTAGTTTTTGGACTAAAAAAAATGGTTTAAATGTTTTACTTAACATTAATTTATTAAACAGACTTACGGGTGAAATTAATATATAGCGTATAAAAAGGGAAATATTTTAAGTACCGTAAAACAAGTATTATATGTAAAAAATACTATATATGATCATAAAGATTTTTATAATCTACTAGCTTTTACGCGCGACTTTGTTCGCGTGAACTGTTGTCGCGTGATAGGTTGATAATAGATGGCGCTTATCAATATCATCCTATTCCTATAGAATTAACAGGATTTCTATTGCCTATTTGTTACTCCGGTGTATAAGGAATAGCTGTCCCAAATTTCATCGTTATTAGTTCATCGGATTCGCCGTGAAAGAGTAAAAAACAAACATCCATACTCAAAAGCTTTCGCATTTATAATATTAGTAGGATCTTAAATCACAATGTATTGTCTATGGTATAGCGTTGTTCCAATATAAATATATTTATAATTAATATAATTTATCGACTCATCCGCTTTTAAGACCACACAGTAAGCTATTACAACCATAGAGTTATTATACTAGAGTAGGGTTGCCAGCCCAAAATGTGTCCATCGACAATAAAGAGAAAGAAAATGAGGCTTATAATCTCCCTCTTTTTTCTCGCATGCGTAGTGAACAAACGAGATTTTATAAAATGTATAACATCAAATTGGAGGAATATTATACATTTTTTTTATTTAAAATCCACATATTTATTTCAGTTTTAGTTTTGTTTAAATAAATTCCATAGTCATTTTAAAGTTTTGCTTTTCTTAAAGTTCTTAATTTAAATACTTGGACGTTACTACGTTCTTAGTATTTAAATTAGGAACGCGCCATTAATATTTTTCTTATGTGTGGTTAGACAAAGAAAACAATTCTAATCCTTCCTTTCTAATTGTTTGTTGCCACATTCCCACTAATAATACTGCCTATTGCTCCCCTACTGTAGTGAAATAACTCTATGATTACTACCCACGACGCACCTATAATCTTGCTTATTAAGATATAAACAGCACAAATGGGATATTAATGGTAGCGGGGCATCAAGGAATAAAACAATAAAGTTGTCTTTGGTTACGGTGTTTTATGTTGACCTACGCTCTATTATTATATTAGGCGCTATTAAAAGTATAGGAACATATTCTTTGCGTAACTCGAGTTCACATAGGTAATAAAGAATAAACCAAATTATTTCGAATTTATACTGATATTATTAATGCTGAATTCTGTCTAGGTATAATGGCTAATTCACAGGACCAATATTAATGAAATGAACCAATTAAAAATCATATACCGGGGTACCATAGACTAAAAAGTTCCCTTTTTTCTTTTGATAACAGGGAAATAACACCTAAACATTACTAAGGGGACTTAAACGCGAACGAACTTATAATAATTAAATTCGTTCAAGCACACGATTGAGTTGCATATTAAAAATGTGTAGAAATAAATATATAGTTCGTTTTTGATTTCTTCGTTTTTGATTTCTTTTGGTTTCTGATTTATTTTTGATTTCTTTTGTACAGTAACAAGGCTTTAAATCAAATATTAATCAATTAAAATTATTTTTTCGGTGATATTGTCCCTTTAGTCAGATATTGTTGTAATATTGTTTTATTTTGAAAATTCTCTTTATTCGTTATTTGACCATCTTAAGAGTAGGCAACGATCGAAAACATAAAGCTATTTAATATTTTCAAATATCTATATCTAGTCATCATCCTCCTGCCCTTATTCCACTCTAAGTGGGGTCACAACATGTTCCGACCATGTTGTCACATGATTTGGCTACGTATTTCACGATCGGCCGCCTGCCTGATGTCAACTTACCTTAATCGTATTTTAAGACGCCTCGGTAAGAATGAGGGTGGTGTATTTTACTCAACCGGATACCACACGGTGGGTCAACTTAGCTTAGTCACCTTTTACGACACCTCGGTAAGAAATGAGGGTGGTCTATTCTACTCAGCTGCATACCACACGGCGGGGAATATCTATATACTAGTATGATAAAAAATTCAAATAAGAGTTTACGATAACAAGCACAGTTATCAAAGCAATACTGTCTATGAAACTATTAAAACCATATAATCGATATTTATCAGAAGCGATGTCTAACAATTACTTCTGATTTACCGAACCTATTATTTATATCCAAGTTTCTGTTTTTCTTATTTAATAAAATGCGCGCGACGATGGATGCGTACACGATGCTATAAATCAGAGTCAATAATCGGGCATAATCGATCCACGATGGGGTTACCGACAAACGATTTATTTATAATCATCCCGCTTCGGAAACCCTTTCAAGCTAAAGACATAACTATATTAGCTACTAAATAGAAATAATAAATACCATTAAAATAATATTTTAAATTAGAATTTGAACAAGGTTACTTTGGTTATTTTATCACATGCAAAATATAACTGTGAAAATTTGTTTGTCTTTCTGTTACATTACTATGGGTAAGCGGCTGAACCAAGACTGATGAATACAGGCACAATCACAGCTTGTATACCAGAATAATGTTTATAATTATAAGAGTCACGCAAAATGAAAAAATCCCATCTTTCTTTCGGGAAAAGAAAAAAATCTGCAGTTAATATGGCCCGTTAACGCGTAAATTGGCGCAAACATAGTCGCGGGCACCACTACCAGCTTTTACCCGCGACTTCGTTCAAGTGAACTGTTGTCGCGTGATAGGTTAATAATATTAGTAGGATAATCTATAAATTATATATGATTATATCTATAAATTATATATAACTATTATTAAAATACTTAGAAAAGACTTCCAAAATAAATCAAAACAATTCCTAAACACTTTAATACACTTAATTACTTTAGTAACAATTGTTTTTCGTCAGAACAGAATGCCGCCAAAATGAATTTCTGTTCCATTTTTAAATCTCCTCTTAAGTTGAGATTACAATATTGAGGCTAATGCCAATATTTATACTTCCTAATACTAAACTTAATCCAATAATTATTATCTTACAAATATCATAAGTTACAAATATCATTAACATCTTCATCTTCCTGCCCTTATCCCATTCTAAGTGGGCACAACATGTTATAAACATGCTGTCACATGATTTGGCTGCGTTTTTACGACCGTCCGCCTGCCTCGCGTTAACTTACCTCTGTCGTATTTTACGACACCTCGGTAAGAAAGAGGGTGAGGATACCACACGGTGGGTCAACTTACCTTAGTCGCCTCTTACCACACCTAGGTATGAAATGAGGGTGATCTATTTTATTCAGCCGGATACCACACGGCGGGTTGAGTTACCTTAGTCGTCTTTTACGACACCTCAGTAAGAAATGAGGGTGGTACTATTCTGTTCAGCCGGATACCATAAGTTACAAATATCATTAACATTGACAAAAATCTCTGACAGACTTTATAAGGAATAATTGTCTATGATCTACCTGACCTAGTTATCAGTGTTATGTTGACAAATGTTCACGCCTCGGTAATGGCCGTTGGTAAGAATTAATTAGATCCCTTATTAATTTGGAGACTGACCGCCACGCCTCGTCGGCGCTTTTTATCACGTATCTTAAGTTTTTTGTAATAATAGATGCGTGTAAATGGAATAGATTTATTATTTCAAATACCGATCTAATGGATGATCAAGATTTTTAATTACTGTCGATATCTTTTATCCTTTGAAGAAAAGCTTTAAGATTATATTGATTTAATATTTAATGTTTAAAGTAGTAATGCATTACAGAAGAGAACCAATGGATTAGAACCCCAGTTTTTTATTATTTTAAAATTAGACTTTGATAGCCCAGTGGTGCGACCAAAGACTCTCTAGAGACGATCATGGGTTCAAACCCCAGGCAAATAAGTTTTTCTGATCAAAATTATGTGTCTAATTGACAATTGAAATTTATCACACGCTTTTCGGTGAAGGGAAACATCGTGAGGAAACATTCATATCTCTAGAGAATTCTAGGGATATGTGTAACCTACCAATCCGCATTGGAGCAGCGTGGTAGATGTTAGTTCCAATTCTTTCTCTCCAAAACGAGAGAGGAGGCTTATGTAGCCAGCAGTGGGATAGAAACATAACTTTACTTTATATTAGGCTGATTTTTAACTACAATTTCCGTCCCGCGACCGTGAATAAATCTTAATATCAAAGCAAAAAGGACAAAAAATGAGATTGAGAAAAGACTGAGGTTATGTTACAATAATTAAAACTACAATACGCAGTATTTATGTACTGTAACAAATTTCATATCAGTTAAGTATTTATTGTTTCTACATGTCTTTTTGAAGGTTTTGTACGTTAATTTCAACTCGAAGTTTACCTCTTAGCGACATCTATTGTGGAGTAGCATAACTTATTAAATTAATATGCTAAATAAACCTACGTAAGTTAAGTTTTCCAAACCTCTTTGTAATATTATTATAGAGACATTTCCAAATGTCTTTATAATAATATTATAAAGACATTTGGAAAACTTAAAATGTTGATAAAAGTATAATATAATATTTAATCTTTGACACAATACAGCGTTGAAACAAACGACGATCAGACGATTTTAATAAAGCTTCTTTTCAGTAAAATTCGAATATAAACACCGGCACGTTGCTTAATGAGCTTTTATTTAAATTGAATAATAATATTTCGATCAATTCAATTTAATCGATTTTTCATAGTAGATTTAGAATGAAAATTTAAATAAATCCACTGAAAAACTTTTAAAAGAACTTTCCTAATTGTTAACAATTACAACTTAAATTTCTGAATTTGCCATTTTCATTAATTTCTTGATAAGGACTTCCACATTTTTGTATCCTAAACCAATAGTTAAGATAACTATAATCTACATCATCTTAAATTATCACAGAATTACGCAAGATTGTAATCTCAAAATTGTCAAACCCGTGACGATAGGCGAACTAAAAAAATGAATTCTCTCTTGTTATCGACACATTTTTAGAGATATACTATCTTACGAGATTCCTATTACGTTTTAGTATGTAGTTTGATAGGCCTCAGACATCTAGTGTGGAAGGAATTCTAGTATTCTACAGAATACTTGGGTTGGAGTTTTTGGTGGCACAAAAATGGATAAGCCCAGTGGAAGTAGACACTCCATTGAAAAGGTGGAAATGTTCGAAGTTCGCGAACATGTTCCTTACCAAGCTGAAGTAACAAGAGCACCCGCTGCTTACGATGAAGAAAGTAATGATTTATATAGCTCCTCTTGGAGTTCTGCGTGGGCTGCCATCTGTCAATTAATTAACTTACTCCATCACATGCAAATCGCAATCGTAGTGTTTTGTTTGTGGCACTTCGCATTAACATCCCAGCCTAATGGAGCAATCACTAATTTGCAACTGCACATTGTTTTCGCGGGAACTGGCGTATGTATTTAATTAATGTTCATAACTAAACCTAAACCAAAGTTTTAGGCTTTTATTGCTTATGTAAAAGCTGCCGTATAATATCCGACTAATTAGAAAAGACCACTCTCATTTCTGACCGAGGTTTCGTAGAAGGCAACTAAGGTAAGTTGACCCGTTGTGAGGTATCCGGCTAATTTTAAAAGACCACCCTTATATCTTACTGACAACTGAGTGTCGTTAAAGGCGACTAAGATAAGTTTACGTCAAGCAGGCGGCCAGGCGTAAAATAAAACCAAAACATGTAACAACATATTTAAAACATGTGATGATTTAACTGAATGAAAAAATACTAAGATTGGTATATCTACCGCTCTATATTTCTTATTTCATTATCTAAAAACGTTATTACTAGAATGAGCATATTTATGATGATTAATGATGATGATGACATCTAACTCTTAATTCTTTAAAGTAAAATAACTTTTTAGTAAAATTCTTGCGTCGTTTTAATCGTAAAGGACCCTAGATTTAGTACTCGAAATATTTTTGCCCGGCAACTTATGTAAAAGAAGTTACTATTACAAATATGGTTGCTGAATTTTAAAGTTCAATTTCTTAAATAATTAATAAATAATTATATTTCAGTATCAACTATTCTTAGTAGAATCTATAATGACTTTACACAGACATAACTCTTGGTCATTTCAACTAAGCAGCGATAGTAAAAGGATCATACACGGTTGTCTCCAACTGATTGGTTCAATGTTCGTCCTTGCTGGAACATTCCTTGCTTTAGCCGAAGTCAATATGCAGATCAATACAGCCCATGGAATTTGCGGTGAGACAATTGTAACTCTTATCAAAGCAATTGCTAAAGGCGACCGTGGGATATCGTGAGTGACAAGATAAATTTAGTATCAAAATTATTGAGTGCTCCACTTCTACCTAGAGATAAACATTGTTTATACCAAAAATTCTTATACTTAGCCAACCATATTTCACTTATTACTCATATAAGATCACTTATAAAATTTAAAGGTATATAACAGTTTTCTTCGAATAACAAAGCTGAATAAACGGAATGCTATTGATTAGCAGCTTGTTTGTTTGTAAATTCTTTATTGCATTAATTAATATAAAAATGATTTTAAAAATTTTGCAAATGGCGGGCTGTTTCCGGAATCGAAATCTCTTCCAGCCAACCATTCCAAATTAAAAAAAGTCGAAGTAGAATTCGTTGGGTTATTAGAAAGTGAAATGGGAGAACTATAGCTTATTAATGGGTATCAAAAAAAGGAAAGATCTTAATATTTTTTTTATTAGTAGATTTAAGGAAAATTCGTCAAATGTGTAATGTAGTTTAATCCTATCAACTTAAATTCTGTAGTAACTTTAAGCATTTCATGCTTAACATAGAATTAGTACGCGGGTCTTATTCAAGGCATAATATATTTGTGGCGAGCATAGAGCTATTATAGATAGAATAGCGAAACTATAGACCGGCCTGTATGTGACAAAGACAATAAATAACGAGAGGGAAGATGAAACTCGTAAACTTCACCTATGTTTATTCAAACGTAAAAAAGAGACAAATAGATCACTCTCATTTGCTTTCTCTTTATTGTAATATATCACATTTTAGGCTAACTTACTTCCTACTTACTCTCAGTATAACAACTTTATGATGGCTAGACGCTTTTCATTTTTACTACAATAGCAATTTTGTTTTCAGGTGTGATCGCACTAACTTTTACCCTCATAAGTTTCGTGTCGGGCATCATAGCGTTGTTTTCTGCAAAGGTCCGTTTACTAGTCAAAAGCGGCCCGGTGAAAATATTACACATAGCCGTGGGCATGTTTGCGGTCTCCATGGGCCTTATTACAATGACGATTGGGTTCAATATGGATTACTACAGTGCTACGCAAGGAGGGTTATCAACTGCACTAATGTCATTTAGTGTAATTATTCTTATTTACATTCTCATTCAACCCATCGTCGATTTAATATCAACCACTCGGAATACACTGTGACTAGTCGATATAGCCGGTTCCACTGATGGAGACAGTAATGCCTAATCTAAATAATTTTTGTTTTGTAAAATCAATTCAGAGAAAAATAACTAAGCTATATATTTCAGGCGCTTTACAGAAACATAATAAAGTTTTCGCACTCCTTAATACAAAGAAACAATAGAATTACTTTGTTAAAGTCCCTTAATCTATTACAAAAAGAAAATTTATATCTATGGTTTTGATCAAATCAATACTTAGTTAGTGTATCCTGTTTATGAAAATGTTTTATAGATGGCAAGTTAGTGCTTTATTCTGTTTTACCATGTTTTTATTTGGTAATACAGTAAAATTAGAAAACCATAGATTATTTGCTCTGTAATATTATTTATTTAATCTGCAATAAAATGAATTAGAATGGTTACGGAGTTAGGCGTCTCATAAATTGTTTTTAGACAAACTTAAAAAGTAATTCCTTTCTCGTCAATTTCAACTTACCTTACAATCGTATTTATTATTCCATTCCGTTCAAGAATATACTGTCAATTTGGTATTCAGTTAAAATTGTCCCTGGGAACTTTATTTTAGTTTAAATGTAGTTTAATTTATTTAAGTATCCTAATTTTTTTTTATTGCTAAGACTTTTTGCATAAAAAACAGTGGAATAAAAAGTGGTTCAAAATTTTTTATGCGTAATATTTTTACGCATAATTAAGTTTCAATTCTGTTTGGATGTATTTAGGTAACCGATAATTTTATGTATTTTTACAGAATAATTTATTACAAGCTTTTATTACAAGCAGAGAAAGCAAAACACCTGAATTAATAAAATTTCATAATTTTTAATTACATAATTTATAACAACTAGTTTTTTTATGTTTTAGAACTTTAAAATAGGTGCTTATAGTAAATTTATTCTTAATAAGTGAATGTTTTTGTATATAAATGGTCCGTAAGTACTTGTATTGTTATAGTAGAGTAATGATATTAAGTAGATTAGCCATAGGTAACCTAATACGTGTATGATTGGTTTAAATAAAAGAGTGCTAAAAAAAAACTATAAATTTGTATTATTACAACCCTTTCCCAGCCAGTGGGAAATAAGTAAGAAACAATCCTTCCTATTTATGACATTTTCGTAATTAAACGATGGATATTCACTACTAGACATAGGTAGGTCTTTTCAAGAACTTCGATTGCTATCCTATATATACCTCAATGGCAATTGCAGTAATCTGTTAAATGTAAATTGTAATATAATATAGAAGTTTAAAAAAAATAGAACCAAAGTGCTCTATGCAGATACTCTAAAGTACTAATAATGCGCAATGTAAATAATGAAGTTTTGAAATTCTATTATAATATACGGCATTGTTGTGTTAACATTATGGTTCGATCTCAATCACTTTTGTTTTAATAAAATAAAGATTACAAACTAAAAATTTTGAACGAAAACATAAAACAAAATTTCTAATGTCATCTCGCCATATTTCAATGGAATATTATCTGTGGTCTATGTCATTTAAAAAATTAAATCATTCCGGCGAAGCACTTTTACGAATCTAAATAAAAATTGTATATCTATTGAAGTGAATTCAATTATACTATTAAAATCTATCAAAAATGGTAAGTATGACTTGACCGTACTGTTTTTATTATTACAATTTAATGTGTACCACTTATACGAGGTTAACAACTTCTTGCTTGGTCATTCAAATATATACCAAACATACTTTGTTATTTCACAGGCCCGGCGTTATGATACAAGAACAACTATCTTTTCTCCAGAAGGTACTTATATTGTTTTTAATTTAATACATCCGAAATGAATGTATGTATGAAGTTCTTTGAACATATTGTAATCATTGCAGTTAAAGCATATATTTTATTCATTTAAAAAAAAATCAAGTCAAAATACTCAAAGCGAAATGAATAAATACCTAAAATACACAATTATTATTTTTACACAATAGTTATAAAACATTCAAGGTGATCAGAGGATCTGATTATTATTAATTAGAACACTTTAAATTTGATCACCTATGCAGATCTTATATACTGTTTATTTACTAGGGATCATTTCATACAGTGAATTTTGATATCATCCTCCTGCCCTTATCCCATTTTAAGTGGGGTCGGCACAACATGTTACTAGCATGTTGTCATATTATACTACGTATACGCTACGTATTTTACGACCGGCTGCCTGCTGACGTCAACTTACCTTAGTCGTATTTTACGACTCCTCGGTAACAAAGAGGGTGGTCTATTTTACTCAACAGGATACCACATGGTGGGTCAACTTACCTTAGTCGCCTTTTACGACACTTCGGTAAGAAATGAGGGTTGTACTATTCTATTCAGCCAGATACCACACTGCGTATACATTGAATTTTGACATGACATTCTAAGTTTAAACTATCTTATAGGAAGACTCTATCAAGTTGAATATGCTATGGAAGCTATAAGTCATGCTGGTACATCACTGGGAATACTAGCAACTGATGGTATCTTGCTGGCGGCAGAACGAAGAAATACTAACAAATTGCTTGATGAAGTGTTCTTCTCTGAAAAAATATACAAGTTAAACGATGATATGGTTTGCTCTGTAGCTGGTATTACATCTGATGCTAATGTTTTGACTAATGAGCTACGATTGATCGCCCAAAGATATTTACTGCAGTATGGAGAGTCAATACCTTGTGAACAGCTAGTATCTTGGCTTTGTGATGTAAAACAAGCCTATACACAGTATGGAGGTAAATTATAATTTAATGTAATGTTACACAAGTTGCAATTTTTTGTAGGATTGTAATTAATTTTTTTATTTAATCTGTGAAGTCATGAACCCAAGCTTCTTGCAGATTTTTTCTCTCATAATTTCTCTTTCACTTTAGTTTTATTAATTATGCAAATTATGTTATCATCATCATCATTTTTTTTTCTTTTCTTTATATACATTGATCTATGTTTATAAACTAATTACATTAGCAGCAGCAAGAGGTTTGAAGAATAAGAATTTTCAGAAAGAATTTATTTAAAATTACAACTTAACTAAACCTACTTAAACTATCTTCTCAGTCAAAGCTAAATCTAATAATGATGGATTGATGACAAAGGAATAATGATGGATTATTGACATTTAATCAATAAGTTTTCCTCGGCTGATGCAATACCGCATCAGCTTTACTCTACTTTCATTAGGAATTAATTTAATTAGCCTGCGATATCATCAACTTCCGCACATTTGGAGGCTGCAAAATCAGGAATGCGAACACAGCGACTAACTCGTATCTAATTTACGTAAAAAACTCTAAACTCACTAATAGTGTGCTGTAAAGCGCCTGTGGCTCTACTACTACCAAAAATTAATTTATATTTACTATAATTTTAGGTAAGAGGCCATTTGGTGTATCCATTCTTTATATGGGTTGGGACAAGCATTATGGATACCAACTATACCAGTCTGATCCTAGTGGCAACTATGGTGGTTGGAAGGCCACATGCATAGGAAACAATAGTGCTGTAAGTTATAAAAACTTTTATGTAGTACTGGCTTTTACCTGCAACTTTTGTATGGACTGGTGTTGTGTGATAGTTCAATAATTGATGGTGCTTTCCAATGTCATCCTATTACTGTAGAATTAACAGGATTTCTATAGCCTATATGTTAGTCCAGTGTATAAGGAATAATTGTCCCACACTAAGTGTTGTAACATGATTTGGCTGCGTTTTTACGACCGGCGGCCTGCCTGACGTTAACTTACCTTTGTCCTATTTTACGACACCTCCGTAAGAAGGAGGGTGATCTATTCTACTAAACCGGATACCACACGGTGGGTCAAATATTACCTTAGTCGCCTTTTACGAAACCTCGGTAAGTAATGAGAGTGGTCTATTCTACTCACCCGGATACCACACGGTGGGTCGACCGACTTACCTTAGTCGCCTTTTACGACATCTCGGTAAGAAATGAAGGTGGTACTATTCTACATAGCCAAAACCACACGGCTAAAATAAAACTAATTATATACTGAGAAAAAATGTTTTCACATTTCAGGCTGCAGTATCTAGTCTGAAACAAGAATACAAAGAAAATGAGACAACATTGGCTGAAGCTCAAGCATTGGCTATCAAAGTTCTCAGCAAAACTCTTGACATGACCAAACTTACCCCTGAGAAAGGTTAGAATTTGCCATTTCATCATCTTCTAAGTGGGGTTGGAGCAACATGTTATAAGCATGTCACATTATTTGTCTACATATTTTTCTTTAAATTAATTATTTAAAATAGGTATATTTTTTTTTTTACATTCCAGTGGAAATGGCCACTCTTACACGCAAAGACAATAAGACTATTATCAGAGTGCTTACAAGTGTTGAGGTAGAAAAATTGATTACAAACTTCGAAAAGAGTGAAGCTGAAGCTGAGGCTGCCAAGAAACAGCCACCCAAATCATAATTTTATTTTGGATTTAAGGTTCTATTTGGCACATTAAATATTTTACACTATGTGATTGTTTTATTTATGGTTCATATATTTTTCTCTTTAGCTATTTCAGAGGTCTGCTGGCTCATTACAAGTGTTTCATTAAGAATTTTAAGTTTATGATAGTGTAGTAGTATGTAGTAAGCGTGAAATAACTATAGTTTGAATTAAATCATTTCATTTTAAAAAAAATGATAATAAATAAATAATGAGAGGAAAGATAAAATTCGTATACTTATCTCTGTCTAATCACGCATTAAAAACAGACAGATTTATTTGCTTTCTCATTATTGTAATAGGCCACATTTTCGGCTGGCTAGATACTCTAGTATATAATAAGTGTATGCTAATTGGACTATTCAGGTAACGGTGTTATAATATGTTATATGGTTGTGTTGTATCTTATAAATTATAATCATAAGAATATGTGTTATTTCTAACTAGTCTGTGCGCAAAGACTACTGACTATAGTCTCTTCTACAAACTAACGTCACCATAGACAACTATCTAAAATAAATGTCACTTTAAATCTGTGCTTTGAATTAGTAAATAATAATCTATGCTTTGAACTAGATGTGTCAACTGTCAATCTATAATGTCAATATTTTTGAATTTATTTTCAGTATATTTTACAGTTTCCTATATTTGATCGCATCAAGTTAAGAGATTGGTGACATGGCCGTGCATCACGGAATATTGAGTAAAGCAACTGTTCCAAAAAGAAATAGAGTAGAAGTCAATATACGTCAACTACTAAACAAATGTGAATTGATAGCTAAACAAGAACCAATAGATGGGAACTGTAGATTTAAACAATATGTTGAAGGAATCAACTGTATGATAGCTGAACTTAAAAAGATGCCTGAGTAAGTATATTAATTAATTAATGTACAAACAATAAAGCGTTGAGAATATCATGTAAGTTTTATCTTTAATATTACAGTAAGCCATCGAAAGAGGTAATAGCTGAGTATACTAAGAGAGCAGCTTTTTTGAAGGGTTTGATTCAAACAGCTACACTCAACAGCCCTATAGAAAAGGTATTCAAATTCTTGACACATCATAAATAACATTACCATAATGTAGTAATACTGTCTAACTTAAAACATATATTACGAAATTCTAAGCACAAAATAGTCTTCAAAAACAATATTAATTTAATTTATGTCGGAAGTCACTATCTGACAAGCAGCACTAAATTTGCAATGACTATTGTTAGCAATTTTATCATTTGCATAATAAGATAATAATTATTGTATTCAGTTTTGTGTACTAAGAAGTATAAATATTAGCATTAGTCTCAATAGTGTAAACTCAACTTGGAAGAGATTTAAAAATGGAAGACAAATTCATTTTAGCGGCATTCTGTTCTGACGAAAAATAATTGTTATTAAAGTAATAAAGTGTTTAGTAATTGTTTTGATATATTTTGGAAATCTTTTCTAAGTATTTTAATACTATTAACTCAAGTCAAAAATGTGAGATAAACAAAAAAAATAGTTTGAAGTGCACTGTTGCTTTATTAAATGGTAATGTTCAATGTTACCTACTCTAAAAATATTTAAGTACCATGATTAATATGATACAGTATCTGAGAATTCTTGTTTTGTAATATGTAAGTATTGTAATATTATACTATACTTCAATACTTATAATAT
Organism: Morpho helenor; assembly: GCA_029227775.1. NCBI lineage: Eukaryota > Metazoa > Arthropoda > Insecta > Lepidoptera > Nymphalidae > Morpho > Morpho helenor. The sequence continues at coordinate 5,327,680 of JARGCU010000003.1, read as the reverse complement.
TTAAGTTATATTATTTCTAATATCCTAATAGTGGAAATGCAAAAAAAAATTATAAATTTCTTGGTGTAATTGGTTGGTACAAATAATTGTACAATTGTTATCATTCTTTTTAAAATTGATTGTAATAACTTTTTATACCAATAAAATAGACTTTAATATTATGAATTCAGCATCTTCTTTTATTATTATTATGGAAATAATATATTATGTAGCACGAAGTCAGCGGATCTCATATATCCATAATAGATTCATCATATAAGTAGTCGCTAATCAATAAGCAAACTTGTTAGATGTATCCATAATAAATCTATCTTCACCTGCCTTCTTTAATTTCGCGCAACATCAAAAGAAGTAACAACCACATAGTACCTACTCCACATATTATCTTATTCAAATGATGTATTCTGAACGGTCATTGATATCCAAACTGACATCATTAATGCAAATCTGTTTGTCTGTCTGTATACTGTTATGCAAATCTGCTGGACCAATATTTATGACATTTGGTACAATTAAACTTTATATTCAGGAGTAACAAACTGAGCTGTGGTAGCCCAGTGGTAACACCGTGCGCTTCTTTGGAGGAGGTCTAGGGTTCAAACCCCAGGCAGACACCAATGAGTTTTCTAGTAAAACTTATGTGTCTAATTGATAATTGTAATTTATCACACGCTTTTCGGTGAAGGAAAACATCGTGAGGAAACCTGCATATCTCTAGACAATTCTGGGGATATGTGTAACCTACCAATCCGCATTGGAGCAGCGCGGTAGGTCTTAGCTCCAATCCTTCTCTCCAAAAAAAAAAAAAACGGAGAGAAGAGGCCTATGCCCAGCAGTGGGATAGTAACAGGCCTTTACTTACTAACAAACTGAACAAAAAAAAACATTATTTTCTGAGAATGATAAAACATAATAATGATATAAGTGGACAGAAATAAAATCACAGGTATCCTATTTGTATATATAGACATACAAGCTTTTCAATGAATTTAATTAATTTTGTGTACAATATATTGTATTTCAGTTAGAAGCAGTGCAGCAGTTGTCTCATGGTGCAGCTACGGTTTTTGCTGATGGTTCAGCTTTAGAGATACATCAAAAGACAGTTGCAAAGTATGGGGTGGAGTTGCGATCAGAACTTTTTGGCTTGGGTAAGATTCTTTACTTGTATTTAGTTCCAATTGTCTTGCTTATGTCTTTGTTGTACATTGGCACAAAGTAACAATTTTAACCTTTTTTTTTTATTTTAAATATAAATATATATATGGGACACTTACACACACGGTCGTCCGTCCCCAAAGTAAGTAACTTAATACTTGTGTTATGGTTGACAGACAACTGGTGAATATATACTTATATATTTTTAAATACATACTTAAATACAAATATACACCCAGGCTCAAAGGCTCTACTCTTTAGTATATATTATCTATAGGATATGTGCCTAGGGAGGTCTAAAATGAAATGGTTGGATTGTGTGAATTATGACATTCATATAAAAGGAGTGGCGGTAGAGTTGACGAATGATAAGACAGAATGGAAGAGAAAAACATGTTGTGCTGACCCCACTTAGAGTGGGATAAACACAGGAAGATATAAATCTACTCTTTAGTATATCATGCTATTTAGATGCTTGCGTGCGATATATAGGATTAAATTATGGCGTGCAGCACATGCATTTTCCAAAAGTTTATGCGTTCTTCTGTAATCATCTTTGCTACCACCTCACATCACATTGCAGAAACTATTATTGTGGATTATGGTAAAATAATATAATTGCGTTTTCTGAAAATAAGTGACGAACGGAATAGTCAAGTGTGACCCACATGTGGGTCACGCCACCCCACGAAACAGTCGCGCGTGACCTACCGATGGGTCACGGCACTACACGGAACAGTAAAGCGTGACCCAGCGGTGGGTCACGTCAGTGTAACTATGATAATATAGGGGCAGCCTGCCACTTATTTATATTACTAACTAGTTTATATTACTAACAACAATATTTATATAACTGGAACTTGTAACCAACCTTGTAAGTTCTAGTTTGCTACACGTGTTCAAAGACAAAGTCAACTAAATGGTGGGGTGTTTAACTCATTACTATATAACTCTGCTTGCATGGGTGATGCTTCACTTTGCGATTTTGTCGTGGAGTCTATCTCCTGACGATGCTTCGGTTACGGGGCGAAACAATTGTTGAGATTGTGGTGGTGAATGTGTGCAGTGCTTGTGTATTGTTGTGTCATCGGTGTTCGATAGTGCATGAGTTCTTACAAATTCTGCATGTATCAGTTATGAGAACGAATAGTACACTCTACATTTAGCATTACATATATTTTCTTTTATCGCGGATTATAGCAAAATAATATTCTCATTACTTTTGTATTATGTAACGCCTAATTCTATAAATTAACAAGTTCTTTCTTGATTAAAGATGACCGAGATGACGCACTAAGACAACGTAATATAATTAAAGCAGCTAATTTTACTAGCACCAGCAGTAGCCAGGAGGATATTGATTCACTTCTGAAATACCATCAGAATATGCAGGAGAAAGTTGCAGAGAACATGGTTATGATGACAAAGAACTTGAAGGAGCAGTCGCAAATTGCAAGCACTATTATAAAGGGTGATACAGAGGTAATACTATATATAGTATATATATATGTTGTGATTAAAACGACAGATTCATCATGACTGACTTTATTACCATAGACTTATTGTCTATATACCCACAGACCATTAATAATTAATTACAACAATATATATAGTAGTAGTAGCATTTGGATTCCATATCTATACATACTATAAGCTGTGGTAGCCCAGCGGTATCACCGTGCGCCTCTTTCGAGAAGGTCTAGGGTTCAAAGTTCAAACCCTGGGCAGGAACCAATGAGTTTTCTAGTAAAACATGTGTCTAATTGATAATTGCAATTTATCACACGCTTTTCGGTGAAGGAAAACATCTTGAGGAAACCTGCATATCTCTAGAGAATTCTGGGGATATGTGTAACCTACCAATCCGCATTGGAGCAGCGTGGTAGGTCTTACCTCCAATCCTTCTCTCCAAAAAAAAGACGGAGAGAAGAGGCCTATGCCCAGCAGTGGGATAGTAACAGACCATTACTTACTTACTCTACTTACATACTATAGACAAAAGTCCCGAAAATTGTCTTGTTTGTCTGTATGTGATCGTTTTTTTCTAAATATAATGTAGGTTCCGTACCTACATTATATTTAGAAAAAAACGACGGTTTTTTACGGTTTTTACTTAAAGAGTGTTTTATAAAAGGTTTAAGTTAATACTACGTTCTCCGAGAAAGCTAATCCGATTTTGATGGGACTATCACCGGAAGATAGAGGAGCTTGTAGAGCAGCATATAGGCTACTTTTTGCCTAGATTTCCCGTGTGGTCGGGATTTACGCGGTAAAACACAGAACTTAAACAGACAAAGAACTCAACGGTTAAAAAAAATACTCCGATCGCCACTAAACTTTACAAGACCAACTGCTGCCTCATACTAAAGATTGTCTTAAATTTCATTAAAATCGGTCCAGCGTTTCGGAGTCTATAAAGGACATTAAGATTAATATTCATTTTTATATATAAGACTAACAATGTCTGCAGCTTTGCAAATAGAAATCAGTTCAGTTTGTGACAGTGAACGTATGTATTGCTTGTGTATTGTGGTAGCGGTGGTGGAATCCTGCATGTATCAGGTATGAAAACGGATTGTCCACTCTACATTTAGCAATATATATATCTTCTATTTTACTTCATCGCGGATTATAGCAAAATAATTTTATTATTACTTTTGTATTATGGATCTCCGCAAAGTAACGCCTAATTCTATAAATTGTTTCAATCATTTTAGTTACGCCGTGTGTTATCCGGCTAAATATAATAGTACCACCCTCATTTCTTAGCGAGGTGTCGTGAAAGGCGACTAAGGTAAGTTGACCCACCGTGTGGTATCCGGTTTAGTAAAATAGACCACCTTCTTTCTTACCGAGGAGTCGTAAAATACGACTAAGGTAACTTGACGTCAGGCAGGCGGCCGGTCGTAAAATACCTTGCCAAATCATATAACAACATGTTTGTAACATGTGCCGACTTCACTTAGAGTGGGATAAGGGTAGGAGGATGATGAGGATTATGATTTAAATCATTTTAGTTGTATTTATAATTTATAGGCGTTAAAGAAATCATCAGATTTGACGGATCGGAACCTCATATCATTAAAAGTCGAATCAGAAAGGTTACAGGAGCACAGTCGGGGTGCTTGGAAGTGCTGGCTTTGGCTTATGCTTGCTGTCGTTATGGCCATATTTATTAGTAAGTAAAATTTGAATGTTAATTCAATAGCAATAGGTTAGTCGTGTATCCGGCTGAGTAGAATAGACAAGCCTCATTTCTTACCGAGGTGTCGTAAAAGGCGACTAAGGTAAGTCGACCCGCCGTTTGGTATCCGGCTGAGTAGAATAGACCAACTTCATTTCTTACCGAGGTGTCGTAAAATACGACTAAGGTAAGTTGACGTCAGGCAGGCGGCCGGTCGTTAAAATGCAGCTAAATCACGTGACAGCATGTTTAAACGCCTAGTCTCTAGCTGGGTTTTCTCGATAGGAACAGCTCTCCAAACCAATAGTTAACGATTCAAAAGCACTTGTTAACAAAGTTACTTGAATAAAGAAAATTTGAATAAAAAAACATTTTTTAAGAATTTGTTCTGCTTTTCCAGATATGGTGCTATTCATGAAAGTTACGAAAAAAAGAAAATATGATACCTAAGTATCGAGTCAAGATATTAACTATAATTTCTGCAATTATAAGTACATTTAAGTAATAATTCTGTATATTTTGTTGTTGTATTATAAAAGTGTAATCAAATAAATATATCTAAGTCTAATTTATGGTGAATTTATTACAAGTAAGAATCTAAAAATAAAAGAATTGATTTCTTCAATTTATATTGTATTTTAATTATCCGTTCTAATTAGCCGTTATCCCACTCTAAGTGGTATCGGAACAACATGTTATAAACATGCTGTCACACGATTTGTTTGCGTTTCTACAACCTGCTGCCTGCCTGACGTCAACTTACCATAGTCGTACTTTACGACACCTCGGAAAGAAAGTGGGTGGTCTATTCTACTAAACCTGATACCACATGGTGGGTCAACTTACATTAGTTGCCTTTTACGACACCTCGGTAAGAAATGAAATTGGTTTATTCTACTCAGACGGATACCACACGGCGGGTGGACTTACCTTATGTCGCCTTTTACTACAACTCTGTAAGAAATTAAATTGGTCTATTCTATTTAGCCGGATACCACACGGAAGTTCGACTTACCTTAGTCGCTTTTTACGACAACGCGGTAAGAAGTGTGAAGGGTGGTCTGTTCTACGCAAATGGATACCACGCGGCTATTTCAACTTATATTTATTATTCGTATGATTATACTAGAGATAGATAGATAAAGATAGAGTAGGGATACCAGCCCAAAATGTGCCTAAAATTGAGCATTTGAATAAAATAAGAGTTATCTTATTGAAATTGGCAATTTTTAATTTATATGAAAATAGGTAATAAATACACACAATTAATTTAAATTTATTATTAACTAGCATTCAGATAAAAGTTGTTACATGGCTTAACTTAACTTACCCTAGAAAATACCAAATCCTTTTTTGGTCCTTAGTTTCTATTATACTCTATATCGTTGAAAATTTATAACTGAAAAATCTGCAGCTATATAAAAGCAAAACTTTTGACCGATAAATTCTAAAATTAACAACCAAAATAAAAAAATGATATTACACAGTTTATCAATCAAGTCACCTCATTGAAATAATATAATGTAATCAATTTAATATAATGTAATCTACTCAATATAATGTAATCAATTCAATATAATGTAATCAATTCAATATAATTTAATCAATTCAATATAATGTAATCAATTCGATATAATGTAATTAATTCAATATAATTTAATCAATTCAATATATTATAATCAATTCAATATAATGTAATTAATTCAATATAATGTTATTAATTCAATATAATGTAATCAATTCAATATAATGTAATCAATTCAATATAATGTAATTAATTCAATATAATTTAATCAATTCAATATAATGTAATCAATTCAATATACTGAAAACAACTCAATACACTGTAATTAATTGAATATATTTACCATCTTTGGAAAGTTACCCTAATAATCCTTTAAGTGATACTTAAGCAGGTAAATAGTAGTTGCATTTAACAACTAACTTTCCAATAACCAACCTACTAGCATTTAATTTATCTAATCAAATATATACGATAGATATAATGTGCGTGATTTATTGACCCTACTGATTTAATTTTAAAGCAATTTTAACTACTTTAATGCATTTAGGTAATCTGTGACTCTTATTGTAAAATATTTTATTATTTGCTATCAAAAGCAACAGCTGTTTATTAAAGTTACCTGGTGTTATACTGCGCGCCATATACAGATACAAAATAAATCGTTTAGTTCTCCCGAATATAATCCATATAATACTTTTAATACAATTGAAATATTATGAGAATAGTATTAAAAATGCAATAATACAATCTTAGTGTATCACGAAGTTTCATGACATTTTAGGCCGCGTTCAGACTACACGAGGCGTTCGTCGCGAATAGTTCGTCACGCATGCCTCAACCTGAGGCATACGATGGTACATTTATACATGTGTCCCGAATGACACATGCTGAGCACACAAACAACCACACATGGCATTTGTCAGCAAAAAAATGGCTCCGACAATGCGAGACGTGCTGATTGCAGCACGTCTCGCCTTGATATTAAAAAAAGAGAAAAGACGCTGGTGGAAATAATATTTTTTATGAACCGTATCCATTATGGGAATATATGGGATCCATGACTCACGAGGGTGCAACGCAAACAAAACGTCTACATGGAGCGCACAGCTCGCACTGAGGCGGGCAGCGTTCGCAACGATCGTATGACGCGAATGCTCACTGTAAGTTCACACGTCTACACAGCTCGGGCATGCGAGACCAACCATTCGCAACGCACGCGTCGTGATGTCTGTACACACCTTTAGGTGTTCGATAATACAATAATAATTTCTCTTGGTGCTTATTATCTAACAAAGTGCCCCTCTAAAATTGCCTATAAAATTTATTCAACTTGTAATGAGTTTATACGTGCCCACTATCTTTCTCATTTTTGTGTGAAGTTTCTAATCGGTGTAAATAAGTCTAATTTACTTTTTCCATTATGACGTCAATACACTTAATTGATAACATAATAAATTTATTTGAAAAAAATAAGTATTATATAATTATATTTATCAATAAGTGCTTATACATATTATATTCTATCTCTCTACAAAGTATATCGATAGGTATAATATAATTTCGTTTTAATAATTTACGTATTTTAATTTATTATTAAATAGATATAGATAATATTTTCGTATTAATATTTATTGCGAATCATATTCGCGGCATTTAAAGCAATATATATATTTTTCATTAAAGCCTACAGCAAAACAAAGAAAGATATTTTCTACTTTTTATCATAGACATCGGTTAACTCGAATTTCCATATTTTGTTCGGTCCTATTTCAGTGACGTAAATATGCGAGCCGTTCCTTGTTACGGCCAAAGAATGCGGGTTTGTGAAGCCCTGAAAGAAAGAAATAAAGTAAATAAATAAAAATACCTACTTATTTTAATTAAATTAAATTGATAAAACTTATTTATAGAATTAGGCGTTACTTTGCGGAGATCCATAATACAAAAGTAATAATAAAATTATTTTGCTATAATCCGCGAAGAAGTAAAATAGAAAATATATATAATGCTAAATGTAAGTGGACAATCGGTTATCATACCTGATACATGCAGGATTCGTAAAAACACATGCACAAACCTCCACCACCGCCACCACAATACACAAGCACTATATACGTTCACTATCACAAACTCAACAATCGTTTCGCCCCGCAACCGAAGCATCGTCAGGAGATAGACTCCACGACCAAAATCGCAAAGCGAAGCAATACCCAAATAAGTTTAGTTATATACTAATCGGTTCAACCCCACCCTTTATTTTATTTTGCCTGCAAACAAGTGTAACAAGCTTGAACTAGAAACATTTATTTGCTCGTTAATGAGAGTGCCATTGTTATGTTTAATAATCTCAAGGTTTTCCAATAGGCTCAGCTTAAGTCCTTTATTAGAACACGTGTGCAATACTTCGAAACTATGGTCATTAGGAACTTTATGACCGCTTTCTATCAGATGTTTAGCGAAATTTGAATTTTGTGGTTTGTTAATCCTGAACGCGGCCATATGTTCTTTAAAACGAGTTTCAAAATTACGACCAGTCTGACCCACATATGTATCATTGCATTCAGGACATTTTATTTTATAAACACCACACTTTTTCGCGCTTGGTAATTTATCTTTATTATTGCACAGAATTGCAACTTGTCATTGCCAGTTGCAATTGGCAAAACACTTGTACGCGGTGCCACATTACAAAGATAATAAGTGCAAAGCCAGTCTGACCTATTTTGGAGCATTGTCAGAACGAATTTCAGCTATATTTAAATCCAAATCAAATATAAAATTAGGTTTTAAAAGTAATAACTCTTTAAAAAAGATTCTGTGCAATAATAAAGATAAATTACCAAGCGCGAAAAAGTGTGGTGTTTATAAAATAAAATGTCCTGAATGCAATGATACATATGTGGGTCAGACTGGTCGTAATTTTGAAACTCGTTTTAAAGAACATATGGCCGCGTTCAGGATTAACAAACCACAAAATTCAAATTTCGCTAAACATCTGATAGAAAGCGGTCATAAAGTTCCTAATGACCATAGTTTCGAAGTATTGCACACGTGTTCTAATAAAGGACTTAAGCTGAGCCTATTGGAAAACCTTGAGATTATTAAACATAACAATGGCACTCTCATTAACGAGCAAATAAATGTTTCTAGTTCAAGCTTGTTACACTTGTTTGCAGGCAAAATAAAATAAAGGGTGGGGTTGAACCGATTAGTATATAACTAAACTTATTTGGGTATTGCTTCGCTTTGCGATTTTGGTCGTGGAGTCTATCTCCTGACGATGCTTCGGTTGCGGGGCGAAACGATTGTTGAGTTTGTGATAGTGAACGTATATAGTGCTTGTGTATTGTGGTGGCGGTGGTGGAGGTTTGTGCATGTGTTTTTACGAATCCTGCATGTATCAGGTATGATAACCGATTGTCCACTTACATTTAGCATTATATATATTTTCTATTTTACTTCTTCGCGGATTATAGCAAAATAATTTTATTATTACTTTTGATAAAACTTAATTTTAAAGCACTCGATGCGACCTATATTGCAGTACCACAGCAAATATGTCGCTCATGGTATGCAATAGTGGGACAACTCAAAAAATCATGTTTTGTGATAAATGGGCTTAAAGTTTTCATCTCTAAGAAATGAAAACTTTAAGCCCATTTATGGATATGGATGGATAAAAATGCTTTTGTTTGCTTAAACGAACAGCTTTTTTTAGAATTATGAGTGCTGCCTGTATTGCTGCTGAAAATAATGTATATTTTAACATTTATACATATTCTCAGTCCAAAAACACGTGTTTTTTAAGTTGTGCCACTATTGCAGACCATGAGCGATGTAATTAATAGGCGACAAAAATCGGGTTTTTAAATTTCTAATGTTCCACTAAAGTTATAAAATGTATCTTTCATAATAGAAGTTTCCTGACAATAACTAACACTTAAAAAAAAGAATACGCGTGATGCAATGATCAAAGGAAACAGATTTTTTTTTATAAATATGGATTATGCTTTGGATAATAAACTAACTAATAGTTTAGAAACTTAGGATTTATTATTAATTACTAATTTATGAATGACAACTTACAGTACTTGGTTCCCAAGTATCCAAAATATTTCCATAAACAGCATTAACTGTGAAACCTCTTACTGCTATATTCTGAGATGTTGGACCATTAACAGCGTAAATCATATCACCGTGAGAAGCCACGGCGAAAACGCGGCCCAACGTCGGATCTTCTATTACAGTCGCTGGCTCCAGCATTTTTATGTAACTCTTCAACCCCGCTTTGGGACAAACAATCCTCATGTTCTCCCTATCTGCGACACAAACTATGTCTAGGTGTTCCAACAACGTCACACTGTGAGGTAGGTTGAGCGTGAGCGTGTCTGTAAAAGACGGGATAGCAAACAAAAGTGTGCCAGCCGCGTTGAATTTCAAGATCTGGTTATTGCAGTAGCCGTCGGCGACAAATATTTCGCCCGTAGTCGCCACGGCAACTGATGTTGGCATGCAGAGCAAAACTCGATGCCTGTAGGGGTATCCAGCTGTAAACGCCTCTCCTATTGTCAGGCTCGGATATTTGTGATTGTTAGGTATGTACTGAAAAGTTTGGAATAATAAAATTTAAGTAAAATAGACATCGTGAGGCGAACATAATCTGCCGCCCATAAAAATACTGAGTGTTAACCACGACCACTCTGTCAAGAGTGTTACTACTGAGAAGAAGAAAATGGTGTACGTAATATGATGGACTTATGACATAAAGAAAATAATAAAAAGAAACCGATGAATATTATATGTATATTAGTGGACACACAATACTGATGAATATGTTTATTCAAATACAATAACGTATATTTTTCACTTTAACCGTTTAAATTTTAACTTTAAGAATAATTTAAGTTAATTCCTAATTTAATTTACAAGCAATCATAGCAACTCACGATATCTAGTAGCTTCAGGCAGCGAATTCGTCTGCATGGATTATATCGAGATAAAAGTATGCATGCATATTTATTTTATTGATTTATTTACTGTACATGCATATTGTTAGAAAAGAGAAAGAAAAAATAGCACATGTGCAAAGGTGGACTTTACCCTAAAAGGGATCTCTTCCTGTTAACCTTTGATTAACAGAAAAGGACAAGAGGTACGTTATGAAGTATTGAAGTATATGAAACTTATGTACATTCCAGTTCTCAACCAACTATTTTCTACCAAAAATCACATTGATTTTTAGGCGGGAGACCAAATAAATTAAAAAAATATATTTCTTTTAAATTCAGTTAATGCGATTCAGCACCTGAGTCCAGACAATATGCTCCACAAATCTACAATGTTATGAATCGCTCGTCAATGAAACCTTACATGCATAAGTCAGAAAACAAGTATTAACTTATTTACTTTGAAATTATTCAATATTTATCTTAAATGTATAGTACCTGGTTGACCGAACCTTACTAGACAATTTTTTACAAAATAAAAAAAATCATAAAAAATTATTGGGTTAGGTGGGGCTCGATCCTAGGTATTTTCATTTCTCGAGACCGCCCGTTCTCCGAATAAGCCACGCATACTTGACAATTTATGGCAAAAATAGTGTTTTATATTAAATTTAAATATTAATATTTTGTTTATGCCCAAAAACAGGGATAAAACTATTTTTTTTTAATAAAACCTAGCTAGACCGTTTTTCTCCTCCAAAACCGTGCCGTTATTGAGATTCCGAAAATATACATATATATACATAGAAGATAAACTCATTTAAATATTAAAGATATGGTGATTACATATAAAAGCCTATGGATACATACCTTAAAAACTTGATGTTTAGCCACATCAGTGACCCACACGTTGTCGTGATGGTCCACAGTTAATCCATGAGGCATATAAAAAGCATACGCTCCCCAACTGTGAAGCACCGATCCTGTTTGGGGATCAAGTACTAGTATGGTGTCTTCAATAATCGGTCCTTTGTCAAGGTTTTGGTAAACATTCGACTCATTAAAAGTACTGAAAAATTTAAAACAACGAATTGATGACTCAGAGAAGTTAGGTAATTAATAATAAAGATTCGTGATGTGGCTTTAATAATTTTGTTAATTTTTTGTATGAATTATTTTTTAAAATTGTTCTTGTTTTTAATATTAAATAAAAAAAGTTTTCGATGTTTGCAATGTGAATTAATCATCCCAACCTCATTCAATAAATTTATTTTAATTAATTAAAGTTAAAATATATTAAAACCATAATCGCTTGCTATTCATCATCATTCTACTGCCCTTATCTAAGTGGGGTCGGCACAACATGTTATAAATATGTTGTGAAATACGCAGCCAAATCATAATTTGGCTGCGTATTATAATACCGGCCGTCTGTCTTAGCTCAACCGTCAACTTAGCTTAGACATATTTTACGACACCTCGGTAAGAAAGAGGCTGGTATATTCTAACTAAGCCGGATACCACTCAGCGAGTCAACTTACGTAAGTCGCCTTTAAGACACCTCGATAAGAAGAGGGTGGTCTATTCTAACTAAGCCGGATACGACACGGCGGGTCGACTTACCTTTATCGCTTTTTTTTGTAAGAAATGAGGGTGGTCTATTTTTACTCAACCGTATACCACACGGCTTATCGTTTGCTATTTACCTACAGGTTATTTTTTAAATTTTAACTTTAAGTCAAACTCTTGCGGACTTCTGAGTTATTTCTAAATTTTTAAATTCACATTCACACCATCAAAATATACTTAAGCAGAGAGCTTTTTTTGTACGCTTGAAAATTACAAATCGGTATATGCTAATTTTTAGTAAAATTTATCATAATAACGTACCAAATGTCAAAGACTAAATAAATTATTTCTTAGTGCTTTATACGTATTGTCAACCGCGAATAATATATTACCTTTCGTCCCACACTCTTTCTGCTCGATGGAAAATTACAGGTTGTCCCAAAGAATTTATTGAGACACCAGTTATTTGGCCTACATTCAATGACTGCTGAGGCCAGTCCTTTACTTCCTGTGGTCGTAATACAATTTCATCTTTTGGCTGGAAATACATTTCATCTATTTAATTTCTAAGTTCTGAGAAAAATTACCAAATTATCACAATCCGACTGAGACTGTGTCGAATTATCAGGACTGATGGCAAGGAACACTAAAATTTCGGTGATAATATAAAAAGTTCTTTCTTAAAATTGCCCCTTTAAATGGTAAGTCATCCTCTTAAAAATACCTATAGGTTTTATTTGCAATGTTACACCCAAAATCCAATATACGTTGATGATATCTATTTATCTATCTAATTTCATGGACGCCTGTCGGTGCAGGACTGGTGGTCAGCTCCTATTTTGGACTATTCCACCCATTTCCCCATGTTGGGACAAGGGTTTCACTGCTGTCCCGACAGTGTCCCCTGCGCTAATCTACCCGTAGCTTTTACGAACCTGATAATATCCCTGAAGGGGATATTTTTCAGGTCCTCAACTTTGAGGAACGTTGATGATATACCAAGATAGAATATTTTTTTATGGATCATGCTGATGTTCCGATATGACTGCAGCGACCGACGACAACCATTTAAGAAACGAGAACTAGAAAAAGACAAACGAAAAACGAGAATGAGGAGAAAGAATGAGAGGAAAAAACGAGGACCTTTTTTTATTTATTTAACCTGAATAACTGCAGGCTAGCCCGCCCGACACGCGCATTTATTATGAAAGTCGACCATCAAAGATACAATATATAAAATACTTATAATATACTAATGTAAGTCCTTCAGATTTGAATTGGAATGTTACCATAGATGGTGACATTTGCCTAAAGACAAAAGACAATAAACTACACGTTGGTTTCCTTGGTTTGAGACAATAATTAATACTGTATTTGTCCTATTCTTAAACATGCCATGGCCTTATATCAGATAGTTGCCTTGTCAACAACAAAGTTCACAACTAATACAATGATCGATATTTGGTGGTCATACTTCATAACCATTATAATTTACCTTTTTTTTTCGTATATAGGAAAGTTGCAAATTTTGTTCCATTCATTCGTCATTCGTAGTTATTGTTAAGAAAAGTTAATCAGCATGAGACTTAGGTACAATTTATTCCACTGTCTTTGCTTTTTTATAGCTGTCTCATATGCAATATTAAGCATACCCTAAATAAATCGGTTGATCTATTATCAAATAAAAATTACTTTTAGACAAAGAAATCTCAAGCTCTATCAAGATTCTAATTAACTCGAAAGTGTAATAAGTGTTAAAACTTGATTTTTATCATCATCAGATTTTAATGATAAAATATAAAAACGAATTGTCAACTTTTGACCTGCTTGCAGGGTTAACCAAAGTTCCACTAATTATTAAGTTAGGTACTAAAGATTATTCTAAATTAATGTACCAATAGTTAAAATCAGTAAAATTGGGCACAAGGTTACTTACCATGTGAAGATCGAGATTCTTCAAAAGATTCTCTTCATTACCATAGCTGAAGTAATCGAAGTTATCTCTCACAGTTTCTGGTTCACAATTAATACCGTGCGAAATAAAAAGCAATAATATTACCGACCACATTTTTAATAAATCTGTGATTTGGAATTTGTATTCGTTTGATGGAAGCTTAGAGTGTATTGATTGTTAGCCCTTTGTTAGAGTGCTAACAGGCAATACGCATGCGTGCTTCAGGAATAGATTTTCTACGAAGCCAATTACATTTTATCAAGGCCAAAAAGGCTTAGATAAAATAAAACAAAACTTTTACAACATACGTTTATTCCAAGTAAATTCAACAATTTCCAACAAAATTGGTCATAAGAAATAATATACACATATATCCTTTACCAATCCAAACGAGACATCTTAAGCTAAATAAGAAAATATAAGACGAAATTTAATTTCTTTTTCTAATAAATCAGTCTCAGGTATTCGATAGAATGTGGCACATTCGGAATTTTTGGGATCCTTAAGGCATTTTTGTCGGGAAAATATTAGTATACAAATGAAAGGTGGATTCTGGATTCTATAATCATTGGCCTCTCCATTTAGAGTTCGGTTGGTCCCATATGTAGCCTGTCTCGGTCATGGAGCATACTGCGTTGTAATATCTACCAGGACTTCGGCAATATGACCAGGAAGGACACTTGCATCGGAAAAGCATTTGGAACTCTTCCTTGCATACTTCGTTCCACCAACAGGTTCTCTAAAATAGAATAATCATAATTTGCATAAAGTCTATATAAAATTTGATATATATTTAATTATAATGTTCATAAAGTCTTTATAAAATTTTAGTATTTTTAAATCATCGTTTACAACTTCTAATTCAGTTTATATCAATAGTAACCAAATAATATTTTATTTTTCATTTATTTCCTTCATTATTATCACTGGCAAATTAATATGTAATTATTATAAATATGTAAAAAATATGTGATTAATAATATCACTAGAAAATAAATGAGATATATTAAGAAGCAATTTCTTTTTTAGAATATGATTGTTTGATTTAAGGAACCGAATTAAGATGTTATTCGGTAATATTTTTGCCTGTCTAATTAAATTATTTTTTCCGAAAATTGCAAAAGATAATAAATATTACATACTGATTTATTCGTGATATAAAAAAGTAAAAAAATCGTGTAATATTTGTTATATTTCGCCTATCTCGGTAATACGAATAATAATATATTGGGTAAATTGAACCTAACCTCTAAAATAATCTACGCATACTTTAATAATGAATACTTCATAATATACTAATAATTGTTAATAATTAACAACAATTCTTACCTCAGTAACGTATTCCTTAATAGATTGGTCGGAATAGCTCCGTTTTGTTACCGCAGCGGCCTCAAATACGGCGTTAAGTAATAATACGAACGCGATTTTTAAGTGCATACTGCACCAAAATCATCCATTAACAACACTGTACCTCAATCTTGCTCCTCACCTGTCATATCACCCTAAACATATCAAGAAAATTTAACTTAGGTTTTATTAGAGTTAGACATCTTTCCTCGCTCGGCGCTTTTAGCTTTCATGGATGTAGCGCGGATTGTGCTTATACAGGTGTTGAAAATCTAAGAGTAGGACGGAGATGTACACGCTAAATAGATGCCATCTCGTTTCGTTTTCACATTAAATTTACAGAATGTCGCGCAGAATGTTTTATAGTATGTTTGTTCCTACGAGGGTTCATTTTCAAGAAAATCGCAATCGCTGAAATATTAACTATGTCAGCGAAACTATGTCACGATGTTCTAGTAAAAAATTTAATGGGTTGGAATAAGCTTTTAAAGAATAATAGCACTAGTTATGCCGCCGGCTTCGCCCGCTTAAAAATCAGTATGTCAAAAAGTTTTTGCCGCGGGAATCTATTGTTCTATTAATCTAAACCTTCCTCAAAAGTTGGATCATCTTTTAGTAAAAACCGTATATAAATCCGTTAAGTAGATTTTCATAAAGTCGATCACATACATACAGCTTTTGTTTTATAATAAGTATAGATAATAAATAATATGTATATTAATTAGATGATGCAAATACCACTTGAATACTTTTCTCACAAATTCGCATCATCAACGATATTTGTGTAAACACCCGTCCTATCCAAATACATTGAAATTTTAGGTGATTAAATAAACTACTAATGTAACGTAAAATTATTTAATTAATATTATTAACAAAAATACAATGCTTATCTACAACAAATAGCTTCACAATCGTTATTTTCTAATAGGATTTTCAGTTAACGAAAATTTTAACTAAAAATTAAAAATATCTTACAAATTTTCCAATATAATAATCCGGATAAATAATTATTTAAAACGACCATTTAGAACAAATTAACAATAGACTAAATAAATATATGAGACAAAATTAAATACATAGTCGTCCGTCTCCAATGTAATTTAATACTAGTATTATGGTTGACAGACAACTATTAAATATATACATATATAATTTTAAATAAATACTTAACTATATAAATACACCCAGATTCAAAGAACCCGCAGATTGTTTGTAGAAAGTGTTGGCCCTCGTCGGGAATCGAACCCGCAACCTGAGGAGCTGAAGGCAGGGTCACTGCCAACTAGCCACCGAAAATAATAGATAACGATAATAAAGGTGAAATAATAAAATAAAGTGTCGTGTATTAAAGAAATTAGTGTAAAATAAATTTAACATTTAGACCCTGTTTATTATTTTTTACACATTTTAATATTGGGCGAAGCCATGTAAGCGATTTGTCTAAATATACTACATAATTTACTATAAAAACAACAAATTTATAAACTATAAAGGGCGATGAAAGCTTTGTCGTATATTTCCTTTAGTCTTCAACGTAAATATATAAATAAATGTTTCCTAAACATAAACATCAACATTCGATTTTTCTAAGCATTATTCAATGGCACTTATATAAAATAAATATGGCATATAAATTCATAAAAGTTTTTGATAAATCTTAACTTAAAAAACATAAAAAGTTTAGAATAACAGTTAAAAACAATCAGATATTTGAATTAAAAAATGCATTTTGGTTATAGCGGTTTACTTAAAAAAAAGCCATATATATATATATATATATATTTGTCTTAAGGCAATTATTGGGAGTTAGATTGCTTTAGAAACGATATAAGTAGGGAAAACCCTTTATTAAAATAATCGTTTTTTTCGATTCGTAGAGTTCTTCTTTGTAGGTAGGGTTTAGGCGATGAGACAATAAAAGCTTCCTGCTAAATATATAATTAAAAAAAACGGTTTTTGTTTTAATTGGAAAAAAAGTATTTTACTAAAAACAAAGTATGTAAAACAAAGGACAATATCACAAACTTTTATGAATTTAGTACATTCATTTTAGTAGACTAAATTTGTGTCAACTTTGGTTGCAAACTACCACTACATTTGGGATATCATATAGATTTGTTCACATAGCTTTAATTTCTATTTCGTTGTTATCAATTGTCTCTTGTTCTTGTCGCCTGTGTAGAGCTTCTGCTTCTTTTCTGAAAAAATGGCAAAATATTAATGATAATTCGAAAACCCTTCAACAGAACTGTAACTTTACTGAATTTCTAAATTGGTATTGAGAAAAATGTACATTATGAATTTCACACTTCTGTGAGTTTTAACTAAATCGAGTTTGCCATTAAGTTATGGAATGAAGCTTCAAAAACATTTCCTATGACAAAATATTTTATAGTCGTAACGACGTAATAAGTTATAGATACAAATATAATATATTAAAAATATAATATATTAAAATATCTTACAGGTGCGTTGATAAAAACCAGATAAATAAACATAAAACGTGAATATTTTTAGTCCTAATAACTATTCACAATGAAGAGAGTAAATTGATTTTCTCTCTGATGTAACTTTATAAACTACGATTCTATTAAATTATATTGCCATGTTAAATAATAAGACCACAGTCTTATAATTTGACATGGGAACATACTTCATTTAAAATATCCTTGTTTAACTGTACTTAAACTATTGATCAGTTTATTTAAATTATTTTATTTCAGTTACTTACGAATATTTATTTGTAGAAGGCATGAAGAAGCTTTTAGGGCAGAGTCTGTAGTAAGGCCAGCATTCCCCGCCAGATTCTCCTGCGCGCTGGGCCTGAACGTACTCCTCTAACTGATCAGAGTATGGCGATTTATTAGGGCTAGATAAAGAGAAAAAAACATTTATATAAATATATCTATAAGCTTCCATAGCCCAGCGGTGCGACCGTGTGAATCTCTAGAGACGATGATGGATTCAAACCCGGGCAGATACCAATGAGTTTCTCTATTAAAAACTTATGTGTCTAATTGATAATTGAAATTTGTCACACGCTTTTTGGTGAAGGAAAACATCGTGAGGAAACCTGCATATCCAAGGGATATATGAAATCTACCAAAAAACGGCCGCCTGCCTGGCGTCAACTCACCTTAGTCGCCTTTTACAACATCTCGGAAAGGAATGAGGGTGGTCTATTCTACTTAGCCGCATACGACACGGCGGGTCGATTTACCTTAATAGTCGTAGATTATCTTATTTCGAGATTAATAATCGCAATAAATATTTTTTTCTGAGTACTATACAATTGGCAAAATATTTTTTTGAAGTTAAAATTGATGTAAAAACAAATTTTAATATTTATTTAAGACAACTTTAATGTACGTATTAGGATACAGACAATATTATAAGGATTAAATAAAAATAAAATAAATAAATTACAAATTATATATAAAAGAAAAAATTTTCTTACCTAAAGAAAAGTTTCATGATTTCACCAAGAAAACCAAAATTCGTCAACGGATGTGCATGAATCTCGCAAATAGCTCTCAATAGACACTCTTTGCCGTTTAAGCCGAAGTTAGCCAACAGATCCTCAGCGATGCCATACATCAAAGCTCTACGAGTAAACAGGAAATTATATAATAGTTTTATTGCGATAACCAGTGATTGTAACGTGAAGCTATAAAAACATTTAAATATATATATCTTGTAACTAACACGCTAATTGTTATACAAATCATTTCCTTTTTGTCTTAAGAAACGAATACTAATAGGCGTTACCTTGCGAAGGTCCATAATACAAAAGTAATGAAAATATTATATTATTTTGATATAGTCTGTAATACAAGAAAATATATGTAGTGCTAAATATGGAGTTTACGATACGTTTTCATATCTGATAACCAGCATTCGTAAAAACTAATGCACTACCACCAATAACACAATAATACACGAGCACTGCACACATTCACTACCACAATCTCAACAATCGTTTCGCCCCCGTCACGGAAAAATTATCAGAGGCAGCACGACAAAATATTCTTGCGTGATAGTCTTGCGTGTATCAGGTATGAAAGCGGATAGTAAACTCTACATTTAGCTATAAATATATTATTTTTAATATCGTGAATTGAAATCGTGTAATATTATTGCCAAATAATATTTTCATTACTTTTATAATGAAAATATAATTATTTAATACGAAGGGAATTCCTAATCTATAAAAACTCAAACTTATTGTAACTATTCGCGAATACTTTTATTTAGTAAGTTACGTGAACATGTTTTACATTCTCATAGAAAATTCATATCAGGTACCTATTACTTCTTTAGTGGTCAAATAAAATTACACAACAACTCCTAATAGTGTTGAAAGAATTTCAAATGGTTTCCCACTTATAAAGCGCTAGGACGCGTTCAGAATTCCTTATAAATTTATCGCGGAGGGAAAGTGACACGAAATTTTATGGTCATCCTCGAAAAATGTCACGTGTGAGGTCTCACCCTGTGTGGTTTCACGGTTGGGATATTTTATTCAATTTTATATTTGGTTTACTTGAGAGTTTTAGGGGAAAATGATAATTTTTTTACGCAAACGCGATTTGTTGTTATAGATTCGTGGATGGTGTGTCCAGATATAACCAGCCTTTTCTTTGTTTTTTTTTAATTTTATTTGCTTCTTTTTATATTTTTTAATAAAATTACCGAGCAAGACTCTTTCACCCAGGTTTAAATGTTTTGTTTATTAAATACTAGTGGCCCGCTCCGGCTTCCCACGGATATAAAATATATAGCCTATATCACTCAGTGAAATAAATGATTAAAATCTATCCAGTAGTTTCGTTTTATTCATTACTGCCCGTGGCCTGCACGCGTTAAATTTGTAGTAAAACAATTCCCCTTTCCCTATACCATGAAGATTCCCTGTTATCTTTGGAATAACTAAATTCATATACATTTTTACTTATTTACCTTTACATTTTCCATGACATAGGGACAGACAGAAAGTGACTTTGTTTTATACTATGTAGTGATGTTTAGCTATTATTTTGATAATTGTCAAATTGTTTACCACACTTAACCAAAGACAAAATTATGTTTAGCTGTTATTTATGTTTTGTTATTCCACTATCATTGAGTTTTGTTATTCCATCTCATAGTTGTTTCTGCTATACCACATTAATAGTGACTTGGCGGAAACGTGGTCGAACGGGATAAAAAGTATCCTATATCCGTCTCCTGGTTCTAAGCAACCTCTCCACCAATTTTCAGCCAAATTCGTTCATCCGTTCTTGAGTTATAAATAGTGTAACTAACACCACTTTCTTTTATATACATATATATAGATATATAGATTAAGATAAAATACTACTTAAGTCACAATCATCGATCAGGGAATTACGGTGGGACACAGATTCGACACCTGTGTAAGCCAGTAAAAATTATAAAATATTTTTTATTGTATTTACCTTTCTCCACCATGAAACCTGTCCAGCACCATTCTCTCAGTCTCAGGTGGTATCGCTTCCCGGACTGATCTCTTCCCACGTCTATTATCCAAGTATTGTCCTACGTAATCTGCCATCACCGACGCTGCTGCTTTCCCCATAGACCGTGCAAAAATTGGGGGTAAATCACCGTAGGGGTTTTCGTTATCAGTTAAACCTAGCTTGTCAAAATCAACTGAAATGAAAAAAAAATTATGAGATCTAAAATAATTTTTTTTTATGGTTAAGATGGAAATGAAGTGCCAGAGTAAACAAAGTATAAAAGTATTAATCTACCATTTTTTAACATTATCCCTAACTTTTAAATTTAAACTATCGTCAGTAGTATTAGTATAGTAACCGGCTATACTGACGTCTTATTCTCAGTTATAACGTCGTGTAAAGAGCTCATGAATAAGTGCCCCGGATGGGTTCGAAACTAGTCGGGCTAACCCGATAGAATAAGACGTGAGTATAGCCGGTTCTATATATTAACTATTATCCCTAACCTTTGGGTCATTTAAATTACATTTATGAAAATACAATTTTAAAATTATTTAAATTGCATTGCGATTTTGTCGTGGAGCATATCTCCTGATGCTTCGGTTACGGGGCGTAACGAACGTTGAGATTGTGATGGTGAATGTGTGCAGTACTTTTGTATTGTTGTGTTATTCGTGGTGGGTAGTGTATCAGGTATGAGAACGGATAATACATACAATTCGTACATTTAGCATTACATATATTTTATTAAATCCCGCCTTGTGGTATCCGGCTGAATAGAATAGACCACCCTCATTTCTGACCGAGGTGTCGTAAACGACAACTATTGTAAGTTGACGTCAGGCAGGCGGCCGGTCACTAAAATACCTATCCAAATCGTTTAACAACATGTTGTATCAGGAGATACGACTCAACTAATTTCCACCGCAGATTTTTTTTTTTAATTTAAATAAAATATATGGGACATTTACACACATGGTCGTCCGTCCCCAAAGTAAGTAACTTAATACTTGTGTTATGGCTGACAGACAACTGGTGAACATATACTTATATAATTTTTAAATACATACTTAAATACAAATATAGACCCAGACTCGAAGACCAACAAATGCAATTAAAGAAAATGTTGGCCCTCGGTGGGAATCGAGCCCGCGACCCGTGGAGCCGAAGGCAGGGTCACTACCCACTGCGCCAACGAGCCAGTCAGATTTTGCGATTGTGTCGTAGAGTATTATAGGACTCCGCAAAGTAACGCCCAATTATATAAATTATGTAATTTAACTATTTTATATAGGACAGCTTATATAGGTTAGATAAGATTAAGCTCGTAACCTTTTTATTACTAATGCATACGATAAAAGTCACTAGCTCGTCTACTAGTTATTAATTATGCGGTTTTAAAATACACTTAGCTCGGCTAAACGCAACTTGCAGGAGGTCGTATAAACAGTAAAGCTGAGTAAATCACCCATAATGTTTAAATAATCGCTAAAGTGTTGTTATTATATATACTACTAATGCATTTATGTTACTAATAAGACTGTAATACTACAAACATCTTAACCGTATTTTAATATAAGTGATACTTTTTACTAGAATATGAATATATTCTAATTTCGTGTATAAGTAAGAAAGAACAGTCTTTTCATATGATTTTATTGATATATTTAGTTACTGTTTATAACTCATAACATAAGAGTACCTTGCTGACCGAGCTTTGCTAGGTAATTTTTTACAAAATAAAAAAAAGAAACAAAAAAAATTGGTTAGGTGGGGCTCGATCGTAGGTATTTTCGTTTCTCGTGACCAACCGTTCCCCAAATAACCTACGCTGATTTGACAGTTTTCGCCAAAAATAGTGCTTTATATATTCAATTTGTATTTTAGTATTTTTAAATAAAACGATTTTTTTAAAATAAAATCTAGCTAGATCGATTTTTTCCTCCAAAACCCCCAAAGAATTTCGGGTAAAATCATTGGAGCCGCTCCAAGAGAGAGAGATATAGTATATATATATATATATATATATATATATATATATATATATATATATATATATATATATATATATATATATCCGTAATACCTAGTCTTAATACTATATACGGAAACGCACTGCTTTACAATCAATTTAATAAAGATTCATTAGTGTAAAATGGAAGTAATTTAGTGGGACTATCGAGTATACTAAAATAAACAAGACAAGAGATACAAGAAAGTTAAAGTAAAGCAAAAATTAATACAAATCCTACGTTCTTACACAAAATCTAAAGTACATAATAATTCGTTTTTAAAACAATTTCCTTAAACTTTTTTACGTAAAATCAATACGTTCTAATCTACCAACATATTAATACAATAAATATCTACTAGATGTAACCATAACCATCATTTTCGCATTCTACATACAATTACTCTATAAAGTCTAATATGTTATTAGTTTTTAGTATCTACCTAATTTCTACTTGACCACAAATTATCTACTTCAATTTTTGAACTTGAAAATACTGACTTTTGCATTGCAGCTCATAATTAATTGTACCTGTAAAATTATTAGGCTTTATTTATAAAATAACTATTTTGAATTAAAATTCTCTAAAAATAAAAAAAGGAATAAAGGTTATAGCGACATCTCAAGTGATGTAAAGGCGTTTTCTTCAATGAGATAAAAAATAATCCAATGTGACCAACCAAATGTACCAAATGTAAATTGCTGTTCCTATTGGCTATTGTTTATTGCACAGAACTCTTATAGGCCTTCATCTACTTAAATTCATTGAAATTTTATACTTTTGAATACGTGATAGATTATTAACAAATTATCCATATTTATTTGGTTGCTTAATGTTATATTTAAAACTAATATTAATAAAACTTAGTAATACTTACTGGTAAAGGGAAAACTGACAGTCATATTTGAAAGAAACCCTTTAGGTGGATGTCTGACAAAAGGCATCGATAATGATGGCGTGATGGCCATCGTAGTTCCTGGTGGTAGAGCAAGCCTTCCATCGTTTGTTATCCAAAGTATCCTTTTCTGCCGTGAGTGGGGAACATTCTCTTTGGCTAAATCCTCTTGATTGTCTGGTGATACTATTGGAAGAAGTACGGCAAATGCTATACTGATTATAACACGGGGTATTCTCTCCATTGCCAACCTGTTACAGAAAATACTATTGTTATGCTAATTAACATAACTATATTCTAAACTTGCTGAATAACATAGATTTCATATAATGACTTACATTAAAACTTTTTGTTAGGGCGCAAAGAGTTTGGAATAAAAATGTACTAATGATATTTTGGTACATAAATTATAGTGTCATCTGCGTGTCACTTTTTGTTACTAATAGTTTTATACATTTATTTGAATTTTCTATAGTATTTACTATTTTTGTAAATAAAACAATAATATGGATATATTTCAATGCAAACATCTTCGAGTTCGAGATGGTAACGATTATAATATGGATTTAGGGGAATTCATAAGTTCTTTAGAAGTTCAATTTAAAATCGATTTTAGAACACTGCCACAATGGAAAGAATTAATTGCAGTATTAAGTATTGTACAGACGGAATATAAAGTTAAAATGCAAAAGGCAGCATACCGTAAAAGTCAAATATTACAAAGTATATTAATACAAAACTCAAGACCGTCTCCTTTTGAGTTAACTGACAATTTAGCAAGAACTTCTAAATTATGGAACAAAATAAAACATCAACTCAAAGCACAAAAAATTACAAAATTAGGTGAGAAACCTTTATCTGTTACTAGCGAAGATATAAATGTTATCCATGAGTTAATAGGTGAAATGAGTGATTATAATTCTATAGCTCACCCTAACACAGAAATAATACTATCAAAAGAATTTTTAGACGATAAACATGACATAGATATGGAATTTAAATCTCTCAGTACTCCCCACTTACCACTATCCATTTGTACAAATCAACATAAAATTATATCGCCAATTGCATCAAATGATACGCCTCTAAAGGATCAAGAATTTGAAATCATTGATAAAGAATTTAAACCTGACACCGTCGGAGAAGATACATTTATTTTGTGTAATACCAAATTAGTAAAATGTTTTCCTGACATATTAACGATAACAAATAACTCATCGAAAAAGCAATCCTTGAAATTATCTTTAACAAATTGTTGCAACGAATATTTGCATATAAGGTTTAAAAATATATCTAATATTTTATACTTCAAAAACATTAAAATACTTCCTTGTAAGCCTATTAAATTATATCCAGGCTTGACATTAGTTTTTAAATTTATATTTTCACTTCAGAAGAATAATAAGGAAAATATTATATCGTCGCATCTAAATTTTAGGGTTGGACGCAATGTATTATATAAAACAGCTGAAGAAGTTCTTAGCATACCTATCACCAGCAAGTTTATAAAAACAGGGAATATAACAGTCACCGAAACAGTATTCATACCTCCAACATATAGTTGGCAAGTAACACGAAAGATTCGCTATCCAAAAACAGTAGTTCAGATACAGAATAATGATGATGTAAGTTACTATTTACATATTAGAAAAAAAAAATGTCGACCTCAGTAAAGAACCAGATGACGATATTGAATCAGTTGAACTGGTTAGTCCTGACTCAGAAAGTTTACTTCACAGGATCACAGAGTACAGTGAAATGGAAGCTCAAAGTAAAATTTTGTTAACACCAAATGCTAGAAAAATAGCGAATCCAAATTTTGATATTTTAAACGTTGAAGAATCAATAAAAATTATAGACATTGTTTTATTAGTTTTGAACGATTTAATAGATCTTGTTCTTGAAACTTTTATTTTTAAACAAACTTATTTGCAAATACCACCTCAAACAACGAAAATTAATTTTGTATACTTTATAAGAGTTCATCATATAGGTTGTCATCAAAGTTATTATGATTTCATATTTAGTGATAGTAAAAATGATGATACTGAAATTATAAGGACGGTTAAAGTGTTTGCAGAAGTTTGTCCTCATCCAATTATTATAAAACCAACTATTCTTGACATGTCCAGATCATCCATAACGTTTGGATACTGGGAAAATTATTTTACAATCGTCAATGGTCACAAAATCTATCCAGTTACCATAAAAATAAAAACAACTACAAAAATGAAAAAAATCATTAAAATAACTCCTATGGAAACTTTAGTTCAGGCCCAGTCAAGTGTTAATTTTGAGGTTAAAATGTGTATGAAGGAAACTAATGGAGTTAAAGAACACGACGATCAGGTATACTTTACGATAAAAATATTAACTGTTGGCCACAAAGCTATTTATAACAACATCCCTCCAATTTTCTATGAAATTATAGCGCCCTGTGTGGCAGAATTTAAAAAAGTTTACGGGAAAAAATATTTCCGTGATGAGGTTGACTCAAGCGAAATAAGCCCAAGTGATGTCATAAGTTCATATGAACGTTTATTTGTATAATATTTATTATTGTAGCACTATAATTATTACTAAAATAAATAAATAGTTATATGGTTTCATCAACATCTTTTAAATCTACCAACTTTATTAAACGAAAGAAGTGCACGGTATCATCTTCATGCACGGTAAAAACAAGTCATAACTTACTTTCTCGTATAATAAAAATTGCATTAACAAGTGAAGTTCCAAGGAATGTCGTTGAGGACAACAAGGATTAAACCTGTTGACCAACTTATATGTGTTACGGGTCAAGTAAGATTGCTTGTACCCGCATAATATTCCAGTTTACAACTCTTATTCGCAGGTCATGGACCGGTTAGGGACAATCGATTGTAAATCGAAGTAATCGATGTCATATTGATCGCCCGTCGTTGAATGAGATGTATCTATAATGAAACGTGTAATAATGACATCATTTAGCGCTATGGTTGTTACGACTTGTACCTTACATTGTATTCGTAATTTTACAATAGTAATACAAAAAAATATTATTCACCAGAGTAAAAGTTACACTCTCACTTATATACATACTGTTTTTGCACTCATTGATCGGTTTTGCTTTCAAATTATGTCTCGAAGCAAAAAGAACAATAGATGTAAAAATTCAATATAGCACATTGTTTTCAATTAAGCTTTCGATTATCATTGCTGGTTATATAATAAAAATTTCTCGCAGTTGCGCAGTTAATAAAATTAAGTTTTGAAATACTTCCAATTTTTAATAAATATTAGAGCAATCGGTGGTTTTTTGAATAACAGAAACATATTTACCGTTTGAAAGTATGAACTCAGAATCAAGAAAGTTATGCATTTTAAATTAAACCGGTAATTTATACGCAACTATATATTTTATAGATAAATATAGAAGTAGTTTAAGATAAACAGGCCTACTTGGAAATAATATGGCACAGCAGGCAAATGGGTTCTATTTATGCATAACTTATGTGTTTAACAGAAAAGCTTAAAATGTGTCCATCGATAATAAAGAGAAATCAATTGACACTTATTATCTGTCTCTTTTTTGTTATTAGACAAATATAAGTATGAGAGTTGCATTTTCCCTCTCATTATTTGCTGCGACACTCTCACTTACAGGAATGCCTAAGCTACTCTAGTATAATAACTTTGTTTTAAATACCTTTCTTTCAGTTTTAGATTACAATACTCTTGCATATCACACTAGACAAGTATATATTTAATTATATAGGTTAACTAGATTAAATTAAATTTAACTAAACGTAATTTTTTGAATTTTAACTATCGTGAGTGTTATTCATAATTAATGTATAGATTCCGGCTATACTCACGTCTTATTTTATCGGATGAGCCCGACTAGTTTCAAGCCCATACGGGGCTCTTATTCATGAGCTCTTTACGTGCCGTTATCGCGGCGGGTACGTAAAGAGCGAGACGACAGTATAGCCGGAATCTATACATTAATTATAAACGTAAATTTTTTTTAATTGCACCTTTGTTTTTGTTTTTATACTATCAGTTTTGACAATATTCACGTTGCTTAAGCTTGTGAATTAAATGTGAACCAAGGATCCTTCATCTAGTAATAATTGGATAGACAGCAAAATCGCAAAATTGTTTACATAGTATCTGCTAAAATTAGTAGTGCTATACTCTTAATATAAACTGTGAATGCCCAGCAGTGAAACCGTGTGACTTTTTTGAGGGGTCAGAGGTTTAAACCCAGGCCAGCCACCAGTGAGTTTTACTAATAAAACTTGTGTCTAATTGATAATTGCAATTTATCACACACTTTTGGTTAGTGAAAACATCATGAGGAAACCTGCATACCTCTAGAGAATTCTAGGAATATGTGTAACCTACCAATCCGCATTGGAGCAGCGTGGTATGTCTTAGCTCCAATACGCCCTCCAAAAACAGAGAGAGCCAGAACGGAGTAAGCCTGATACTGTCCCCCTGCTTTATGCCCAGCAGTGGGATAGTAACAAGCTTGTTCAGCCTCCTCCTTTATGTCCAGTAACAGGCCGTTACTTTACTTTAAAAATCCTTCTTTCCGCGATGGCCTTTATGAAGGATTTGCAAATCAAAAAGCTAACACTAACTAACACTCCTACTTCTTTACTGCCCGTAAATTAAATTCAATGCTATTAATGATGGTAATAAACAAGTCGTACGCACAAACAATTAGAAATCATTTAATTTTAATGACAATGATCTGTACGTAAAGTGGATGACAAGGTAGGCTTTTCTAACAACCGTTATTATGCTAGTGCATTGTTTTGTTACCAACAATTGAGGGAACAGTCACGAACTTATGTTTTTAGTATTTTAAGCATAATTTACTTTTGAAAAGTAGGCGCGTGTCAAATGTTACTGCTGTTCCGCTTAATGTATGAATTTTCTTGTTAAATATGAACGCTTTTACGGACGTGGCCTTATTTACAAAATAAAGTGTTTTTAGTTGGCAAGAAAGTGATGCCGGCGGCCGTCGAGAAGTGTCGGCGTAAGTACAATAACGTCTAACTAAATCTAATACATGTCCAGTAATTTTGGTCTACGGCTGTACATGTATTGTTATAAATTTGTGACTAATTTTAATATTTAAATTATATCTATGATATAGGCTATGATGATGACAGCTGATCCTTAACAATGCAATTGTTCGTTACAACTAGTTTAATTCGCATGATCTACCTTATAGTGTTTCTCAGCAATAACTTTTATGGTTATTGCTAATAATCAACAATTCTTAGAATGATTATGTCCTACCTTGCTGCTTTTGGGAAATTACGCGAGAACATTTCGTCCTAAATAGAGTCTGATGTATGGCTAGGGGGAGGCCGAGAAAAAGATGGAAGGATTGTGTGAAAAATGATATGCATGTTCAAGGAGTGGCACCAGAGTTGACGAAGGATAGAGAAGAATGGAAGAAGAAGAAATATTGTGCCGACCCCACTTAGAGTGGGATAAAGGTAAGAGAATGATGATGTGTGTCTGAAGATTAATGATGACATACGAATCTGAAACTTGGTAGCTGGCGATGGGCTTAATAAAAATGGCTTCCTGACGTTTTCAGATCTCTTGAAAATACCTTATGTTCAGCAATAGACGTCTATCAGTTAAAGATATTTCATAGACGCAAGTGAATGTAACGTTACTAAAATGAAGAATTAGACGTTCTATTTTCTCAATTGAATCAGAGATAAGCAAGATAGGTAGACGACAATGACAATATTCATACTTCAACGACATTCCATCGTTCCGTTCCATGAATCTACAGGCGACTTTCGTTGCTCTATATGGTTAAAGGTACTTCAAGACCAGCTCTGTCCATGAGTATAGCGAGGTACGGGGAGAGAATGGCAGCTGATAGAAGAGCGGTTGGTCGCCGGTAAACTAACAACCCGCAACAAAGTGATACAAGTGTTTATAAGGCTTGCTTAAGCACCACCTCTACTGCTTTCAGATACTCAAGTTTTGAAAAAGATGGTTAGATCACGATAGACTAAAATTTTCTGCTACTCTTTGTGTATGTGTGTAGAATTCTGTCTACGGCTAGTTGAGTGCCTTTAAGTTTTCGAGGTATATTCCCTAAAGCATTTCATAATTTAAACAGTAAAGTCTTACGTCTCTGATTGAAAATTATTCTTTTATATTTGTCAACCATGAATGATAGCGCCAATAATAAATAATGTTTATAATGTGACTTAAATGTCATCTGTTCCTACTTTTGTTAGTAGTATAGTAATTGTTCACTGTTTGGGTTAGAAAAGGATACTCGACGGGACCAAGGAAATACAAACTGAGACGAGCTACCATCATACACCCCGCACATTTAGTAACAGGAAAATTTCTAATCAACATTCGTTTATACATACACAGAGCGTTTGTTATTCTTATCATCATTCTGACACGCATACAAATACGTTATCGCAACGAGATTGAATCGATAAAACATCGATATTCAAGATTGGAATCACGAATTATTTCGTATGTATTCCGGATACCGCTTTCCCCGTGCAAATACATTTGCTGTTTTGAGAATCATTGTATGTTTCAAAAATATTTAAATGTTTAATATAGTAACGCAATTGAAATCTTCAGTTAGTCAATTGAGGTAATTAAAGTTATGGTCAAATTTAATCTATCTATGCAGGTCTTAACACCAGCGTCCTTAGTTCGAGTTTTATTTAACCTACTCGATCGCGTTAGCGAAACGCCAATTTGTATGGCGCCTAGAACAGCAATTACTAGTGTGCTTACTGCGAGTTTTTCAACCTACTCGATTGCATTAGCGTAACGCAATTTGTATGGCGCTAAACAGCGGTCACTAGATGTCGCTGTTGCAGCGTCATACAAATGGGCGTTACACTAACCCGATCGCGTAGGTTAAAAAAACTCGCACTAAGCACACAGAAGTGGTCTATAAGGAATTGTTTATTTCGATAGTGCCTCCCTTATAATTTATACTAGCTGGTAATTAGTGTCACAATACGCACATACACTATGTACTAGATGAAACGATTTGAATAAAGAATTATTTGAATTTTAATTTAAATATGAACATTTTTCTCGAATTGAACATAAAAGTAGTTATCAGAGATAGAGACATGCTGTAATCGACTGTTTTGTAATATTTTTGTAGATCTACAAATCTCTAGTGCATTACTTTAGTACATTTATACTGGTTTACGCGGCGCACGCGAGTATAGTTCCTAACATGCGGTTTTTTACAACTGAGCGACATCTTGAACACAATTTACATTAAATGGTAATACACTATTAACTTAAACCTTTCGGAAGAATTGCACTACCGTTCAGTAAAAACCTTACAAAAATCCGTTCAATTTTGAGGAAATCAATCACACATAGACAGACAGATTTTGTGACTTTGTTTTAAAATATGTATAGATTTTCAAATAAGAAAAAAAACATTATTTCTATACTTCAGATGTAATGGATTAAGAAGTTAAAAAGCTTAATATACGTTACATAACAACACCAAGTTACGCGATATACTTACAACCATAATGTGTAAAAGTCAAGGTTATTAAAAGTTATGTAAAGGTTTTATGAGGTGCCCAACATTAACTTAATTCACTTTTTAAAGAATTTTTTTCGTTCTCGTTTCAACTTGTAGTGAAATGTTATGCAAAAATATTTTTCACTGGTAATTTTTTTTATAATTATTGTGAGTATGAGACCGCAAAAACACTAAAAAATGGAAAGATATTATTTATATCTATACTAATATATAAAGCTAAAGAGTTTGTTTGTTTGTTTGAACGCGCTTATCTCAGGAACTACTGGACCGATTTGAAAAATTCTTTGAGTGTAAGATAGTCCATTTATCGAGGAAGGTTATATAGCATCACGCTAAGATGAATAGCAGAGGAGCAGCAATAAAAAATAGTACGAAAACGGCAAAATTTAAAGCTTTTCTTGCGTGCGCTGAGTAAACGGTAATAGTTATTCACAAATCATGTATCACAAAATAGTTCCCCTCTAAAAGTTGTAAATAAAAGTCCGCAATAAAAATCTAGCTTCTAAGGTTAACCCACCTAAACCATTTTTATGGTTATCAAAAGACTATGTTACGGTTTTAATCTTTTCACGCGGGCGGAGCCGCCTGCGATTGCTAGTATTAAATATAGGTAAATAAGACTTAGTTAACATATAGAAACCGGCTATACTCACGTCTTATTATATCGGGTGAACTAATTTTGCTAATAAGTGATATTTCGCTTCTACAGATATCATGCTGATTTTAACTGCGACTTCGTTCGGGACAACTTTAGTATTGAAATATCCTCAGTTATAAACTAGCTATGTGTTTTTCCAGTTTCTAAAGGAAAAACGGTTATTTTAAGTACCCCGATACTAGCTTAAATTGTAGACGAATTTCATCACTATTGCTCTGGAAGATTAGCCGAAACAGACAGGATTTAATATTAGTATGAATAGATAAATATGAATGTAAAAAAAAACAATGTGAAAATTTATATAGGTAGTTTGACTCAATAACTACAAAGTCATGTTAGATCGTGACTATAGATAGCTATCATATCTAACACCGCTTTTGTCGATAAAACATTTTATTATTTTTGTAATCTACACAATGTTTATCATGAAGCCAAAAATACAGTAGCCAATCCGCGAATATTGATTTGCAACTTACGAGTTAATTTGCTTTGTAGTCGCGTCTAATGTACACGGCGTCAAAATTACCATTTTGTATTTATTAGTAAGCTGTGATAGCCGAGCGGTAAGACCGTGCGACTCTCTAGAGACGATCATGGGTTCAAACTCCGGGCATGCACCAATGAGTTTTTCTATTAAAACTTATATTTCTAATTAATAAGTGTAAGTGTAATAATTTATCACATGCTTTTTGCAAACATCGTGAGGAAACCTGCATATCTCTAGAGAATTCAGGAGATATGTGTAACCTACCAATCTGCATTGGAGCAGCGTGTAAGGTTTTAGCTCCAACCCTTCTCTCCTAAAAGGAAACATGTGGCCTATGCCCAGTAGCGGGATAGTAACAGGCCGTTACTTATTTAATAGAATACCTGGGTGACCGAGACATGTTTGTGTCTGTATTTTTTTTTAATTATTAAAAAAGGAAAAATACAAAAAACAAAAAAAGGTTGTTAATAACAGGGGCTTGATCCCAGGTATTTTCACTTCTTTAGTCCGACCGTTTACAATTGAGCTATCACAACTTAACAAATGACAGCTAAAATTTCATTTACTTTTTATTCAACATTTAAAAAAAATTTCAGTGCCCGAAAACAGAAATAAAACGATTTTTCTTTAAATGAAACCTACCTAGATCGATTTTCCCCCATAAAACCCCCTACATGCTGAATTTCATGAAAAACGTTGGACCCATTTCCGAGATTCGGAAAATATGGGGGCCAGGTGTTTGAACCCGTGATCCCCTTGAAAGAGTCGCACGGTCGCGATATGTTTGTAACATGTTGTGCCGAACCCACTTAGAGTGGGATAAGGGCAGGAGGATGATGATGAGCTTTGAATTTGGATTAAAAAGATGCTTTTAGCTTATTGCCCGATAACAAAGACCTAATTAAGAGCCGAAGGCAATAATCTATTAGTTACTGTTTTGTTATAAATACAATAAGACTAATTATATGTAAAACTGCACAACTTTTCTAGAACGGTTAAGTTAGCACATTTGCAAAAATGTTTAATTATAATTCATAATTTCTAAAGTCGATTAAACTAAAATTTAAAAGTGGGTAACGCGATACGGTACTCTACATTATAACTGTGTTGAACTTTATTCATTAAAGAAAATAGTGATGTTCCTGAATGAAGATAGGCCAATATTAAATTTCATACAAGACTTAAGTTCCCGCCGTTTGGTATCCGGCTGAATAGAATAGTACCACCCTCTTTTCTTACCGAGGTGTCGTAAAAGGCGACTAAGGTAAGTTGACTCACCGTGTGGTATCCGGTTAAGTAGATTAGACCACCCTCTTCCTTATCGAGGTGTCGTAAAATACGACTGCGATAAGTTGACGTCAGGCAGGCGGCCGGTCGTAAATACGTAGCTAAATTATATGACAGCATGTTAAAAACATGTTGTGCTGACCCCACTTAGAGTGGGATAAGGGCAGGAAGATGATGACAAGACTTAAGTTCGTAAAGGTGACTTAATTTTTTAAATAATTCATCATAAAATATATGATATGCGGATAGCTATGCGGTTTCGCCCCTGTCAGTATATTTAATTGAGATTTTGAACATAAAAATAGATATTGTGACTTAACCATAAGAGATAGAGACATGCTGTCGCTGACTTTTTTGTAGTATTTTTGTAGATATCTTTAATTCTCTAGTACATTATTTTAGTGTATCTACGTTGGTTAACGCGGCGCACGTGACTAAAGCTCTCCGCAGGTGATTTTTTTTACAACCGCGTGGCCTCTTTAAAAATATGTATTCAAAGCTTTGACTGACTTTATGAAAAATTATAACTGCTATTATAATTTATTAATATTATAAATGAAACAATTATAATGAAAATTTTTAACGGTATATGTACGAATATTTTGACAAACCGAACTGCAAAGTAATTCACTAAAACTCGATTTTTAATAGGAAAGCAAATGTTATTTTTAAAACAAATCGTAAACGTTAATTCGAATAATCGATATCGTAATGTTTAGAACTTTTAATCGATTCTTGTTTGCGATTATTTACTGTTAGGTCACTTCACTACGGGAGACAGTTTACTTTCGGTTAAGTCTAATAAATCTTCTCTTTTATTAATCTCTTATCAATTATAATTTTAACTCTAACTCATTAAACAAATGTGATTTGAACGCTTAATGATTAATACCATGTCAAATTATATAAGACCGATTAGTTATTAAATTAACATTATTCAAAACATATTAAACATTATACATATTCAACAGTAGAGTTAATTGCAATTACATATTTTTGGTCTTGAATCAAGTGACCGAAACGGGCCTCATATAAGTTTTTATTCAGTATTTCGTTATAATTAGCCAATGTGTATTTAATACAATATAAATAACACCACAGTTTCTGTTTCATCTCGTTAGTTTCAAATTAGTTAGAGTGGTCTACTCTACCAAACCGAATATCACACGGTGGGTCATCTTACCTTAGTCGCCTTTTACGACACCTCGGTAAGAAATGAGGTTGGTCTATCCTACTCAGCCGGATACCACACGGCGGGTCGACTTACCTTAGTCGCCTTTTACGACACCTAGGTATTACTTATTATTATTTATTATATTATTATTTTTATATGCTATTGAAATTCCTGTGAAATAGTTAAAAAAAACGTTCACTTTAAAAATATATATAATTTACGAGTTAAGCCGTGTGGTATCCGGCTGAGTAGAATAGACCACCCCTAATCTCTTACTGAGGTGTCGTAAAAGGCGAACTAAGGTAAGTTACGCGTTACTTTGCGGAGAGATAATATGCAGATAATGATAATATGATATTAGTATAATATTATCGTTATGTGGAACAAAGTGGAAGACTGTGATTTATAACAAAAATGTGATTTAGATTTAGGAACAAAAAAAGACTGTTGGTATAGCTATGACATCATGCCGTCTGGTCTGTAGATCCATTGAGATTCTTGATATGTATGGTAGGTTTTATATATCCCATAAATGGATGCTTAATTGTATAGTTAAAACTACACGTCTGTTATCAAATAAATATCCTGGTCACCGAAAAAGAAGGTATCATAAATTTTAAATAGGCACATAAAAATGTTTAACAGATAACAAAATGTTGTGAAACCAGCCATGGCAAGACAATTAAGATAAAAAAATATATTTCAATTAAAAAAAATTAATTAAATTTATTGGTATATATTATACGAAAAACTTTTACCTCAACACAGTCGGAATTCGACCATAACCTCGATTTTAGATGACCTAAGCAGAATCTAGATTCCGAGTAGTGCGTCGAGGCATTGTGACGACGGTACGAAACGCAAATCGCATCATTTCATCTGCCAAATGTATTATTGTTTTAACTTGCGGTCTCCTTTATTGCGAAGCATCACCGCAACAACATTCAACGTTTACTAACCTGATTATATAGTTTTACTACTAAAATATCACAAGTTCTTTCTTAAGAGAAGTAGTATTTCGAAGATGAATTTAAAGGGACGCAACATGCGTTGATACGTTAGCCTCGTCCTATATCAGGGAAACGGCGTCAAGACCTGGAGCTGCGGCGGAATTGGTCGAATCCGTCTAGCGGCAGAAATATGCATCTCTCATCGAGAGTTATATATTTGTGCCGATTGCAGTTGAGACTCCTAGGGCCGTGGGGTCTAAGTGCGAAAAAAATATCCGTTTTAACACGATTAATTTCGATTAATTTCCTCTGGAGATGACAAGAGGGCCGGCTCTTTTTTCTCACAACGAATCAGCTTGGCGATTCATCGCGGAAACGCTACCAGCATTCTTCGGACCATTCCACGTGGGCATGGTATGTTTAGTTCCAGCATGTAAGTAATTTAAGATAGATATAACTTACATTTCTAATTAATACTTTAAATTGAAATTCAAAATTTTCTTTATTTAAGTAAACTTGTAAACAAGAGCTTTTGGATCGTCAATTCTACTTATAACTCTACGTATATTCCATTAGACATAATGCTATGGAAGTAAGCAAAATAAATAAGTTTTTCTGTTTCGACGCCTGTAAACTGTCTTATCTTTCGGACCGCATAGGCCGCTGAACGTTGAAAGTTTCCCTGCAAGAGTTGTTATGTGTGTGCTCCATTGGAGTTTCGTATCTAAGGTCATTCATAAAAATATAGTAGTATTATCTGTTTTCAAAGGTACTTTATGTAATATTAAATTATATCCAACGATCGATATAATTGGCTTAGAAATTGAAAGATCTACAGGCTGCATTTTTATCTTTGTACTGAAGTCATTTAGATAAAGTTGCGGGCGGAAGCTAGTTAAAGCAAAGAAGCAAGAAGCAAGCAAAAGATCGATATGGTAAATAGCTGAAAAGTGACAAAGACTATTATTATTACTACTATATCTCGTTACTCTTCTATACATAAGATAGGCATAAGTCCGCCTTTATACATGTGCTTTTTAACTTTTTCTTTCTCTTGTCTAAATATATGTATCAAAAGAAATAAAATAAATAAATAAATACATTTAGATTAAATCACTGGTTATTTTTTTTTTCATTTTGAATTGATTTAAATAACGGTACAAACGATCGATTTTAGTTTTGTTTGGATTAAAATAGTGGAGAATAACACGAGAATCATTTGAAATATATGACTAACTGTTTATCAATCTATCCCATATAATGATAAGCTATCAGTTTTTACCATCGATAAGTTTTTGCACGCAACGACAGGCGTCTGACCTCAACAACTTGTTTCGAGATAAACCAGTAGCACAGGTATATAGCAAATTGTTTCTAACGTTAATGATAATTATCGGATGTTTATGTTAATCATAGCTATTGTAAATAAAGATCTATCACAGTCGATATCGGCAAAGATGCCGAAAATAAATATACATTGACTGTGTCGTCGTAAAGAAAATTATTGTTATAATTCCATAACTACTAATTTTAAATGAAGCTTGACTATTATTTTATAACGAATAAAAATTAATTGATATTATTTTACTATACTTTATAGCAAATAGTTTATAGCATTTACTTTATTGCAAATAAAGCAAATAGATGTAATGCTAAATGTACTATCTGATGCGCTGAACATCATCCTCCTGCCCTTATCCTACTCTAAGTGGGTTCGGACGATGTTTTTCGCTTCCATTCTTTCCTCTCATTCGAAAACTCTGGCGCTACTCCCTTTAAATACATGTCATCGTTCATTCAATCCATGAATTATTTTTCGGCCTCCCCCTAATGACGTACCCATCAACATTTCATTTTTAACACTAGTTTGGTCACATTATTTGATGCATTTATATACCTGATATATACAGGATTGGTAAAAACGCGTGCACTAAAAACCTCCATCAACACAATACGCTGCACACATTATATAGCCTATATATATAGCCTTCCTCGATAAATAAAAAAATTTAAATTATAAAACGATAAGTGATGTGCATAATAAACAAAGTAGAAACCGATATAAGCTTCCGGCTCCTGCTTTACGTCTTGCAAAAGTACGAAAATCATTTGTGGGTCTTGGTATAAGATTCTATAATCAAATTCCGCAATTAATTTTACCTTTGCCATTACAGCAGTTTAATAACACTGTTAAAAAGGGCTGATTTAGAAACCCTACAATACTTGAGTCGAGGATAACTTAGAAGATAAGAATATGTGGATATAGCTCGCTTAGACCCTGTACAAGACAGTAATGACTAAATGTAACTAGTAATAAGAATTATATTTTAAAAAAGCAACCTCTGAGTTTCTTGCTGGCTCTTCTCGGCAGGAACAATTTTTGGAACCAGCAGTAGAGTTGACGATTCAAAAGCACTTGTTTACAAGTTTATTTGAATAAAGAATATTTTGAATTTGAATGGACTATCTTACACTGAAAGAATTTTTCGAATCGGTCCAGTAGTTCCTTAGATTACTGCGTTCAAACAAACAAACAAACTCTTCAGCTTTATATATTAGTATATATTTACACTGTTGACTTTTTAAAAAAAACTGCTACTTGCTAAACTACTTGTATCTCTACTCCGGTACACTCTAAAAGAATGTTAAAAACTTTTTTCTATTCAACATATCTCACAGGTAAGCTTCGATTTACATTAACAGTTAGTTTTACACATTTAATACTTATTTGTTACTTTAATTATATGAAGATAATGAGTAAATAAAAGTTGATTACTATGTAAACGATTAAATTTCGAGCATGGCTTGGTATGATTTCACTTCTACATTGCTAGAATTGAAAAAAATGTCAGTACTTACTTCAAATTTATAATAAAGAGTTTAGTAATTTGATTGCCAATGCTCTAGACACTGTCAGAAATTTAAAATCAGATTTAAAATCGTACATAGGATTAAATAAATGAATCACATTTGTTTTTTTTATTTAACCTACTTTTTATTTGTTTATACAGTGAACGAAGTCGTAGATGGCCATATGCACTATTTTATAGTTAAAATGTTTATATATTAACAAACTTATTCATAATCTTAGGATATATGTCAGCCAATCCGTATTAGAAGGGCGTGATGAGTCTAAGCTCTTATTTCTAAAGAGGGTGAAGGCTTTTTTTAAGGCTTTTCCATATGACAAAGTATAACCTTCTATTTCTTTGCACGCTTTACATTATTATTAGATTTAAAATTTTCTTGAATTTAAACTATCGTTAGTGGAATTCATAATTAATGTATAGAAACCGGCTATACTAGTCTACTACGGCGAAACTAGTCAGGCTCATCCGATAAAATAACACGCGAATATAGCCGGTTTCTATACATTAATTAAAATTTTCTGTTATTTGTTTTTCCGTTTCTTATTTATAGTGTACTTTTGTTTAATAAATATGTTTATCTATATATCTTCTTGTATTCCATTAATAAGATATTATAAGCTTTGTACCGATTCAGGCTAAATATAAATACAATGAAAATATATAATTTATATATACAAAACGTATAATTTTTTAATAATTCGGCCATATAATTATGCCTATATCATCCATATACTATAAATATTGATGTATCTCATTAATATAGTAAAGATAGCTCAATTAACTTTTTATTTATAATATCAAAAACATAGACTAAAAAGAGCGCAACTATAATTCAAATAATTCAAATATTTTTGTCATTAAGCACGTAAGTAGATGGACTAAAGTCGTCACATCCCAACGAATTAACGCCTTTAATGAAGGAAAATAAAACGAAACATCTCATTGGCCTAATAAAGGCATGAGGTCAACATTAAAAATTATTGCCCCCGATGTGGCTTCGAAGAATCACTACTCGCAAATGAAAGTAGCTATCCTTATAATTGCAGCCCAGCATTAACTAGGCTGCGTTTTATCAACCTGTATAGATATCGCAAATTGCAATAAACATGGAAAACTTGTAGTAAATTGAAGCACTTACCCGTTATTAAGTACTGTCTCACTGTAAGCACAACACAAAAGAGGATGTTAAAGTCACTTGTTCACTATAAACGTCCCTGGCGGGCGGTCATCACGGTATGTATCCAATGTTTCGTCCCTAAACTTAAAAGTCGTTGCCAAAATTTCGCTAACTTTCGGGCACGCTCTCGCATAACAAACGCCTTGCCCTCCTTTAATAATCCAAGTTGAATTTCCCTCGGCAGTGTCAAATTTGCACACGCTATTCCCCGTGTCCTCCGACCGTCTGTATGTCGAACTGCGGTATTGACGACTTTGTATTCACTTGCCGCCGAAACTCTCTTCGCTAATTGGGATGCACGAGGTGTCCTGCGCTTTCCTCTGCACGGAACAATGCGGTGCGGCGCCCAGGGGTGATAGGTTGGTCGACATCGTATCGTTTCGTAAGGCTTAATTGTTCATAGCTTGTGACTATTACGAGCGTAGTGTCGGCGGTGCGGGTATGGAATGGTGGCTCGCGCGTAGTGGTCGCTTGACATCGCCTCGCACTTGGTTACTGGGTTAGCGGTGTTCCTTTTCCTGCTTAGCTTAATGAGCAGCATGCCTATTTGTAGGCGAAGAAAAAATAATTAAATTCGAAATTCAAAAATCTGATACTAAACTCTACATTATATTTAAACTAATACCAATAGTACCTACAAAAGTAATAATAAAATTATTTTGTTATAAACCGCGATGAAGTAAAATAGAAAATATATATAGGTAATACCTGATAAACGCAGGATTCGTAAAAATACATGCACAAACCTCCACCACTGCCACCACAATACATAAGCACTACATACGTTCACTATCACAAACTTAACAATCGCTTCGTCTCACAACCGAAGCATAATCAGGTGATAAACTCCACCACAAAATCGCAAAGAGATTTTGCGATTGCGAAAAAGCTTTGCGATTATGTCGTTTTGTTTGTGCAAGTGTTTTTACGAATCCTGCGTGTATCAGGTATGAATACGGATTCTCCACTGTACATTTAGCATTATATATATTTTTTATATTACTTCATCGCGGATTATAGCAAAATAACTTTATTATTAATTTTGTATTATGGATCTCCGCAAAGTGACGCCTAATTCTATAAATTACTCAATAGTACCTACTTAGGGGACCTTAGCCTTAGACTTAGCCTTGATCGGTAATTAATTTAAGCGATATTGTGAAAAAATCAATTTTTAAAATAAAAAAAATAAAAATCTGTTGATATCTGGGACTCGATCCCGGATATTTTCGCTTCTTTTACCCACCGTTCCCCACTGAGCTATTACAACTTTGCGAATGACACAATTAACCTTTGTATTCTATTTCTATTTGAAGGATAAAATGACATTTAAAAAAAAACCTAGCTAGATCGATTTTTCTGAAACACCCTACATGCTGAATTTCATGAAAATCGTATAAACCGTTTCTGAAATTAGATATAAGATTTACTTATTTAATTTTTTTTTTTTTTTAATTAAATTTACAGCAAAAATGTTCAAGTTATATCCATCTTCAATTATTTACACGCTAGGACTATACAAATCACGCCCACGAGGAATGGTCCCAAGAATGATGCAGCGTTTCCAATAAATTATTATACCTATATAATTATTATAATATATATTTAATATATTTTCTTATTTAAATATTATACATAGACGGAACATCTCACCTCTAAAACAATCAATGATACTTATGGATTAAAGAACATTTAACACGTTTAAATATTAATGCCGTGTAACGTATCTGAATGGTGATATTATGTAAATATTTAACAAATAAATCTTTTTCAGACACAATTGCATCTTATTGCTTATTCTTTAGGCGCTGTTGGTGTCTTTGTAATGCAGCAGTGCAATATAATGAAAGCGAAATCCTATAATAGGCTCCCATTTATACAGTTGAAAGCTCGTTTGCACTGTCAATTATACTGTGAGTTAAATAAAATAGGACGCCATTTGATTTAGTTGACTTGACTATCTGAAAATAATCTTTATTTCTATGTATATAACTTTTCTTATGTATCTTTTCTGTCTATATATCTATTCTTTATATCTTTTTTTTATTAATATAATAGCCAAAAGCTAAATCTTAGTGGTGCAAGTATGGGTGAACCGATTATTTTTAATATACCTATTATTAAAAATAAATCATCATCATCATCATTCTCCAGCCCTTATCCCACTTTAAGTGGGCTCGTCACACGAGCGACGTTTTAGGACCGGTCGCCTGCCTCACGCCAACTTATCTTAGACGCCTTTTACGACACCTCGGTAAGAAATGAGGTTGGTATATTCTAATCATCCGGATACCATATTATGGTGGGTCAACGTACTTTAGTCGCCTTTTACAACACCTGGGTAAGAAATAAGGGTGGTCTATTCTACTCATCCGGATACCACACGGAGGGTCAACGTACCTTAGTCGCCTTTTACGACACCTCGGTAAGAAATGAGGTTGGTCAATTCTACTCAACCAGATACCACACGGAGGGTCAACGTACCTTAGTCGCCTTTTACAACACCTCGGTAAGAAATGAGATTGGTCTATTCTACTCAGCCGAATACCACACGGCAATCACACTTCCATCTAATATACTTAAACTTTTACTTTATATCCTAACGTTTCTTAAACCATGTACATACATATGTTTTTGTCAGACTATACAATAAACATTTTGAATCTAACAGTCATAAAAATATACCACTTCAGCTAACAGTTTGTTTAGTTGACCTCAATAAATAAAAACACAGTTAACTTAGTGATTTAGCTAAGTGGCAGTTAGAACCTATATTTTTAAAAATACAAAATAAAATACATTTTTAAAAATAATAAAAATGTTAAGCTTATGTTTTTAAGCTTAATGTTAAGTTAATGAAGAAAGCAAAGTTTGAGTTCGATTGTGTCAATTTTTTATCACGGATTTTAGCAAAATAACTAGAATAGAATAATATATAATAGTATTCAGCAAAGTAATCTATAATTCCTTATCAAAAATATAATAAGGCTACAGAAATATATACATTATTTATTCGTCAACTTTTATGTATGACGCAGGTTTGAAATTTCATTCCAAATTCAAATGTAAACAGAAATTTACAACACTCGTCACCCATGTCGGAACAACAATAAATAATTCATATAACGCCCCATTGTTGTGTTAATTACACGTTTAACCCCAATAGGATGAAAACAGATATTTGCAAGCATTTTGAGCTAAACTATAACACAACAAATGTTTACCAGTAATCTTGCTTTCCAGTAATACTCGTGTTTTCATAATGAAATGTCCCGTTAAATTGCTTTTTGAGACGTTAAAAAAGCCGTTCTTACTAGTTTATATGTAGCCTGTCGCCTAGACTTATGAATGGAGCTTTCTACGAAATCAATTAAACAAATGACATTCTCCATTAACATACGAGACCTTACAACGTGCTTGAGGTTTTATTATAAGCCTACGGTTGCACGTGAGTTTGCCTGCGTAATGTATATAGTTAATTCTTACGACGAATATAATAATAAATAAATATATGGGACACATAAAACCTCTGTAAGAAATAAGGGCGGTCTACTTAGCCGGATACCATACGGTGGGTCAACTTGACTTAGTCGCCTTTTACGACACCTCGGTTAGAATTGGGGGTGGTCTATTCTACTCAGCCGGATACAACACAGTGGGTCAACTTACCTTAGTCGCCTTTTAC
The DNA here is from genome assembly GCA_029227775.1 of Morpho helenor. Lineage (NCBI taxonomy): Eukaryota > Metazoa > Arthropoda > Insecta > Lepidoptera > Nymphalidae > Morpho > Morpho helenor. The sequence goes on along the minus strand of JARGCU010000003.1, from coordinate 5,283,752 downwards.
GACACCTCGGTAACAATTGAGGGTGTTCTAGTCTACTCAGCTGGATATCACAAAACGGGTCCACGTACCTTATTCGGTACCTTTTAGCACACCTCGGTAAGAAATTAGGGTCGTCTATTCAACTCAGCCGGATACCACACGGCGGAATATATAATTATATTAAGTAAGTAGCGGCCTGTTACTATCCCACTGCTGAGAATAGACCTCTTCTCTCGGTTTTTGGAGAGAAGGTTTGCAGCTAAGACCTACCACGCTGCTCCAATGCGGATTGGTAGGTAATTATACTATAGTATAGCTAATTATAGTAACTATATTATATATAATATATTATATTACTTATATATATTTGTAGCTTTATTAAATGTAAATGATCCTTGACCATTCAAAAGTGCTTTTGAAACTTAATTGATGAAAGATTATTTTGATTTGATTTAATACAGATGTTTCTAAAATAAAAAGTGCAAATATCAACTAAATTTGTAGGTTTGGTTATTATCTTATTGACTCTATTGTTTATGAATAAAAATTATTATTATCAGAACATGTTCAAATAATATGCTCAGGTATGTCAATGTCGGAACATATCTTTCGATATCAAATTTACATATGTTTTAAAACAGTTCACTTAATGAATTAAAATTCTAAAACATTTATTTTGATAAACTGGTTTTTGTCGTTGATTATTTTTTTATATAACGCTTATTCGTGTAATCTATCAGTCATATTTAGCTATTTTTTTTTATTTCCCGTATCCTGTTGGCCTTGACGACTTATTAGCGTCACCAGGAGTGAAATAACGAATACACTTCATCAGGTATATTAGGGATGTGAAAAATAATCGATTATTTTTCATTTAAAATCGATTTTTAAAAAACAATTATTTTAACTATCCTTTTTTTTCTCTTTTTACTAGTTTTTATATTAGGTAGATCTGCGTTGTTAGATGAAACCAATTAGATACAAAATTTATACAGGAAAATCCATTGGCCTACCCGATGTTTGAACCCGTGTTACTAAAAAGGATCGCACGGTTTCGCTTATGGGCTATCTTAGCTTTGGAAATACACCAAACCTAAAGTACATATAATCTATATACATCATAGTTGAAATAATAAAATACAGAGTCACATCAAATTTAAGATGGTGGAAATATAAAATATTTGTTTACATTTTTATGTGGCTTCGATGTCTGCTTAAAATGTGGGTCTGTGCCAAATTAATTAATTGGATACATTTATTACAAAATTTTAAAAAGGAGGTCATATCGATTCGCTACAGTTGACCTAAACAAACATCTAATTTTAATATGTAAAAATCTTTATTATTCTAAATTAAATCTAAATTAACTTATACTATAAAATAAAAAAACTCATATCACTCTAGAAAAAGCAAACTGCTATTATTTTTAATCTGTAATACTCTTAAAAAAAGTTTTTAGTTAAGAAAACAATGGAAAATTAGAAACTTTACAGCGCATTGTCTGAAAAGAAAGAACAAACGTATTAATAAAATTATATTTTATGTTTTTTATTTATATTTTATAGTATTTTGATAATTAATTTAATTGTTACTTTTGTATTATGGTTCTCCGCAAAAGTAGTTTATAATTCTATAAATAATTATAACAATTTTTGAATTTCAACAGAATCTTTTTCGTTTAAGCTTGTAAATAATAACAACATACATACATAATCTGTTAAAATTTTATATATATCGGTGACTTAAGTGGTCTGCTTCTTTACTCGGACGTCTTAAATATAAATTAGTACTTTATATTCACATCATGTAATTGTAAGTTCATAGGCAAGATGAAACTGCTTGATATGGACTACCGCCAATTTAAGTAACTCCTAGAAACTATTATGCGTAATAGAGATAGATAATTTAGCCGTGTGGTATCCGGCTGAGTAAAATATACCACCCTCATTTCTTACCGAGGTGTAGAGGCGACTAAGTTAAGTCGACCCACCGCATTTATGTACTACTTATATATAAATGTAGCTTCATTAAATATGAATGATCCATTACCATTCAAAAGTGCTTTTAAAACGCGTTTGATGAAAGATTAATTTGATACAGATGTTTCTGAAATAAAAAGTGAATCAAAATATCAACTATATTGTAGGTTTGGTTATAATCAAATTGACCACGTCGTGTGGTATCCGACTGAGTAGAATAGACCATCCTCATTCTCTACCGAGGTGTGATAAAAGGCAGCTAAGGTAAGTTGAGCAATCCTATGGTATCCGGTTGAGTAGAATAGACCCACCCTCTTTCCTACCGAAATGTCGTTAAATACGACTAAGGTAATTTGACGTCAAATCATGTGACAATATGTTTATAACATGTTGTGCTGACCCCACTTAGAGCGGAATAAGGGCAGGAGGATGATGGAGTGATAAATAATAATTGTGTATTTCCCGTATGAAATAGAATACTCGTCAAGTGACATTTAACTTAAATTTTAAAGCGGCGGTGGCGGAATGGTTAGGGTAACGGACTTACGATCGAGAGGTCGTGGGTTCGAATCCCGGCCATTATACTACCGAAGTGAACACACTCCTAACACAAGAATTAGCTTAGCTGGATCGGTTAACAAGTTTACTAGTAATTTGTAACCCAAATTGATAGTAACCTTTAAATAAATAGATAGATTTAGAGAATTAAGCGTTACATTACATAATACAAAAGTAAAAACGAAATTATTTTGTTAAAATCTGCGATTAAGTAAATAAAGTGTATATATAATGCTAAATGAAGAGTGGATTATCCGTTTGCAAACCCGATACATGCAGGATTAGGAAAATCTCATGCACAAACCTCCATCGCCGCCACAACTACAATCGTAAAGCCTTAGCGATTTTATCTTCTGACGATGCTTCGGTTGCGGGGCGAAACGATTGTTGAGTTTGTGATAGTGAACGTGTGTAATGCTTGTATATTGTGATAGCGGTAACGGAGCTCTGTGCATGCGTGTCTTCGACTCCTATATGTTTTGGGTATGAAAACGGATAGACCATTCCACATATAGCATTGTATATTTTTCTATTTACTTTATCGCGTATTATATAATAATTTTATTATAACTTTTGTATTATGGATCTCCGCACAGTAACGCCTGATTATATAAATAGCACCTGCCTTAATACTCTAGAAATTCTATACAAGTATTGCAAGTTTTCTATTGATTTTTTATTACCGTACCTAAGCGTCTATTATAGAAAAGCACAGGACTGTCGTCAAGAATTAAGCTATATTCTTTGATTTTACAAGAAATCTCTAAGACGCTTTTTTCACCGTTTCAACCACTAATTATGATGGTGAATAAAAAAACTATGTATCGTCTATAATCTATATCTATAAATACCTAACAGACGATGAAATAAATAATTTAAATTACTATGTATTAAGTTTGTTTTACTGATTGTAGTCGTTATCGAACGCGAGTCTCTCTAAGTGATTATTACCGTCTCCTTTGGAAATAAATATCCATTAAGTTTCCATGTCAAGAATAACAAGTATAGTGGAAATACCGCGGTACCGTCATTTGTAATATATATCTATAGATAGATATAGATTACAAATGACAGACAGACAGCTTTTAGGGGACTTTGTTTTATTATAGTATGGATTAGCTCTTTTCAGCACCCCAAGTCGAAATGTGATTCAGCAGATGTAAAGCAGATAGTTCGTAAATCAGTTTTCAAGACCCTTAGGTTTTGCCTGGTCCTGGACAATAACCTGTTGATAAAACAGGATGATATTTATCTTCAGCTACCAATTGTCTGAGCATACATAAATAAGCTAAAATAGAGCACGTTGCCATCTAATACCGGTTTAATTCTCAATCTTTATTTATTTTTGTGCGTTAACTGTGTATAATTAAGAAGTAGTAACTACAATGTCGATGACCTATGTTTTTATGTATTATCGCATTGTTTGAATCATCATATACATTTAATTTATTGTATGGAATTGTTAATTTGGAACCAAGCAACGTTTACTCAACATTGTTTACGTTCGAATGCTTTTTTACGGCCAGGTTTAAGGAATATTAATCATCGGACGCTATCGATTGGAGGGAGAGCTAAAAGCATTAGACCTTACGGAAGATCATCATGAGATATACGTATTAGGTACAAGCTGCAACGAAGGTGCTTTATATGTGTCTATCGACAAGGCAATGCTCAGAAAGGTGTGTTCAATTTTAAACAATTTAAAAAATTGTTCTGTCACTTTTTAAACATGCAATTTATATTTTTGGTTTTTTTTAGAGCAGTCACAAGCAGCTTCATCTTTAGTTGTCGGTTTATCCTTTGAATTTTGTGACACGTTTTATATTGGACAACAGTATTAGACACAGCCATGCGTATACCATGTAGATTTGCCGATAAATGTCAATAGGATCACACCACACCGACATAATGCGATGTCGTATCATAAATCGTTACGATGTCGTTGTTTTTTAAAAATCGAGGAGTGAATTTTCGTTCTATTTTATATGTTGATATTTTGTACTCCCCTAAACTTCTACCGGTTTGTTCCATAGCATGTTTCATTTATCCACTAATGAATATATTAATTTAAATCACTGTCGTAAATTTTTTGCGTACATTTGTTGCGGCATTGGTGCAGGGGTTACGTTTTTAAAATCTCGTCGTAAATTTCTGCGACATAAAATCGCATCAGGTCACGAATCGCACTGTTGTGGTACATATGGCACAATATCGTAATTTATTTATTACACATCGTGGATTTCTATGACATAAAATACCGCATCATGACATAAAGCGTGCCGTGACTGTACATCAAGTACGTCAATTTTTTTAATCTTTTGCTAGATTTCTACGACATAAAATCGCATTAAGACACGTCTCGACGGTACATTTGGTGCAGTGTGCTCAGTTTTTAAAATCTTTTCTAGATTTCTACGACATAAAATCATATTACAACACGAATGACGTTGCGACGGTACTTGCGCTACAGTGCCGTTAGATTTTAAAATCTTGTACTAAAATTATTAAGACATAAAATCACATCAAGAAACGAATCGGGCCACGATGGCATACCTGCTACATAAAGCCAATTTTTACAATTTTGTCGTTGCTTTCCATGATATAAAATCGCATCACGACAAGATTCGCGCTACGACGGTGACGTATTATGTGTCTTGGCCTTTAGACATTGAAACTAGCATCCGTAGACGCGTCTGCGTTTATTCGCATCACTTTTTAATTGGCATCTTGAAATCTTGCTCAGCCTGATCCGGCGCGTGGTCTCTAACACGGTTAATCTGTTGACGATCCGTAGCTTAGTAGTGACATTACTCTGACTATAAACTTCAGGTCCAACTTTCGATTACCTATATGATTTTGAGGTATGGTAATGGAATATACCGGCATTTACACTTTAAACGGACCAACGTTATAAGACGTACAAAGCTCATAGCTACCAAAATATTAAGCTATAATTTTACGCAGAATATACCATCATTGTCCTGCCTTTATCCCACTCTAAGTGGGGTCGGCGCAACATGTTATAAACATGTCACATGATTTGGCTGCGTTTTTACGATCAGTCGCCTGCCTGCGTCAACTTCCGTTAATCATATTTTACGACACCTCGGTAAGAAAGAGGATGGTCTATTCTACTCAACCGGATACCACACGGTGGTAGACAGAATTTCGCATTTATTTACTAGTGGTACTCGCACCTTCATTCCCGTTAACATAAACATTAAAGTATCCTCAATAATGCTCGAAAGAAAAAAGGGAATATTATTCTATTTTACACCAGTGTATTTGTGCCAAATTTTATCACAACTAAAAAAAAGACGTGCACATTTACATTAATATTGATTATAGCTAAAATAACAAAACAATCTTGACAGTTATGAATTTTATTTACAAGTTAGTACTTTAGGCATAAGTAGGCACGTTGTAACGTTCGTATAATATATGGCAACCCAAAAGCCTACATCTTTTTACTTTCTCGCTGTATTTCCATATTATCCTTGAGCGAATCGCTTAAGAAATCGATAAGTTACAACAATGTATTTTGGCTTCTTTTTGTTTAGGGAAAGTGCGGGGATTTTTTAAATGTCGAACAAGTCCTTGACTCAAGACATAGGCTTACAGAAACCTCAATCAATTAGATCAATGCCAATATTACAAATGTATTCTATGAATCTGTTGGTTACGTTCTTACGGCTTATTCGATAAAGTAAAAGATAAAATTTGGTATAATTGAAGACACTGGGCCAATATACAGAATAAAAATATCCTGTTTTTTCTTAATGAATCATTTGTAGCTTAACGTCGAACGCAGACTAAGCATAGAGGTCCAATACGAAATTGTAGGTTACGTGTATCCCATAAATTCTTCATAAATATGCAACGTCAGTGCAAATGTTCCTAATTGATATTAACAATCTATTACCCACTTATCAGTGACGTAAAACATTGAAGGAAACCTGTTTATGAATTGGTCCAACCAAATTTAAAGATAATCAGAGCAAATACATTGACAATGCTAGCTCTAATTTGATATTATCGAAGTTAGAGATTTTAGTTTTTACAATGATGGAATTATTGAACTTATTGCTTTAGGTCCAAACTTAGCTGGTAGTTTTAACATTAGTATATTTAATACAATGATATTGAAAGTAACATCTAATCTACCACGAAAACAGACGTAATCTTATCGAAATTAACTAATCATAATTTGAAATTGGCATAATCTGATAACAATATTGCTATAACTGATATAGATTCAGTACTAATTGTACAGTGCATATAAATAGGTGTAAAGATGGCTGAAAAAGTTAAGAAAAAACCGTCTTTTTTTCTTAATTTCAAAAGACTTAATAGTCATAAAGACAATGACATTAAACTCCCTACAGCAACTCCTCAACCACAAACTGCTCCACCAACATATAAATCAACAAACCAAATTTTATTACGTCAAACAAATCCCACTGCATCGGATACGAAACCCAGAAAGTAAGTCGCAATATATTATTTAAGTCATTCATAAGGAAAACATTCAGCTATATACAAGTGTCCCAGAATATAACGATACACCAACAAAAGAAAAGGTCAAACAACTGTTTACATTTTAGAAGTACGAGCCATTTAAAATAATAATAAAACTTTTATTACCATATCATCATTTCAATTTAAAGCAATGACGATTTACTGACGATATATAGGATCTTGTACATACTTTAAAAAACTTTAAAAAAGTGCTAAATAAATAAAAATAAATGACAATCTTTGAGTTAACATTTCCAAATCTATTAACACCTACAATATAGAATTTTTAATGTAATACTTTTTCTGGCATTAGCAGTTTCTAGCTGAGGATTTTTATTAGTCTTTATTTTTTTCTGTGTCTGGTTTCCTTTGATAGGAAAGAAGGCTAAAGTTAATATTCCACACAACTTCTAAAATTAACGTTTATTGGAGATAAGGCGTAAATGTAAGCTTCAAAATTTCATCACATCTCCATTTCCGTAATTTCCGAGAGATTATCATTAGTGTATTTCTTTGTTTAGATTTGAAAAAAATAGAATTGTAGAGCAATTTGATAACAAAGGACTGAATAATTATTCAGATCTTGGCACCTGATTAGTTGCCAATATAATATTTGATTGTTCATTAATATTGCTGATAATTTAAACTAGGTCCCTAATACTTTAAAGCGCTCTTCTTTATTCTTGAATCTTAATACTACATTTGTTTAATCAACCTTTACAGTTTCTATAGGTTATAATAGAGCAACGATAATACTTCTTTTGAAAATATTTTTTTTCTTAATATATGTTTTGTTGGGCTTTTGCCAATGTTTCAACTGTTACTAGTTTACTGTTACCACTTTACTGGGAAACTTTTGTCAAGTGATTTAGTTTTCTAAAACTGGGAAGGTATACGACCAAACATTTTCTAAGTTAGCGTTTCAATCTTATACTGCACCCAGCTTAGATAGTACTCAAGTTGACTGGTCTAGTGAACTAGTCCATCGTTAGGAATTGAGATTCAATGGTAGCATCACATTTTCTGATAGTCTAATATTTAAAAAAAGTCGCAACATGCTGGTACGGCGAAATGTAGATCACAGTGGATTAGGTTGTTGAAATTTTATGCATTGATTTTTAGTTACTCGGATGAACCAGGCTAATTATACTAATTAAAGACAACTAATTCGTGCTAATTTCTCACGGTAGATGAGACAAGCAAATTTTTTTGTGTGGATAAATTTATTGATGTAGCGGAATAAGATGGTTAAACTAATTTGAAAGTACAAACATTTTCAGTTGAAATCTTACATTAATTGGCATCGTACCGTTAATTGGCCTTCACAAGTATCTTTAAGAAAAATAAGCACTTATTTTTTTGTAATGATTATTATGCTTCTAAATTATAAGTAAAATTGCACGTCGCTAATTCGAAGCAGGGTAATGTATATACGTACTTTGCAAATAGATCTAGATATATTTTTTTATTTATACCTTTACTTATAGGGTGGTAACCTGTTAAAATAAATAGCCCTACATTAATATTAAAACTTTTGAATCGACGCTTTCGCGATATAGAGCCGCCATGTGGTTTTCCGCCGAGTAGAATAGACTGCCCTAATTTCTTACCGATGTGTCGTAAAAAGCATAAGTTAACTAGACCCGCGTTGTGGTATCCGGACGAGTAGAATAGATTTCTAACCGAGGTGTCGTATAAAGCCGTTTGGCAGGCGGCCGGTTGTAAAGTGATTTGCCAAAACATGTTATGCCGTCATCACTTAGATAAAGGCAGGAGAATGAATCATCGATGATGATAAGAGGCTGATACAGAAAGCCTACTAGCCTCTTGAAGATTATTTAGAAGATAAGAATGTGTGGATATAGCTCTCTTTGAACCTGTACAAGTCAGTAACGACTTAATGTAAATAGTATTAAGAAATATATTTTTAAAAGAGCAACCGCCGAGCTTCTTGTTGGCTCTTCTCGGTAGGAACAGCTTTCCGAACCAGCAGTAGAGTTGACAATTCAAAAGCACTTGTTTACAAGTTTATTTGAATAAAGAATATTTTGAATTTGAGTATGAATTTGATGATTTCGCGACATATAGATAGTCTAATGTTTTTTCTTAGTCAACGAACTTACATTTTAGACATCTTTTAGAAATTTCTACTCGTCCGTTTTTTAGCATTTATACCCAACTCCGCGACTTTTAGTCATGTCAACTTTCCACTCAGTGGAGTTTCAGCCAAAGCTCCTTTTGCCTGGCGAAATCACCATTCTAATATCTTCAAATATTAATGATCGTTTATTCTATAAATAACGCGCTCTACGTCATTTTGACTTTGCAACTCGTTTATCTATATTGTTATTATATATCGTATTATTTCTGATATATTACATAGAGGTTACCAGGAGTTAGTTCCATCTATCTCTGTTAGATTACTTATAATAATAGTAACAATAATTGTTCCGATTGTTGTAAGTTAATGGTTTTATCGCGAAGAGTTTCGCCCAACATCTCAAGAGACTCTCGCTTATATGCTGGATCAAGCGTAGGATGCAGAAGTCAACATTGCTAAAGACGGCACGTATTGTGAGGAGGTTCCTCACTCCGTATTCCTAACTAATGAAAGCTTGGGATTTTTCTCCGCTCCCTGTTGATCCCGATTTTTTAGATGCTTTTATTTATGAAAATATTTTGAAATGTTTTAAAATCTGTGAAATAAATATATGAGTGAAATAATAATATTCTCTTTCAAAAATCAGGTTATCTGGTGGTATCAAGGATTTGATTCAGTGCGCCCTATGCTTGGAGATTCTATCCAACCCAAAAATGCTGCCATGTCAGCACACTTTCTGTTGTGCTTGCCTCAAAATATACGTTGCAGGTTAGTAGTTATATAATTACTCTTATTCACTAATTTAAAATGATCCACGATTTTTTTTAACAAAGTGATATTTTTTATTTTCCACTCTATTGTGCATAAAACTTGTTACAATCCTAGTTATGCAAGAACTAAGATTTACAACAAAGCAAGACTTCTTAACGTCTGTTAAATCTATACATGTAATCAATTATCTCAACGGATTTTTATTCGGTTTATTCTAAAAGATGTGTGCAATTCTTGAGAAATGTTTACGTCAGTCTTATCTAAATTAACTGAAATACATATTTGCGACACACCGATTTCCCTGCAGAGCTACGGACATAAATAGTATTTTATAAATCGTCTTAATGATTTAAACGGGTAAAAAAATTCCACGTACTTATCTTAAAACAGGAATAGCTACTGCAAGTCAAAGAACTTGGAATCGAATGCATTAGTTCCTATTATTATAATTTGCAATGTAAAGAGATATTTCTACTAATTTACTAATCTACTAATATAACAAATTTTAAAATTGCAGACAATCCAGTGATCGATTGTCCGATATGCCGTACGAGAATACAAGTGAAGAATGCAAATTTTGTTGAGGAACTCCCATCAAATTTGTACATAGATACATTACTGACTATGGTTGGTATAAATGATAAAATGACGCCCGAAACACCACCAGTAACACCAATGAATAACATGCAAAGTGTCGATCTGTTTGCTGCCGGTATACGATGCTCTCACTGCCGGACCATTTGCGATAATACGGATATTTCTAAATGCGAACATTGCAAATCGGTAAGTGATATTAAACAAAGTTATTTAAAACCCATGTTCATAAAATTTTTTAAAAGCGAAGGTAATAAATTTAGATTTGGACGTTACACATATTCAAGGATAATAATATCGCCCTATCCGTAGAATAAGGTCACATTTTCTATGCTTATACATGGGACATGTTACTTTATTCTTCGGATAGGGATAATAAGGATATATGTATCTATGTAGGACGATAACTTTCCCGAGGTTGTTTTCGAAGTTTTTATTAAGTTGAGGGTTTCAAATAGCAACCTTTTGGAAAGAGAAACATGGTATCTGTGGTCATCTAGGGTTACGTCCGAGAATTGTCCGAATTTAATTAAATGGTTTATCTCTGAATAACATCTCTTTATAATGAAGATCAGAAGCAGAAGTAAAATCAGTACGTTTGGAAATATGAGAAAATATTGTTGATCGTAAATATTTTATACAGTTATGCGTTTGCGCAGGTCCATAATACTAACATTACATCTGATCGTAAATAGATAAACTTTTCTAGGATTACAGGAATGTGATGTCGACTAGTTGTAATAAAAGTAGCGACTCTATCCATCTCATTGCGGGGACGCCATTAGTTGCAGGACGGGTCAGCTCCTATTCTGGACTATTCCACCCATTTCCCCATGTTGGGACACGGGTTTCACTGCTGTCCCGATAGTGTCATCTGCTTTAACCTACCTGTGGCTTTTAAAAACCCAATAATATCGCTGAAGGGGATATTTGTTGGGTCCTCTACTTCAATTTCACCCCTTTATTTAGTATCTCTCATCTTACCAACGAGTACATAGGGCACTCAGCCATAAAGTGAAGATTTGTTTCTTCCTCTCCACACTCTGGGTACGCTGCGTCCTCTTTTATTCTCATTTTTGACAGGTGTCTGTATAACAGGCAGTGCCCAGGAGTAATGCCTGTTAAAATGTAGGGCCTACGTAATAGTAATTCCTATTGTGATTTAACAATGAAGTAATGATATAATGTAATTGTACACAGCGATGTAACGAATATTTATATGTATGTTATGAGATGGTTTAAGACAATAGTATAAATTTCGCAAGGAATAAACGCAAAATGACAGGTTTCTGGTACATAATTTAAAGGGAAATAATTTTAAAATTGCATCATTTTGGTGCTAGATTTCCTTTCTTAACATTTACCGTTACGCATTCGTGCAACATGTAATAAAGAAAGTAAAGCCGTACAATGTACATAAATCAATGACCGATCATATGTTTTCTGATAATTACTGATAGTATTTCTCCATATATCTATAGTTTTATACACAACATCAAAAATATAATGTCCATAGTTTAACAACGCTTTATTTACCTAAGTAACTAACATGTTCTTAAACTCCTTGATGCAGAAGATCATTCTTATATGTAAAAATAATATTTACAAATTAATACAAAGAACTTGAATATTTAACATTAATTGCTTAACTTAACTTGCTTTAAGAGTAAGTTGGTCCCTGAAAACCTCAAAAGCGTCGTTTAGATTAGTGGTAGATTTTAAGTTGTAGCTATTATTGGGTTCAAATGCTTTCAGAACTTTTGCAAAGTTTGCTGGTCACAACATTTAGAAGACATGCGAACACAAATCGGATCAATTTTGAGAGAACTGGACTCCGCCGCTCGTCGTCTGGACCACAAAGTAGAACATTTCAAGGTAATACTTCCAGTATTTTTAATATAATCCGCCCTCATTTCTTACCGAGTTGTCTTAAAAAGCGACTAAGTTAAGTCCACCTGCTGTGTGGTATCCCGCTGAGTAGAATAGAACACCCAATTTCTTACCGAGGTGTCGTAAAAAGCGACTATAGTAATTTCACCCACCGTGCGGTATCTGCTTAAGTAGAATAGGTCACCCTCTTTCTTACCGAGGTGTCGTAAAATACGACTAAGGTAAGTTGATGTTAGGCAGCCGGCCGGTCGTAAAATACGTAGCCAAATCATGTAACAACATGTTTATAACATGTTGTGCCAACTCCACTTAGAGTGGGATAAAGGCAGAGAGATGAAGATGATGATGCAACGAAGACGACCGGCATAATAACAGTATCTAAGGAACTCTAGCATTCAACCTCGATAAGTAAATGAAACTCACATTCACGTTATTGTATGTATTTGCCTTTGATTTCAATATTCTCTTTTACATCTCTTTATTTAGAATCAGTTGAATTATAAGCCGATCTTGTTCTAACCAACTGCAATACTTTTTCCCAAATCTCATTGTCTGCCTCATCTTAAATTCTAATTATCCCTCTTTTTCGCTATGTCATCCTGTATTTTACCCAATCTTTCAAGAGCTATGTAAATTTTTAACGTTTCTTTTTAAATCAAACCTTACGTAAGTGAATAAAGCATCAGAAGTATAGTTCGATCTTATTTTACGAATTTATAAAATTCATTAAACCTAGTGTACCATACTTCATTTTTTTAATTTGAAATTATAACATCCATAACTTCCGCTTTTTTAGGATCGATGTGACCGTATCGCTGAACAAATAACCAACGCAGCGGAAGAGAAGATTAATAATATACTTCAAGCCAAAATAGAGTTAATGGGAGAAGCGTCTGAGTTACAGAGGTTGGGTGATATGTCAGCGTTGGCATTAAAATCCTCTTTGGCCGAGGCTCGGGAAGTTGCAGTGAAAACGATGGCTTGCAATCAGAACGTTAATGATAATGATAAGGTTAGTTAGAGTTTCACAAAGGTAGACAGTTTTATAACACCAGCAGTATAAAAAACAAATAGGAAAAACAAATATGTATGTTCTGTATATACAGAACATACATATTTGTTTTTCCCGCAGCTTCATCAGGGTGGTAATTAGTTGTCAATATACATAAAACCGGAATTTACTATTAAGCTAAACTTTCGTCAAGAGTTCTTTTAGTAAAAACAATCTATTTATCATCATCATTCTCTTACCCTTATCCCACTCTAAGTGGGGTCTGCACAATATGTCTTCTTCTTCCATTCTCCTCTATCATTCTTTTTTTCGGCCTCCCCCTAGCCATACACCCATCCACATTCATATTTAAAACACTTTTGGTCACATGATTTTCATCCCTCCTAATTACATGACCATACTAACTTAGTGTCGCACTTCTCATCTTTTCTGTAATGGGCGCAACTTTCAGACTTCCCCTAATATACTCATTGCGTAACTCATAAAAACAATCCGTTCACTGGATATTGATAATCTGTCATACTCAGACAGCTTTTGTCTTTTGGACTTTGTCTTAAAATATGTACAGATTGAGGACATCTAATCGCCGTGTGATACATTACTCAAGGCATACATACCAGTTTCAAGTTAAGGCTAATGGCAATTAGTTATGTAGGTTTAGCTAGTGTAGACAAATATGGACTGATCAAATGAGATGATTAAGCTATAAATCGCGACACTAAGATTATAAGGCCACTTACTTTAGTTGGTAAATATCTTCATAAATTAACAATCAAATTCAGATATCTATATAACACTAGCAAAGGACACTAGTAGCATTTGGACCTTACCTTAAATATAAACTTAGTAAATGACAAAAAATATTTGCATGTAATTACGTTCACGTCGATGCGAATCTGCGACGATCGCTTTTATTGTTCTGAAAAAGATGAATTCTAGTTCACAACTGCTCGGTTGCTATATGTTACGCCTTATTGCTGCAAGAAAAGTCTACTACAAATAAAATTATCCTTTTCTAGGTAATGACATTCATAAATTTACATACAAATACGTTACAACTTCTGACAGAAGTTTCCAAATGGGATACACAAAATTATGTTTTCGATAAAGAAAATTTTCGCATAGAATCGGATTCTTCTACACCATATGACGCTGAATCTGACGAACCATTGCCTGAGGCAGCTAAACAGTATGATCCTATGGAAAGTGAGGCCAGCTTAGCTTTACATTACAGGTAACAACTTTCGCAGAAAACTGTGGATTTTGAATTTATTTATTTATTTATTTATTTATTTATTTATCTAATTAATAGTGATTATTGCCTGCTTCATACACTTAGCATTGCATGTATTCTCTGAACAAACGCGGATTACAGCAAAGTAATTTTATTGTAACTTCTGTACTATGGAGTTCCGCAAAGTAACGTCTGCTTCTAATCATCAAATCATTTAATAACGTCTGCATCAAGTCATTTAAAGACTTTATTATTGATACAACGTTCCAATGTTCCAGATCCCGCAACTTTATTCCACACTACCTATGGCGAAAGACGTCAAGACCCTCAGGCGTCGGCATCAGTCCATGGAACAACCACCTCTACATCTGTGGCATGGACAGCCATAGCGTGCTCGTAGTAGAACGTGCACAAGCTAAAATCGTCACGAGGCTGTCGTGCGACGAGATGTTATGTCCTATACATATTGCGTTCATGAAGAGCTTGGGGGAGATTTACGTAACTGGTTAGAATTTATATTTTTAATTAATACTTGGTCCTTCGCTTTATATCCTCATGTCCCAATTATCATCATGTCCTTATGATAGCAACGCGTCGGTCTTAGCACAGAGTTGCCGTTTAAACCTAAAGCTTGGTATAGATTTCTTTAAAATATTTATGTATGTATATCTTAATGTTCATTACATTGAAACAAGTATTCGCAGAGATGTGCATGGACTAATATCATTTACTTAAGTATTAAAAATTTAAGCCCTTATAGCCGGCCAAATGGCCAAATTTGTGATCATCGACCAAGAATGCCTATTAGCTTTTTATAAAAAAAACTAGTAATAACTCGCGGTTTCATCCGCGTACATACTGATCTCATGGTTCAGTAGTTTTTGTGTGAAAACTTTACGTTTGTAAAGTTACATACAAAATTTTCCTCTTTATAATATTAGTACAGAAAGTTAGTTTACAATTCATTACGAATTAGTATACAGTGTAAGTTACCGTATAAATAATCGTTCGGAAAGCTGCATATCAAGAAAATTCTTAATATATAACCTTAACATCCGCATTGGACTAGCTTGGACAGTGTAAGCTCCAAGTAAGTTAAAATAAGACCTAGCAACGACTTTAACAAGCCCCTACTTTTAAATGACAGAACAAGTTGGTATCAGAAGATAATCTGATAAAAAAATTGTTTCAGATAAATGGAAGCACTGCGTTCACGTATTCTCAAAAGAAGGTAGCTACCTCCGGTCTATCGGGCAAAAGGGGAGTAGAGTTGGTATGTTCCGGTCGCCTGAGGGTATTGCCATTGATAATATACAACAGCAAGTTTACGTGGTTGATACTGGAAATGACAGAGTTCAGGTGACTATGCTTTGACACATCTTTGATGTCTATTTAAATGAGTTAATCTTGTATATATAATCTGAATTTCGGAAACGGCTCCAACGGCTCCAACTTTCATGGAACTTAGTATGTAGGGGTTTCGGGGCGATGAATCGATCTAGCTAGGTTTCATCAAAATGTCGTTTTATACCTGTTTTCAGACACTGAAAAAAATGTTACTTATACTAATATAAATTGAATGCAAAGGTTAATTTTGCTGTCATTTGTAAACTTGTAAAAGCTCAATGGGAAAAGAGCGGACTGAAGAAGCAAGAAAATACCCTAGATCGAGTCCCAGATATCATCTGCTTCTTCTGTCTTTTTTTATATTTAAAAAAAAAGCAAAGCAAAGGCTCGCTGAACGAAGTCGCGATGGCTAAATGCTTTGTAGCTTCTAAGCTCAAGCACCAGGTTCTTTTAACTGCTACATACAATAAATATATACTTTAAAATATAAGCGTTTTACGGTTGAGAATAATATCTTCATAGACCTGCATAGTGAGAAAACGCAATTTCTTAAATTTATACCCTTTGTACTCAAACGAAGTATTTCTGTGAGATGTTGTTACCTTTTTTCATTGAATTGACATATAATAATCTGCTTACAGGTTATTCAGCCGGATGGAAAGTTCGTTGATCAATACGGAGTAGTGACAAAGCAGCAAGCCGTGCACACTGCTAGTGTATGGGAGACAAAAGAAATGGTCTGTACCGAATTGAACGCGCCAACTGCAGTCGCCTTAACAAACGATCGTGTCATCATACTCGACAGTGGTAATCGACGTGTGAAAATATATAACAAGCAGGATAAAAGTAAAATCATCGAATTCGGTTCGCTTGGCCAAAGAAAGGGACAGTTTAGACAGCCCGAATGCTTGGCAGTAGATCCTATGGGGTTCATTCTCGTCGGAGATTCTGGCAATTGTAGAGTGCAAGTTTTTAAGCCTAATGGCCAATTAGTACGAGCGTTTGGTCGCCTTGGCAGTGAGCCGGGGAAATTTGGCTGGATATCTGGAATATATGTAACAAAGCAGTTAGATATCATTGTTAGTGATACGAAGAATCATAGCGTCAATTTCTTTTAGTAATTTTGTTGGAATTGACCAAGATTTGCATTTAATTTAATTTAAACAGTGTATTGGGAATCTATATTGACTTCAGCAAATAGCATTGATACATATCGCTCTATCCGAAAAATAAAGTAACACTTCCTATGCTTACGTGGGACATGTAACTTTACTCTTTGGATAGGGCGATCATCATCTTCCTGCCCTTATCCCACTCTAAGTGGGGTCGGCACAACATGTTATAAACATGTTGTCACATGATTTGGCTACGTATTCTGCGACCGGCCCCCTGCCTGACGTCAACTTACCTTAGTCGTATTTTACGGTAAGAAAGAGGGTGGTCTATCCTACTTAACCGGATACCATACGGTGGGTCAATTTCCCTTAGTCGCCTTTTACGACACGTCGGTAAGAAATGAGGTTGATCTATTCCACTCAGCCGGACACCACACGGCGGGTCGACTTACCTTAGAAATGAGACGGTAAGAAATGAGGGTGGTACTATTCTATTCCGCCGGATACCATACGGTGTTCTTCGGATAGGGCGATATATTAAATTAATGGTCTGGAAGACCATCATTGTCTTAATGGACGAACTGTTGCACATAGATCTATTCTATGATAGTATTGCAATCATAAACATTTGTTGTCCACGCATTTATTGCCATTCACATTTGTTATTTACGGAATACTTTGTAAATCATATGTGTTAAGCTATGGAATGATTTACCAGTACCAATCCGCAAATCCCTTTCCCTTTCGGTATGTAAGCTACAGACTAGAAAATATTTGTCTTAAGTAATTATAAATTAATAGCATCTTTTCACCTATTTATTTTACCAAAATTTACGAAGATTAAATAGTTAAATTTATATAAACTTTTTCTTTTTCTCTATAATACCCATATTTTCTTTAATCCTCAATTCTTGTCCTTTCCTTCTGTTACTTAAAGTTTGATTGGAAGAGATCCCTTTTAGGGATAGGGCCTTTATACATGTGCTTTTTTACTTTTTCTTTCTCTTTTCTAACTATATGTATAAAAATAAATAAATTCATCATATATAACGCTGGCTTTCTTCGGTAAGGCATATTTAAGTAGCTACAAATGGTTATTTTGCCAATAGACAATCGCCAAAAACATGGCGGCAGATTTCACTTCAGCCAATGAGGTTGAAATCATTAAAAAAAATCTAAAATCAGCTTACTTTTAATGCTAACGTTCGAATCCGCGTTTAACGTATAGGTTGCATTTTAAATAAATAAAAAACAACATCAACAGAAACGTATTTATTTAAAAAACAAATCTATTAACATTATGTTAAATCATTTCATCTGTTTTATGTAAAATAAATCATATGACAAACCAGACGATTCTCAATACATTGTTTAAAAATAATAGAACCGTTTTATATTATGTTCTAGAGATTCTAAATCACATAATGCATAACATATATTAAACATTATTATATATTTTCACAGATAATGTAAAGATGGTTTTAGCATTTCGTTTTAGTAATTCAAAATAAACATTAGACTAATAAACAGTTATCTTTAGGCTAACACCAAGTTCTTATGGTCAATAATGTAGATAAACAGTTCTAGTTGCAATAACACTTTATGCGTATTAAAGTTACCTTAGATTCAACTAGCTAATTTTATATATCTATATATCCATTTCAGGCGTGAATAACTTAACAAGTCTAAAACGTAAACTTTTCAGGGCAGCCATAAATAGATTTACGTTTAGTATACATTTAAAAGAGATATTTAAATAGGACCTGGGTGACCGAGCAATGCTCAGGTTTTTTTTTTAAATTATAAAATAAAAAAAGATTGGTAATTAAAGGGGCTTGATCCCAGGTATTTTCACTTCTTTAGTTCACCTTTTACCCACTGAGCAATCGCAACTTGACAACTAAAATATCACTTTCATTCAAATTTACCACAAAATTCATGCAAAACCTTCATGCTGAATTTGATGAAAATCGTTGGAGCAGTTTCCGAAATTCAGAAAAAATATATATATATATGATTAACTTCATTATTAAAGATTAACAAGTTTGTATGTGCGATAAGGAGAAGTTATATCTATATATTGAATATAAAGTTATAAATATAAATTAGGCAGTCCTATTATAATTATATATATAAACGGACGTAAGTCGACTTATCAACATATTCACGCCTGGTAAGAATATATAATAGAGGTTATATCAAAGTACTATTTAAATTTGTAAATTATTCAAAATTAGTATCAGTTTAAGCCCGACTGAGGTTTATATTTAATAAGCACTTTTTTCGAAAGTATTAGTAGTTAAAATGCTTACTCAAGGGCAATGGTGCATTAATTATGCAAAGAATAAGCTACCTGACAGTTTATTGGTAACCTGTGAAACAGGGTATCGTTTAATTGAATTAAGTCATGTTGGGATAAAAAAAATCTATGTATTTGCATCGTATCGTATCGATGATGATGCGTTGTAGGCCTTCAAATAAATGGCAGGAAGAAATAGAACTGCAAGAATTGAAATAGTTACACAAAAAAATTGTATATTTTTTACAAATTCAATAACGTACATATGGCGTGTATCAGTCTCGAATAGGTGGTACGAAGATTATACTATTATTTACACTATCGAAACTGACTTTTGACGACCTTAAAAATTAAATTACACTTAAAAATAATGAGTGTTACTATTAGCAATAAAACCGAAAATATAAAGCCATCAAAAAATAATCGAAAATCGCAATTGACTCTGACTTATCAATATTCTAAGTATAATATTAGAGATATAAAATTATCGAAAAAACAAACATTAAAATTAAAGCCCGAAAAGCGAAAAATGCCGGTATTTTTAATAATTTTACAGAACTAGATTACAGTAAATAAAGTGCACAAAGCACTTATAAATTGATTCGCTATAAATCATTTTTAAGGTGAGTACAGACATCGCAAGACGTGCGTTGCGAATGGTTCGTCTCGCATGCCTCGAGCTGTATGGACGTGTGTGCTCACTGTAAACATTCGCGTCATACAATTAGGGATGACTTGGAGTAGAAAAAATCGATTAATAAATAATCGATTTTGAAAAAATCGTTGATTTTCGATTTTTTTTTAATATTTTGTGAAATTGGATTAAAATGTGTATTTTGGCTAAATTGGTTTCATCCAACTAAAATTCGATTCTTTTTTCACATGCAATAGTTGCGAACGCTGCCTCAATGCGAGCCGTGCGCTCCGTGTAGACGGATGTTTTGTTTGCGTTGCACGCTAATGAGTCATGAGTAATACATGGGCTCCATGATTCCACACTGTAATCGGTTCATAAAAAAATTGTTTAGTCACCTAGCGTCTTTTGTCTTATTTTAATATTTTATGAATTACTATATAGGCCGCAGCTGTAATCAGCACGTTACGCCTTGTCGGAGCCATTTTTCTAATGACGAATACCATGCGTGGTTGTTTGTGTGCTCAGCTTGAGCATGTTTTATTCAAAATGCATGTACAAATGTACCGTCGTATGCCTCAGGTTAAGGCATGCGTGACGTACTATTCGCGACGCACGCCTCGCGATGTCTGTACGCGGCTTTAAACAACTTTCTTCTCCATTCATTTTGCAATTAGTTACTTGTCACACCGTCCCAGACAGTACTTATACAAATTTAATTTCATAGAGTTATACTAGAGTAAGGAAGCCAGCCTAAAACATGCTATATTACAATAAAGATAAAGCAAATGAGGGTGATCTATCTGTCTCTCTTTTTCATGTGGGATTAGACAACGATGAAGTATACGGATTTCATCTTCCCTCTCATTATTTATCTTTATCACAAACATACCTGCTATAGCTCCCTTACTCTAGTATTAATAACTGTTTAATTTCCCTGACTCAATAAAACGTTATTAAAAGACATGTTTTGACTTATTGTCTTTCTTTATTCTGTCAATATATTTTTTCAAGGCACTATGGTCCCTTTGTGCAGTGTTTTCTAAAAATTGCAAGTTATCCATGATTTACAAAGAAGGTTCAATTTTTAATTCTATTGTCTACTAATAATTAGTAAAAATACTCGCAAATCGATCGCAAAGTGATAATTTGAACCTATATTTTAAAGAAATTGTGTGCAAATAGTTGCTGCAAAGTTTTTGTAATGTAACCAAGGTTAGTTATAATTTATATAAGAACCACTTTGTTACAGCTGTTTTTTGTATATTACAGATTTCTTTTATTGATTGTTATATTTTGTTTATCATCGCGTTTACGAAATAGTGCATATATTGAACTAATGTTTGGCTCTTTAAGGCAAATACAGTTAAATATTTAATTATAAAGAAATAAAAATATCTGTATCATAATTATAAATTTTACAGTGAACTTAGACAAAATGCTATGACATATGTCATGATTAAACCTAATTAATAAACGTTAGCACCCTCAGTTAGTAGAGTTTCTAGCGCAAATTGATCTTTTATATATTGTTTTAGTTTTCTTAATTATGTGGAGATAATTGTAATAATATTGAGTGATTTTCATATAGATGTATCGACATATGAAATGCATTTTTTGGACATAATAAATAAATAATATAAATTGGGTTGTCACTTTATTTTCCAAAAGATAAATGTATGGATTAATACATTGACATTATGTATTTTGCAGTGGTTAGTAAGATTTTATGTTACAGTTCTTTAAAAAAGTGACTATTATTTGAGTGATTTTATTTATTTATACTTTAATTAGAAGTACATCGAATATGAATTATAAAAGATAATCTAATAACTAATCTAATTTGATAGAAAAGTTACTTAAATTGTTGTTGGAACAAAAATTAAAACGTAAAACGTTCAAATATTTTCAATGAAGTTATAATAAACTCGTAGAAATGACTTTAAAATGTATATGAAATGAATAAAATTACCTTTTTATTTTGATTTATCTAATATCAAATAGTAAATGATTTGAATCAATGCTAAATGATTTTACCGAACATCGTATAATAATGGAATATTCGGGGCACCTCTAATAAATATATCATCCCATATTTGATACTTTACAGAAGCCATGTATCCTATTGTTTTATTTAATTATTTATCTACTCTGATACTATAATACAAAGATTATAAAAATTCTTATGACAAACATTACGTACAGGCCAAAAATTAAAAAGTTTTATTACGATACAGGTCTTGTATGGACACCTGTATCATAATATAACTTTTTAATCATAACGATACATCTATACAACCTACAGCTGGAGGAGGTTGAACCTCTACCTTAAAAAAAAGGTTTCAATGAACGAGTACGCGGCGATGCAACACTCATGCGCAATCGATGTTTGCGCCTTGCCGCTAATATTTGACATTTAAAAAATCTTTTCAATAAAAAATCTTTTAAACAAAGTTTGGTTTTTATTAATATTGTTTTACGTATTATAGTATGAGAGTAGATAAAGTAGTGTATGGCACTATGCATAATTTGGTCTTATAACACTCGTGTGATTTAATAAAAATCTGGTGCTATAAGAACCCTTATTATGCAACAGTATCATAATCTACTATTATTTTATAAACAAAAAATGTATGTATTGTTTAATATAGAGGTAGTATTAATTGCTCGAGTTATACAATATATTTAGATTATTGCCTAACAACTTTATGTAATAACTGATATTAGAAACTATATGATTAATATTAAGTGTATTCATTTTTGGTTTAATACCAATATAACCAACTCTGATAGTGATGTCTCACGTCATTCAGGTCTAATTATCTATTATTTAGCGATGTGATGACATCACTATCATTGCTCGTGGAATTGATTTATGTGTATGTTTTTATAAGAAAAAAAAAGTATCTAAATAAAAGTATATAAGCAAAGATTCATAACGTTAAGTTAGCACCTTGTATCGATACAATGATAATAAAATATATTGCATTGGTGATTTGTGACATATTTTTCCTTGTTGTGACAAAGAATTAAAAAATGAAATATGTATAAGCGACACTGGAGTAGGTCATCCTGCCTAAAATGAGACGAAATTATTATCTGTCTCTTTTTTGTGTGTTACTAACAATTCACGCTCCGATCGCGTGGAAAGATTAAAACCGTAATATACCGTAGTATTTTGATAACCATAAAAATGGTTAAAGTGGGTTAACCTTAAAAGCTAGACATATGCTGTGGCGGACATTTATTTAGACTTTTTAGAGGGGTACAATTTAATAACACATGATTTTTTTAATAACTAAACTTTAAAAACTCTGAAACCCATAGTAGACCAGTCTACAATTAAGTATAAGGATATAATTATACGTAAAACATACCTATAACTTATTAAAAATCCTTTCCGCTTCATACAAGACTGCGGTTTAATAACGTAAAATTGAAAATGTTTAAAGATTGACCGCCGATTTTTTTTCTGGTTCTTCTCGTTATGAACAACATTCCGAATCAGTTGTAGCTTCATTAATCATATTGACGATTCGAAAGTGCTTGAAAGAGCTTATTTCAATGAAGGCTTATTGAGGATTAATTCGTATGTAGATTTCAAAGAGGTCTCAGAAAGCCGCTAGATATAAATAAGATCCTAACATTACCTAATACTAATGTCTACTTACTTAAAATTTCAAAAATGATAAGTAAGTAGCGGCCTATTACTATCCCACTGTTGAGAATAGGCGTCTTTCTCTCCGTTTTTGGAGATAAGGATTGGAGCTAAGACCTACCACGCTGCTCCAATGCGGATTGGTAGGTTACACATATCTCAGGAATTCCCTAGAGATATGCAGATTTCCTCACGATGTTTTCCTTCACCGTAAAGCGTGTGATAAATTGCAATTATCAATTAGACACAAGTTTTCACACCCGGGTTTGAACTCGTGACCTCCTCGAAAGAGTCACACGGTGTTACCGCTGGGCTACCACAGCTTCTTGTGTGTGCTTCATAAATGATAACTTAATAATTACTTTGTATTACCAAGACAACAGCAATTACATTGTAAAATATATATAACTCGCATATTTATATGACCGTGTGAAAATGATAACACTTTGTTTCAATTGTTTTCAAGCTTTCTACATCAGTTATGCACATTAATTATCTACTTGTATTGCATGTGACGGTAAGATTGAATCAGGTTTGCAGTCTATTTTCCAAAAAGTGGGGATCACTGGCATTTTTATCATTAGTACCTGGGTGACCGAGCCTTGCTCGGTAAATTTTTTAAAAGACAAAAAAATAACATTAAAAAAAATAGTTTAGAAGGTGGGGTTCGAACTTAGGTATCTTCACCTCTCTAGATCTCTTGTTCCCCAAATGAGCTATCTTGACTTGACCTTTGACGGCGAAAATTATCTTTTTAAATTATACATAAATTTTAGCATTTTCCCGAAAACATAAAACGACATTTTTTTAATGAAACTTAGCTAGATCGATTTTTTCCCCCCTAAAGCCTCCTCCATGCTGAATTTCAGGAAAAATAGTTAGAGCCGTTTCAGAGATTCCGAAAATATACATATATTCATACAAGATTAACTCATTTAATTATTAAAGATAATGGTGTCATATTGTCAAAGTTTACTATTTTTGTTTCGTTTCTGTAATACAACAAAAAAGGCTGTGTGGTATCCGGCTGAGTAGAATAGACCACCCTCATTTTTTACCACGTATAGTAAAAAGCGACTTAGGTTAGTTGACGTCAGGCAGACGGCCAGTCGTAAAAAATTAGCTTACTTAGAATCGGATAAGGGCAGGAGAATGATGAATACAACAAAGAAGTATAACTTAAAAAAATATTTGGTTAACGTTCAGGCCATAAAAAATTATCAGTAAATGAAATGGCAGATTGTCTAAATATCTAAGATTCACCTAAGAAGATCTACATGGCTGACATTTATGTACAGGATGGCTGTCACCAAGCACCACTGAATCCGATTCGGCCGGCGGGCCTTCGCTGCTGTCGTGTTGCCTCTGAAATTTAAATACATCGTATTACATAAGCTGTGATAGCTCAGCGGTGAGACAGTGCCCACAAGTGGTCACAAGTTCAAACCATAGTCACAACAAGTTCAAACTCCCGGCGGTTTGAACTTGGTGGCATTGGTGGCATACCAATCTATAATGTAATGTGTGTAACGGCCTGTTGATATCCCACTGCTGGGCATAGGCCTCTCCTCTCCGTTTTTTTTTTTGGAGAGAAAGGATTGGAGCTAAGACCTACCACGCTGCTCCAATGCGGATTGGTAGGTTACACATATCCCCAGAATTCTCTAGAGATATGCAGGTTTCCTCACGATGTTTTCCTTCACCGAAAAGCGTGTGATAAATTGCAATTATCAATTAGACACATAAGTTTTACTAGAAAACTCATTGATGCCTGCCCGGGGTTTGAACCCTAGACCTCCTCGAAAGAGGCGCACGGTGTTACCGCTGGGCTACCAATCTATACTAATATATAAAGCAGAAGAATTTTTGTTTCAATGCGCTAATCTCAGGAACCACGATTTGAAAAATTCTTGCAGTGTAAGATAGTCCATTTATCGAGAAAGACTATAGAACAGTGTTTCCCGACCTTTTGGTCCATGTCCCACGTTAAAGATTATTTTGTGTCTAATTTATGTCTTAAGTGTCTAATTGGTAATGCTATTTGTCACACGTTTTACGGTGAAAAAAATATCGTGGGGAAAACTGCATATCTCTAGAGAATTTTGGGGACAATATGTGGAGCAGCGTGGTAGTTCTTAGCTCCAGAAATGAACAGAGGAGTACTATGCCCAGTTTATTTAACTATGCAATAGTTTATTTGACTCATAAAACAATTTATATAATTTATCACCATCTTCCTGCCCTTATCCCACTCTGAGTGGGGTCGGCACAACATGTTATAAACATGCTGTCACATCATTTGGCTGCGTTTTTACGACCGGCCGCTGCCTGACGTCAACTTACCTCTGTCGTATATTACGACACCTCGGTAAGAAAGAGGGTGGTCTATTCTACTAAACCGGATACTACACGGTGGTTCAACTTACCTTACTCGCCTTATACGACACCTCAGTAAGAAATGAGGTTGGTCAATTCTACTCAGCCGGATACCACACGGCGGGTCGACTTACCTTAGTCGCCTTTTACGACACCTCGGTAAGAAATGAGGGTGGTACTATTCAGCCGGATACCACACGGCGTACAATTTTTATAATTATAACAATACAATTTACTTAACTTAAAGACTTGCATAATACGTCTTATATAGCTTTCAAAAGTATGCCATTCACAATTCTTATTACACAATTCAAGATTATACACGATAATACTGAATTAAGGCCATCTATGCATTACATTGCAATAACTTAAAACGTTTGCTTGAAAAAATAATAATAATTTAAAAAAAACTGCTCATTTTTCGTCTGAGTAGACAGATAGCATTGGCCTTGACTTGGTTATATGAAGAATTAGCATTTTGTATTACTGAACTAATAAAATTCTAATAATATATAATTTTCTTAATAATTTAATATCTGGGTGACAGAGCCTTGCTTTGTAATTTTTAAAAAAATAAAAAAAATAAACTACAAAAAAAAGAAAAAATAATAGGGTAGATGGGGCTCGATCCTAGGTATTTTCATTTCTTGCAATTCTTGATTCAAGAGGAAGGTTTGTATGTATAATAACATTCAATATGGAGTAGAGAAATACTGTAATTTTTGAGGTTACTGTAAATAATTACATTTTTTTCCGCTTACATTGCAAACGCAGGCTAAACCCTACGAGATTTATCAAAATGATGTACTAAGTATTTGTACACCTTGAAAAGGTCTACAGAAAAGTCCGCGATGGTATATGTCTATCTCTTATGGATAACCCACAATAGCATTTTTTGTCATTTACTTTTTACGAAAAATAATGCCTTATTTTTTAAGCAAATTTTATACAATACAGTATTAATCCTTATCCAATTTAATATAGATCAATATGGCCGTTTACAGCATGTAATTTAAGTGAACATTTTCGGAGATACTACAGATTTAAAATGCCGTGAGGACGCCGCGCTTCGCCCTAGCACTTCGAATCTAGCAGCTATATGTCGCTCTTTCAAGAGTTTGTTTAACGACAAGGAAGCTGTGAATGTTGTATATAAAGATATTCTGTAATTAATTGTAAAAATAAAATACATAGGGAAAAAGTAAATAAGTAAAAATGTACTATATGAATTTATATATTCCAAAGATAGCAGGAAATCTTCTTGGTATAGGGAGAGGAAATTGTTTTCCTCCAAATTTAACTCTTGCGGGCCACAGGCAGTAATGAATAAATCAAAACTACTGGATCGATTTTAATCATTTTTTTACACTGACTGACATGGGATATATATTTTATACCCGTGCAAAGCAGGGGCAGGCCGCTACTTATGAATAAATTACTAACTGTAACTATAATGTACTGACAATAAAAATACTTTATAAAGGTTTATTTTTAACAAAGCATGTACTTATATACATTTTATATATATGAAGGGACATTCTTAATAGTCTGAAATTGATTGAAAATATGTACATTATTTGCAGATTGACACAGATTTCATAAACATTTCATAGTATGTTAATATATCTACACTTGATTATGGTTAAGAGGACCAGTGACTCACATTATGCATATAAAACACAAGTATATATGTATAAGTAGATATGCTTACATACATCATATTATTAATAATAATGTATTTCATAACATCTGTTGTTTGCAAACATGTAACAAATGACAATGATAATATGTCAATAATATTATCTATTTTCTTAAGATAAATATAAATATTCATACTAATATAATAAATGTCAATGTCTATCTGTTAGCTTCAATTGCTAAACCAATATTGATAAAATTACTCACAATCAACATTTAAAACAACCAGGTAGCATACAGCTAGAAGTAAAAAAATAAATTTAATTTTTAAGTGTATTTAAAAGCTCAAGTTGGCACGAATGAATCAGCGGGTACTACTAGTGTTTAGTTACTTACTTCAAATAAATTTCAAGGTTTTTCACAATTGGTACATAATTCTAAATTTAAATTGCAAATTTTCTTACCTTTAATTCTGTTGCTAAACTTCGGAATGTATCCTCAACGTTAGTATTATCTTTAGCTGAGGTCTCCATCACGAACATAATCTCAGGGACATAACGACAGAATGATTTCGGTTCATCTGGCTCCACCTCTCTTTGCTCGATGAGATCACACTTATTCCCTATTAATGATACTATCACATTTGATGATGTGTAACGTCTCACTTCTTCTATCCATTTTTGTAGAGAGAGGAATGTGGACCTTTTTGTTATATCATATACTGTAACAAAGTTTTGTTTGCAGTTAAGTCTGGTCCCCTTTATATCATGTCCTACACATAACAGCAACCTTATATACACAACTTTGCTGTATTAAATTATTATTCTGTATAAATAATGCTTTTTTATGTGAAGAGGCAGAATATTATAGTCCATAAATGTAAAATTTTCTCTCTTGTGACAATTATTTTGGAGTTTAAATATTTGAGATCTCTAAATAGAATCAAAAGTAGCATTGAAAGTATTTTTTAAAATATACACAATATAAAAATAACTACATATACGCTATGTGGTATCTGGCTGAATAGTATTCTATTCACCACCCTCATTTCTTACTGAGGTGTCGTAAAAGGCGACTAAGGTAAGTCAACCCGCCGTGTGGTATCCGCCTGAGTAGAATAGACCACCCTCACTTCTTATCGAGGTGTCGTAAAGGCGACTAAGGTAAGTCGACCCGCCGTGTGGTATCCGGCTGAGCAGAATAGACCAACCTCATTTCTTACCGAGGTGTCGTAAAATACGACTAAAGTAAGTTGACGTCAGGCAGGCGGCCGGTCGTTAAAACGCAGCCAAATCATGTGATAGCATGTTTATAACATGTTGTGCCGACCCCACTTAGAGTGGGATAAAGGCAGGAGGATGATGATGACTTGATAGTTTCTCTATGTCGATTTATATAAAGTAAAAATCTACATAGCACAACGTACCTATAATTACTCCGTTCGCCGACCGATAATAACTTTGTGTTATTGTCCGGAATCTTTCCTGTCCAGCCGTGTCCCATATCTGAAGCTGATTATATTACAATGAAAATTTTATAAAAATATTTTGTTATTTTTTCATTAATATTGCTACACACCTTGACCTTTTTACCGTCCACTATTAATGTTTTCATTGAAAAGTCTACGCCTATTGTATTACCGTGACGCTCTATAAAGTTACCCGACTTCAAGCGCTGCACAATACATGTTTTACCCGTTCCGCAGTCACCAATGAGCACAATTTTAAACAGATAATCAAATTGTTCGTCTGGAACACTCATTAACGTGTTAGGATTGCGGCTACTCATGACTATGAATTAATTAAATAGACATAAAAAATCTGTTTATGTTGTTCACTTAACAACCATTTCTGTAAATTTGACAGTCCTATACATAATACATATAAAATAACACAATAGTGAACTGTCAATTTTTGAAATATGACATTTGGGCTTTCATATCATTATTGCCATTGCATAAAATACGTTTTGAATAAGTTAAGCGGTAAAAAATATATAAATTTCCCATGCAGTTACATATTGCTCCGTATCCACTTGAAACCGCCAATGTCACTGTGTGATAGTGGTAACTTTTTTTTAAAACCACTGTTAATTGTCTTCAAGATTTGACTCATAGATAATATATAGGATAATTTGACTTGACAAAAGGACAAGGACGTTTTTCACAGAAATAATAAATTTAACTTCTCAGCACGGAAACATAGGCGGTAATTCGAAATCATTCAACGTAGGTACTTATGATTTGTATAGAAATTGTAATTCTTGTAAGCAAAATACATACACAAACGAATATAAATATATATATATATATTTGTAATTAAATATTACTGGCAAACAAAGAAAAGTTCTGTCATTAAAGGTTAAAACTAGGGATGTAACTTGGTATAGTAACAATCGATTGATGAATAATCGATATTTTACCTTAAAAGTAATTGAATTAAAAAAAAACGAATAATTCGTATCATAATAACCGATTTAAGTTATTCTTCTTTAATTTTAATAATTTTAAGTAACAAAAGTGGACAGCTACCAATAAATAATAACAGATGCACTGTTCGTGAAATTCAATTATAAAGTCTAATGGCTAATTGGTTTCATGCAATAATGGATATCTTATCTTAAATAACAAGAAAAAGAGTTTAAAAAAAGGACGCTTAAAATAATCGATTATTTACAAAAAATCGATTTTTTATGAAAAAATAATCGATTATTTATTCAAAATAATCGATTATTTTTTCACATTGCTAATTTTATATATACTGCGTCCATCATATTATCAGTCTTTTGACAGCTCACGCTCATTAAGTTTTGTATTGCTTACGTACAAATATCATACAAATAATATTTGTACTTTATGGATGGGTACCGCCCATTTAGTGATGTCACACATAATGGTTACTACGATTATGCCACAGATTAAAAATAATCGGTAGAAATCGATGTTACGAGTATTAAAAGACATTTAATAACATTATATAAAGTTTTACTTTCTTCTTAGTTAATACATGAATACAAATAAAACAATCAGGATATTTTAATTTATTTTATTAGCACGAGTCGTCGGAATGATAATCAACACTAGACTCCTCCGATGAGGAGTCTTCAGTAGCAGTTATTATTAGCTCTTGTGTAGATAATATATTATCAAACGCAATATCACGTTCCCAATCAGAGAATATTACTCTTTTAGTTCTTTCCACCACACTTGCCCAGTTCTCGGCCGTTACGTGGGTGCAAGCATTTTTTAGCAATTGCAACATTTTATTCGCTGTGAATGGGGGGCTTGTATTGCATCTCGCAGCATGCCCTTTTACTTGTGCCCATATAAGTTCTATTGCGTTGTACTGGCAGTGGTATGGAGGAATCTGAAGAACAGTATGGCCATATTCTGCTGCCATTTCATTGATTACATAGCGTTTTGCTCTCTTTTTGGTTTTTAATATTTTTATTAATTCAACTTTTAACATTGAGTCGTCCACATTTTCTCCATTGTCCCGAAGCCAATTAATTATTTCATGCTTTTTATTAGCCTGTGTTGGCATTTTGTCAATTTGACGGGAGTGGTAGGGCGCATTAATATAAGTTTCACAAAAGTTTTTCCGAGGAATAAAGCTACTTAACTCAAGGTGTAACAGATGCGAGAGAACACTCAGCGAACGTAAATGCGTGTGACTATCACGGGCGTTTCGTTGAGAGTGACAGATCACGTCAAAATGGCGGCCGAGCGGAAGGTCTGTTGATGTTGCCAGTTGATGTATAATATATTTTTTATGATTATAATAAATACACACGGATTAACATTTATTTTCAAAAAACTAAGGCAATATTAAATCAAAATGTTGATTTCTATATCTGTTATTAGTTTACGTAGGTTATCATTAATCGAATTACTTAGGTACGTAATTCGATTAATGATAGTAGGTACTATAATCGGAATGGTATCGCATACGAGAATCTTTA
Organism: Morpho helenor; assembly: GCA_029227775.1. Lineage (NCBI taxonomy): Eukaryota > Metazoa > Arthropoda > Insecta > Lepidoptera > Nymphalidae > Morpho > Morpho helenor. The sequence goes on along the minus strand of JARGCU010000003.1, from coordinate 5,252,089 downwards.
GGACATCACTAAATATGTAAATCGTCAATCTGTCAAAAGATGGTTAATATAATGGACAGTGTATAGTTGAAAACATCGATAATATAAAAATATAAAATTACATATTCCAGGATAATTAGTTTGTGCTGGCTGTTATTAGTTTCCTTTAAATAATTTGTACAATAACATTAATGATAAACAATTTATACAATGATTATTCATTTAGGAAAAGTTATTTTCACAGGCACAATTGTGTTTACCTTTCTTATGTGCAATGCGATAGAGGTACTTATTTAATTTTTGTAAAAACTTCATTGTTTTTGTAATAAAGACTGATAATAATTCTCGGTACAGATTCCAGAACAATTTCAAAACTCGAACCACACCAACAATTGGGCTGTTTTGGTAGATACGTCAAGGTTTTGGTTTAATTACCGGCATGTAGCGAACGTATTGTCGATATACAGGAGCGTGAAACGTCTAGGTATTCCGGACAGTCAAATAATATTGATGATATCTGATGATATGGCTTGTAACCCTAGGAATCCACGTCCAGCGACGATTTTCAACAATGCTCATGAACAAATCAATGTATATGGTGACGATGTTGAAGTAGATTACCGTGGCTATGAGGTAAATAGTAGTATTAGATCTTATCGTATCCAGCTGAATAAAATAGTACCACCCTCATTTCTTACCGAGGTGTCGTAAAGAGTGACTAAGGTAAGTCGACCCAACGTGTGGTATCCGGTTAAGTAGAATAGTACCACCCTCATTTCTTACCGAGGTGTCGTCTAAGGCGACTAAGGTAAGTCGATCTGCCGTGTGTTATCTGGCTGAGTAGAATAGACCACCCTCATTTCTTACCGAGGTGTCGTAAAATACGACTAAGGTAAGTTGATAAGGCCGTGGGTTGTAAAATACTCTACTCTGTTACTCTTTCACGGCGACTCCGCTGAACTAATATATACATGAAATTTGGCACTGATATTCCGTATACACCAGAATAACATAGGCTACAGAAATCCTGTTAATTCAACAGGAATAGGATGACATTGAAAAGCTCCATCTATTATCAACTTATCACTCTAAACCTAAAACTAAACTCAACCACACTTCTTATTTTGATATAAAAATGTTGACTGGTGCTATGTCTTTACATAGCAGATTCTTTACATTCAGATTTTAGCACCAAAAACAACCACCCTAGTAACTGGTTTATAATAAAATAAATTTATTATGCTAATTTCATTAAATGTTTAATAAATTTTATATCTTTAGAAAATATTTATGTTGCAAGAAATAGATTCTTCTTGAATTATAAATTCTTTAGGTTTCAGTTGAAAATTTTGTCCGTCTTCTAACTGGACGTGTGCCACCAGACACTCCAAGGTCTAAGCGTTTACTGACAGACGAGGGCAGCAATATCCTTATTTATCTCACGGGACATGGTGGGGATGGTTTTCTTAAATTTCAAGATTCAGAGGAAATAACTAGCCAAGAACTTGCTGATGCACTGGAACAGATGTGGCAGAAGAGGAGGTAATTAGAAGATAGTTTTGATTATGTAACAAATCAAATTTACTTTATTTTATAAGATTGCTGGTTCTTAATGGTAAGAAGGTCTTTCCAAAACCAGCGTTAGTAATAATTTATCAATTCAGAAGTGCTTGTAAAAGTCAACTTAATAAAATATAGTTTGAATTTGAATAAGTTACATTAAATATAGTTTGCGCCTTGGCTCTAACATTTGACATTTATAAAATCTTTTCAATATTTAAACAAAGTTTGGTTTTTATTAATATTGATTTACGTATTTTACGTATTTATCTGTAGTATGAGAGTAGATAAATGACACTGTACATAACTCGGTCTTATAACACTCATGTGATACTATAAAAAAACTCACTCGTATTATAGCAACCCTCATTATGCAACAGTATCATAATCTACTATTATTTAGTTGTATCAACTATACAACTAAATAAAAAGCATATTTTCTTGTATTACCATTTAAATCAGCAAAGGTAACAGTCAATTACCTGCTGAAATAATATAAATTAATAATTGAAAATTTTGTTTTCCAGATATAATGAAATATTCTTCATAATTGATACATGTCAGGCATCATCAATGTATGAAAAGTTTTATTCACCAAATATACTTGCAACTGCCAGTAGTTTAGTTGGCGAAGATTCACTATCTGTAAGTAGTTTCTTATTAAAAAAATTCTATTTTAAATTTTATCAAAATAATTATTGGCTTACATCATCATCCTCCTGCCCTTATCCCACTCTAAGTGGGGTCGGAACAACATGTTACAAACTTGTTGTCATATGATTTGGCTACGTATTTTACGACCGGCCGCCTTCCTGACGTCAACACACACACCTCGGTAAGAGTGAGGTGGTCTATTCTACTAAACCGGAAACCACACTGTGGGTCAACTTACCTTAGTCGCCTTTTACGACACCTCGGTAAGAAATGAGGTTGGTCTATTCTACTCAGCCTGATACCACATGGCGGGTCGACTTACCTTAGTCGCCTTTTACGACACCTCGGTAAGTAATGAGGGTGGTACTATTCTATTTAGCCGGATACTACACGGCGTAATTATTGGTTTACATAACACAAAATTATTGGCTTACATAACACAATAATATAATTTTATTTCAACAAAGCACTATAATCTTAACTAAACTTCCAAATATATTGTGTAAATTTTTATAACATTAATATGGTCTAAAAATCAATTTGTAAAAAGTATTTATAACATTTTATGCAGCCAGGTTTTTTTGTGAAATTTTCCATAAAATACCATAAAGCTTTATAACTTTTTATGCATTTTTATTTTTTGTGAAGTTTTCTTTTACCATAAAGTACTTTAAGAATTTTAAATATCTGGTAGATAAGTCTTTTATAGAAAATCATAATTACTTGTTATTGTTCGCTTAAAATCACTTGACGTGTTTTCATATTAATTAATATTTATATTTTAATAATAATTAGTAATTTAATAATACTGATTATTATCTAAATGAATTTATATTTATTTTTCTTTTTTTTACAGCATCATGTCGATTCGGCAATTGGAGTTTATATAATAGACAGATACACCTACTATGTGTTGGAATTCTTAGAAAATGTTCATCCTAACAGTAAAAAGAGTATGTCAGAATTTGTGAGTATTTTTTTGAAACATTTACTAATAAATATTTTATTGATGCTCATTATAAATATAATAATAATAATAAATCTATGGGCATAAAATAAACTATGGAATTCTAAAGAAACTAAACAATTCTACTTTTTACATATTCTTAGAAAAATGTTTTTAAGACTGGTAACATTTATCATTAATGCCTACTTAAAAGATATTATTCTGTTTTCCAATATCAACTCGTTAATTTTTTTATTCTAGTATCTACTATAATACTACTATAATAGGTTCTACAATTTTAATCAAAGGTTTTCCCTTAAAAAAACGAAATATTGCTATCATTTGATAATTCAATGGTAGAATTTCACAAAAATTGTGGAATTTTGGCAACACAGATATAGGACTTGTTCAGAAGAAATTAGGAATGCGATTTGGAGTAGAAAACATCACTGGAACAATAAATATTCATTAATATTATCAAAATAATAGCTCACTGATAAGAAGCGGTATATTTCTTTTTAACACATTTAACTTTTCTTTAGCACATTTAGCTCACTGTGTTCATAACGTCATCTTCCTCTCCTTATCCCACTCTGAGTGGGGTTGGTACAACATGTCGTAAACATGTTGTCACATGATTTGGCTACGTATTTTACGACCGCCCGCCTGCCTGACATCAACATATCTTTGTCGTATTTTACGACACCTCGGTAAGAAAGAGGGTGGTCTATTTTACTTAACCGGATACCACACGGTGGTTCAACTTACCTTAGTCGCCTTTTACGAGACCTCAAAAAGAATTGAGGGTACTATTCTATTTCGCCGAATACCACACGGCGTCTCACTGTGTGCATAACGTCACTTAATTTTTTTTCTGTATTAATTTATTACTACTGTATTTCATAGCATTTAATGTAACAAATATTCCTTGTATATATTTATTATTATTGTAAGGTTTTCTTTTTATTATAGCTCGCAGTGTGTCCAAAAAGCGCTTGTCTTTCAACGGTTGGTGTTCGTAGAGACTTATTTAAACGAGATCCAAACAAAGTGCCCATTACAGATTTCTTTGGATCTGTTAGACCAGTTATAATAACGACTGATCCTATTGACATTCAAGAGATACCAAAGAGGAAGAAATCTGTTTCATTGTAAGTTATATCTACATATACTTAATCCATACTAATAATCTTTTATCATGTAATGTATCGGCTGGCCCGTTGGCGTAGTGGGTAGTGACCCTGCCTTCAGCTCCACGGGTCGCGGGTTCGATTCCCGCCGAGGGCTAACATTTTCTATAAATGAATTTTTATTCGTCTTTGGGTCTGGGTGTATTTAAGTATGTATTTAAAAAATATATAAGTATATATTCACCAGTTGTCTGTCACCCATAACACAAGTATTAAGTTACTTACTATGAGGACGGACGACCGTGTGTGTAAGTGTCCCATATATTTATTATTTATTATTATATTATTGATGAGAAAGTCTGGTCTCGGTATTCGCTTCTACAATAAAATTCCACAATCCATACTAGACCAGTATATAAAGGTTTAAGTTAAGTATAAGATATGTACTTATACGTAAAGCATATAACAAAATTGAGGATTATTTGGATGATAAAAAAGCCTGGATTTGAAAATCCTTTCAGTTTCATACAGGACTGCGATAATGTAACATTGAAAATGTTTAAAAGATTGACCGCTGAGTTTCTTTCTGGTTCTTCTCGGTAAGAGCAACATTCCGAATCACTTGTAGCTCATTAATGATATTGATCCTTGACGATTCAAAAGTGCTTGGAAGAGCTTATTTGAATAAAAATTATTTTGATTTGATTTGGTACGAATAAAGCTTATAATACCGGGTTAGCATATAGGATGAAAAATTCTTCTTTTTATAATATAATACGAAAAAGTCATTATAGTAGTACATAATACAGGGTATTTGAATACATTTTACGGGACACGTACTGGTACGTTTTCTGACGATTGATATTTGAGCGCGAGACACGTACTAGTACGTTTTCTGACGATTGATATTTAAGCGCGGGACACGTACTAGTAAGGGGTAGTGTACAATGTGTTGCCACTAAAGTAGACGCGAGAGAAATCAAGGAAAAAAATAATATTATCTATGAAAATTTATTTTTATTAATTTTGCAACGTAATAAGTTAAATTAAACTCGCGATGTTTTACACGTACTTTGTTATATTACCTTGTAAAGTTAGTGTTTCTAGTTAAACAGAAATCGAATTGAAAGATATTAATTAATAGAAAAAACTACAAACTTCAAATAAATACCAATATATATCTAAGAAATATTGCATTCCTGTTCATATCTGACAAAAAAATTACTCTCTAAGAAATTCTTTGTCTTTTAGGAAAGGAGATTTTCTCTTTCTTTTTTTTTATTTGGAATTGCAATGTCTATGTGCTTTCTATATATTTGTAGCTATTATTTTGTTTACAGAAATAAAACCAAAGTATTAGAGAAAAGGGAATACCTACCACAATTTCCGATGCATCTAGTCAAATCTACAGTCTAGTATAATTAATATTATAATAAAGTATTAAAGGTTACTGTTTTTTATATGGACGTTTTATTGTATCTATTGCATTATTAATTAGCAATCTTGTCAGTTTTTCAATTTAAACTATCGTGTGTTATTCATAATTAATGTATAGAAACCGGTTATACTCACTTGTTATTTTATCGGATTTTTTTTTTTTTTTTTTTTTTTTTTTTTTTTTTTTTTTTTTTTTTTTTTTTTTTTTTTTTTCCAGTTTTGAGTGAGACACGGGGTTGATTAAGTGACTCACTGGTGAGAAACGCCTCTCTCGGCCAAACTCATCCAGGTCAAGGGTGGCGACTTCCGCTATTGGATACGTCCACCGCCACCCTGCCTGTGAAGCAATGAAGTTAACACAGTCTTTACTAAAAATATTACATAAATTACAATATAAAAGTTTGAATGAGCCGCTTAATGAATAAATACAAATAATCCTCATTTCGTTAAGTGTATAGTTTAAAAAGAAGTGAAATACAATTTAGTAAAAAAAGAAAGATAGTATATAAATAATAAAGAATGCAAAATCAGTCAAGATAATTAATACTTATACTAATTTATTACTATATATATTTATTAACTTAATATTAACTTATACATTTAACTTATATAACTAACTAACTTATATATTTACTAATTAACTTATATATTTAAGATACAGGCATCTGTAATACTGTTTATGCTGTATAGGGGGGGGGGGGAGGGGGGTATTGAATGAGAATAAATATCTCATCTATTAGGGCTAATATCAGATTGTTTTATCGGATGAGCCCGACTAGTTTCAAGCCCATACGGGGCTCCTGTCCATGAGCTCTTTACGCGACGGGAACTGTTCGATAGTTCGGCGGGCCGACTTACCTTAGTCGCCTTTTACGACACCTCGGTAAAAAATGAAGGTGGTACTATTCTATTCAGCCGGATACCACACGGCGTACAGAATCACCAACAACACTATCATGATATGAAAAACTTTTCTCATATCTCCTATTAAATTTATAGGAACTGCAACTGTCAAATTTATTATACTGATCGTCTTGGATAGGACATAAAGATTACATTTGTTTGTATTAATAATAATTATGCTCAGTGATTAGCAAAAAAAAAGCTATCCGTTATTATATTATTTACTTGTTACTGGAATAAGTGATTGCTAATACAAACAAATGTAACTCGTAGTATCTATACGAATGCATACAATACAAGGATTAGATTTATTTGTATTAACAATAGCAGTAGTGTTGTTAACGCAGCCAACAAAATTTCTATATCTGTGTACATTTTCAAATTCAAAAATCTTGACAACTACTTTCTGTAACGGCCGATCATACTTGCTGCACTAACGAATAAACCCGAGAGAAAGATACCACCATTGTATCATTTACCAGCGCACATAATCTTCACAAGAAGAAACAAGTAGCATGTCGATATTGCTATGTCCGTTGTAGGGTGTCCATAGTGTTTTAATCTTGCAATCATTATCAACATTTTATTGTTTTTGTTTTATAAAAACCTTTAATGATATAACTAATTATTATATCCTAGAATATTGTAAGTATTCCAGTCAACCATACATATACTCAGTATAGCCTTTCGCTAGTTCAGTCGGTTAAAAATATGTAATTTTTCTATGTACATACATTATTTTCGGAGAAGGGAATGATGCAATTGCTGCTGATGATCAAGCCTAGTATTAAAACCCGGCAACAAACACCTGTTTTGGCTTTCCACCGATACGACTTCAGTGACATCGTAATTAGTAAAACAGAAAGCCTACTATACTGTTGAGGATTCTTTGGACGATAAGAATACGTGGATATAGCTACTGTCCGACCCTGTACAAGATAGTAATGACTTAATGTAACTAGTTATAAGTATTTGTTGAAAAGAGCAACCGCCGAGTTTCTTGCGGGCTCTTCTCGGTAGGAACAGCTTTCCGAATCAGCAGTAGAATTAACGATTCAAAAGTACTTGATAACAAGTTTGTTTGAATAAAGAAATTTTTGAATTTGAGTGAAAAATGACTGGCCCGTTGGAGCAGTGGGTAGTGACCCTGCCTTCAGCTCCGCGGGTCGCGGGTTCGATTCCCGCCGAGGGCCAACATTTTCTATAAATGAATTTGTTGGTCTTTGAGCCTGGGTGTATATTTGTATTTAAGTATGTATTTAAAAAATATATAAGTATATATTCACCAGTTTTCTGTCTACCATAACACAAGTATTAAGTTACTTACTTTGGGGATGGACGACCGTGTGTTTAAGTGTCCCATATATTTATTTATATTTATTTATTTAAATAAAACAAAACTCTGAATTAATCTCATTTATTCTCTATAAGTACTAATAATAAAATTTCCATTAACATCACGTAACACAACCGATTCTATAGTTGGGACTCAACATAATAGCAACAACACGCACGCTCTCAAATTGATATGAGATCAAAATCTAAAGGACTATAGCACCATTTCAGTTACTGTCTAGGCCATTCTTTTTGGTCTAACATTCTTTCCGTATAACTATAAGTGCGCGACTACATTTATAACAAGGTAAATTTAAAAGCATACTTATAGGTGTAACAAAAAATTTATATAATTTATTTAATCGCGCAATCGATTAATTTAACATTAATTAATTTTCCATATCTCTATAAGCAAATAATATTTGATATAAAATTTTGGAATTTTGTAGCCTTCGATATTTTTAGCTCTTTTTTCGATCTTAGTAGATCTTTGATAATTTTGAAATTTCCTTTAATATACGGTTTAACATATTATCCAACATAAATTATGGAATAAAATTTGTACAATAAACTTATAACTTTAATAAAATCTAAATATTTACATATAAGGTGTTACATTTTAAGGCCACTGGACCGCAACAATACATATTTTTATATTAGGCTCATTTCCAGTTCCACACAAGGAGTCTTTTGGTTGAATTTGAAGGTGCTTAAAAGTGGTAGTATCATAGAGTTATTATATTATTGTATACTAATTACCTGAGTCGGCCTTTGCGACACCTTGGTAAGAAATGAGGGTGGTCTATTCTGCTCTGCCGGATACCACACGGTGGGTCAACTTACCTTAGTCGCCTTTTATGACACCTCGGCAAGATATGAGGGTTGTCTATTCTACTTAGCCGTTTACCACACGGCGGGTCAACTTAAATAATTAAAATATATTTACATAAATAGTTTTGTTTACAAGGAAATTTCATATTAATTTAAATTGTACAGAGGATATTTAAAAAATTATGCGTAACTTATATTTAACAAAGATTACCGTACATAAAACTTAAAAAATATGACAATTTAACATCAGGTTCGGGAACCTTTACGCGTTATTTGACTATTTTTTTAACGAGAAACGTATTTATTCTTAGCAAGCTCAAAATTTTATAACTAACGACTAGTCATATATACTTTATTAACAGATTATATGGCGCATCATATCATGTTTATTCGAAACTCATAAAAATATTATATAAAATGGAATCTAATGAAAATAATCTATATCTAAAAAAGAGAAATTATGTTATATTCTCTATAGACTCCGAAGCGGATGAAATGATTTTAATGTAACTTTAAAACAATCGTTAAATTGACCAGCAGATAATCCGGTGTGCTTAGTGCGTGTTTTTGTTATTCAACTCGATTGCGTTAGCGTAACGCAATTCGTATGGCGTTGCAACCGCGGTCACTAGATGTCGCTGTTGCAGCGTCATACTAACTGTCGTTACTCTAACTTGATCGAGGAGGTTAAAAACACGCAATAAGCACACATGGATTATCCGTTGATCAATTTAAATAATGTCGGAAAATTACATTAAAATCAGTCCAGCCGCTTGGGAGTCTATAAAAAACATACATACACAGTCAAGTTATTAGGATCGGGGCATTTTTCTTGAACTGTCAACAACAATTTTATTTAAGACAAAGTTATTTATCAATTAGGTTCAACATTTCGTTGCACAGTATTTCTTTCAATTCAAGTATCTGACATTATGAAAATGAGACATATTGCGAAATATTACACCTTATAAAAAGATGACAACACTTACTTCTTAAACAAACAGTTATTAATTTGTTTTATAATAGTGCCAAATTTCAGGAGTATACAAAAGTCTGCCATTTGGATCATAATAATTATATATCAGTTTTATTGATCAATGCATTTGCTATAATTTGTAATATTAGTTCTTTTTTTATTATAAACTGTAAATTACTGAATTATGGCAATTTGTCAAAATTGTGGTGAATGACGTTATTATAACTTTTAGCGAATATTCGATTATTCTGATTATTCGCAAAGTTTTAGAACAATATTTACCAATGCGCTTTATCGCAATATCGCTTTTTCGATTTTCTACTACTAATTGGAATTGCAAGTAGTTGATCTAGTGTCTGAGTCTATGTGCAAAAGGTCCCACAGTTTTATAGTTTTACAATTAATAATAACTTTTTTAGTTCAAGTTAACTAAAAGTAAGTTAAGTTCTGTTTATAATAGAACATGTAACATTATTCTTCGGATGGGGATTTAATAACATAAATTTATCCCTATACTTTTCTTAAAATCATGGGAAATATTATGTTATAATAAATTATGTTTTAACTAAATATTATGTTACTATTCCAATACAATACTAATCTTAAAAATATATCATCAGTTCAACAAATATGTCAACAACAATACGGAACAAACGATTTTAAATAGTTTATTTGGGCCCTTGTTTTATTTTTTCGCCCAGGGTCTTCGGTTATTTAGACACGCAACTGATCATCAATATTGTACTGGATATTGCATGATATATGGAATAGTAGATTATGATACTGTTGCATAATAAGGGTTCTTAAAACACGAGTTTTTTTATAGTATCACACGAGTGTTATAAGACCAAGTTATGTACAGTGTCATACACTACTTTATCAACTCTCATACTATACGTAAAACAATATGAATAAAAACCAAACTTTGTTTAAATATTGAAAAGATTTTTTTAAAGATTAAATTTTAAAGAAAGATTAAATGTCAAATGTTAGCGCCAAGGCGCAAACATCGATTGCGCATGCGTGTTGCGTCGCCGCGGACTCGTTCATTGAAACCTTTTTTTTTAAGGTAGAGGTTCAACCTCCTTGGTCCAGCTGAAGGTTGCATAGGTGTATCGTTATAATTAAAAAGTTATATCATGATGAAACTTTTTAATTTTTTATTTTTGGCCTGTATGTAATGTTTGTCATAAGAATTTTGGTTTCAGTTTTATAATCTTTGTATTATAGTATCAGAGTAGATAAATATCGTTAGTAAAATCATTAGATAATTATTGATGATTATAAAAATAATACATATGGATAATTTATATTTTGTATACTAATTTTGTACTCATGTTTTGTGATAAGTGTGTTCTTATAATTTGATTAAACACTTAAATATATTATGGATTTTTACCGATCATTTCAACATATACCGGCCTCAATTCAAAACCTGCTATGAAATAGTGCTTTAGTAGTAATATTCAAACTCTCATCATGCAAATTAAATATACTGTATGTTTGTAACTTTAATACTAATATTTGTTAAATCATTTAATATATTTAAAATTTACATATCGCACGGTTAGTATTAAAGTGACCCATATCAAAATTACTTTTAATTGAGAAACATAGTTATATTTATTTCAATAACATCTATCTTTCTTGTTTTCTTGATCTTCCAAGTTATAGGTAGGTCTCTTTAGCACTCACGAGTTTTGTAAACGCTATGCTTTATTGCAATTTTCCACAAAACAACTTGGTGAATTAGGTCACTTTAATAGTAAGCGTTAGATATTGAAGTGAACTATTTGTATGTAAAAATGTATCAAAGCTTCAGGAGTACTTAGCTTTATAGGTAAATCTGCGGTAACAGTGCGGGTTTTTTTTTCTTCAAATACAGGTACATGGAATATACAATCTCTTTACACTATTTTAATGGATGATAGGTTGACTTGCAAGGAATGTTCGGAAGCGTTTGCATAGGTAATACATAAAAATGCATTAAGGTATTTAAAAGGGATGATCATTCCTTATGGATCACATCTCCAGATCGTCCCCTATTAAAGATGAACCTCGATAACATGGCGCGCCCCCGCAAGATTCAAAACCTTCGAAAGTATTTACAAAAGCCATTTGAAGTCATTTTACAATGGCTACATCGATTCCGCTCGGTAGGACCTGAATTAATTTTCTAGCACATAAAATTGTTAAAGATTAGTTTAAAGGCTTTTAGTAGTACATTCATGAGTAATGCCATTCCTTCACATTATTTGGTCGAATTATATAAATATGGCCAAATATAATTTATTATTTAATTTTTGAATTGATTTGAAAAAGTTAATCAGATTTATTCTCATACGATAAAGTTCATTCTCCCTTAAACTAGCAGGACTTTTATAATAACTATATTTTGAAAATATTTTTCCACATATACTTCTTCTATAGGTTTAATGTATTTATATCTAATTGTTATTTGTTTTATTAAAGCAGTGGCAATTTTTTTTTAATTATCTTTAACATTGAACAATTGTTTTTTGGAAATCGATTGATTGAAATTATTATTTTTGTTTTGTTTGTTTACTTGATTATGACAAAGGTAACAAATTTAAATTATTATGTTATAGAATATTAACTTACTTCTTTAGTGTATTACAAATTGTAAACCTACACGGAAGCACTAATAAACTTTGTATCATATTAAAATAGAATATATTGTAAAATATAGTATTTTCTAATACCCATATTTTTTAAATTACTATAATACTATATTACACATAACAATTCCAAATATTTACACAGAATTTAAAATATAAGCTTACATATTACGTCACTAAGGTATCAATAATTTAATGTAAAAGTTGGTAGTGTAATGAATGTTTTTATTTTATTTTATTAAACTAAAATATTTAAGTAAGGTTACGTTAGTAAGGGATAAATTTTATCGCAGGGCCTCAGATAAAAAACCAAGCACGATGGAGTTGTATCGAAAAATGAGTGAATCATTTTTAAGTACATACTTTTGAAGAGATAAGGAGCTTAATTAAAAAAAAATCGACTAACAAAGGCGTTTGGTTTATTATTATGCATCCGTCTTAAGAACTTGACTAAGTATTTGATAATAAAATTAATAATTAGTTCGTTTTGCTTTATCTTTTCAGTGTCTTAATAAATTACTAATTAACTATTAAGTTAATTATCTCAAGTTATAATCAAAAAGGGCTCTAGCATTTGGGATGATTTCTTTGTTCATAATTTTTCGCTATACGATAATAGATTTTCTAAAATTAATACCAAATTAATAGAAAAAAGGCTTACTTTAAACATAAGTTTTAAGAGTGTTAACCGGTCTGCTAAAGTCGAATAAAGTTGACACAGTTTTCTTTCGACACTTTATCAGTTACTTGTGAAACAGGCCCTAAAGTAACTTAATACTTGTATTATGGGTGATAGGCAACTGCTAAATATATACATATATAATTTTCAATGTATACATACATAAACAAACACATAACAGACTCGAATTACTATCAAATTGTTGTTAGAAAATATTGGCGCTCGTCGGGAATCGAATCCTGTACTGGCAGTACAGACGTCTTTTACTATTGTAGTAGTAGGCTAGTATTAAGTATATTTATGCAGTAAAATGTTGTTAAATACTAACAAATAGATTTCAAAGTACAATCTAAACATTGTAGTTATAAAATGACAGAATATTATGCTAAAATTATGCAAATTTACAATACGAAAACTTTTTTTATATATGTATAATACAAAATTATAGTAAAAGTTTAACGCTTAAAATAATTCATAAATAACGATAACGAAGTAATAACAAAAAATGTATGCACCTAATTATCAATTAATACACGGTCCAAACAAATAAGATAAATTTCTCATGATTTGTCGTGTCATTTGTATTGCAAGCTATAAAAATATCCTTAGTCTAATGATTTAAAATAAAAATTGCACTAATAAATTTACAATGGCAACAATACACATTTTTTGAAAAGTTCATAACATTTTTTCTAACTATTGATTAAAAGAAATAACTATTAACTCATAATAATTTTATAGTTTCTATAATAACATTCCAACTACGAATTTGTTTTACGTATCTATGGTATTTTTGTATTCTATGACCCAAAGGTTTATACTATCAAATTCTAACATAATGTTTTATAGGAGCAGGCGTTACTTTGCGGATTTCCATAGCACAGAAGTTACAATAGAATTATAATGCCATTCATTACAATTTTATCGTGGAGATTATCCTGATGATGCTTCGGTTTCGGTGCGTAGCGATCGTGGAGATTGTGGTAGTGAGTATGTTTAGTGCTTGTATGGTATGTTGGTGTTGGCAGTATTTTGTGATACTTATATCACTTGTCCTGCATGTATAAGGTACTAGCTTTTACGTGCGTGGACAGTTGTCGTGTGATAGTTCGATAAATGACGCTTGTTAATATCATCATAATTCTGTTCAATTAACAAGATTTATATATGTATATAAGGAATAATTGTGCCAAACAACGATATTGGTAGGCGGATTTGCCGTGAAAGAGTGACAAACATACATCCATACTCACAAACTTTCGCATTTATAATATTAGTAGATAGGAAATCCTTTCAGCTTCATACAAGACTGCTGTTTAATGATATAATATTGAAAATGTTTAAAAGATTGACCGCCGAGTTTCTTTTCGGTTCTTCTCGGTAAGAGCAACATTCCGAACCAGTTGTAGCTTCATTAATCATATTGATCCTTGACGATTCAAACGTGCTTGAAAGAGCTTATATGAATAAAGATATTTTGATTTGATGTAGATGTGGCTGCTTTATATACTAAGCATTACATAGATTCTTAACAAACGCGGAGTACAGTAAAATAATTCTAATGTAACTTCTGTCTCTTAATAACATAAGTCAAGTGCTAATTGTATTGTAATAAAATTTGATATTTTTAAGCTGAAAACATTAACAAAATCCTAAGCATTCTTAAACATTATATTGCGGTACATTGCACAATTTTATACATGAATATACGCCATTAATGAAATCGGGAACTGTTATCTTCGTTTATTTATACTTCCTTCAGTTATAATAAAGCATAAACCTTACATAGCAACCGATCGATAAAATGGCCATTGTACAATCAGTCTTTCCGATATATTTATCATCAATCACCTTGTCGCGCTTTTGTAGCGTTAAAATAAAGTATTCATGTTATATATTTCACACGTTCATCCGTGGTTGCTGTCATCCTTTTGAATTATTTCGTAATAGCTATCTACTGTATAGTTGAATAGCTGAAAGTCGTGTCTGAAAATGTATGATTTAACTTCTTTACTCTATAATTATAACTTGCTTCTACACACGATTTCACGATACCACGAGTAAAATAGACCACTTAGTAAATAGACCATTTCTTACCGAGGTTTCGTAAAAGGTGACTAAGGTAAGTTGACCCGCCTGTGTTATTCGGCTTAGTAAAATAGACCACCATCATTTCTTACCGCGGTGACGTAAATGGCGACTAAGGTAAGTTGACCCGCCTTGTGTATCTGGCTCAATAGAATAAGACCACCCTCATTTCTTATCGAGATGTCGTTAAAAGGCAACTAAGGTAAGTTGACCCACCGTGTGTTATCCGGCTGAGTGGAATAGACCACCCTCATTTCTTATCGATATGTCGTAAAATACGACCATGGTAAGTTGACGTCAGACAGGCGGCCGGTCATAAAAACGCAGCCAAATCATGTTACAACATGTTTATAACATGTTGTGCCGACCCCACTGAGAGTGGGATAAGGACAGGAGGATATATACTGTATAATTATGATAGAATATGTGCCTAGAAAAAGGCCTAAAAAAAGATGATTGGATTGTGTGAAGTATGCATATAAAAGGAGTAGCGCCAGAGTTGACGAATGATAGGAGAGAATGGAAGAGAAAAACATGTTGTGCTGACCCCACTTAGAGTAGGATAAGGACAGGAAGTATACTGTATAATTATTACTCTACCCAATATTTCATAATACCACGAGAAAAATAGACCACCCACATTTTTTACCGAGGTGTAGTAAAAGGCGACTAAGGTAAGTTGACATCTGGCAAGCCGGTTGTAAAATTATTAAATAAAACATCTAACAACACGTTAAAACATGTTGTGCCGACCCAACTTAAAGTGGGATAAGGGCAGGAGAATGATGATTTATAGGTTCTTATAAAAAACTTGTTTATCTTGTTTACTGCGGATTTGAACTTACTTGTACAAATTATAAAGTCCGTCAAGTTGAGATTTCTTAAGTCGCGAGTATAGATGGTTAATGTTGTGCAGAGTGTTAGTGCCTTTACCGCTGTTGCGCCACTCGGGCTTGATGACCTCCTGAAGCCGCGCCATTTGTATCAAGAACCTCTGATCTTCCTGTAAAGGTAGACACCATAGAATTATTACACTAGAGTAGGAAAGCCAGCATAAAATGTGGCCACCGAAAAAAAGAAGCCTATAAATAAGGATACCTGTCTCTCTATTTTTTACCTCTGATCTTCCTATGAAGGTAGACACCATAGAATTATTACACTAGAGTAGAAAAGCCAGCCTAAAATGTGGCCACCGAAAAAAAATAAGTAGCCTATAAATAAGGATACTTGTCTCTCTTTTTTACCTCTGATCTTACTGTGAAGAAAAAAGAAAGAAGTGATATAGAGTTATTTTATTAGAGTAGTAGAGTAAAAAAGAAAGCACAGACGGGACAGCCATGGATACGTTTTAGTATCCATCAAAAATAAAGAAAGCAAATCTGTCTTTATTTTTGTGTATTATCTGTAGATTGGATTTACGTAGTTGGTTGAAAATGGATGTTGTAAAATTTCTTACGGATTTTCCTATTACTTACGTAAAAACAAGGTATGCTAAATATATTCAAAGTATTTAAATTAAAAACGCGCTATAGGTATATATTTCTCTGCACATATGTGATTAGACAAAGATAAATATGGGATATCTTCCCTGTTTTGTTATTTGTTGAACACTCACATTTATAAGCCTACTTATGGCTGTCTTATAATAACTCTATGTACGAGTATAATACTGTTCAGGCGTTTTTATACCTTAGACAATACATATAAAAAAGATCTACAGCAATGTATAATCTGCGATCTTATCAGTATAGGTAGCAATTTATTTTGTACAACCTCAGTGAAAGCAAAACCAGTTCTATAACAACGGGATTATACCACTATTACAAGATGACAATAAGGTATCGATCATAACGGTGCATAATATGTTGTAGTTTTATCTGTGAGTCTATCCACTATATACATATACAATACTAGCAATCTTGGCGGCTTCGCCCGCGTAGAAAGATTAAAACCGTAATATAGTAACTTGATAACCATATAAATGGTTTAAGTGGGTTAAATCTTAAAAGCTAGAAACATGCTGTCGCGGACTTTTATTTAGAACTTTTAGAGGGGAACAATTTTGGGATACATGATTTGTGAACAGCTATTACCGTTTACTTAGCGCACGCAAGGATAGCTTTAAATTTTGCTGTTTTCGTACTATTTTTTATTGCTGCTCCTCTCCTATTCACCTCAGCGTGATGTTGTATAGCCTTTCTCGATAAATAGACTATTTTACACTGAAAGAATTTTTCACATCGGTCCAGTAGTTTCTGAAATTAGCGCATTCAAACAATCAATCAATCAAACAAACAAACTCTCTCTAAAAACTTTATAAATTAATATAGATGAAGCTTGATGATTTTGTTCCATCTATTTTAACTGTCTTTGATGCAACTGCACGTTATAATTGCAATTGCGTTGAATCTGCGTGCACTTGTTAAAATAATTGAGAAGTAGACCGTATCACTTATAGTACAAATTTTAACCTTAACATATGGATATTGCGACAGCGATGGATAATTGCAATATTTGGTATACAAAATATGATAAGTTGTTACAAATGCAACTCTATTAATGCAGAAATAAATTTAATTTATAGAATTAGGCGTTACTTTGCGGTGGTGGAGGTTTGTGCGTGTTTTTTTTACGAATCCTGCTTGTATCAGGTATGAAAACGGATTGTCTACTCTACATTTAGCATTATATATATATATATTTCCTATTTTACTTCATCGCAGATTATAGCAAAATATTTTTACTATTACTTTTGTATCCATAACAATATTATAAATGCTAATTCTGTCTTTCTGTCTGCCGTCAGAAAAATATAAATTATATTTAGCACAATCAAAGCATAGAGACTGGGTTAACATATATACTGCGTCCATCATATTATCAGTCTTTTGACAGCTCACGCTCATTAAGTTTTGTATTGCTTACGTACAAATATCATACAAATAATATTTGTACTTTATGGATGGGTACCGCCCACTTAGTGATGTCACACATAATGGGTTACTACGATTATGCTACAGATTAAAAATAATCGGTAGAAATCGATGTTACGAGTATTAAAAAACATTTAATAACATTATATAAAGTTTTACTTTCTTCTTAGTTAATACATGAATACAAATAAAACAATCAGGATATTTTAATTTATTTTATTAGCACGAGTCGTCGGAATGATAATCAACACTAGACTCCTCCGATGAGGAGTCTTCAGTAGCAGTTATTATTAGCTCTTGTGTACATAATATATTATCAAACGCAATATCACGTTCCCAATCAGAGAATATTACTCTTTTAGTTCTTTCCACCACACTTGCCCAGTTCTCGGCCGTTACGTGGGTGCAAGCATTTTTTAGCAATTGCAACATTTTATTCGCTGTGAATGGGGGGCTTGTATTGCATCTCGCAGCATGCCCTTTTACTTGTGCCCATATAAGTTCTATTGCGTTGTACTGGCAGTGGTATGGAGGAATCCGAAGAACAGTATGGCCATATTCTGGTGCCATTTCATTGATTACATAGCGTTTTGCTCTCTTTTTGGTTTTTAATATTTTTATTAATTCAACTTTTAACATTGAGTCGTCCACATTTTTTCCATTGTCCCGAAGCCAATTAATTATTTCATGCTTTTTATTAGCCTGTGTTGGCATTTTGTCAATTTGACGGGAGTGGTAGGGCGCATTATCAATAAAAATTATTGATGGTTCTTCCAATGAAATGAGCATTTTTTTGAACCACTCTTCATACACATTTGCATTCATCTCTTCGTGGTAGTCATTTGATTTCTTCGATTTAAATGCCAACAGTGCGTCTTGTACAAATCCTTTTGCTGTACCTGCATGGCAAATGATTAGGCGCTCACCTTTTCCCATTGGTACTGAGGAAGTGGAATCAGCAGTATCATCAGTCCAGAAACGAGATAGTGTGTGGTTAGCGTTGAGCCATGTTTCATCCGTGAAAACAATATTTGCCCAATCTTGTATTTTCTTTGCCTCTCTTAAAAAATCACAACGTGCTATAGCTATATCTGTGCGTTCCATTAATAATTTTCTTTTATTTAACTTTTTATATGAAAAGCCAATTGTGTTCAAAACTTTGACCAAAGAAGATTTTTCACCATGAAATAGACCACTTCTTTTCAAAGAAACAATAAGTTTTCTCAAAGTTGGAATTTCTTTTCTCAAGTAGTAATCTAGTTTACGTAGGTTATCATTAATCGAATTACTTAGTGTAACTATCCCCTCCTCCAATCAAGTATAAATATTATTTTATAATATTCAACCACCGCTAGAGCGCTCGCACTCTAACGGCGTAATACATAAAAACGCGCCGAAGGCGCTAGCACTCTTAGTATGTATTGGCTCGTGATTCGTCTAAGTGGCTAGGACCCGTACTACGTTGTGATTTGTAATAACTCAAATTCTTTTAGAGCGTCGGAGGCTATGTGACCATCAATCTAAAGGAGTCAAATAAACCCTTAAATAGAATAAAATAATGTGATAATAATCACATTATAGTTTTATAATAATATTACAATATATCGTATTCTTTAATATAAATAGAGCCGTCAGCCCTACATTCGTAGTTTATATCACTTTCCTCAACAGAGAGGTTCATTATCAAATATCATTTGTTATAATATAAAACAGTTGTTTGTCATCAGTGTACGATACTCGAACAGGTTTTATATTTATCTAATACAAGAACAGATTTTACTTGTACTCTACATGAACAGACTTTATATGTCCAACAGATATATATTCGTTACACGAACAGATTCTTATATGGTTAATACATGAACGGGTTACTATAAAATTTGATAAAAAAAATGCGAGACATTCAGATAGTTGAATGTCTCGCGAATGTCTTATGTTACTTCATAGGATATGTTATAGCCAACAGAAAGATCTTTCACTCGATCTAAATACCTAGCCCCTAAACAACTCCGTAGAGAAGTTTAATCAAAGTGGTATCTCTCTCCTATCTATTATATTCTTCCGATTTGGAAAAATATAAAAAGAGAGTGATAGTCAGTAGCTCCTCACCCGCTACCAACGGTGAGCTCCGTCCATAGGATATGAGCCCCCCCCCCCAAGGGGTACCTGTTTATAGTGCGCCTGCGGCGTATGATTATGGGATAAACCCATTTTTGTAGGGAGTCAACAAAACCACAGTTGACGTATTAGGCATGAGTGCCTGGGTGTATAATAGAGGACCGAAGCCCAAATAATAAATAGCCGGAGCTGTAAAATATGGCATTAGCCAAAGGCACAAGGCCTCGTAACACTGATAATAAATTACCAATTCTTATATTCAGTAAGGCGCATGTCGCCTGCACACATCGTAACGGCGCGTTCTATGGTAAAAACCACATACAGTATAATACGTATAACACGTATAAATTCCACAAAGTGGAAACCCATCGAGATGGCAAACATGTTGCAAAGCAACTTGATCAGTTATAATATATACACCATATAGGTGCGTGTCCACCGAAGTGGATAGTGTGTGTCCACCGAAGTGGAATATGTGTATTGCAGAGCATTACATGAATGCCAATCACCCCCTATTCACCCAATACCATATAATGGAGTCACACATAGTGCACTCACTTACGATATGCGCCAAGCTCAACACGCCACCTTATACAACAAAAAGTAATTTATGTTTAACGCGGCAAGCCACGTAAGATGTAAAATAAATAAAGGGATATGCAGGCCACACTGTCTAAAGCTAGTCCGCAGTCTTGTTAATAAAGACCCGACCAGCCGCTCTTATGCAATAATGCCATGCTATAATGGTCATTCGTGGTATAATTAACTAAGCTAAGGGGACGTCCTGAAAAGGACGAAACACCACACCCATCCGTTACTATGAACAGAGTCCATAGCGTTCCATCACTGCCTTTCCAAAGATCGACACGATCTTGCATCTTGAATCATTATACGAGAGCGGGCCTAGATGTGTATTTATTATCAATTCTTAAAAATAGTCGAGTTAAAACTCAATTAATATCTTGTATCGCCCCAGTACACATCTACAATATCATTATAACAACATTTTATAAGCGACCTAACAGATCACTTCTACGCTCCGCGCTCCGCCCGCTCTCTCCATACTGTAGTACGGCGGATAACGTGACATTCGGTCAATATGACGAAAATTATACTTTTCTGAATTTGATGTTTTATGAATAGAGCATCAATTATAGATGCGAAAAACATTACTGCGTGACAAACAAACATTTATTTTTATACTTATAGATATTTCTAAAATATTGAAATTTTAATAATTATTTATTTTTTAAAACTCGAATGTAGGGATGAGATCGTTACATTAGGTACGTAATTCGATTAATGATAGTAGGTACTATAATCGGAATGGTATCGCATACGAGAATCTTTAGGACATCACTATCGTCAATCTGTCAAAAGATGGTTAATATAATGGACAGTGTATAGGATAAAAGATCTCCTTTTACTTCAGGAATAGGAAAAAACATTGTCGGTTATTGAGGATATTTTATCACTAAAAACGACGCAAACGAAGTCGCAGGAACCGCTATTTTGATTATAAATATCCTACTAATATTATAAATATGAAAGTTTGTATGTTCCTTTTTCTTTTACGGCGAATTCGCTGAATCAATATCGATGAAATTTGTCACAATTATTTTACTACACCAGAGAAGGATATAGGCTATAGAAATCCTGTTAATTATACAGGAATAGGATGACATTGAAAAGCACCTATTATCAACCTATCACAAGACAACAGTCCACGCAATCGAAGTTGAGTATAAAAGCTAGTTTTATAATAAATTCGAATGTGATATGATTGACTAACAAAAGACAATCATTCGAATAAAATATATATTTAAAATGCTGATTTGCGAAGTATATAAATAATGAATAAATTAGAGCGGATAAGAAATTAATAGTTACAATCTCATGACAGAGTCGTGAATTCCACTGAACATCAAAGACCTACGATCCAGACCTCATAAAATGGAGGCCGTAAAATGTCAATACATTAAACGTAAGATGTACATTGGCAACTCTTTGGAGTTATGGCGTCTTTATAGCCCTTAACTTAGAAATGTAGCCATAAAGTTAATTTACCTTAGAAAACAGTATTATAATAGTTTAATCACTTAAAAAGTTGTGGCTCCAAAATGTTATGAAGAAATAATGAATCTATGCTAATTAGATTTAAAGTCTGCGCAATTTCTAGATGATGACATTTTTCTGTTTTTCTTAATATATACTTTTGAAGCAATAGTCTATAAAAAATTAACGTGAAAGGCTAGACAAGGCTTTAGTTTGAATGTTTTTTTTCTTGTGTTTATTATTTATATAGGTAGGAAGGTACAGCTTTAATTACAGCTATGTAAAATGTAAGTAATGTTCAGTAATGTAATTTTGTTATGTATGTTATTATTTATGAGCTTGGATAAGCGGATAACTTTAAATGAGCTTAAATTGTTTTGGAATATCACTCTTATGAAGAAGAACTATAGGATCCTATAGTTATTTTAGTAAAAAAAACTCGTAAAGAATAATACATATTCAGGGATACATCCGAATTTTTAGCAGTGCTACCGCCTTATCTTAATATAGTATGTCCATTTAAAATCTTTAAAATCATTCTATGCCCAAAAGAAATTAGGGTTAACAATTTACCGACAAAGACAAATTCTACTATGTCACATATCTCAGCTATAATTTCTTGCTACAACCACACCATTATTTCCCAGTTTAGTCTAGATAGTCTCATAGGGGACATCATGAGGACGATGTATTTTTTTTCTCCATTTACATTGGTTCAGTGATGTGTAAATTTATCCCTGAGAACCGTTTTTACTCGGTGAAACTCTTAACATAAATGCCGCGGAAGGAAAACATTTCTTCCGCGGTAAGGATACGTCGACTGCCACCCCCTTGTTTGGGATTAATTCACGCCTTATGAGTAAATTAATTACAAATACATGTATGTATTACTTTGATATATCAAACTTAAATATTTAAATTTATATGCAGATGATGCAAGTAGAGTCCGTACAACATTTCCTATTCGTATCCTCAGTAATATTAGGGCTTCCCGTTTCATATTGTAAACGCCCTTAACGCTTACAGCAACTTGCGAGTTAACCAAAATTAACATAATTTTTGTACTTAGATGGTTAATCTTTAATATTTAAATGAGTTAATCTTGTATGTATATATATTTTCGTAATCCCAGAAACGGCTACAACGATTTTCTTGACATTCAGCATGTAGGGGGTTTTGGTGGAAAAAAATCGATCAAGCTAGGTTTTATAAAATAAATTCGGCTTTTCCCTGTTTTTGGTCATTACAAAAATACTAAAATTTATATCACTACATAGTATAATACAAAGTCGCATTCTTTGTTTGTCCATATATCCCTATGTATGCTTATATCTTTAAAACTACGCAACAGATTTTGATGCGGTTTTTTTAATAGATGGAGTGATTCAAGAGGAAGGTTTATATGTATAATAACATTCAATACCGAGTAGAGAAATACTGTAATTTTTGAGGTTTCTAATGTGATGTCGTAAATAATTACATTTTTTCCGCTTACATTGCAAACCCTACGAGATTTATCAAAAGGATGTACTAAGTATTTGTAAATCTTATAAAGGTCTACAGAAAAGTCCGCGATGGTATATGTCTATCTCTTATGGATAAACCACAATAGCATTTTTTGTCATTTACTTTTTACGAAAAATAATGCCTTATGTTGCAATTTTTATACAATACAGCATTAATCCTCATCCAATTAAGTACCTTAAATAAATTGTTGATTTATATAGATCAATTTGGCCGTTTACAGCATGTAATTTAAATGAACATTTTCGGAGATATTACAGATTTAAAATGCCGCGAGGAGGCCGCGCTGCGCCCTATAGCACTTCGAATTTAGCAGCTATATATCGCTCTTTCAAGAGTTTGTTTAATGACAAGGAAGCTGTAAATGTTGTATATAAAGACATTCTGTAATTAATTGTAAAAATAAAATTCATAGGGAAAAATGTAAAATAAATAAGTAAATATGTAGTATATGAATTTAGATATTCCAAAGATAGCAGGAAATCTTCTTGGAATAGGGAGAGGGAAATTGTTGTTCTCCAAATTTAACGCTTGCGGGCCACGGGCAGTAATGAATCAATCAAAACTATGGATGAATTAATCATTTTTATCACTGAGTGACATGGGCTAAATATTTTATACCCGTGCGAAGTAGGGGCAGGTCGCTAGGTGAATATAAAACAGTAATTTTGCCATAAACTGTGAAGTCAACGTAGCTTAATCGGGGTACGGGCAGTCTCGAGAAATGTAAATACCTCGGATCGATCCCTAACTACCTAATTATTTATTTGTTTTTTTATTAAGTTTCTTTTTTTTATTTTGTAAAAAATTACCGAGCAAGACTCGGTCAACCCGGTACTATTTATAATGATAATACTTACGTCAAGCGTTTCGAACTTGAGAATGACGTCAAAGTTGAACTTGCATGGCGTGCAGAAGTCCGTGTACGGTGTCCAATGCATGTCCAGTGCACGCTTGACCTTCGCCTCGTCTAGCACGTAGGAGACAAACTCTTCGAACATGGGATACCTTTCCGTTGGGACAGGTTTGGTTCCCGTCTGCTAAATATCACATGGGGAACATTAATCTCTAATAAAGAATAAATTAAATGTGATGTTATTCATAGCTTGAGCGGTATATCGCATGCGGAACAAGAGATAATAAGTGGTTGATTGCGGTTATTAATGCCATGGTAAGCTTCTCTCTTTTGAAAAAGGTTTCCCCATTGTTAATAGATAAATCCCACATATACTAAGAGTGTTTTCATTAAAATATTAATATTAAATACAATTAAGACCAAGTTTTGGAGATCCCTTTGCAATAATAACACATCTCTCATGACATGAATGCATTAGATGTTTCAGTATTATTAAGGGTTGAAGTTAAGCATACTCCTACAATTTCACCTAAAACGAAGATATTAATAATCAACTATTATGGGTCCAAATCAGGAGCAAGACTGGTAGAGTGGAGTGGAGTCGAGTTTACCCATTAAAACTTTTGTGTCTAATTGATAATTGCGATTTATCATACGCTTTTCGGTAATAGAAATCATCGTGATAAATCCTGTGGTATCTCGAGAGAATACCTGGGATATGTGTAACCTTCCAGGTCTAAGCTCCAACCCTTCTCTCAAAAAAAGGAGAGTAGAGGTCTATGCACAACTGTGGGATAGTAACTCGCCGTTACTTTTTACTTACTTTTCTGTACTTCTTTATTATTCTACGTCCCATTTGGTCGTGGAATGACTTCGGCCAAGCGTGGACGATTTTGTCGTTGTAAGCCGACGCCAACCTTTCCAAAGGATGTCTGACTATGAGAAACGTGATGGAGTCTCCTTGCGCCTTCCTGATCATTTCAACAGAAGGTCTTGCGTATTTCTTTCTGGCTAGTTCTAGAGGGACTTCCTTTGTTCTATCCAGAAATGCTGCGGTATAGTTGGCCATTAAATTGAAGTTATACATCCATGATGTTGAAGCGGCTTTAAAGATGTTGCACCTGTTGAGAAGAGAAGATATGATAATTACAAATGTAATTTATGATGGGTAATGACAAATAATTTTTTGAATAGAATATATATACCTGATATATAAAAAAGGTTCTGTATCTTCTAACGTAACATATTACTCCAGCCTATATATACGGCTATATATTCCACTTCAAGTTCCTAATAATAATCCCTAATAAATAATCATCATCATCCTCCTGCCCTTATCCCACTCTAAGTGGGGTCGGCACAACATGTTATAAACATGCTGTCATATGATTTGACTGCATTTTTACGACCGGCCGCCTGCCTGACGTGAACTCACCTTAGTCGTATTTTTACGACACCTCGGTAAGAAAGAGGGTGGTCTATTCTACTAAACCGGATACCACACGGTGGGTCAACTTACCTTAGTCGCCTTTTACGACACCTGGGTAAGAAATGAGGTTGGTTTATTCTAATCAGCCGGATACCACACGGTGGGTCAACTTACCTTAGTCGCCTGTTACGACACCTCGGTAAGAAATGAGGTTGGTCTATTCTACTCAGCCGGATATCACTGGGTGGGTCAACATACCTTAGTCGCCTTTTAGGACACCTCGATAATAAAAGAGGGTGGTACTTTTTCAGTGATATTCTATTCAGCCGGATACCACACGGCACAAAAAAAAGCAATTCGAATAAATAGTAAAAATGATTATTTCTTTGTTAATCGATTTATTTTGATAATCTATAATTTAGTTATCGATTTTTTCCGCTCCCTACTCAGGCGGTCCGCATTTGTCTATTTAGTGGCTAATGGCTATTAGTTATTGATAAGAATCGATTATGCAAAGTACTCACCATATAACATGATACTGTCTATTGATTAAATATTCCCACGCGTACGCCTTATGTGCAGTTCCGTCTAAGCCAAGTCTTGAACATTCACTACGTAGATATTCCCTCCTTGCGTCCATCCTGGCACCGACTTCCAAAAATTTATCACGTGGTAGCAAACCTTCGTCGTGGGTTCCATTTTCAAAAAGGTACTATAACAAAAGAGAAGAAATTATATTAGGCGTAGTTGATTTTTCATTTTACACAATTTATGGTACGGTTAATTTACTTATTGTCTTCTTTTCCTGTTACTTAAAGGTTGACTGGAAGAGATCCTTTTTTAGGAATATATCCGTCTTTGGAATGTGCTATTATTTTTCTTTTCTTACATTTTTATTTCTTTACTAGCTTTTACCCGCTACTTCGTTCGCATGGATTGTTGTCACGTCATAGGTTCATAAAAGATGGCGCTTTTCAATGTTGAAATAACAGGATTTCTATAGCCCATGTGTTAATCCGGTGTTTAAGAAATAATTGTGCCAAATTTTATCGATATTGGTTTAGCGGAATACCGTGAAAGAATCGTACAATAAAGAGTAAAAATTTGTGCAATTTATAGTAATTTGTTGTTTCAAAATATGGTAATAATATTGCGTTATTACGTTCATTTACATAACTGAATTAAATTTGATACCAATTTAGTTCTAGCTAGGTGGCAATACAATGCAATACAAGCAAATATTTGCTGTTTTCTCAAACGATGGACATTTGAGAACGACATAATATAATAGTTTGCTTTCTCAGCTATAGAATGACAAAGCAAATTGCAAGTGTGTACTTGTAAGTATAGATTTACATTGTAGGTATGTCAACTTATATTAATATTTTAAACGTATAAAATATTTTAGATCCGAATATTTTAGGAATGACTATATAGAAAAATGTACACACAAATATTTATTTTTTATAACCTACAAATATTTATTATTTATAACCTACAAATATTTCATATAGGTATTGAAGAATATTTTTATATAAGCTTTGCAATGTTTGCTTTGGTTATGGAGCGTAATGATTGTTATAAATAGATAAATATATGGGGCACTTACACACACAGTCGTCCGTCCCCAAAGTAAGTAACTTAATACTTGTGTTATATATTTTTTAAATACATACTTAAATACAAATATACACCCAAAGACTCGAAGACCAACAACTTCATTTAGGTATAGAAAATGTTCGTGGAGCTGAAGGAAGGATCACTACCCACTACGCCAACGAGCCAGTCGAAGTTTGAAGTGTTGAGATTGTTGTACTGAATGTGTACAGGACTTATGTATTGCTTTGTTGTTGGTGGTGGATTGTGCATGAGTTTTTCCGAATTTTCCATGTTTTAGGTATGAGATCACATTACACGTTTGTTAACAATTAACAAACGCGGATTATATCAAAATATTTTTTTTATAACTTCTGTACTTGTTCAATCAAAAAAATTAGTGTCAGCAATTAAATTGTAATTTAGTTGAGATGTAATGTAATTTTAACAATCAGAAGTTACATCCTATAAATATTACATTTTAAAATGGTTGAATTTATTTATTTATAAATAATATTAGTAGGATAGAAATGACGCCGTGTGGTATCCGGCTGAAAAGAATAGTACAACCCTCATTTCTTACCGAGATGTCGTAAAAGGCGAATAAGGTAAGTCAACCTGCCGTGTGACATCCGGCTGAGTAGAATAGACCAACCTTTTCTTACCGAGGTGTCGTCAAAGGCGACTAAGGTAAGTTGACCCACCGTGTGGTTTCCGGATTAGTAGAATAGACCTCCCTCTTTCTTACCGAGGTGTCGTAAAATACGACAGAGGTAAGTTGACATCTGGCAGGTGGCCGGTCGTAAAAACGCAGTCAAATCATGTGACAGCATGTTTATAACATGTTGTGCCGACGCCACTTAGAGTGGGTTATCTCACTCTAAGTGGCGTCGACACAACATGTTCAACAACATCATCATCATCATGATGATGATGATGAAGATGATCATGATGATGAGTAGGATAGAAAAGGATACCACACATGCTGATTACCCCTTACCTTCGCTTGAAAAGCGAATATAACATAGTAGAAGAAAAATTGAATTTACCAAGAATTCGTAATAAACAGTTCTGGGAACACGTCATTAAATCGTTTCGTGCTTTAGCGTTTCAGAAATATCCTAAACACGCTTAATTGCCAAATGAGTTATCGGGTTATTAGAATTCTATGTTTACGATAGCAAAAGCTCACTAAATTTTAATAGTACTTTACTAAATAAGTGCGTGTGTGGTAAATATTTAGTGCTTGGTTGACTGAGACTTGCTCGGTAATTTTTTACAAAATAAAAAAAGAAAGAAATTATTGGGTAGGTGGGTAATTATTGGGTAATTGATGCATTCGAAATGTGGTGTTGGCGGCGAATGCTCCTTATCCCATGGACGGTCAAACGCACAAATGCATCAATTTTATCTATACATACTTATAATAAATCTGTATAGAGGTCAATTCTGTAACTGGAATATATTTCCAAAATAACTATCAGGGGGTGATTAGGGATCGATACTGCTGCCAAAAATGCAATCAGTAAAATTTTTGTCTGTCTGTCTGTATAACCGTTATAGAAACCAAATCTACTCGACGGATTTTAACGAAACTCGGTACAATTTTTTATCAT
Source organism: Morpho helenor (assembly GCA_029227775.1). Lineage (NCBI taxonomy): Eukaryota > Metazoa > Arthropoda > Insecta > Lepidoptera > Nymphalidae > Morpho > Morpho helenor. The sequence goes on along the minus strand of JARGCU010000003.1, from coordinate 5,222,805 downwards.
ACTCCTGAGCTGGTTATAGTATACTTTTCATCACGCTACAATCAATAGGAGCAGAGCAGTGAAGGGAAATGTCGGGAAAATGGGAGAAGTTACTCCATTTTTTAAGCTTCCGTCGCGTGCAGGAAATCTTCTTGGTATAGGGAGAGGGGAATTGTTTTTCTTCAAATTTAACGCGTGCGGGCCACGGACAGTAATGAATAAATTAAAACTACTGGATCGATTTTAATAATTTTTTTCACTGAGTGACATAGGCTATATATTTTATACCCGTGCGAAGCAGGGTAGGCAGCTAGTCGTTACATAAAGTAAACAGACGCCTTTCAACCATATGTCTCCAACGCATCCTTCGCTATTTTGGCCATATAACACGCCGTGGAGATTAAAGTTTGGAAAAACTCATAGTGAATGGAAACGTGGAAGGTAAAATGTCACGAGGAAGATCCCCAACTAGATGGTCTGATCAGCTAAAGGCCACCGGCGCTATTAACTTTCATGACGCTGTTCTCATTGCCGGGTCAGGAACCGCTGGAAAGATATTATACGCCACCGATCTAAAGGACTGACAACCTAACGGTGATCACGATCCTCAGAAATGAGGGACCGACTATAGAGAGAGAGGGGCTTGATCCTAGGTATCTTCATTTCTCGGGTGCGATTCAAATGTGACATCATCATCATTCTCCTGCCCTTATCCCACTCTAAGTGGAGTCGGCACAACGTGTTACAAACATGTTGTCATATGTTTTGGCTACATATTTTATGACCGGCCGCCTGCCTGACGTCATCTTACCTTAGTCGTATTTTACGACTCCTCGGTAAGAAAGAGGGTGGTCTATTCTACTCAACCGGATACCACACGGCAGGTCGCCTTACCTTAGTCGCCTTTTACGACACCTCGGTAAGAAATGAGGGTGATACTATTCTATTTAGCCGGATACCACACGGCGGGTCGACTTACCTTAGTCACCTTTTACGACACCTCGGTAAGAAATGAAGGTGGTACTATTCTATTCAGCCGGATACTACACGGCGTTGCGATTCAAATGTGACAAGAAAGCGAATAGCAGTAGACGTTTTCACTCCACTAAGCGCTAATAGATGGCGCTAATCGCTGCACCAACATAATATATCTAAGGAGAAACAATTAACACCTATTAGAATTTCGCGAATTATTGGGATCCCAAAAGTAAATACGTTTTTCAAAATATATAATATATAATTTTTGTTAATAGTTTCCCTTGAAGATACTTCTCTTCATAATTTTTTAGTGTATCCCTTAACACCCAAACGGATCGAACACCCGTATACTGAAAATGAGGTTAAAGTTGTTAATACAGTTATCAGATAAATGCATTCCACATAGGCTATAGTACCTCTTAAAGCGAGGTGATCCGTCATCTAAATTATTATGTTATCGCAACAGCAAATGCGTTAGCAGTAATATGGGTAAGCGTGCCACACGTGTTTGTCGTCAGATTAACAGATGCATACAGTTTTTGACATCCAAGACGTCTAAGATCAATCGCTAACGATATCTCAATACGACAGTAAGATTGATCAATTCCATTATCACATTCGATGGCCGTTGATGAAACTACTCACAAGCACGTCACCAAATTTCGCAACAATTTTAACTTCAAACTGAAGTACTGATGTGTTGTTTGTAAACGCAAATCCTCATGTCTCATGATCATTTTCATTGCTACATAAGATTAAAATTTAACTCTGCGAGAGTCCAAGTTTAATATAGAAGTTTTTGTACCAATTTGTCTGAAGAAAACTTAATTAAAAGAAACACAAATTCATGTCCAGTTTATTTAAGAACTCTTGGAAATCGTTGGAAGAAACTTATAATAGTTGAAGCGAAGACCAATGAATGAGGATGCATTATTATGTGATGCATTGAAAGAATTGCACGTGTTGTAGTAGAATAGATCTAAGAGCAAAAGTGTGCTTAAAGGCGAAAGAGGCAGAAGACCTCTTATATGATGATCTTATAATAGGGAAATATTTTGAAAAAGTCTTTTTTACGTGTCATGCATCGTGGCCTATATATAGCCTTAACTCAGACAGGTGGAGAGATCTTGTTACTATATTCTCACGTTATCTTCCCTTCAGCAAATAAACTCAAATAATTGGCTAGATCTTGGTGCCATAAACGTAAAATTTCAGCAAAGGTTTCTTGATCATTTAGTACAAAGTTGGTCAAGCATTTGATTTGGAAACAACTCTTGTGTAAGGACGTAATTTATTACATCTGTGCTATAATATGCTAATCTAAGGATATCATATGCAATTCGCATAATTATGAAGACACATTGTTTGTGATATTCATTATATTCATTATTCCACTCACGGATTAAGTCGCCAGGTCATGTAGGCAATCCTATTCTTTTAGACTTGATACAGCGTTCTGCTATAACTTTGCCTTGTACCCTGTATTACTGTATCAGTTATTACGACTTTGTTTTCTGTTTTACTTTTTGTCATTTCTATTATACCATATTAATAGAAGGATTGGAAAATTATCATAGAAGTATATAGTCACGTATATACTTCTACGATTATCCTTTAACATCGTAAACGAAGCTTATCTGATGTTTATTATGTTTTATACAATACTAGCAATTACCAGAGGCTCCGCCCGCGAGGAATGTTTAAAACCGTAATATAGTCTTTTGATAACCATAAAAACGATTAATGTATGTTTACCTTAAAAGCTAGACATATACCTTCTGTCGCGGACTTTTATTTAGATCTTTAGATGGGAACAATTTTGTAATACATGATTTTGAATAACTATTACCGTTTACTTAACGCACTCAATTAAAGTTTTTAATTTTGCCACTTCGTACAATTTTTTGTTACTGCTCCTGTTCTATTTATCTTAGCGAAATGTTATATAGCCTTCCTTAATAAATGGACTATCCTACACTGAAATAATTTTTCAAATCGGTCCAGTAGTGCCTGAGATTAGCGCGTTCAAACAATCAAACAAACAAACAAATTCTTCAGCTTTATATATTAGAATAGATATTTATTATGTAATCTGTAAGTTTGTTGTTGTGTGAATGCACTCTTCACTTTCTACACCGCTCTAGTCGGTTATGTTAGTTTGTGATTAGACTTTCACTGCACACGCTTTTACCATGCTCTTGCAAAATTTCCCTTCAAAACAAATACATCTGTTAACATTTCTATTTCAACGTCAATGTGTATCTTTAGATGTAAAAAATAGCTTTTCTACTGAAAGTATTATGTGTACCCCCCACTAACCGACCTACCTGAGCTCTTTATTTAGTTAAGTTAGTTGCAGTATGTGTAGATTAACTATATATTGTGCTTATTTAAAATTGTAATTGATTAGACTATATATAGGGCTAATCTCTTCGGATAAAGTCCTTGTATTCAAATTCCAATCAATTTTAACTTTGCCATTACAGCAGTTTAAAAACACTATTAAGGAGAGGCTGATACAGAAAGCCTACTATACTGTTGAGGATTATTTGGACGATAAAAATGCGTGGATATAAATATTGTTCGACCCTGTACAAGATAGAAACATTAAATGTAACTAGCATTAAGAATTGTATTTTTTAAAAAGAGCAACCACCGAGTTTCTTGCTGGCTCTTCTCGGTAGGAACAGCAGTAGAGCTTTTAGAGTAGAGTAGTTTTTCCGAACCAGCAGTAGAGTTGACGATTCAAAAGCACTTGTTTACAAGTTTATTTGAATAAAGAATATTTTGAATTGAATTTTGAATTGAATTGTATAATTATTATAGAACTACACGTACAGATAAGTTTATTTAATCATTCGGAAGGAAGCTTAAACAATTTGAAAAATTTGAAAGAAACCCAAAATGTTTTCGAAAATTTGAACACACTACGCCACTATTACTACACTATTAGTAATAGTGTAGACCCTGCGCGAATCTTGTGAAGAGATGTTCATAATTGTTTTGCTAATGAGATAAGCATAGCTAAATAACATCCTTCTGAATCATTCTCTAATCTTGCTGTTTACGTTATGTCGCATACTTATTTTATATCAAGATGTAATGTTTTCGTTCATGTGTATTTGCGTAATAATTATGATGGTACAAGATAAGACTGTCATCTGGTTTCCACTCAATGCCTAGCAGTATTTTACGATAAACGATTTTAATAAATATTGATTAAAGAACTAAAAAAACACGCTTTTTTAAATAAAAAAAGTGAAAAAGATCTCGGAATATATGTATATGTTGAAAAAAGCGAGGGGCGCTTTATGCCAACTTTTTCGTATATAAATCGCACACATATTTTCTCATTAATACAAATTTATTCATTATTTTTATTACACTTGTATTAAAAATTATTTTTCACATAATATCACAAAAGCTTATATGTATTCTCCTGCCCCTATCCCACTCTAAGTGAGGTCGGCACAACATGTTATAAGCATGCTGTAACATGATTTGGCTGTGTTTTTACGACCGGCCGCCTGCCTGACGTCAACTTACCTAAGTCGTATTTTACGATACCTCGGTAAGAAAGAGGGTGGTCTATTTTACTCAACCGGATACCACAAGGTGGGTCAACTTACCTTAGTCGCCTTTTACGACACCACGGTAAGAATAGAGGGTGGTCTAGTCTACTCAGCCGGATACCACACGGCGGGTCGACTTACCTTAGACGCCTTTTACGACACCTCGGTAAGAAATGAGGGTGGTATTATTCTACTTAGCCGGATACCACACGGCTATGTGAATTGTTATAATAGAATAATGTATTGTCTCGAAGTTAAATCCTACTAATATTATAAATGCGAAAATTTTTGAGTATTGATGTATGTTAGTTACTCCTTCACGGCGAATCCGCTGAACCAATGAATAATCGATCGAATCCATTAAATTTGGCACAATTATACACTGGGGAAATATATAGGCTATAGAAATCCTATAAGAATAGAATAGGATGATATTGAAATGCGCCATCTATTATCAAATAGAATAGAATAACATTAAATTGCGCCATCTATAATCAACCTATCACGCGACAACAGTCCACGCAAACGTTGCGGGTAAAAGCTAGTAATCTTATATATGTACTTTTTTATATAAGGATAAGTCTGAAAATTGGGCCCGTTATAGAAAGACGAGAAATGCAAGATTAAGATAGAAATATAATGAGGTAAAACCATTACGTAACCAAACCTTACGAGTGTTAAATATAAATGTGGATGGATATGGGACTAGAGGGAGGCATATAAAGAGATAGTTGGTTTGTGTGAAGTATGACATGCATGTAAAATAATATATATATCGGACACACACAGGGTCGTCCGTCCTCAAAATAAGTAACTTTATACTTGTGTTATGGGTGAGAGATAACTGGTGAATATATACATATGTATATAAATTTTAAATACATACTTAAATACAAACGCCGTGTGGTATCCGGCTGAATAGAATAGTACCACCCTCAATTCTTACTGAGGTGTCGTAAAAGGCGACTAAGGTAAGTCGACCCGCCGTGTTGGTATCCGGCTGAGTAGAATTGACCAACCTTATTTCTTACCGAGGTGTCGTAAAAGGCGACTAAGGTAAGTTGACCCACCGTGTGGTATCCGGTTTAGTAAAATAGAACACCCTCTTTCTTACCGAGGTGTCCTAAAATACGACTAACGTAAGTTGACGTCAGGCAGGCGGCCGGTCGTAAAAACGCAGCCAAATCATGTTTATAACATGTTGTGCCGACCCCACTTAGAGTGGGATAAGGGCAGGAGGATGATGATGATGATACTTAAATACAAATAAAAGGATTAGCGCCAGAGTTAATGAATGACAGGAGAGAAAGGAAGAGAAAAACATGATGTACCAACCCCACTTAGAGTGGGGTTAAGGGCAGGAGAATGAAACGTTATACTTTTTTAGGGTTTCATCTTAACTGGTTATTATAGTAGTATCAAAAGTTCTTGCTTAAAATTAACCCTAACAACGCTTTCCATGATGTTGGATTGTTCATAAATGATAAATTACATCATGAAATAAAAGTAATTGGACATAAACCAGTAAAGTTTACACTTATATTTTAGACCGCAAGACCGTTACAATTTTTAAAAGTAGCGATAGCAAATAAAATTAATTTTATGATATTTTGTTATATATAATGAAAAAAAAAGTTAAATTACTTAAATTAAATTGTGAAAAAGGCAAAGGTAGAGTTCAAAAACATAAAAGAGAGTAAACATAAGAAATAGATTATGTAATATATTACAAAAATAATTAATTCGAGGGGTAACGGGCTATTTGGTTTAAGCGACATCTTGGGCGATATTGAGTTATATACATATTCGGAATCAGCGATTTTTTCTCCGTCGAATGATGCCGGAATCATTCAAATCAGAGCACTTGTTTGGCACTTGAAACAATGCTATTTTTGAGTAGTTTCAAAAGTGGCAGTGTATTAAACGACGTGGATTTTGCATTTTTTATTAAATTATGTACTTACATACCATCATATTAATAACCGAGACATAAACCAGTCACCCTATCTCTCATAAATAAGTGAATAAGAGTTAAAGCGTTTTTCCTGTTTCTAAATTTTATTAAGAAGAAACTTAAATCATTTTGACTTCCCTAATCACACGGTGTGATGTAGCTTAAACCATTTGTCCGTCACCCAAATACGATATGGGTCGTCGCTTAAACTCTTTTAGCTGCATCTATTTTCCACGCCGGGTGCTACTTGAATCAAATACTCGTTTTTGTTCAGATATTTTGTTTAGTCGTTAAACCATTTTAGTCCTACTTTTTTTTAAAATGCATGTCATTTAATACAGACGATAAAATTAATGATGTATATTGAAACATTTTGCCAGTATTCATAAAAATACAAGTCGGTATTTCAATCACAAAATTTTAATATGGTACATTTCAATCATGTCATATGATACCATATTTATTTCCTAAAGAAGAGATATTTCATAAAGAATATTTAAATCTCCAACAAAGTAATACCAAAGAAGTTTTACTAGATACTGATATAGAGGACATAGTCGAAGAAAATGATAACTAAATACCTACGTTACTTTTAATTACTTATGTTTATTATCAGCATCAGCTGTGTTTTATAATTAAGTTTTCTTTGTTGATTTTATATTTTTATTTTACAATTGTTGATTAATATTAACAAAATTATACTTTTAGAAAGTTTTATGAAAACTGATCTCAAGTAATTACCTCCTGAATGAATAGCTAATAAATAATTATAGTTGATGTTGCTACATTGAGACTGATTTTACTAAATTATCATACAAAATACTAATGTACCTAATTTTGCAAATTAAGACTGAAAAGTAAATTAATATAATTGATGTTCCTAGTGAGACTGTTATAATAATAATTACTCTAAATAAATACTTTGATTGATTATTATGTTGTGTTTATTTATTCAATGTAAGCACCTGAAATTTTCGGTGATTGCAATATATCCTGGTTGTTTTATCAGCCATTGATAGTATTAGATGTAAATAAACCATAAACATTAAACGTTACAATTTCAATGTTATATGTCACTTAAGTAAATTAGCCTGACAGTCATTTTAATCTAAATTGTTAGTTAAGATAAATAGCTTGCTTCTACTAATTTTGGGTTTCGTTACTTCATACCTTTTGGCTTACTCCGTAAATAGAATGCGTTGTCGCTTATTTTTTCCCCTGTAGCCAGTTGTAGTTATGAAGTCACTTAAATCGTTTTTCCTGTCTCTAAAAAAGGGCACGTTGTATTAAGCGACATTTATCTTTGTAAATAAAGGTCCGCTTTATTTGGTATTAGCATCAACAACTAGATATTTTTAATTAAATTTCAATGCAGTTTACCCCGTTTAAATAACTGCAGAAGTTTTTTTGTTATGAATTTTATTTCGAAATTTCAAACTTTAAAAGGCTCTCCTGTAAAGTTGCAAAAATGTCGCTTAAACCAAATAGCCCGTTACCCCTCGAATTATTTACCTATAATCCGTTACTTACGAAACCTATGTAAGTGTAAGTGTTAGAAGCATAATCCATTCTCATACCTCATACACACAGTTAGAACTGATAGATTAGTATCACAAAACACCACCACCACCGACACACTACGCAAGCAATACACACATTCACTACGACAAACCCAACAATCGTTTCGCCCCGAAGCACCATTAGGACAAATGCTCTACGACAAAATCGCAAAGCTTTGCGGTTAACAAACGCGAAAAGTAACGCCTACTTCTATAAATTATTTAGAATATTACGACTTTCTGAAATTCATCTACTCGTTTGTAATCTCTTTATAGCATTAATAATAATAAAAAACAACACAATTTGCAATGGCGGGCTTATTCCGGAATCGGAATCTCTTCCAGCCAACCAGTCTTAAACTAAAAAAGAGATAATTGAATTGTACAGTGAATTAAATTAAAAAATAACTTAAAACTTAACCAATAATAACAAACAGAAAATGGACCTTTTAATAATATCAAATAATAGGTATTATAATATGTATATCAAATATTAAAATATAATAATATAATAGTCCTAGCGTGTAAGTACTTTAAGATAGATATAACTTGTACATTTTTGCTGTAAATAAAAAAAAATACAATAGAATATATTTATAAAAGTAATTTAATTAAGTGTAAATATCACTGATTATCTGCGTATTTTTTTTAATATTGTGTTTAAATGAAGATATTGGTTTACATTTACGTTGGGAAACGGGAAGTTTATTTGTGCTTGTGACGTCACTTCGAAACGGTCACTACCGGTAACTTGAAACAGTTAAGTAAAACAGCGTCAACGCAAGCGTGTGCTTATACCAATGCTTTCAATAAAATTGTCCTACAACATGTTTTACATTTATGAAATAGTGGGCACTATATATCTTACTAGTTACTATGCCTAAACAAGGTATCGTATAAATGATATTCCTTTGAATATCATTTATACGATACCTTTTGGTACATAGGCTTTTGTATATTCGTCGAACGAACGGATATTGTAATGGTATGGTAAGCAATTTTATTATAGGCAACTACGAGTTCTCTCACGCTCTGTTTATTCAATGAACCGTTCAACAAATATGGGTTAATAACATGGTTTTATGTAGTCCAGCTATTGATATAAGACATCAATGAGTTCCGCATAATTTGCTCTTTCCCCATCATTTATTACATCTGTTTTCCACTGACTTATGGAAAGGGTAGCATGTAGATGCGTTAAACTTTTCATAACAGTGTAAAGCGAAAATCGTATTAGAGGAAAGGATTATTTAGAATGCGCCGATACTGCCTTTTTTGGACTAATTTTAAATAATGATTCTTTTTTTAACTGGAGAAAATTCTAGAAAAGTAGTGACTTATTCTTTTGTTGTAGCTCTCAAAGGTTTCCTCTCTTCTCGTAGAAAATTAGTGGCTTATTCTCTTGTTGTAGGTCTCAAAGGTCTCGAGGACAAGAATTGGGCTCTGAAACTATCTCCTGATGATGCTTTGATTGCGGGGCAAAACGATTGTTGGGTTTGTAATTATAGCAAAATAATTTGACTATTACTTTTGTATTATGGATCAACGCTAAGTAACGATTAATTCTATAAAGTGGTCTAACAAGTTAGGCTTATTCAGAATTTCCTTATGTTCTCTAATATTATTTAGTATAATAAATACTTAAGAAACACATTTTAATCAATAATTGCGTTTGCCTCCACAACGGATTGTCCCACGCCCCTATTGTTCAACGAACTACATCAGCGATATGGGTTTGTGGTTAGCAACGGGTAAGGGTTGATGACATTTTACCATAAAGAATAAATATTTCCGTAACAAACATTAATTGTACGAACGGATTACTACGTATAAATATAACGATGGCGTCCCAGTTTCTTAGAATAATAGTGTTCAGTATCATTGTAAATTCGATAGAGTTTACTGACCAGGATCAAAGAGAAAAGAAGGGCTTAAGTGTATACTTTTATTTACACCAATGCTAATAACAATATAATGATTATGTAGCTGGTATAGTCACATGGTAAGAGCTCATGACTTTACCAGGTAGGTCCAAGTACGAAAAGGAATCAGTGTGCTTAGTGCGAGTTTTTGAAACTACTCGATCGCGTTAGCGTACTCCAATTTGTATGGCGATGGAACAGCGGTTACTAGATGTCGTTTTTGCAGCGCCATCCAACTTGTCATTACGCTAACGCGATCGAGTAGGTTAAAAAAACTCTCACTTACGTAGCATATGTTAAGAGAATTCTAACTTGTGTAACTTGCTAACTAAGATTCTTATCTCTGAAATGTTTTTTTGTCTCTTTTTTGAGAAATGTGGCCCATTTTAGTTGTGGGATAGCAACAAGCTACTTATGATAATGGCTACTCTTATGATAATGACGGTGAAATAAGAACCCATTATAGAGAACATTAAAAATACATTGAAAACAGATTATCAGTAACTACGAATACAATGTAAAGAAAGCTGTGATGTGATGAATATCCTGTTAGCTTAAACGGCTTCTACGAGTAAGCATCACTCCAAGTGATGGACGACAACAAATCATTCTCCAATCTGGCGAAATGCGGACAGTAGAGGTTCCATTAATGTTGGACAATGATGTCCTTTGAGGACTAATTATATGATTGTAACTAGTCATACGTTATGAGAATGTTGTTCGAAAGACGCACCAGAAGCACCTGCTTTTAGAAAACATGGCGGACAAAAATCTTTATTATTGTAAAAGTAAAATAAGTCACGGCTTGTTACAATCCCATTGATAGGCAAAGGTTTCCTCTCTTCGTTTTCAAAGAGAAGGATTGGAGCTAAGACTTACCACGCTGCTCCAATGCAGACTGGTAGGTTACACATGTCTCTAGAATTCTCTAGAGATATACAGGTTTCTTCACGATGTTTTCCTTTACCATAAATGTTTCAAAATTATCGATTAGACACTATTATATTGTTTACATACTAAATTTGTGTTGCTGATTTCATGCAATCTGACGATCATATAATGAGCGGTCTAAATAGCCCGTTAGAATCCAAACTATGATGCCTAAATTTTTGGTGGGTTTTATATTGAATCTCGAACCTTACTCATAAGTAACTAATACAGTTATACGACCTACACCTTGCAGTTATTTGCGCCATAACAATTAGAATTCAGCCCGCATCATTGACACAAATTATTTTCGAATGAAATTTAGTCAGATGGAATGAATATTTCGAATAGTAAGTTGACAACAGCATTAATTATTAAAAAAATTTAATTATAAATAAGTACTGTTTTAAAAAGGGGGTAAATGGGGGGGGGGGTTGCTGTATATCAATCATAAAATTTATCGAATACCTATAACGATCGACATAGACTAACGCGCCGTATAGATAAACTGGCGAAGACTGTGCGTATAGCTTAAAACCTTATGGATATTGGCGTACAATAATATAAAATATATATCTTGATAATCTTTAGATAGACAGCATGTCTTAATTAAGTTTTTTACTAATATAACAACTTTTAAATAATGTTATAAACCTTAAACTTTAATCGAAACGAGTTTCCTTATAAGTTTTAAGCTGATTGATTGAACTTGACCGCGGTTTTAGTTTAGTTGCATTATCATAAATTCCAGTTTTTCTAAAGGAAGGACGGCCCACTAAGTCGCCTAGTTCAAGTTTCCAAATAAGTCTACAATCGTGACCTAACCTTACAGTTGATATCGTATATTCTGTATTGGTAAGCGCATAAATCAAAGCATTTAAGTCATACATTTATTTAGGAATGTAAAACATGATGGCTATATTAGGGGAAGTCTGAAAGTTGCGCCCATTACAGAAAGATGAGAAGTGCGAGACTAAGTTGGTATAGTCATGTAATGAGGAGGGATGAAAATCATGTGACCAAAAGAGTTTTAAATATGAATGTGAATGGATGTATAACTAGGGGGAGGCCGAAAAAAAGCTGGATGGATTGTGTGAAAAATGATATGCATATTAAAGAAGTGGCACCAGAGTTGACGAATGATAGAGGAGAATGGAAGAAGAAGACATATTGTGCCGACCCCACTTAGAGTGGGATAAGGGTAAGAGAATGATGATGATGTAAAACATGATAGCTAGAGTAATACCATTATATATTTATACATGTACATTTCTTGACAAAAACTGGACATGTACTTATTAATTTTCCATGAAAAGTTATGTTTATTAATATTTACAATACAAATAGAATTTACGGTAAAATAAAACATCTTGATTAAAATATGAATGTCTTGATAATTTCTGGGATATGTATTCAAATTCAAATTATTCTTTATTCAAGTAAACTTGTAAACAAGTGCTTTTAAATCGTCACCTCTACTGCTGGTTCAGAAAGCTGTTCCTACCAAGAAGAGCCAGCAAGAAACTCGGCGGTTGCTCTTTTATAAAATATAATTCTTATTACTAGTTACATTTAATCATTACTGTCGTGTACAGGGTCATTATCATACTCCTGCCCTTATCCCACTCTAAGTGTCGGCGCAACATGTAAATATGCAGTCACATGATTTAGCTACGTATTTTACGACCGCCCGCTTGCCTGACGTCAACTTACCTTAGTCGTATTTTACGACACCTCGGTTAGAAGAGGGTGGTATATTCTACTAAATCGGATACCACACGTTGAGTCAACTTACCTTAGTCCCCTTTTAGGACAATATAAGTTCCTTGTAATATACTTACACTTGTACTTTTTTGATACTAACGTTTTATTCTGTATAATTTTAAATTAATAAACATAATAAGAATTAATACTCATAATTTTTTTTAAGATAAAAAAGAAACGCTACGCTTCAAAGTAAATTTTATCGTTTTTTCAAGAACCGAAAACAGGTATAAATAAAATTTTATGAAACCTAGGTAGATCGATCCCCTAAAACTCCGTACATGCTGAATTTCATGAAAATCGTTTGAGCCATTTCCTAGATTCAGAAAATATAAAGATACAAGATTAATTCATTTAAATATTAATGATAGGGCACATTTTAGGTTGAATTCCCTACTTTAGTATAATAAATCTATAAACAAATCACACAAAGTGGCAGTAGTATTAGAACCTTTAAGTTAATTACATTTTTTTACGATAGCTTTTGTAGGTTATCTTGTCACTTCAAAGATTTCAGACACCGTTGTTTTATGTCTCCGGTAAATTTTTACGACTGTCATTAGCTTGCGGTGTGGTGAGGATTTTGCGGGCGTGAAGAAAATAATTTGCTCACTTGTGCCACTTTGTCGGTATACATTCCTAACAGTGCAGAGTTAAAATATTTGACTGGCCCATTGGCGCAGTGGGTAGTGACCCTGCCTTCAGCTCCACGGTTCGCGGGTTCGATTCCCGCCGAGGGCCAACATTTTCTATAAATAAATTTGTTGGTCTTTGGGCCTGGGTGTATATTTGTATATAAGTATGTATAAAAAAAATATATAAGTATATATTCACCAGTTGTCTACCATAACACAAGTATTAAGTTACTTACTTTGGGGACGGACGACCGTGTGTGTCCCATATATTTATTATTTATTTATATTTATTCATTCACAAAAGTTATTTTTCTGTAATCCACATTTGTTAAGAGAATATATGCAATGCTAACTGTATGAAGCAGGCGACAATCACATACCTTATACATGCCGGACAAGCCACCACACGTATCACACCTATCTATCATATGTCCTATTCAATTCTATTCCAGTGTAGTCTATTGTATTCCGATTACCCCATGGCTAAATTTCTTAACATACATTTCAATGAAATAAATAATTTAGACGTTCTAATACAAAAGTAATACCAAAATAAATTTGCTATAATCCGCGATGAAGTAAAATAGAAAATATATATAATGCTAAATATAGAGTGGACAATCCGTTTTCATCTGATACATGCAGGATTCGTAAATATACAAGCATTACACACGTTCACTATCACAAACTCAACAATCGTTCCGCCCCGCAACCGAAGCATCATCAGGAGATAGACTCCACGACAAAATCGCAAAAGCGTTCTAATACAGCTTCTTTTCGTATGTTTATATAATAAAATTTATGTTTTCAATCTTAGTTCTTATAAGGGCTTAATTTAGTCTTATTTAAGTAAAACATTTCTAACTACAATATTTAAATGAGTTAATCTTGTTTGTATATACATATATATTTTCGGAATCTCGGAAACGGCTCCAACGATTTTCCAGAAATTCAGCATGTATAGGGTTTTGGGGGAGAAAAATCGATCTAGATAAGTTTTATTTAAAAAAATGTCGTTTTATCACTGTTTTCGGGCTCTAAAATTTTTTTTTAATTTACGTTTAATACAATCACAATTTTTCGCTGTCAAATGTAAAGTTATGGTAGTTCATTTGGTGAACGGTGTAGGGAGTCGAAAATACCTAGGATTGGGCCCTATTATTTTTTCATTTCTCTTTCAATTTTTTTTATTTTTTTAAAAATACCTAGCAAGGCCACCCAGGTACTTTAGTCTTATGTAAGTAAAACATTTCTAACAACAAAACAGCATTGCGAGTGACAGTTCGTACGGAAGATACGTGCCAGATGTTCTCATTTCCTACATGTCACCGTGCACCGGTAAATTGCGTTTCCTGTGTGGATCCAATCTGCATATTCATCGCTTATAACGAATACGACTGTCTGTTATTGTACACGCTTTTGACCGCTACTTTGTCTAGGCGGAATCGAGTAAAAGTAAAGTAGCGGCCTTTAACTATCTCGCTGCTGTAAATGTTTCCTGTCAGTACTTATTTTATGTTAGAACTGTGTTTGAACATATGACCTCATAGCATATGTATTGTATAAAAAGTAAGTAGCTGCCTGTTACTATCCTACTGCTTAGAATAGGTCTCCTCTCTCCGTTTTTGCTGAGAAAGATTGGAGCTACCTACCATGCTGCGGATTAGTAGGTTACAAATATCTTTAGAATTCTCTAGATATAAGCAGAAGCCGTGTGGTATCTGGCTGTAGAATAGACCACCCTCATTTCTTACCAAGGTGGCGTAAAAGGCGACTAAGGTAAGTTGACCCGCCATGTGATCGTGAGGAAACCTGCATACCTATAGAGAATTCTGGAGATACGTGTAACCTACCAATCCGCACTGGAGCAGCGTGGTAGGTCTTAACTCCAATCCTGCTCTCCAAAAACGGAGAGAAGAGGCCTATTCTCAACAGTGGGATAGTAACAGGCCGGTACTTACTTAGTTTATAACTTACTAAACCGCTTTGTAATATCGTGGGTCTTAGGTCAAAACTTTCTCTTCAAACGAAAGCGAAAACCATTGCTCGGTAGTGACATAGTAACAGAATAATAATACTCTAACTTATCCAAATACCGTAGAGTACAGTTACTTAAACCGAAAAAGTTACTCTCCATTTATCACGTTTACTTCCTATTTTATCTCTGGGAAGCGATATCATTGCTAAGCTAACATTATGACATGTGTAAATCTTTATCGCTTATCAATAAAAGCAATAACACTAGCTGTAAATACTGCGTCGGCTTTTATTGAATGGAAATTCCAGCACTTGACTAGATATTGTTGGATAAAAACCCTGTTTATATATTTTAAGCACTTTATATAGATATGTCATTTATAACATTGAAGTCTTGGGAATTCCATCAGTATTACGTCAAAAGGATACTTCATAGAGTTATATTAGACTAGGAGGTAGTAAGCAAACGCGACTGTCTCTCTTTTTTATGTGTCATTAGACAAAGTACTTATTGAGACACTCTACTTACCGGTCTGCCTATAGCTCTTGTCTTTATATTAGACTGATGACACACCATTGGAAAGCCCATAGAGATAAAAACTTATAGATGTTGCAAGGAGATATTGTTTCAATGTCCCAATTTTGAGAAAGAGTTATTTATAGAATTAGGCGTTACTTTGCGGAGGTCCATAATACAAAAAGTAATAAATATATTATTTTGCTACTCATGCATTAACCGTGCACAAGCCTATGAGTTTTTACAAATTAATGTATCAGGTATGAAACCGCATTTCATATATTTTGTTTTATTGCGGATTATAGCAAAATAATATTTTCATTACTTTTTGTTTGAGATAGAGGTCAGCTGCCAATTCGAATGGGCAGCGTTTGGGTAGTTACGCGAAAGCTTTTCATAAGCTATAAAAGATCTATACATATTGTTCCCCAAATCTGTTTGTATGTGATCGATTTTCTCAAAATCTACACAACAGATTTTTGTACTTATTTTACTAAAATATTGTGCAATGTTAATAGAACATTCTCCGTAACGATAACCAGATTTTAATGGGACTTCAATTGGAAAATAAAGGAGGTTGTGGAGCAAAATATAGGTTACTTTTTATCTTTTCAAATCCCCGCAGTGTCGAGATTTACGCGGGGAAAAATATGTCGAAAGCTGATTTTCACGCGAGCGAATGTGATATATAAAAAGAGTTGTCTGAGAAAATCACCGTACTCGAGGGAACCTGCCCGAAGTTTGAATCGTCGAATCCAAAGACTCACTCAAACACTCTCACCATTCAGATATCACGACCTATTTTATGATATTGCATGTATTCATGCAAATTACTCGCGTGCAGTCATGGGAGGTCGGTTTTGAAATTACATTGTGGTTTGATGGTTAAATCAATATCTCTAGGGTAATTTCCGTTACTACGTATCATATTATCAGATTTGTTTGTTATAAACAGACTTGTTGCTAGTATAATTCAAATATATATAGCAGCAGTATATCTTTCAATTATATATTTCCTTAAGAAAACTAGCAACAATTTAATGTCTAAAAGAAATGATGAACTTTGTTTTTAACAATGTTTAAAAAATAGAAGCGATAGAATCAAAAAGCTAAATAAACAAGTAATAACGTAATAAATCTACTAGAATTTAAATTTCGTAGATATAGACAAATGAAATGTCTAAAAATTTATGCCAATTACCTATTAATAAATTAAAGTTAGGTACGTATAATTTACCTAAATATGCAATATCTAACTCTTTTGATAGGTAGATTTGTTTAAATAAATATTTTTCTTTCTTTCTTCTTTCTATATATTAGGTCCTTACATATGAAATTGGCGTTTTGTCGTACTGGCCACTTTGATCTCAAATATTACCTTTATGGTTAGGAATTCCAAATTCAAATTCATACAGCTATTTACTCATGCATTTGTGTTTCAAACCCCCTAATTCATTTGTTTTTTATTCTTTTGTTTTTTTCTTTGTGTCACTCTGTTTACAAAATGGAAAACATGAAATATCGCGTTATTTACGAGTATGAGTTCCACCGTGGCACCAGTGCTGCAGAAACGGCTCGAAGGATTAATGATGTGTATGGTGACAGTGTCGCAAAAGAAAACACAGTGCGTTTTTGGTTCCAACGTTTTCGTTCTGGAAATTTCGACCTGCAGAACAAGCCTCGTGGACGGCCGGAGACCAAAGTTGATAATGAAGAATTGAAGGCTATTGTGGAAGCGGATCCATCGCAAACCACGTCCGCGTTAGCTGCAGGCTCCGGTGTTAGTGATAAAACTATTTTAATCCACTTGAAGCAAATTGGGAAGGTGACAAAGCTTGAAAGGTGGGTACCTCATGAATTGAGTGAAGCAAACCGACAAACGCGCGTCGACTGCTGCGTTACGTTACTCAACCGGAACAATAATGAAGGAATTTTAAATCGAATCATTACCTGTGATGAAAAGTGGATCCTCTACGATAATCGGAAGCGCTCATCGCAATGGCTGAACCCTGGCGAACCTGCCAAATCCTGCCCTAAGCGAAAATTGACTTAAAAAAAGTTGCTTGTAAGTGTTTGGTGGACTAGTGCCGGTGTCGTTCACTACAGCTTTCTTAAATCTGGCGAGACGATTACGGCAGATATCTATTGTCAGCAACTGCAAACCATGATGGAAAAGCTAGCTGCTAAACAACCGAGGCTGGTCAATCGCTCTAGGCCACTGCTGCTTCAGGACAACGCTAGACCACACACTGCACAACAGACGGCTACCAAATCAGAGGAGCTTCAATTAGAATGTCTTAGACATCCACCGTACTCTCCGGACCTTGCTCCAACAGATTACCATTTTTTTCGCAATTTGGATAACTACTTGCAAGGAAAAAAAATTCAACTCCGATGGAGCAGCCCAAACCGCCTTCAAAGATTTTATTGATTCCCGCCCGAATGGTTATTTTAGTAAGGGGATCAATGAACTACCTATGAGATGGCAAAAGTGCATACATAGCAATGGTACATACTTTGACTAACTAAATATATTTCAATATAAAAAAATAGACTTTATGTTCCTCCCATAGAAAACGCCAATTTCATATGTAAGGACCTAATATTAATGTACTATATGTATTGATAATCAAACCAAATTATAACAATACTATATTATTCAATACTATAATATAATTGACTGGCCCGTTGGAGCAGTGGGTAGTGACCCTGCCTTCAGCTCCTAGGGTCGCGGGTTCGATTCCCGCCGAGGGCCAACATTTTCTATATATGAATTTGTTGGTCTTTGAGCCTGGGTGTATATTTGTATATAAGTATGTATTTAAAAAATATATAAGTATATATTCACCAGTTATCTGTCTACCATAACACAAGTATTAAGTTACTTACTTTGGGCACGGACGACCGTGTGTGTAAGTGTCCCATATATTTAAAAAAAAAAATATAATGCCCGCAACTTCTTTTGCGTGGACTGTTGTTGCGTGATAGGTCAATAATAGATGGCGCTTTTGATGTCATCCTATTCCTGTGGAATTAACAAGATTTATAGCCCATATGAAATCCCGGTGTATGAGGAATAATTGAGCCAAATTTCATCGATATTGGTTCAGTGGATTCGTCGTGAAAAAGTTACAATCATAAATCTATACTCACAATTTATAAAACTCGCATTTATAATATTAGTCGGATTTAGAACGAAAAATAACTTTTTATTTCATTTTACTTCCTTACAGTTTACAGTTTTCCTTACAGTTTTACTTATTAACAGTGAATTTTATAGCTTGTAAAAGAGTGTTAACAAAAATTCTGCTTGCGAAAAATAACCTGCCTGTTATGTATGTATGTATAATATATAATTGTATAATTTGAAGTAGCGTTAGTTGACATAACTAATAAATTATTTGGTAATTTTTTTTCAACTCTACTTTAGAACTTATATGTCAAATAGAGATATAATTTCTAATACAATAATAAACGTTTAATATTATTTGAAATTTAGACAGTGTTGTGCAAAAAGATTAAGTACAATCAAAAGTTATGTGTTTATGCAAAATACTCATTTATTGATACAAATAAATCCAGCTGAATAAAAGTTTATAAGAACTAAGATTAAAAGAGATGAAAAAGTATGGCGGAAGAGAATAAACGTTCGGAATTTAATTTGTATTTGCGGGCTCGATCATTTTTGCACAACACGATTCAATTCAATATTGCTTGCAAAAGTTTATTTTAATCAAGTATTGAGTACGTTTATTTGTAGAGACGTGGAATGTAGTTTATTTTGAACAATGTCGTGGCAGTTGTAATGCTATACCGATAATTGATGGTTCTAGTTTTTATAAATACAATAGAAGTGTGACATTAATACCTTACGATCATTATTCATTGTCAAATGCTCTGTTCTTGACACGAATTGTTTGAAAATATTTGTGTCTTAATATCGTGTACTTGAACGTTAAATAAAGACAGCGTAAATAGTTGAAGAAAACTCACAGAACATTTACTATAGTGGCGCGTCACTATTCCTAATGAAATGAAATGTTCCATTAAAACCCATTTGATATTTATTTATTTTATTTTTTTTTTTTTACAGCAAAATTGTACAAGTTATATCTATCTTAAATTACTTACACGCTAGGACTATACAAATCATGCCCACGTGGAATGGTCCCAAGAATGCTGGCAGCGTTTCCGCGCTGAATCGCTAAGCTAATTCTTTGTGCGAAAAAGGAGCCAGCCCTTTTGTCACCTGAAGAGGCAATCATTTTAATTGATATTTACAGTTTATTACGCGCATTTCGTTGAAGTAAATCATCATGAGGAAACCCGCATGTCTGAGAAGAATTTCAGGGATATGTGTAACCTAGCAACAACATTCGAGCAGCTTGGTAGGTCTAAGCTCCAACCTCCAAGAGAGAGAGATATATTTTTGTACAAAAACATACAAATAATTGGCTAAAGGCACGTTAACACTGTACGTTATTGTTGTAAGTAATTTCTTACAGACAACATTCAGTAAACGGAATTATAGCAAAAGAATGTGGGAAATTGCAGCTTATATCAAATAGATAAAAATAAATCAAATAAATATTTCGTTGATATACAACCACAATCATATTTTCAATGATTAATTTTAAAAAAGTTGTCTAGATTTAAACACAATAAATATAAATTGATATCTCAAAGCTGTCTCCTCTGTTATGCTTAGCCGATAATCCGTTTTAATAACTTATAAGCCGTCAAATGAGTTTGCTAATACTATGTTTTTATTATGTAATTCATAATTATACATACAACTAGTAATCATACTGATTACTTTGAGAATTTTTTTAAATCTATACCTCTATATCTATGTATATATATTATAATATAATACAAAATCACCAAAAGCTGTCTGTCGGTATGTTATCAGATTTTTCAAAATCTACTTAACGGGTTTTTGTACGGTTTGTACTATACGATAGTACAATGCTTAAGAAAGATTTAAGTTAATATTACAATAACCCTTTTATGTAAACTGTTGAAGTAGTGCGGTCTTAAAAACTCGCCTACTGGAAGCTTTATTCGCGTAAACCAGCCGATATACACTAATGTACTAGAGAATTGTAGATCTACAAAAATACTACAAAGTCCGCGAGAGAATATCTCTATCTATTATGGTTAACTCGCAAAAACTACTTTTATATGAAAAATTTAAATTCGGGAACACTTTGCGACACTTATTTCCACGCGGGCGAAGCCGATTGCAAAGCTAGTGTGAATATAGACGTCTGTGTTGCATCACACGATCTTACATAATACTAGTTGTACCCGCGATTTTGTTCGTTTCGACTTCAATGTAATATTATCTTGAACCATGTACTGTTTATTATTCAATTTTCAAAGCGGTAATCATTTAAAGAGGTCAATCCAATATCCAATTCATAAATTGGATGTATATTAGTAGCAAAAAAAAATTACGCTACCCAAAAATGGCTGCAAAATATAATCGAGATTTGGTACTTCTAGATTTTTATCATTCATGTTTTGTATCGCACTTTATTCGTATATTTGACATTATCTTTTATGAATTCAATAAACAGTTTTAGATGCAATAACAATAAAAAAAATCGCACTTTTGAAATTGGTGTTATCGTAATTGTTGATTTATTTTAGTGGCTATTCATTTAATTCGCTTATATTGCTCAATATTGCATTTTGAGATTAACCGTTATGATTAATCAAATAAATGGATCAGAATCAAATGATATTGTAATAGTATATAAGTAGTACATGCGAATTCGTTAGCAGTCTTTAGTTAATATCTTTATGTTCCTGCCCTTATCCCACTCTAAGTGGGGCCGGCACAACATGTTATAAACATGCTGTCACATGATTTGGCTGCGTTTTTACGACCGGCCGCCTGCCTGACATCAACTTACCTCTGTCGTATTTTACGACACCTCGGTAAGAAAGAGGGTGGTCTATTTTACTAAACCGGATACCACACGGTGGGTCGACTTATCTTAATCGCCTTTTACGACACCTCGGTAAGAACTGAGGTTGGTCCATTCTACTCAGCCGGATACCACACGGCGGGTCGACTTACCTTAGTCGCCTTTTACGACACCTCGGTAAGAAATGAGGGTGGCACTATTCTATTCAGCCGGATACCACACGGCGTCGACTTTAGAGTTAAATAGTCTTAATTAAGTACCATAGTAGAATAGACCACCCTCATTTCTTACCGAGGTGTCGTAAAAGGCGACTACGGTAAGTTGACACACCGTGTCGTATTCGTTTGAGTAGAATTGACAACCCTCTTTCTTACCGAGGTGTCGCAAAAGTCAACTAAGGTAAGTTGACGTCAGGCAGGCGGCCGGTTGTAAAATGCGTAGCCAAATTATATGACAACATGTTTATAACATGTTGTGCCGACTCCACTTAGAGTGGGATAAGGGCAGGAGGATGATGAGTCATAATTAAGTACCATATTGCTTTTATATAACGACTGGCTCATTAGCGCTGTTGGCAGTGACACTGCTTTTTGATACGGGTCTCATGTTTGATACCCGTCGAAGGTCAATATTTTCTATAAAAATTGTGTTCTTCTGATTGAACAAACAACCGATTTTATTGAATAACAACTTACCTTTACTCTTGCCTTTGAATTACAATCAGCTTAACAAAATAATATAAAAATCATTTTGTTTGACACAAACAACTCGCTTAGTACAAATATCACAGAAGCAGAATAAACATTACTTTGATAATAAGAACTCATGCATTTTGTTTTCTTATGTCTGTATTACATTCCTACTTAAGCTCACTCTTGTACTTAAGTATTTATAGAATAAATATTTGTTCCGGATAATGCAGTTACTACAAGCTAAGTGTAAACGATATAAAGCAGATTTTATCCAATAGCAAATACTTAAGGTGGTCGCAGATCATTTAATTTTGTGTTATTCATAATATATACATTTTTTTTTAATTTTAAAAGTAATTTTAAATTTATAAACGAACATTTTAATAATAGTACGCTTGTTTACCAATTAAAACCACGGTTAAAAAAACTTTTTTTGACAAAAGTCCCGCTAGAAACTATAATTTTTTGAATTAAGGTTTGTTTGAAACAGTGAAATCATTTACTAGTATGAACTAGTACTCGTTTAGACGTGAAAGAAAGAATAAATTTTAAAAATGGATAGATGTATAATTTGCGAAACTATATTTTCTGTTGAAACGTGTCTCCATTTCAATCATAAGTACATAAAGATTAACATTCTGGGATATTTTGTTATCACATTCAAACCCCATTCAGCTTGATAACGATGTGCCCATTAATTATTTTCATACCTTAAGCAGAAACTATAAATTTAATTCATAATATTATAAAGGTTATGGTATTGTATAATAAAATTATATATTTTTGTCACATATAATCTGTGAATGTCATCATATCTCTTACATAAAATCATCGCCTCAAAAAGGCAGATTGCAATATCGTTTTATACATAAGATTATATTTTGGTATCATTAATACGAAAAACAATTTTCAGAAAAGTAAAAAAACATTTCGTATTCTTTTGACTTTTAAAGTTATGACTCAGTTTATTATTAAAATGGTCAAACGAGTATACACTCGCCTTTAAGTTGATACACGTGCTTAGTATCATATCACATCTAACAGTAAAATGTCTGAATTTGCAGAAAAAAACCTAAAATATAATGAACTAAATGTGATTTTATAATAGCGCTTTTCTTTCTTGTACGTAAAAATATAGAACGATAAGGTACTTTTTAAAATTCGTAAGTTATGTACATGTTTAATATTGGTATAAAATATTATATTAAAAAGCGTTTCTAGTTCTACAAGCGTTCTTTTAAAGTGACTAAGTACAGACATGTTTTAAAGCTTTTTAATTTACGGTTACAGTGTCTTCATCTAGATTTACGGTTAATGCATATGTTACCTAGCAAATTTATGTTCTATCAATTCGCAGTAAAGCAGCGGAGTGGGCCATATTCTTAAAGAACTACTTTGTCCAGCTGTGGAATCGCAACAGGCCGCTGCAAGTATCCTTTTGAATTCTTTTTTCTTCCCCTTTTCAAAATTCCACTATAGAGTTTGGAAAACAGTTTGCAACCAGGTCAAACATTTTGCTTAATATTTTTGAAATTTGTATTGCATTTTACTTCAATTTTCTACTTAAGTTATAGAAAAAGAACGAAGTTAATAGAAGAAAGATAAAGAGACAATTAGAATAAAATATAGATATAATTACATTATATCTATATTAGCGACAATGCCACAATATCAGCATCAATAAAATCGTTATTCTATCTACTACTATTAATACTACTAGTTATGATCCTATTACTATTGCGTATAATAAAACTACAAACAGAATTATCATAAAGCATTTATAAGGCTTCCTCTATATAAAGTTACTACCGCTTAGTACGACGTGGTTCTAAAAAGGAAACTTTGTGTCCATTAAACTTTATGCCTCGTAACAATAAGCGAGAACAGCGTCGTAATACTACCCTAGTTCAAAGTTATTGTTCTGAGCAAAAACAACCCGACACTAACGGTTGGTGCAACTAGTACGAAACTAGTTTATAACGTTAACAAATACACTCTTTATCTTAGAACATGTATGGCAAACCTTTTTATATTTTCATCAATAATTTCTTGCACTAGGAAGTTCTAGGGTCTTATATAAATAAAACCCTAGAACCAATAGAAAACCATAAGGTTTTAAAAACTTATCATCATCATCATCTTCCTGCCCTTATCCCATTCTAAGCGGGGTCGGCACAACATGTTATAACATGCTGTCACATGATTTGGCTGCGTTTTTACGACCGGCCGCCTGCCTGACGTCAACTTACCTCTGTCGTATTTTACGACACCTCGATAAGAGAGTGGTGGTCTATTCTACTAAACCGGATACCACACGGTGGGTCAACTAACCTTAGTCACCTTTTAC
The DNA here is from genome assembly GCA_029227775.1 of Morpho helenor. Taxonomy (NCBI): domain Eukaryota; kingdom Metazoa; phylum Arthropoda; class Insecta; order Lepidoptera; family Nymphalidae; genus Morpho; species Morpho helenor. The sequence goes on along the minus strand of JARGCU010000003.1, from coordinate 5,198,046 downwards.
GACACCTCGGTAGGAAATGAGGGTTGTACTATTCTATTCAGCCGGATACCACACGGCGTAAGGTTTTAAAAACTTATACCAAAGTAATATTAATTGGAATGTAAGTATTAGATATTATTGTATTATTATTTTTAAAACTTGTGATGCCCGAAAGGTGGGAGCGTTATCCTTAGTAAGGAACCGCGTACTACATTTTCACAAAAAATTCACACGTCAATTTTCATACTAAAAATTCACCACAATTTTTTTATATAAGAAATCACTGTGATACAAACGTATTTCGAGAGATTGGTGAGTCTAAAATCAAATCTTTTCTTTAAACGAAAGAGGCTTTTGTAAGCTAACAATGTGGGCATAAGGAAACCCGCTACAATTTACGAAAACTAACGAAGTAACTAACAGTGATCACAAAATTGTTATTTAAATTAATAATAAATTTAAATAACAATTTTGTTGCGTTATTACACAAATAATGGTTTTTGAAGAGATAATTTACGTAGTTTTTGAAAGGTTGAGTTTAATACACGGATTGAACGTTCTGAAAGGGTACTTCCGTAAAGGTATAATAAAATAAGTATATTAGTATATATACTAAATCTGCATTAAGCACTCTTAAAACGTTTTAAAATTTGCAATGGTTAGAAACATTGACAAAGATAAATAGAGGAATAGTAAAAATATTATTTCTCAGTATTTTCGTGTAACGTCACAGGTTGTCAATTCCTGATCATATCTCGGTTATGCAAAAAAGATCTAATTAACTCCAAGAACACGTGCAATCAAAACTGTGTATGTTAAACAACGCGAGGTTGCAAAAAGCATGATGTTCGAACATAGTTTACCATAGGATATGATACAAGTGACATTTTATTCGTGCTGACATCAATCAAATCTTTATTCAATCAAAAAATTTATTGTAATGTATATCTAAACAAATTTTAATTTCTGAATTTTTACGATAGTAAAACAGTATATTATTCGTTTATATGTTTATTTTAATTTTTGAAATGAAGACTTCTTTAGCAGCGTTGTGTACTCTCTTGACGGAGGGAGAGTAGACCACTGGCGTGGCGTAGGAGACGAAGTATCCCCCTCTCTTTCTACTGTGCAGCGAATATGTATGCCTGCGCCTGCTGTTTTGTATAGGCAGCGCAGGGCGCTTGTACGAACTGAATTGGATTGTAATAGTTCTGAGTTAAATTTTTAATGTAATATCAATTATCATGTTTGTGTGTACGATAGCACAATAAATGAATATTGTATTTTCATGATAAATGATAGTACTTTAATGTTAATATTAAAGCAATGCAAAACTATTTCCTAATCATTTCAAAATATAAAAAATGCACAACGTTATATTCAAGTTTTCACTTCTGCCTGCACTCACGGAGTGCAACCCGTGTTTTTTTAAGAAGATAATGCTATAGTGTATAAAATGAAATGTAAAGTTACCGCTTGCAATTATGTTATTAGTAGGTTTCACTTGAGACCTATTTCATTACGACATAAGCCTTCCCACGCTCCGCATAACGTGCAATTTAAACAGCCGGCATCTCATGAGAAACTAGGGTTGTCAATTTTTTTTTCTAATTCGACAAGATAGTCATTGTTTAATAGGAATCTTACAGGCTTCACTGATTTTATTTATAACAGCTCTACCAGCAGCTTCGCCCGTATGGAAATGAGTGTATCACAATTTTTTCTTCCCAAATTGAAATTTTTAACATAATAGTAGTTATATTGATTTAATTATAAGAGGTCTTTGAATAACTTTTACTGTTTACGTTTAGAATGCCTTAGCAATATTTTTTATTGCTGCTCTTTTTCTATTTATCTTAGTTAGTAATTTATCGTCTATTTATCTTTCTATTCTCGTGATGTTATGTAGTCTATAGCCTTCCTCGATAAATGGACTATCTTACACTCAAAGAATTTATGAAATCGCTTCAATGGTTCCTGAGATTAGCGCGTTCAAACAAACTAACAAACTCGTCAGCTTTATATATTAGTATAGTTTTTTACAATTAGATAAAACACCCATAGGTTGCTTTGCCGTATAATGAATGTCATGTCATTGCACGTAAATGTATAATGTTATATACATATATACAAATGTTGATGTTTCTTCATATAAAACTGGTATTGCCTGACCTGAATGCAATGTATACTATCCTTCCTATTAGTTAATTTTCAAAGTCGCGCTTAACTTACTTAGTCGCCTTTTACGAAACTTCGATAAAAAATTAGGGTGGTCTATTCTACTTGGCCGGATACTCTATATATTCTACATGGCGGTTAATCGTAATATATTTCATCAGTAATAAATATTAATCAGGTACATATTTTATTTAATAAATTCATGCCTGCTTGGAGTATAATCCACGAAACCCTAATATACAACTCGTTTGCTAAAAGTTAGATCTTCTTATTATCGTTTATTCGACCCTTTTTATAAGGTCGACTGTTGATTTATAAAAAAAAATGTATATATATTTTTATTTTCTTTATATTAATTTACCTAAACCCAATTTTTTTTTTAACTTTTGCCAACCCTCGTTAAAAGCGATGCATCTGCAAGGCCAAAGTCTGCCGCAATGCGACATTTTCCGACACGAAAAGCCCTTGTCATCAAAACAATGGCCAAATTAAGTCATTCATTGCATAGCTTCACGTTTTTGCAAAGGTCACATAAAGTTCTTGGACATATTTTAGTATTAGCTTGTAATTTAAGATTTACGTTTTTATATATCTATTAACATAACTTATTTATAAAAAGTTTTTTTTAATGAATAATTTTAGTCTTCCGATTTTATAATTAATTAATAGTTATTAGTGGAAGCAGTTTTACTTATGTTAAATGATGCTTTACTGTTTTCTGATGACGTCGCACCTTACCATTACAGTCTCTACCGCGTGATGAATTAGTCACAATTATACAAAAATTCTCTACTATACGTTGACCACGGGATATCTATTTATATAGGATTATATACAGGATTACAAGATTTATACAGGAAAAACCCGTTCTGGGAAACGCCGCCCAACGGGGACAGGCGACGGTTAGATCGGATTCGCACCGACTTAGATGACCTGTGTCTTCCATCACGCTGTTGATGGCAAGGGCAGGGTATCGTTACACACGTGACCTCCAACCCCGCGGGTAGGAAATTCTAAAAAGAGGAGCTCCCCTTCGCTAACCGATGCATCAAGAGCACCAGATGCACAGATTGCCTTGGGGACCTGTAAGCCAGGCGTCCGATATACCCCGTTCGGAACGCTAGAAGATCCCCTGTCAGGGCCACAGACGATGGTCTTTGTCGGTAACACCTTACCAAGAGATATTTTGTGATGTCACCAAGAGATATCTTGTGATGACGTATATTTGGACCATTTAAACGACCATTAGTGGAGCCTTACCGCCTTAGTCCCAAATTGTGATCAAAATGTGACGCTAATACAATCAGAAAATAAGCAAACGTTGTTGTTGTAAAATCGGAAAATAAGGAGATATCTAATGGGCTTAGGCAAGTCGCTAACACCGGATATCTTGTGATGACGTATATTTGAAAGACGACCTTTAAACGACGTTTAGTGGAGCTTTTGCGCCTTAATCCTAAATTGTGGTCATAATGTGACGCCAATACAATCAGAAAATAAGCAATCTTTGTTGCTGTTAAATCGGAAAATAAGGAGATATCTAAACAACCAAACAAATTATTGAATAAAAAAATTAGAAACATAATTCCCGTCATGAACAGTGGTTTTGACCTTTTTATATTTTCGATCTATACTAATGAGCCTTATAAAACTTTCCTTTATACATCAATAATAAGGCCACTTTGTTAAGTTTAATGTGGTATAAATACCTTTACTTACCTTTTTCCTATACTTCAACTGACTTATATAGACACTCTGTACTTCGCTTTTAATGTTAGCTATTAAGGGTTGAGCACACTGCCGCATTACCGCGACAATACCTGGTAATGATGCCATTACAGCAAATTGCTCAAAAGTATTCAGAGCGGAGAAAGTCTTGAAAGTGTTTACGAGTTAAGTTTATTTTATGTTGATACCAATTAATGCGTTAGGGTACCGCAATGTCCTACTCACTTACCCGATTATATTGGGTTCATATTTTTTAATTTTACTAGCGGTTAGGTCACGTATTCACATCGTCCAGTTAAAATTCTCCTACCCTTATTCAACTTTAAGCGGCCTAACTGTATTAAACATGATGTTAGATGATTTGGCTAGTGATTTTACAACCGGCTGCCTGTCTGACGTCAACTTACCTTAGTTGCCTTTTACGAGACTTCGATAAGAGATAAGGATTGCCTATTCTACTCAGCCGGATACCACACGATGGGTCAACTTACCTTCATCGCCTTTTACGACACCTCGATAAGAAATGAGTGAGGTCTATTCTACTCAGCGGGATACAACACACCGGGTCGACTCACCTAATCTCCTTTTACGACACCTCGGTAAGAAATAAGGATGGTCTATTATAGTCAGCCGGATACCACACGCCGGGTCGACTTTCCTAGTTTCCTTTTACGGAACCTGGGTAAGAAAGGAGGGTAGTCTATTTTTCTCAGCCGGATACCACACAGCGGTTGGGACAAAAACTTTCTGACATTGATTTCCACATGGCGAAACCAAAGGCCCAGCTTATTTAATAAAAATAAATTATTTTACGTTGGTAAGCCGTTGGTCGGTAAACGCATTGTCGCTGGAATGAAGTAAACGGAAAATAATACATATAAAACGTATATAATACATATTTTTGATTCAAATATAGACTTTATTCCTGGCACCTTAGAATCAAAATAGTTTTGTATCATTTGGCTTCGTATAGTGAACGTCGCAGTTTTGCCTCTAGCCCGCCTATCCTTGCTAAGGTCATGAGAGTCTCTCACGTTTTATGTTAGATATGTCCTTATGTTTACATAAATGAAATGTTATAAAACGACACATTATTTATAAATAAGAACCCGCTCTACTCACCTATATCTGGTTTGATCGACTTATTTTGGAATAAATCCGGGAATCTTAATAATGAAAACGGCCGTCGGACGCAAAAGGTTTGCTCGTGATCAAAGATAATAGAGTATAATATGAGATATGACATTTGCGTGATGTTTTACTTCACCATTTTAAATTCGCGAAATTCGAAAAGCGCATTTTAAATTATTGATATCTGTTTGCGTTTAGTATAGACGGCGCCTAATTATATGAAGTAGTCTATGGTCTTTTGCAAATTTTAAATTACGGCAAAAAACGGATACTTTTTTGACAACCGATATCAACAACTTTTTACTACTAATTTAAACTTAATGTATTATAAAACGTGCAATCTTTCAAATAAAGTTATTAGAAGACCAGTCTTTTTTTTTACCTACGAATTTGTTTGAAATATCCAACAAGAACAATAACAATTAAGAAAGAGCAAGGTCATATATTTAGATTATTTTTCTCTTGAATTTTGTCTTTGGTAAGCTACACTATGGCGCGTATATTTTAATAATCCTAATAGTTTTCAGATGTGTTGTTACCAGGATCTATAATACAATGGCTTTACATTTTGCGGTCAAGTTTAAACCAGTCAAAATCAATATAAAAAAGGAAGGTACCTAATTGAGGAATTCAGCTAATGAAACCGGATCAATTGATGATTCATCATGTGCGGCCGGAAATTAAATGTTTACGCGAGATGATCATTTGCGGCAACTTTATATTGTCATACTTGCTGCCTTATTAAAAATATTGTTGTTATTTACGTAAATACGTATCGTATTTCTATGTAGATATTATATGACGATATAAAAGCAGTTATTATGTTGCGTAATTCAATAATAGATTGATAGAATTATTATGTTATAAAATAGTATCTCGGTAATCGAAATATTTTTCTTAATACACGGTATCAAAATTACCACCATCGCCGTATGGTATCCGGCTGAGTAGTATAGACCCTCATTTCTTACCGAGGTGTCGTAAAATTCGACTAAGGTAAGTTGAGCCGCCGTGTGGCATCCGACGGAGTAGAATTGATCACCTTCATTTCGAGGTGTAAAAAGCGAGTAAGTCAGGTAGATGGCAGATCGTAAAATACCGAGCCAAATCACCTAATAACATGTTTAAAACATGTTGTGCCGACCCCACTTAGAGTGGCATAAGAGCAGGAGAATAATGAAGATCTCGGTCAAGTAATTGTATAAATTATTTAAATTAAAAAAACTTTTCTAGTATAGCCGGAATCTATACATTAATTATGAATAACACTCACGATAGTTTAAAATCAAAAACTTTTCTAAATATTTTTTTTTGCTTTTGCGCTCTAAAGCAACCCATTCATTAGAAAGCAAAAAATCTGATTGATATAACGCGTAAGTAAAAAGTGTACCACAAATTACGTTGTAAAATTCTTTAGAAGACGATCCGCAAAAGCTTTTTTTTATTTAAAATGACTTTAAGTTGAACGCACCTTCGAGCACTCAAAATAACTTAAATAATCACCCTGACATTATCGTAAAGATTCGTTCACACATGCGATACTATTAGTTTTTAATTTAACGTTATATTACCGTTTTTCTGAACTTGATAGATTTAGAAGAATTAGGTATATAAAAACAAAGAACTTTCTAAATAATAAATATTTTTTTTAAATATAATTTTTATCATAGGCTAATATCACAAATATTTAATATAGTTCGCTTCACATTTAATACTAAATAGCATCATATTTATCGATTCGATCGATCGAGAAAAATCGATCTAGCTAGGTTTTATGTAAGAAAAATGTTTTATCCCTGTTTTTGGGCATTAAAAATACTAAAATTTGTATTGAATATAAAACACTATTTTTGCCATAAATTGTCAAGTCAACGTAGCTTGTTCGGGGAACGGATAGTCTCGAGAAGAATACCTAGGGGGCGATCCCAACTACCTAATTATTTTTTTATTTCTTATTTTGTAAAAAATTACCCGTCAACTAGGTACTATGATTTCTATGATCTAGCCTAGAATATGTAGTCTTTATCTGAAGTTCGAAGTTTAGACATACCGTCGTGAGATGTCGCTACTTGCAATGTTAGCAAGCCAATTAGACGCAACCGCGTAACATTTCCTACCACTACCAATCACCACTTATCGGATTAGGAGATGGGACTGATGCCGCAAAAGCTAGTAACTAACGCAAAGCACTATAAAAGAGGTCACAATTTTGAATTTGGGGTTTTGTAGTTCGGGAGCTATATACCGTAATCTTCCTTAACAAATTCTAAATTTGAAATAAATTGTTTCATTTAGATGTAGAACGAAAAATACTTCGTTAATTTTTGTACTAATTATGTGTGAAAAATAGGTAATGTTTTAAATATATCAATTGTTTGGAAACAAAACAACAAACAATTCAAAAAATATTTTAACACTTGCATTTTGTCCCTCACTCGCTTACCGTTAGTCACTGACCTAAGGTTTGGACCTGAATACAAATCTGTTTCTTTTATATGCTTTGATAAAGTATTGATATTTAGAGATGCTTTAAATATTTTAAGATTCTGTAGCTGTAAATATGTCAATTAGTTGCTACTGTTTTTGGATAGAAACACTAGTTTTTACTATTTTATATGAAGCTTCCAAGCTTAAGAGAACGTGATAAGATAAATCCCAGAAAAACAAAATTTATGTGCTTAATTGATATCACAGTTTATATTAAAGTAAAAGTAAGTAGCGGCCTGTTACTATCCCACTGCTGGGAATAGGCCTCTCCTCTCCGTTTTTGGAGAGCAGGATTGGAGTTAAGACCTACCACGCTGCTCCAATGCGGATTGGTAGGTTGCACATATCTTCAGAATTCTCTAGAGATATGCAGGTTTCCTCACGATGTTTACTTTCACCGAAAAGCGTGTGATAAATTGTAATTATCAATTAGATACATAAATTTATACTGCGCTTAGGAAAATATCATGTAAACCTGCATATATCTAGAGAATTCTTGAGATAACCTTGGGGTAACCTGCCCATTCAGGTTGGAGCAACGTTGTTTCTGAATCTAAGCTTCAAGCCTTATAACCAAAAGAAAGGAGGCCAATGACCAGCAGTGGGATAATAAATGCTGATACTCTTCTTGGTTAAAATTGCTTTATTAAATTAGATCCCATATATGGTTGCCTTACAAATATTCGCATTGAAAGAAACTACTAGTTGACCTATTGATCTGAAATTTTCACCTTTTGTTCCGAAGACAATTGGTGTAATTAATATTTATATAAATTTGGCAATGCTGTGTGGTATCCAGCTGAGTAGAATAGGCCACCCACATTCCTTACCGAGAAGTCGTAAAAGGCGACTTAGCTAAGTTGACCTACCATGCGGTATCCGGTTGACTAGAATAGACCATCCTCTTTTTAACCGAGGTGTAAAAGGCGAATAAGGTAAGTGACGTCAGGTGGGCGGCCGGCCGTAAAATACGTAGCCAAAATCATGTCACATGTTTATAGCATGCTGTGCCGGTCCCACTTAGAGTGAGATAAGAGCAGGAGGATGATTTTGTAAATTTAAAATGGCAATTAAACCAAACAAAAAATAACAGACCAAATATTTTTTTATATCTCTTTGTTAAATCTAATGAAACAGCCACTACTATAGAAACGTATGTACTTTTTTGTTTTTTTTAAGTATCATCAGTATTTCGTAAGAGAGAAATAACATATATCGCATTTTAAACACATCGCCGCAGTACATCCTTCATCGGCATACTTGTTTAAAACTCGTTTTAATAAAACCAAGCCAAAGCAAGAAAGTTAAGTAATCTGATGTAGACACAATGATGCGCTTGTTATTGCGTAATATTCACGGAAATTTTTCTTTACTAGCTGTTCCCGCGACGTCGCCTGCATGGAGATAAATGTCACAAAGTCTCTCCCTGCTAATTCCCGAACCGTAGGTAGTCTAGGACAGAAAGGAGCCTATATGTTACTGCGTAGCCTCCCCTATCTTCCAGTGAAGTTGATTTATCCATTTCTGAGAATGTAATAGTACATACATGGTAATGGTACAACTTACAACTTTTTCATAAATTGCATTAGCTATTGGAGACTTTGTTTTATAATATGTATAGATACATAAGCTTCTATTTATTGATACTTATATTATATAAGATAATTAGAATATGTCTCGTCAAAATCGGTTACCAGAATTTTTAAATACTGACTTTTAAATATACTCGTATTTCCAGAAGCTATTACACTCTAGTTGTCCATTTAACTGTAAACCAAACATTATTGCAGTAAAAAATTGTTATCATGTCTAAGAAACAGAACCTTAAAATGAAAAGGCTGTGTTTCCCGTTGTTACTTTATGTCAAGATCTAAAAAACTTTTTAAGATTAAACACTGCCTTTGAAGCTTCATTTCGGTATAGACCAAATGTCTTTTTGTCTTTGGTACTATTTTGTAAAGTTGGAATTTTTTTATCTCATGGGTTTTTTGGTGGCAACGTCTAAGCGATTTATTATTATAAATATCTCATCTCGTTAGTAATTTTCATCCGTTTCCGTAGACGAATCAACAAAATCAGTGACATGTTCTTGTTTGTTTTTAATAAGCAGCCATAATAAATCATTAGACATTTGTAACTTAAAAATTAACGAACTTATCTTATAAAACTCATAACTTCCATAAAACGTTGGTCTTCTATAAAAACCTAGAATCTACTTTTGGGTCCGATTATCTCTGAAGGTCTTTATACTTTTTACATTCGGATGCTTCTGTCGCCACCTTTACAAATTTATCCTGAACCCAGCTTGATTATTTTAAAATATGTTAATTTTCCTTTCCAGTTAATTGGCCTTCATTTATACTCCGCACTGTCATTTATTCTATGTTTAAACCATGGCTGTATAAGTAAAAGACATCGATGGATTAATAAAATATAAAAAAGTAACGGCCTGATACTATACCAATGCTGGGCTTTGGCCTTTTCTCTTCGTCTCTTTGTTTTTGGAAAGAAGTATTGGAGCTAAGACCTACCACGCTGCTCCAATGCGAATTGGTAGGTTCCACATATCGCAGATTTCTCTAGATATGCAGGTTTCCTCACGATGTTTTGCTTCACCGAAATGCGTTTTATAAATTGCAAATATCAATTAGAATAAAATATTAACCATAACCTGCTATACAGTAAAATATACACTGCTGTATTAATTGACAGCGCTGGTGTCAATCTGTATTGATATTGTCTGAAATTGCAGTAGCTATTCTCGAGATACGACTACTCATACTTAACTTACTCGAATGACCATATGATTTACCATTTTAGCAGCAGAGATGAAATGGCAAGTTTCTTAAAGGATATTTCGTTTTAACGAATCCTAAGTTCACTACGACGTAATGATTTTGATATAGAACGCTGTAAAATCACTATTTCCAGTCTAAATCACAGAATGGCGGCAGAAGGTCATCGCAAAATGATGTAAAATGCATCATAGAATAAATTTCATTTCAATTTAAAAAAATAGGCTTTCTTAATAGGCCCCATTTTTAAATTATTATACTTTCTCATACCTTGCGAAGTCCAGAAGTTATTCTATCTAGCGAGTAAATTCTAATATTATTCTGATAATAGAATATCAAAATGTTAATACCAATGTTAAATTGATTAATGTTTAAACTAACACATAGAAATATACGTTAATAACCTATGGGCCTGTCACCATCACCATGTATCCGAGGCAGAACATAGACAATGTTTGCTTTTATAATAATGGTAGTTATTACAAATAGGCGAAAAATGACCGCTGCAAAATAAATATTATAATAGATTGACCGCAAAATTCTTATACTATTTATCATATTTGTGTTAAAAATAAGTGTTAATATTTTTGCGAAAATTGTTAGTGTTTAGCAATATACAGACAAGTGGTTCGTGCAGAGTCGTCTTTAGACCTTTGATATTTGAAAGCATTTTGTGCAATTTTAGCTTAGGCTGAGGCTACATATACACATATTATTTGATTCGTTCGAGTTTGTTGTTACCGTTATGGAATGACGTCATAGCTACCAGTAGTGATAGACACAAATGACAATTATTTTTTTATTACATAAAAATAATAATCTTATAAAATCAAAAAACTCAGGGTCGTCTATGGGATTTGTTTGAGTGAAATATGTACTGATATACATTTCTGAGAAAACGAAGAAATTCGAAGATTTTTCTGGTTTGCAATGGAATAAGAAAGTATTTATTCATATAATTGCACTACCTTTTTACATAAATATACTTATAAAATCCTAAAAAGTTTAAGTTTACAGATAATAGAGTCATTGCTAGTTGCTACACCGCCGTGTGGTATCGGGCTGAGTAGAATAGACATGAAAACATGAAAATAATGTCGGAAATATTACTTTTTTGCCAAACGTGATTCACTACTTTAGAAAATTTAACGTTCACGAGCTAACGTTAACTCGAAGGAGATGGATAATATTATCACTTACATACAAATATAGATATTGCAATACTAATTCGCACTACTAGCATAAATAACATTTATCAATATTTGACGCATGCGAGATGTATGAGATATTACTGTTATTGAACGGGATAATATTTAAAATTCAGATTTCTTAGAGAATGTTGCAATATAAAAGAGTAAGCGGGGTTTTCAACTTTTTTTCAACATAATCACTTAGGGCAGTCACAACAAGGTGCGAAGATTTCCCTCTGCACGGCTTTTAAGGGTCAAATAAGTTAAATTTAAATTTTATGGGTCTAAAAGTAGATTAGTCTCAATATAACTATCCTATAAGATATAATTACACTCTCAGAACTGTTGGATATAACGAGATATAATTAGGAACTAGACATCTTCGTCACATTTACGCTAAACATCAGTCAATATACTATAAGTTTCTAGAAAGAATTAATAAGAAAATTGGGTGTTGAGTTTTTACTTCGTAAAAGTGAGTTATTCGTACCTATGCGTATACATACATATTATCTTATTATTTTTTTTATTTCAGGGGAACCTTACATTATGTAAGTAAAAATAAAAATTTTTTCGTATTAAATTACATACTTCAATTTTAATTGTTTTTAAATTAAAGTTTAATCTACATTTCTGTTCAGAATACTAATTCTTCATTCTAGATTTGTATAATATGAATATATATGTTATGATATGATGAAAAGATGATGAATTTACGAATGTAATGTAGTCTCAGCCTTAGTGTTGCAAAATATTCCTTGTTTATTACCTGTGTCCGTAAAAATGTTGGCGGTAAATATGTTCCATTTATTTTATAGAAGTCACTCTGCAAAGAAAGAAATCCAAATTCAATGTGGCGGTTGTTTTCGAATTGCACTAAGACGACACGACACGAAAATATACATTTTTATTATTTTTATTTATTTATTTATTTATTAAACATTTTTTGTATTTGTACTTAATTTTTTTTTTATATCGAAATACGTCTTGTCTGTGGTCTGTTGTAAAACTTTATCTTTACAACCGTCTGTAGACAATAAAGTTTCTATAAAATAAGTACAATTTTTTGTCTGTTGTGTGAACATAATAGGATTACGTGTATGCATAATGTATTTTTCGAATAATATTATGAATTATATAAGTAAATTACATATAATTTCATAATTTAACGATAATCAAAATGAAATACCGTGATTAACCGTTGCTTGAAAAAACCTTCAAAGGGCAAGGCTATAAACCGGAATGAAGTTTTATTCAATAAAATTCTGGAATGTCTAGAAATACAGCGTGAGCGCTTACCTTTATCCAAATATTATTTGTCAGAGTTATATCCAGTTATTTGCTGTTTATTTGGATATATTACTATTTATATTTTTCCTGTTTTGAATATAAGCACCAGTTCACCTTTAAATATTAATGATTCACTATATTTCTTGTCATATACTATAGTAGTATTAAAGACTCGCTGCCCTAGGGATAATTAAATGTGGAAACAGGATAGCCTCTGTTGCGCTATCTGTCGCGCTTATGGACCTTATGGCAGCCATAATTTCGCACAACTGACGTGTCGATGTTTATCTTATGAAAATTAAAAAGTAAAAATTATTTATCGATAAGTGACGTTCCGCACGCTACTGACCCTAGCGCACTGATTATTTATGGCACCGCGGGCAGCGAGTGTTTAACAGTAGTATAATAATACTTTTTCTTATTAATTTACAAATATACAATGTAACTAAAATTATTCAATTGATTTAGCTGCCCCAATAACGCGCTATGATATCTTTCTACATATTTATAAATAGTTTATTCTTACCTCTTGATAGAAGACGCGCTTGGAGTTATACGTCAGATTGTACTGCTGATCAGCGACCATCAGCAATATTGTGAAAGGGAGGAGGAAGGTTGCAGCAGCAAGAAATGCCACGCACCTTCCCAATCGCATTGCACTTAAATTTCTTCTGCCCATTTTCTCGTTTTTCATTTAGTTCACCATCACTATGTGTACTAAGCTTTACACCAAATTACATTTCACTAAAAAGTTTCTTTCACATATTTGCTTTAATTAATTAATATATTTTTTAGTCATATCCACTGATTCTGTTAATAAATTACATACATAATGATACAGCATAATAAAAAAAAATTACTTGAGAACGGTCATTTCTAAGTCCAAGTCAATATGAAAAAGTCAACTTGATACGGAATATTGAATAGGGATCTATATATCATAACCTCATATTATGTTATTCATGAAGGGTTCAATACCCTACAAAAGTAATGTAAAATAATTTTGCTATGAAACCGGGATTACAGCAAAATTATATTATCATAACATTTATATTATGATTTTAAACAAAGTTACGGCTAATTTCATATAAAATCTAATTAAGTTTCAATGCTTGTTTAAAAGTTTTAGAAAACATAACTAGTCTAGGGAAATATTAAGCCACGTAAAAATGAACGATGTATTAAATTATTATAAATAATATGACACGTTAATCCACGAGTTACTGAAGCATGGGGTTTATTTATTAGGTACAAAATTCAACAATCATTTGTTTGAATTCATCAATCATTTGAGATGTTTCTGAAAAGAATTGGCAGAAAATTCTATAAAGAATAGGTTTGTATAAAGTTGATGTAAACGCTTTACTGTCTAAAAGAAACATAGGTCAGTGTTTCCCAATTTTTTTTGTGCCATGCCCCACCTTAAGCATTATTTTGCCCCCCCTGTGTAAATTAACAGTACAAGGAATTGAATTGTACACTTAAGAACTTAATTGATAGGCATTAGGAAAAAGAGTTTTTTTTTTCGTTAAATTTGGCACCGAAATCTAGCATTCCATTTAAATGGCCGGGAGCGAAAGGGTTAAAATCGTGGTGAGTTTATTGTCGAATATGATTCTTCAATATCATTGTTAAGGGGGGATGCCTTAACAATCAAATTATCCCCCATTGGAGCGTGAGCCCAACTCCACATTGGGAAACACTCACAGGCTATAAAAAATCTAAACTTTTAATAAGAGGATTTTTGAAGACATAATAGACTTGTGAAGAATATCAGCAAAAATATATGTATATAAATGCAAAATTATGGTTTAAAAGTATTCGTAATGTGTCAAAATTTTGTGCCGAGTAAAGGCGTTTAATCTTTAAGTTAATCGAATTTTCAAGACGTTGCTCAGGTAAATTCTTATATGGAAAAATTTAATTAAGTTGCAGAAAAACCGAGTTCATTTATACGAGTGAGAGGTCGAATTGCTTTAATATCGAAAAGCAATTTTCCGAGAACTCAAGAGGCAATCTCTGAAAAATTAAACGAGGTTTTACGAAGAAATTCTTTTTGCATTCACCTTTTTTATACTATAATTTAAATGTGGTTTCGCTTGTGGAATATGGTATTATCACAGTTTATCATCAGTTGTAGTATATTATTATGATAAATAAAATATAATTGTTTGACTTCGCTCAAACTTTTGATGTTGAGATTAATTTCTGTTGGTAAATTACCATTGTTTTCTATTAATCATCATTATTCGCCTGTCCTTATCCTACTCTAAGTGGGGTCGGTACAAAATATTATAATCATGTTGTGGTGTGATTTGGCTAGGTATTTTAGTACTGGCTGTCTTCCTGAAGTTAACTTACCTTAGTTGCCTTTTACAACTCGGTGAGAAATAAAGGTGGTCTATTCTACTCAGCCGGATACCACACGGCATTGTTTTCTATTAATATTGTCACTCATAATTTTGCAGAGCAGAAAGCTGTAAAACTGTTGCATCGCTATTTGTTTTACATATTTCGGAATATTATCAGACCTTTTGAAACTCTAAAAACATGTCAAAAAGGTCCGTGTATATACCTAATGAGTATATGTAATTTATTTATTTATAGATCACCAACAAAATACACACTTCACATTAAAATAATACATTGAACAACTTAAAATAAGTAGTGTTTTAATTAAAGGTAATAACAACTTTCAAATTAAGTTACGACAACTGAGAGATATAATTATATTAAACGAATAAAAACCACAAATTTTCTAAACTTGACGATATGCTGTTATCTAACGACTTTTAATAAGCGAGACGGGCGAGCGCAGTGGCATTGGCGAGGTTGCGAAATGTAGAGTAGAGCGCATTAACTCTACTAGTGTGGGATAAAGTTTTACGGGCAAGCTTTAGTAGGGGATTGGTGGTATGATTTTGATTAGTCATCACGCTTACGGGAGGTTGGCGAAAAGCCACGGTTGATCGACATCAGTGTGCTCAGTGCGAGTTTCTTTAAGCTACTCGATCGCGTTAGCGTAACGCCAATTTGTATGTCGCTGGAAGAGCGATCACTAGATGCCGTTGTTGTCATAACTTTATATATAATACGTATAAGAGTTTGTTTATTTGTTTGATTGTTTGAACGCGCTAATCTCAGGAACTACAAAACCAATTTGAAAAATTCTTTAAGTGTAAGATATTCCTTTTATTAAAGAAGGCTATAGGCTATATAACATCACGCTAAGATGCATAGGAGAGCTCCTCTCCTAAATAAAAAATAAAAAGCAATAAAAAATATTACGAAAACGGCAAAAAACGGCTTTCCTTGCGTGCGCTGAGTAAACGGTAATAGTTGTTCAAAAATCATGTACCTATTACAAAATTGTACCCCTCTAAATAAAAGTCCGCGACAGAATATGTCTAGCTTTTAAGGTTAACCAAATTTAATCATTTTTATAGTTATCAAAATACTATATTACGGTTTTAATCTTTCCACTCAGGCGGAGCCGCTGGCGATTGCTAGTCTATAAAAACTAGCCCAACAATATGTCGCTATAAACTCTTCTAAATTATGCTTTATTAATGATGTAATCCTCTAATTGTAATTACATAAGCGATTAGCTCATACATAACGACATGGGCCAACAAATTTGTTTCAATAGGTCAGTAATATATTGGCACTCATCGTGGGCAGTAAGTATCATTTACCTGCCAAATATTTCTGAAACGTTGATAGATGAGTCAGTTTTGAATAGCAACTAATGCCAAATACTTTTTTATAATTAGTAAGGTAAGTTGACCCGCCGTGTGATATCCGGCTGAATAGAAAAGACCACCCTCATTTCTTACCGAGGCGTCGTAAAAGGCGACTAGGGTAAGTCAACCCGCCGTTTGGTATCCGGCTGAATAGAATAGACCAACTTCATTTCTTACCGAGGTGTCGAAAAAGGCGACTAAGGTAAGTTGACCCACCGTGTTATTAGTATTAGCCACTTAACGTTGACTTTTACCTGTAAATGAGTAAGTCGTGTACGGTTTTTTAAATAAATATTACAGAACTAAAGAAAATATTATTTTGCTATAATAAAGAAAATAAAAGTTATGGTAAATGTAGAGTGTACTTTTCGTTCTCATACCTGATTCATGCAGAATTTGTAAAAACTCATGCACTACCCGCCAACGATCAAACAACAATACACAAGCACTGCACACATTCACTACAACAATCTCAACAATTGTTTCGCCCCGTAACCGAAGCATCGTCAGGAGTTATTGTTTCCCCGGAATCGAACCTGCGAACCCCGGAGCTAAAGGCAGGGTCACTGCCACCTGCGACGGGCCAGTCATATATATGTTGCAAATATGATTGTAGCAGATCTCTTGAAATTTTTTTAGGCTTTTAATAAAAGTAACTCAATATATACTTGCCTTTATGTCAAGCATATATCTGCCTACGCTTCAAAGTGTAAGTGTTACATGAAACGTAAATTAAAATTCCTATGTCATTACGTAACGAATACAACGCGAGCCTAACAGAGAAGTAGAGGCAATGTCGTGGACTAAAATAACTATAAATATAATTATGTGTTTGAAAAAATCACTTAAGTAATGTTTTAACTGCCGAAATAAATGCCGGGTAGCGAAAATGGGTGTAACAAAATGCGTAGGTTATAAATCAATGTAAATTATCGGCAAAACTGCTACTACAATACGAATCGTATAAATGTATCTAAACTTGATATTTTTTTATTTACAGCACATTTGTCGATGAAAAGAAACATCAAATGTGCACATGGGAACTCCTTTTTTTAATCAGGAATAAAGCTTTTTATGGGTCCGCCCTATAGGGAAAGGCAGCGAGTATGTCGGATGCTCAGCGAATAAAACGACCTGAGTGCTCTACCACGCTGCTGGTGACGGGGATATCACCAAGCTGCATTGGAGCAGCATGGCGGGTCTACGCTCAAATCCAACTTTCCAAAAAATATGAGAGTTGGAATGTCCAGAAGTAATATAGAATCAGGCCTTTATTCTATTAAAGGAACTGCGAGTAACTTAAGAAAGCTCGTTTAAATATACACGCATGTGGTATCCGGCTGAATATAATAGTACCACCCTCATTTCTTACCGAGATGTCGTAAAAGGCGACTAAAGTAAGTTGACCGACCATGTGGTATCCGGTTAAGTAGAATAGACCACCATCTTTCTAACTGAGGTGTTGTAAAATATGACTAAGGTAAGTTTGTGTTAGGCAGGCGGCCGGTCATAATAAACGTAGCCAAATCATGTGACAACATGTTTATAACATGTTGTGCCGACCCCACTTAGAGTGGGGTAAGGGCATGAAAATGATGTTTAAATATACACGCAAATTATATGTTTTAAGTTTCTTTTTATTAGGTAATGCTTGTCTGTTTAAAATAGTTTAGTTAGTAAATAGGACGTAGTATATATTATATAGTCTTTCATTGAAATATGACTTTTTAGACGCAATTATAATTATTTATTCCCACAATTTACATACACACCTATTTTTAAATAAATATTTATCATTCGGTATATCAAATTATCTCTTTCTCATATTCTATAAGTGTAAATCAGTTTGCGGTGAAATGTTACGACAGTCTAAACATAAAATCTAGGGCAAACTAGGTTAGTCAGGTCTTTCTAGGTAGTGCTAATTGTTCGAGAAATTATTGCTCTAAGTCTAAGCCGACGAATGCAAATTTGCTGCAACTCTCTAGCGATTGAAAATCGTTTCGTACTTCTAAGTAACCTTTGCATAAATAAAATTATTCGTACTTGGGAATTCTAGGTAAAATACTGCGACGAAATCAATGTTTTCATAGTTTTAAAATTAAATAAACTATTTTAATTCATCCAATATTAGACTATACATAAATTTCATTAATTTAATTATATACTAAAGACTATTTAACAATAATACAATTTAAATTTAAGTATCTATAGTTCTTTTCTTGACCGGGATAATATCGAATACCCTAACTAATTTTGAAATTTTTCAATGGCAGATTTAAATCATTTCAAATAGTAATTTGAATCAACTTTATCGAAAAAATAAAGTAAAGTAACGGCCTGTTACTATCCTACTGCTGGGCACAGGCCTCTTTCTCCGTTTTTGGAGAGAAGGGTTGGTTAAAAGTTACCTACCACGCTGCTTCAATGCAGATTGGTAGTGTACATAATCCCTAGAATTCTTTAGAGATATGCAGGTTTCCTCATGATGTTTTTCTACACTGTAAAGCGTGTGATAAATTGTAATCATTAATTAGACACATAAATTTAAACGCAAAAACTTATTGGCGCCTGCCCGGGCTTGAACCCATGGCCCCCTCGAAAGAGTCATGGTCTGATTGCTGGGCTATCACAGCTTCAACTTGATTACAACTGTTTATCGTATCTGATATACATTTTCAGATAAGCATAGTAAAACGTTTAGACGGCAATGTCTAGTCAATATAAGAGACTATTGTCTGCGTAAATAAAGGCTAATATAGATAATAGTCCCCAAATTTTACGTAAATATGATTCTGAGATGAGTGCAATATTGCTTATTTGCGAAAGCATATAACTTAATGGCTGCGTTGATTGAACATTATAAAACCATGTCGGTAATCTAATACTAGACATAATTTACAATTTCCCAATCCACTTTCCTATAAGGAAACATCAAAATGCATGTTATAAATGAAGTCCGCAAAAACTATATGTATGTATGTAATCGATTATTTCAAAATCTACTGAACCGATTATTGAACGTTTTTGAATAATAAAAAGAGCAATTCTTCTGGACGTTTTGTTAATAGTAAGTATATTACGATTTTATATTAATTTAATTGTGCGCCGCGTAAACCAGCAGAAATACACTAAATGTACTAGCTAAATACTACATGAAAATCCGCGATAGCATGTCTCTATCTCTTATGGCTACCTCACAAAAAGTATTTTTATGTTCAAAACTTCAAAGAAAAAATGTAACTCAGGAGAACATAAAGCCATTTACGCGGTAAATTTTTGATTGCACGCGGGCGGAGCCTCGAAAATAAATTACATCTAAATTATCATTTATTTTACATAATATATTTTTACTGGTTTGTTCGTCATAATATGACCCGACATGTGCAAAAATAGATAACATTTTATGGGTAAAAATAACAAGCTCGTTAAAAAACCAAATATACGCTCCATTGTATGGAAGATATGATTCGTCACGTCTGCAAAAAGAACGATATATTTCTTTTATAATGGCATACGAATGTCAATGAAAAAATATTTGCCAACAGTTATAGGATTTACTGGATTAATGTTTCACCGTGATGTGGAATGATAGTTTGTAAATGACATGGGAGTATACATTCTTTCATTATTTTGGAAGAGTTCCAAGATTAACGAATGTCACTGAAAATGATAAAACACCGAGAAAGCACATTCCCCCTGTGTCATGATATGCGTTTACGTTAATCTTCAAGACTACTGAACCGAAAATTTTCTAGATGGTTTGTTCATTTATTTATTTATTCCATAGAACTACCAACAGAATTACATGTGTAACTAAAGTAACATGGTTATATTTCCTAGGGTTGCTAATAACATATAAATCTAATTAAAGGTAGTCACAGCGTGCTTAAAAGGTAACAAACGTACAATAACTATTATAACTAAAATAAGAACAAAAAAAAAATAGAAAATATGAAGTCTAACAAACTTAGGGAAAATAGGGAAAATATTTTTTTGAGAATGGATGTATAAATTACGTCCATCTTCAATGCAAAGCTTTCTATAAATGTTTCTTGAATAAATTTAATTTATCACTTATATCTATTGAGGTATTCTTACTGACAAATTCGTTAAAGGATAAGATAAAGTTAAAGGATAGGATAATTTTTATCTTGATTAATAACCTTACTTATGCGAATTTACAGTTTCTTATGCTGAAAGGCTCTATGTTTTATAAGTTTTTGATAGCTGTCAGTGTAAGTTACTACTTACACTGACATCGTGTATAAACATCGTGTATCAAAAATCATCGTTTCATACATCGTGTATAAAAAACACTACTGTGTTTTTTATACACGATGTATAAAATGGCTCCTTTTTCGAACAAAGAATCAGCTTAGCGATTCAACGCGGCAACGCTGCCAGAATTCTTAAGACCATTCCACGTGGGCATGATTTGTATAGTTCTAGCGTCTAAGTCCTATTAATATTATAAATGCTAATGTGTGAGTATGGATGTATGTTTGTTACTCTTACACGACGAATCCGCTGAACCAATATCGATGAAATTTGGCACAATTATTCCTTATACACCGGAATAACATATAGGCTTTAGAAATCCTGTTAATTCTGCAGGAATAGAATGACATAAAAAAGCGCCATCTATTGCGGAAGGAAGTAAAATCTAGTAATTTAAGATAAACGTGTGCATTTTTGTATCAAAATCAGTTAAGTCTGTTAATTAAAGCAGTAGGTTCTATATCACGATACGCAATATGTTTGTATAGAAGGTTCGTATGAACGAAAAAATATTGTAAGTTTTAAGTAGCAAGTAGCTTTATAAATAGGTAGTAAAACATTTAAGAAAAATCTTACTTAAATAATTAAGATATGAAGACAGTCTGTCGGGTCATATTATAATTTTCGCAATTTAAGTCATTTGTAAAATGGTCAAAAAAATGCAAACTACATTTTTGCGTTAAATCGTAAATATGATTCTATGTGTAACAAATAATCCTTTTCTGTTTATTTAAGGTATTTTACTGAAGTGCTTTTATCTCAAAGATTTTTTGGCACTTTTATTTCATTTTCTCAGTCTGTCAAAAGTAATAACCGGATTTCTAACGTTTATGTCGTGAAATATATTATAAACTTTGTCTTTATTTTAAAATATAACTTTACGTACATTTTGTATATAGGCAATAAATATTTATCTGTAATAGTAAAATATTATAACCTTATAAAACCGCAGACTTTAATTACACAATAAATAATATAGGCCAATGTTTTCAACCGCAGCTGGCAATTAATTATTATATTCATATGAAAATTTATTCCCATTGCAACTAATAATAACCTTCACCGCACTATTGTAACCAATTATTATATATCGAAAGAGCAAAGTATGATATTCTCAATTATAACTCTGCTAGTGGGTATTTGAAATTCATTTCTATTCTGATTGATCATATTAAAATGCTTATTTTATTCGTATTATATGAAATACCCAATTTTTATGACGTAACTACTGGTAACCGCGGCTTTGATCTTGCCAAATTAAGCGATTAAGTACCGTTAATAAAATAATACACAAATTTCCCTATTCCTGAAAAAAAACGGAATTTTACGTCATATGATACACTATACTGCGTCCATCATATTATCAGTCTTTTGACAGCTCACGCTCATTAAGTTTTGTATTGCTTACGTACAAATATCATACAAATAATATTTGTACTTTATGGATGGGTACCGCCCACTTAGTGATGTCACACATAATGGGTTACTACGATTATGCCACAGATTAAAAATAATCGGTAGAAATCGATGTTACGAGTATTAAAAGACATTTAATAACATTATATAAAGTTTTACTTTCTTCTTAGTTAATACATGAATACAAATAAAACAATCAGGATATTTTAATTTATTTTATTAGCACGAGTCGTCGGAATGATAATCAACACTAGACTCCTCCGATGAGGAGTCTTCAGTAGCAGTTATTATTAGCTCTTGTGTAGATAATATATTATCAAACGCAATATCACGTTCCCAATCAGAGAATATTACTCTTTTAGTTCTTTCCACCACACTTGCC
This sequence comes from Morpho helenor, assembly GCA_029227775.1. Classification (NCBI taxonomy): domain Eukaryota; kingdom Metazoa; phylum Arthropoda; class Insecta; order Lepidoptera; family Nymphalidae; genus Morpho; species Morpho helenor. The sequence continues at coordinate 5,175,446 of JARGCU010000003.1, read as the reverse complement.
CAGTTCTCGGCCGTTACGTGGGTGCAAGCATTTTTTAGCAATTGCAACATTTTATTCGCTATGAATGGGGGGCTTGTATTGCATCTCGCAGCATGCCCTTTTACTTGTGCCCATATAAGTTCTATTGCGTTGTACTGGCAGTGGTATGGAGGAATCCGAAGAACAGTATGGCCATATTCTGCTGCCATTTCATTGATTACATAGCGTTTTGCTCTTTTTTTGGTTTTTAATATTTTTATTAATTCAACTTTTAACATCCACATTTTCTCCATTGTCCCGAAGCCAATTAATTATTTCATGCTTTTTATTAGCCTGTGTTGGCATTTTGTCAATTTGACGGGAGTGGTAGGGCGCATTATCAATAAAAATTATTGATGGTTCTTCCAATGAAATGAGCATTTTTTTGAACCACTCTTCATACACATTTGCATTCATCTCTTCGTGGTAGTCATTTGATTTCTTCGATTTAAATGCCAACAGTGCGTCTTGTACAAATCCTTTTGCTGTACCTGCATGGCAAATGATTAGGCGCTCACCTTTTCCCATTGGTACTGAGGAAGTGGAATCAGCAGTATCATCAGTCCAGAAACGAGATAGTGTGTGGTTAGCGTTGAGCCATGTTTCATCCGTGAAAACAATATTTGCCCAATCTTGTATTTCCTTTGCCTCTCTTAAAAAATCACAACGTGCTATAGCTATATCTGTGCGTTCCATTAATAATTTTCTTTTATTTAACTTTTTATATGAAAAGCCAATTGTGTTCAAAACTTTGACCAAAGAAGATTTTTCACCATGAAATAGACCACTTCTTTTCAAAGAAACAATAAGTTTTCTCAAAGTTGGAATTTCTTTTCTCAAGTAGTAATCTAGTTTACGTAGGTTATCATTAATCGAATTACTTAGGTACGTAATTCGATTAATGATAGTAGGTACTATAATCGGAATGGTATCGCATACGAGAATCTTTAGGACATCACTATCGTCAATCTGTCAAAAGATGGTTAATATAATGGACAGTGTATAGTAGATTTTAAACTTTCGCGATTGATGGATGCAACTCTGCCGAAACGTCGAACCTAATACAAAGGTAACGAGATTATCGCGATGTGACCCGGTTGTTTATATATGATACACTGGTGTGTAAGCTTTAATTGTGCTAAATTTCATCAATATTGGTCATGCGGGTTAGCCCTAAAAGCATAATACACAGACCGCCGTATGGTATTCGGTTGAGTAGTATAGACCACCCTCATTTCTTACCGAAGTGTCGTATAAAGCGACTCAGGTAAGATGACGTCAGGCAAGCGGTCGGTAGTAAATATCTAGCCAAATCATGTAACAACATGGTTAATAGATGTTGTGCCGATCCCACTTAGAGTATGATAAGGGCAGGAGAATGATTATAGGTACTTCTTAGGTATTTGTGCGGGACAGTATAGTTTATGTGCGGACAATATAGTTTTAATTAGATATATAGTTTGTATAAGTTCATAGTTATAAGATAATAGGCTAGGAATATATAATAATAGGAATAATAGGCTTGTAAATTATATAGGAAAGCATTAATAGTTATAGTATATAGTAAATAGAAAACGTTTAGGAGGTCGCGCAATTAGTTATCATAATAATTAATTGTAATAGATTTTTCACTCGTTAGCGGCGCGGCTCTCCCTACGTTATAGCCCGAGTTTTAAAGACCCGTTAGAGTGCGGTTCTCCCTACGGTATGACCGGAATCATAAAGACTCCCGAATTATAGGGGAATTATAGGTAGAGAAATTTGTATAAATACGGGCCATTTTGGCCCGAATAGTCAGTCTACATTCGGCGGCCGGCAGAAGCAGTAATAAAATAGTAAGCTTGAAGAAAATTGTAAGTGTTTAAGTTTTAATTATTTATAGTAGACAATAGACAATAGTGTTTTATTTGTGTATTAGACTATAGTGAAGTGTGTGAAATAAACAGTGTATTGTGACTGTGACTCTTTGTGTAACCTCCCCTCGCCCCTCGCACCCCGCGCAAGAATTCCACGAATCTCACGTGTGCAGCTCGCATACGTCAGAGTTTTCCGGTGCCGAAGAGTGACCGGCATAGTGTAAATGTGACATAGCGCACATTGGATGGTCCTTCGAGCCGGATCACCTGATTATCTGGAAAACTCAGCGAGCCTGGAAGAACTTCGCGAACGATCTGCGAGTCATCGTCGAGGTATAGAAAACTCATCGAGCATAGAGTCGTCGTGTATATAGAAGATCGGGGAACTCTGGAAGATTCTGGGACGGCCCGTGAACTTTCTTCTGGTCAATAGTGTGCTTCGGGAACAATAGAAGACGGAAGAGACTCCGTGAAACACCACCAATAGGGTGTTTAAGTTCTTCGAAGACGTTCGAGCATCAGAAGAATGCCCATTACACGAGGACAAGAGAGTAAGAAATCTTCAAGCACATCAGAAGCCGCGACTACATCTGCAACAAGCGGCGGCAGCAACTCTACAGCAGCGGGTACCACCACCACCACGGAATCAACAGAAAATAATAGGGGTTCCGAAATGTCTGCGCCCGCTACCGCGCCGCCTGCTATAGTAAAGCCGAAGACTCAAGCCGACCGAACCTCGGTGACCGCTTCTGCCGCGCCGACGCTGCCAGTCGACGCGACGCGGACGATGCTCCTCGCCGCATCAGTAATAGAAAGGGGACATCGGGATATAGAATCATCGGGAAATCGGGATACAGAAACATCGACGGTGAAAACGAAGGCCGTCAACCAACAGGAGCCGAGACAGACAACTCGCGCCCCCGGCAAGAGGGGGGAGGGGAGTCAATCATCGTATAGCAAGTCAAAGGCTCATAGAATAGCAAAGGCAAAAGAAGAACTGCTACGACTTCAAGTGGAATTAGCTGCAGCGCGTCTCGCCACCATAGAAACAGAAGACCTCACGGATGAGGAAATAGAAGATGAAGACTCCGTTCATAGCAGAATAGAAATAAATGAACGAGTCGACAGCTGGTTGGATAATCAACAGCCACGCCCCTTGTTGGCCATCACCGATGCACCACAGAATAGAATAGAAGCACCGGTGGATCAAGACTCGGGACAACAGATCCAGCCAGAAGATAGAAGATCACAGGCGGGAGTGCAAGCAGGAATAGTGGAGCTAGCAGAGGCCATCACGAAAGCAGTCAAGGCAGCTCAAGGACCCAAGTACATAGAGCTACCTTACTTCGGTGGATCACAGAACGAGTGGTTACCTTTCCGTGCCGCGTACTATGAAACGGAAGGTATGTTCACGGCAGTGGAGAATACGAACCGTCTGAGAAGAAACCTTAAGGGAAGAGCAAAGGAAGCCGTGGAGAGATTGTTGATTACCAGTGCATCGCCTACAGACATAATGAAGACCCTGGAATCAAGATTTGGAAGGCCTGAAGCAATAGCAATAGCAAAAATGGACTCGTTGCGTGCCCTGCCGCGCCTAACAGAAGCGGCTCGTGACGTGTGCATATTTTCGACGAAGGTCTCCAACATCGTGGCAACATTGAAGTCTCTCAACTGCGGGAACTATTTATACAACCCTGAGGCATCAAGGACTGTCGTGGAGAAGCTCACACCGACGCTGCGGTATAGGTATTATGACTTCACAGAATCACAGCCCAAGGAGGATCCAGAACTTGTGAAGCTAGAAAAGTTTCTCAGGAAAACGGCGGAACTCTGCGGACCATACGCGCAGCCCGAACAAGTGTCTACAGCGCCACCAGCCACTCAACATAGGAAGCCACCACAGAAAATAAATAACGTCGCCGAGAAAAATGATACACAGAAGACGTTAATAGAGAAGTGTCCTGTATGCACAGCAGAACACATCGCAACAGAATGTAAACAGTTCAAGGGCTTGGATGTGAATAGAAGATGGGAACTAGCCAAGTCCAAGCACTTGTGCTTTCGGTGTCTTCAGCACAGAAATAGAACACATACATGTGAAGCAAGGGTGTGTGGTATAGATAGTTGTACGAAAGTCCACCACCGCATGTTACACTATGTTAAGGAAGTGAAACAGGAAGACAACGAAGCAACAGAAGTAATCAACTCAGCGTGGACTGCCCAGAAGAAACAGTCGTTCCTGAAGATCATACCAGTACAGATTAAAGGACCTAAAGGACGAGTCAACACCTTCGCATTGCTGGATGATGGATCAACAGTCACTCTAATAGATAGCGGTGTGGCTGACCGTATAGGAGCGACAGGACCTATTGACCCGCTGAGAATAGAAACAATCAATGATATGAAGACTTCAGAAACAGCATCGAGAAGAGTCAACATCAAGCTGAAAGGTCTCAATAGACACGAAGAGCAAATACAGGCACGAACAGTGAAGAACCTTCAGGTGTCGTCGCAACGTGTTCCTAAGGAAATAGTTGAGGAATGCAAGCACCTAGAAGACATTAAAGATTCCCTGGTATACGCTTACGTCAAACCAAGAGTATTGATAGGTCAAGACAATTGGCACCTTCTATTGACTACAGAAGTGAGGAGAGGAAATAGACAACAGCCAGTAGCCTCTCTCACGCCGCTCGGGTGGGTGTTGCATGGAAGCCGAACTAGGACGATCGGTCGCAGCATCGACTTCGTGTCACATGTCGTGGAAGGAGAAAAGGATGACCTCGAAATAATGGTGAAACAATACTTTGAGATGGACACGCTCGGCATACAGCCAAGAAGGCCGAGAACAGATCCTGAGGAGAAAGCACTGCGTATACTTGAAGATAGAACAAGGAAGTTAGAAAATGGGAATTATGAAACTGGACTCCTCTGGTGCAAGGAGGAAATCACGTTTCCAGATAACTACAGCAATTCATTGAAGCGGCTCTTCAACATAGAGAAGAAAATAGATCGAGACCCTCAGTTGAAACAGAAGTATATAGAACAGACGGAAGCCCTCATCATTAAAGGATACGTTGAGCTGGCTCCGGAACAGAAAACCGAAAATATAGAAGATACCGTGAGAAGCGTCAGAGAAGTACACTCCAAGGCAAACTTCGAATTGAAACAGTGGAAGTCGAACTCAACAGCGCTACTGGAAGCTCTAAGAGAACAGGCACCAGTAGAAGATATGAAGTTGGGCAAGACAGAAGATAGAACAGAACGGGTGTTAGAAGTCAATTGGAACCTCAACACAAACGTATTTACGTGTCACCTCAATCTAGCACATGGGTTGAAGATACAGGCAGCGGTTATGGGAACGAGACTCGCCGACACAGTTATAGAAGAACACGAGAGGAAACCGGATTGCAAGTTTTTCTGGACGAACAGCAAGACGGTGCTCACGTGGATAAGAAATGGGTCACGCTCTTATAAACCGTATGTAGCACATCGACTGGCAGCTATAGAAGAATCTTCGAAGGTGAACGAATGGCATTGGGTTCCGACCAAGTTGAACGTGGCAGACGACGCTACGCGTGACGTCCCGGCAACATTCGGGAAGGATCGCCGGTGGTATAGGGGACCTGAATTCCTACTTGAAGATGAGGAAAATTGGCCAGTCGAAGATGCCTCCACAGAACAGCAAAAACCTTCTGGAGAAGAACGAGTGCACCACGTCACCAGAACCAAGATACAGACTCTCGCAACAGCCCTACCTGATGTCTCTCGATTCTCAAATTGGGAGAGGCTCCGGTATACAACAGCTCGCGTTTTACAGTTTATAGATCTTTGCAGGTTACATAGGCAAAAGGTACACTACAGAAGAACGCGAAAGAACAAAGAAGACGACCCGAGTTGGAAGAGGACGAGCAATCCCGTGGCGTCACCGCAACAGAGGAAGCAGAAGACCACGTCACCGGGCACGAGGTTCATCGCAGTCTCCGCGGAGCAGTTGAGGCGAGCGGAGGAACTCCTGATGCGCTCGTCCCAAGAAGAATCCTTCGGCAGGGAGCTGCAGGACCTGAAGGAGGGTAACAGTACTAACAGGGAGAGTCGATTACATCAGCTAAGTATAGAATATGTAAATGATACCATTAGGCTTCGGAGCAGAATCGGAGCAATAGAAAATATAGCTGACAGTATGAAGAGCCCTATAGTAATAGACGGCGAACACCCTACGACTAGATTATGGATAGCAGCCGTACACCGTCAGCTACATCATGCTGGCGTTGAGGCAACAGTCAACGAGTGCAGACAGCATTATTGGATACTTCGCCTGCGACCGATAACTAGAATAATTATACTAAGGTGCTTATATTGCAGGATGAAGTCACAGACCCCACCGCATCCCAGAACAGGAAATCTGCCCGCGTGTCGTCTAGGCCACCACAGACGACCATTTACATTTACGGGAGTGGATTATTTCGGTCCGCTCTCTGTGGCCGTAGGTAGAACGCGGCAGAAGAGGTACGTGGCCATATTTACGTGCCTCACAATGCGAGCGGTGCATTTAGAAATAGCTGGCTCACTTAGTGCCGATTCAGCGATAATGGCACTAAGAAGAATGATAGTACGTCGTGGGTGTCCGTCGGAAATTTGGTCTGACAATGGGACCAATCTGAAAGGGGCTGATAGAGAACTCAGAAAAGCAATAGATGACTCCACAGCAGAAGAGGCAGCCAAGAAGACGATAGCATGGCGCTATATACCGCCAGGAGCACCGTTCATGGGTGGTGCATGGGAAAGGCTCGTGCGATCAGTCAAGACCGCACTGGCAGCCACTCTGCATGAACGGCATCCAACAGAAGAAGTGCTGTCTACTCTGCTGGCGGAGGTCGAATTTACAGTAAATAATCGTCCGCTGACACATGTTTCAGTTAGCCCAGAGGATCCGGAGGCGCTGACACCCAACCACTTCTTGCTCGGCGGCCCGGGACGAGTACCACTCCCGGGGACCTTCAGCGAACGGGACGAGGTCTCCAGGGCGTCGTGGCGCTCGGCTCAGCGGCTGGCCGACATCTTCTGGTCGCGTTGGGTGAAGGAGTACCTCCCGGAGTTGCAACACCGGCGGGAGGCGCATGGACGAGGCCCCCCAATAGACGTCAACGACCTCGTGCAAATAGTCGACGCTAACCTACCCCGAAACATGTGGCTGCGAGGAAGAGTCATCGCAACGTACCCAGGACCTGACGGCATCGTGCGCACCGTGGACATCCAGACCAGAGGCGGAGTGCTGCGGCGGCCGGTGAGGAAGCTGGTGGTCCTGCCCGTGACAGTCGACGAGCCCGCACCGACATAGTATTCGACGAGGTCGAACGGCGGGAGAGATGTGCGGGACAGTATAGTTTATGTGCGGACAATATAGTTTTAATTAGATATATAGTTTGTATAAGTTCATAGTTATAAGATAATAGGCTAGGAATATATAATAATAGGAATAATAGGCTTGTAAATTATATAGGAAAGCATTAATAGTTATAGTATATAGTAAATAGAAAACGTTTAGGAGGTCGCGCAATTAGTTATCATAATAATTAATTGTAATAGATTTTTCACTCGTTAGCGGCGCGGCTCTCCCTACGTTATAGCCCGAGTTTTAAAGACCCGTTAGAGTGCGGTTCTCCCTACGGTATGACCGGAATCATAAAGACTCCCGAATTATAGGGGAATTATAGGTAGAGAAATTTGTATAAATACGGGCCATTTTGGCCCGAATAGTCAGTCTACATTCGGCGGCCGGCAGAAGCAGTAATAAAATAGTAAGCTTGAAGAAAATTGTAAGTGTTTAAGTTTTAATTATTTATAGTAGACAATAGACAATAGTGTTTTATTTGTGTATTAGACTATAGTGAAGTGTGTGAAATAAACAGTGTATTGTGACTGTGACTCTTTGTGTAACCTCCCCTCGCCCCTCGCACCCCGCGCAAGAATTCCACGAATCTCACGTGTGCAGCTCGCATACGTCAGAGTTTTCCGGTGCCGAAGAGTGACCGGCATAGTGTAAATGTGACATAGCGCACAGTATTAGAACTCTTTATATGCGTATAGATTCAAAACATTGATGTTCCCTATTTATATACTTAAAAATGGTAAATATAACCTAGATTGTGATGTTATAAGGATTGGGAAAAAAATGCAAGAAAAGAAATGAACACGCTCGACCGAGACCGAGGTTTAGTCGTGCATCTTGTGAGTTCCGTTGACGTACAAAAAACATGACGAGTCACGAAGTTGTGCGATTTTATCGCAATGGAAGCGCATTAGCTATCCAAAGCTATCCAAAAACGTGTAAAATAATTAATTTACTCTTTTTTTTTAATTAATAGATTTTTATAAATTGGCAATAGTAATTTGACACATAAGTTTTTATTGAAAACTCACAGGTTGTCATCTGAAATGTTTGGCCGGACTTCGAACCTGGGACGTGACGGTCTTAGCCAACTTCACCGTTGAATGTGAAAATATTATTAGTAACTATATATATATTCATACAAAAATAGATTATGGATCGAAATAAATAAGCAACATGTCCAGAAGGGGAAAATTCCAAAATTTAAGTGGTTTAATGAGGAGTCTTGGAGATTAAACCACTGACCGCAGACAAATAAACCTATAAAATAAAATATGTATCCGCTAGAAATGTCTGAACGTTTCTACAAACTATATAAAAATCATACAACATGGGCGTGACTTAACATAAATGGACAAAAATGATTGTGAATTGATGTTTTGATTTATGAGCTTTACGTTAGTACTGTGCTAATATTTATCTACCTAGTATTATCGTAAATATTAAAAGAAAATAACATAAAACTCTTTTACACAAATGTAAAAGAATTTTATGTTATTACTCTTTGACAATTTGCCTATTTTAGGGTCAGCCATTAATGAAATGGAGAAGCTTTGACTGCACATCATTCATGAATGACCATGGAGTTAGTCATGACTGTCTCTACTTTTTTTGGTTTTTGGTTTCTTAATTATCAGGTCAACTGTACCTTATAATACTTAGTTATAGTTAAATTTTTCTTATTATAATTAAAAATAAATTAAGTTACCTAATTTTTTTTACCAAGGTTGTTTCATTCTTCATGACATTGCCGAAGCAATCTTTGTTCAGTTAAACGCTAATTTTTTTTAGAATTGAATTGAACATAGAACATTTTTATAAATCTTACCATTTTAACAGCTTAATTTCTTTATTATATACAAGTATAAATGTCTGAACTTTTTTACTAAAACAATGTAACGGAGATCTGTTGTAATGGAGTGTAACGGACTACATATTAACGATTTATCTACTGTTACCCATAAACATGTAACGTTATTTGTCCATGAGAGTTTACTAAAGATATTTACTTGAGTTATTTTACTCTCACGTTTTTTCTCGCTAAAGTACTTTTAAGCATTTCCTTAAATATTAAGGTTAAGGTTAGGTTAAGGTTTAGTATAAATTGCTGATCAATTTTATGTTAGCAAGAATCATTAGAGATGAAAACAATTAGGCCTTTTAAGATTTTTACGTAGTCTTGTTAATTAGTCACTAGCTTTTACCCGCAATTTAGTTTTGCATTGACTGTTGTCGTGTGATAGGTTGCTAATACATGGCGCTTTTTATGTCCTATTCCTGTACAATTAACAGGATTTCTATAGCCTATATGTTATTTCTGTGTATAAGAAATAATTACGCCAAATTTCATCGCTACTGGTTCAGCGGATTCACCGTTAGAGAGTCACAAACAAACATCCATACTCCCAAACTTTGGGACAAACATTTATAATATTAGTAGGATAGGATAATTTTTCCGCTTTACATTTGTAAGCAGTTGGACGATTAAATTATATGGTCATTACATTAATATTTATAAATTATAACCTTTAATCACAAAAACTTGTATCAATCTGTCATCAAAAAAACGGTATTTTAGGACATATTTTGGTGAATTGGACGACGCAGTAGTAACCGGTCGGTGGAGTAATCAATTATGAATTCAACATTTAATCAACCATGAATTATAATAGAATTCGAACTTGTTTTTAAATTAAGATGTAAATACGATTATATAAATAAGGGAATACGTCGTGACGTCTCGATTGAGCTGACGTTCTGTGCTTACTTCGTCATAAAAAAAAAATATTTTGTTGTTTAAACCCTTTTAACGTAAACAAACTTAAAGTTTCTGTGAAATTTGAGCGTAAAGCTAACATTTAGTGAATAAATTTAATGGATTTTTGCTGTAAATAAGTGCCGTTTGAAAATTATGTGCAAGTGGTAAAATATATGAATACCTCCGCATTGTTTATAATTGAATGTTTACCAATTGAACAAAAACAAAACTGTACACAAGAAGCAAATCATATTTTTCACAAGAATTAACATGCGCCGGCTGGCCTATTCGGTAGATTGTCGCTTTAAAAATTGATGTCGGGGTTCAAATCCCACTCCGAGACTTTTTTCATTTATATAAAATTTTATTTCTTTAAAAATGACTAATGAATGTTGCGCGTGCAAAACTAATGTATTAGTAACACAAAAGAGAATAAAGTGTATTAGATGCCAATCTCAATATCACTTTGAATGCATCGTAACTTCTGGAATCAAAGCGCTAGTAAATCGAATAAACTGGATTTGTCCTAAGTGCCAAAGCAAAAAGAACGACACAACAACACCGTCGATATCGTCCGCTAGCAATATAAATGAAGAAACTGTCGAATCTAACAATGATTGGCTAACTTTAATAAGGGACGAAGTTAAAGAAGTCGTCTCTCAAACAGTAACTGTGGAATTACAAAAAATTCATGAAGAGTTAAGCGGTCTACAAAGCATAAAATCGTCTTTAGAATACTTCTCAAGCCTTTTTGATTCTGTAAAACAAGAGCTGGAAGAAGCTAAACAGGAAATTATAACTCTGAAAAAAGACAATAACGAACTTAAAAGTATCGTAAATACTCACACAAACACAATCAATATATTGGAAAGAGAGGCTAGGGCAAGCAATATAGAGATACAGAGCTTACCAGAATTTAGAGGTGAAAACCTTGTTAAAACCGTAGAACAAATTGCGAGAGTGATAAATACTCCAATTTCTGAGTGCGATATATCTAAATGCACTAGAGTCGCAAAGATAAATAAAGAGTCACCCCGACCAAGATCTGTCATAGTCAAATTTAGCTGTCCCTTGATGCGAGATAAATTCCTTGCTGGTGTGATAAATTATAATAAAACAAACAAAGAAGACAAATTAAACACAACACTACTTGGGATATCAGGCGACAAAAGGCCGGTATATATTTCAGAACACCTTTCTTCAACTGCGAAAGATATTTACGCCGCAACGCGAATTTTTGCGAAGGAAAACCAGTATCGCTTTGTTTGGTCGCGCAATACTAATATTTATCTACGAAAATCAATTTCAAGTGATGTAATATTGGTAAAATCGAAGGAATTTTTAAAGACTTTAGCTTAAGAACTAACATTTTTACATGTAAATTATTTTTAAACTACTACTAATTTAATTATTTTGTTTATTTTTCCGTTAACTTTTAAATATCTTCTTTTTTTTTGTTAATTGGTACAGTAATAACTTATATACGTATATTCTTTGATGGTGAAATATCTAAGATTTTTTTATCAAAATTTAAGAGGAATACGAACAAAAACTAAAGACATATATCTCTCGATACTTAATTCGGATTTTGACGTCCTAATCTTTACTGAAACTTGGCTTCACGGCGGATTTTGAATAGTGAGTTTATTGACGATAGGTATATCGTATTTCGTCGAGATCGCGAATCCAGTGAATCTAGGAAGTTAGATGGTGGAGGGGTTCTGATAGCAGTTTTAAAAAAGCACAAATGTTATAGAGTTAATTCGTGGGAGACAAAATGCGAGGATCTCTGGATAAATCTAGTTTTAGAGTCAAAAACCATTTCCATATGTGCTGTATATCTTCCCTCCCCACTAAAACTTAATATTCTTGAGAGCTTCGTGCAAAATGCAGAAAAGATAATAATGAATGGACTATTGTCCACATTAATAATTGGTGACTTTAATATACCGACAATAAAGTGGTCTGACAATGAAGCTGAGCATCAAAAATTAATTCCAGACACTAATACTCCAGCAGGCAATCATATAAAGGATTTTATGTCAGTTACAGGTTTATTTCAATTTAATGGTATCGTTAACGCTTACGGTAAAATCTTGGACCTTGTGTTCAGCTCTTCTAATAATGTTACAGTTAAAGATAGTAATTTTTATGCCTGCCAAGGGGATAAATATCATCCACCTTTAGAGATATACTTGGAACATGAAAGTACAAATTCTTTCTTAACTTCTAATACAATTGAAAAATATAACTTTAAAAATGCTGACTATGATGTTATAAATGAAAATCTTGCAAAATTGAACTGGGAATCACTTTTTAATAACTGTGAAAATGTTAATGTAATGACAGATATTTTTTATCGAGAGTTATGTAAGATCATTGATAAATGTATTCCAAAAAAGAAAATTAAAAGTAAACTAATGTATCCAATTTGGTATTCACGAAACTTAATAAGAAGGCTAAAAGAAAAGAATAAATATAGAATAATGTATAAAAAATATCATAACCCACTTGACAAAATAGAGTTTGAATTACTTAGAAATAGATGTGAATTTCTAATTAATTCAGACTATAAAGAATACTTGAAAAATGTGGAAAATAATATAACTGCTAATGCAAAATTTTTTTACTCATACTTAAAGCAAAAGCGAAATAATAAATGTGGATATCCTGCAGTTATGAAATATAATGATTGTTCATTCACTAATGGCCAAGATATCTGTAACCAATTTGCCAATCATTTTTCAAGCATGTATATTACACATAATGTACCAAGATCATTACACAATTGTTCTTTTCACAACTCACAGTTAAATGATATCATTATAACAGAAGATGAAGTAAAAAACCAATTAAAAGGTCTCGATATAAATAAAGGATCTGGCCCTGATAATGTACCTCCCATTTTTGCAAAACATTGCGCTTCTTTATTGGCTAAACCATTATCACTAATTTACAACAAGTCTCTTTGTGAAGGTGAATTTCCAAATAAATGGAAAACGGCCAAGGTAGTTCCCATATTTAAAGACGGTAGCAGAAACGACATTACTAGATACAGACCCATATGTATCTTATCGGTATTCTCAAAAATTTTTGAATCATTAATTTGTTCACCTTTGACTTGGTATATGAAACCATTAATGATTGAGAATCAGCATGGATTTATTAAACGAAGATCCACTATGACAAATTTAGCATTATTTGTGGATAATATATCCGAGGCACTGGACAATACAGATCAAGTAGATTGCGTTTATACAGACTTAGCCAAAGCATTTGATGTCGTTGAACACCACATCTTATTATCAAAACTTAGAAGGTATGGAATTAGTGGAAACCTCATTAATTGGTTGGAAACATATTTAATAAATCGTGAAATGAACGTAGTTGTTGGAGGGTACCAGTCTAATACATTTATTGCAAAATCGGGAGTTCCGCAGGGCTCCAATCTTGGTCCTTTGTTATTCGGGATATTCATTAACGACATTAGTGAATGTTTTAAATATAGTCAATTCATCATATATGCGGATGATCTCAAAATGTATAAAACAATAAAAGACAGTTTCGATACTATAAAAATGCAACAAGACTTAGATAGACTTGCGATTTGGTGCAATATTAATTACTTAAAATTGAACCATCAGAAGTGTTACAGTATATCCTTCAGTAAAAAAATATCTAAAATTAATTATGTGTATAGTATAAACGGTAACATCTTGGAAAACGTTAACCAAATATCAGATCTAGGAGTAATAATTGACAATAAATTGAGTTTTATTCCACATATAGACAACTTACTCAAAAAAACATTCAGATTATTAGGATTCATCATTAGGTGTACAAAAGAATTTAAAAAGTCTAAAACCAAACTAACTCTGTTTAACTCAATGATACGCAGTAAACTTGAATACTGTGCAGTTGCATGGAGTCCTCACTATCAGGTTCACAAAGATCGAATAGAGAGAGTACAAAAGAAATTTCTGCGTTACTTAGGATACAAGGATAATATTTTGACCAAAACTAAAACCTACAATGATCTCTTAAACTTTTATGACACCCTTTCACTATCCGATCGGAGAAATTTGATAGATCTTACCTTTTTGCAAAAAATTGTGAATGGAGATATTGATTGTCCTAATTTATTACAGAAAATAAAATTGACCGTGCCGAAACACAATGCTCGGTCTCACATTAAAATAAAACAAACTTTTAAGCCTAGAATCACTAAAAGTAATTTGGGATCTGCTGCACCACTGAACAGGGCTGCCGTAACATATAATAATATTTTCAATAAGGCTAATATAGACATTTTTAAGGACTCTAATAAAACTTTTAAACAAAAAATAAAGAAATACTTATTTACTTCATAATAATATATTTTTCTATGTTTAATGTTTTTAATATTACTGTTTTTATTTTTAATATTTCCCCCATATTTTAATTGTTAAAGTAGACTAGTTTGTTTTTATTTTATTTATTGTAATAACTATTTTTTTCTTCTTTCTTTTACTATTTTTTTTTTGTATTTAGTGAGCAGAACGTTATTTAGCTTTTTATTTAATTATGCATGCTGAGTTAGCCTTTAAGTGGGATATATAATAGAAAACTATAGATAATTTAGAAATTTATATAAGTTTTAAATAAACCATATTGTATATCACGTTGGCTTCCTAATAAATAAATAAATAAATAAATAAGTATCGAATAAGTAATAAATAAACATCATTTAAATATACGAAATGTGTATGTGAGTGAATATACCTAGTTGAATTCATAGAGAACTTCAAATTATCAAATGATATGACGATGTTAATTGTTGATAAATTATTTTTCTTTATCTTATCTAAATTATCCTCAAAAATGTCACAAGGATTCAGGCGGCATAAAATCGTATGCTGTGGAGATCCCATAAAGACACCTATAGTCAGCAGTGGACGTCCATCAGTTGACAAAGATGAATAGGTACGAAGAATTATTAACTGACGACGAAACAACAGTCCAAGCGACCGAAGTTGCATGTAAAAGCTAGTTAATAATAAACAAATGAAAACTTTTTAGCTATTTTTATAATGTATTTAGTTATTTAATATCTAAAACGGGTATGCGAATTAAATTAAATACATCTTAGACGTAAGCAGTGGCCGTTTTATTGATTGTCAACATTATTCAACGCCATATTTACCTATACTTTGGTAAATATCGTCACGGAATATGCGAAACTTAATTTAATAAAATGCACCTATAAGTACAAGTATCTGGGTGACCGAGCCTTTTAAAAGATATATAAAAAATTGAAAAAGATGAAAATTTGAAGTTGGGTTCGAACCTAGGTATTTTTACCTCTCTAGATCGCCCGTTCACCATGACTTCACGTTTGACATCGAAAATTGTATTTTGAATTCAACGTAAATTTTAGCATTTTCCTGAAAACAGGGATAAAAAGACATTTTTTTTTAAATGAAACCTAGCTAGATCGAATTTTTCCCCCCAATACCCCCCTACATGCGGAATTTCAAGAAAATCGTTGGAGCCGTTTCTCGCGGAGAGTTTGTTATCAGTGACATTCCCAAAATATTATGTCATGTGCTATCAATAGCATTAGCCGGCTGAGTAGAATAGACCACCCTCATTTCTTACCGAGGTGTCGTAATAGGCGACTAAGGTAAGTCAACCTGCCGTGTGGTATCCGGCTGAGTAGAATAGACCACCCTCTTTCTTACCGAGGTGTCGTAAAATACGACTAAAGTAAGTTGACGTCAGGTAGGCGGCCGGTCGTAAAATACGTAGCCAAATCATGTGACAACATGTTGTGCCGACCCCACTTAGAGTGAGATAACAGCAGGAGAATGATGTGCCATCAATGGCACGTGTGCCGTTGGTTTACTATCCCTGTCCTAAAATATCGTCACGGAGTTTTCTTTATCGAAAACCGCGTGATAAATTGTAAATATCAGTTAAGCATACAAGAATTAATGTCTATATATGGATTGCCATTAATATAATAATAACTCGAATCAGATAGTGGCGTGAGGTAATGAAAAATAGCCATACTACCGGAAAAGCCACGCCGTTAAGTTATTAAGCGTTCCAGTACGATGCCAACTTGAGATAAGACTGCCATCATACCTCTGATTGCAAAAACTACAGCAACTACAAACAAAAAATAATATAAGGTGACTTAAAATGTTTTAAAGTACCTATTTCAGTTGAGATAATTATCGCAAGACCTCTGAGTCATTTCAATGGCGTTTAATTGCCAGAAAGTACAAAAATTATGATAATATTATTTTGGTAAAAATGTACAAGTTATATCTATCTTAAACTACTTACACGCTAGGACTATATCGCGCTGAATCGCTAAGCTGATTCTTTGTGCGAAAAAGGCGCTAGCACTCTTGTCACCTGAAGAAGCAATCAACCGAGGTGTTAAAACGGATAAAAAAACTTTGACTCCATGGCCCTAGGGTCTCAACTGCAAACGGCACAAATATATAACTTTCGATGCGGGATTCATACTTCCGCCGTTTGTATGTATGTTTATATGTACATGCAGAATTTGTAAAAACTCATGCACTACTCGCCTCCAATAACACAAGAATACACAAGCACTGCACACATTCACCACCACATTCTATACAATTATTTCGCCCTGTAATCAAAGCATCGTCAGTCGCTTTTACTACACCTCGGTAACAAATGATGGTCTATTCAGTTGTCTGTTGTCAAGTTTGGTCCCCGATTTACAAAATCCACATTGATAAATTTGAACGTGTTCAAAAGAGGCTAGTTAAACATTTAGTATTTCGATCAAAAACTTCCATTTATTTAGACTTTAAAGTCTTACAAAGACGGACTTGTAAATTTAAAAATGACATTTTGGTTTCCCGAAGATCTATACTAGACATAAAATTTCTCCATAAACTTTTCAATGGGAAAATAAATAACCATGAACTCTTAAGTAGATTTAATATTAATGTACCTCGTCAACCACCTCGCATTGCATATCCGATTTTTAAGACAAAATTTGCTAGAAAGAAACTGGGGCAGAATACCCCAATATCACATATCTCGCGCTTATATAATACAAGGGACGCATTAATACCGTATATTGGCAGCGATGGGATATCATTTTTTATAAAAAATATATACTAAAATTTTAACTTCAGAGTTTGAACCTTAATGTGTTTTTTATGTTTACATTATACTCTTGTTTTTCTCTTTATTTTTACGTTTGTAATTTTATAATTGTAACTTATAATAAGTGATATCCTGTAATTGGTACTATATGATTAATTAGATTTGGATATTTTTTGGATGATATAATATGTTATACTGTTGGAGATCCGTATAAATAAATAGTATACGATTGAAAATGAAAATTAAGCACTAAGTATATTTATAGTTATTTTAACTTTCTGTATAATAACAGATACATATTTTCAAAAATGCTGAGTACATAAAAAACTAAGCGAATCACGATGTCGTCAACATATTTCATCAATTTTCTATGACACGTGTATAAAATTAATTTCTTGAAATAACTTCGTCGGCCGTCTCTTGTCACTTGTAGTTGATTGAATAATAATACACTTGATCAAGTTTCAAGGTTGACCATTTTTTAGTTCATCGCCTATGAAGTCGATTGTTCGCTAATTATAGTGTCCCAATTTAATCTAAGACTCTATAAACACGTTTATCTATTACCTATAATTTTTTGTTTTAGTTAAATTTAGGTAACCTCAACACAGAACATCTAATGGTCATTCTGAGATAATTATATATCCCACTTATTATTGGGTTGGGACTTGTGCAAAATGGGGCCTTGCGTTGTCGTAAAGGAGTATGGTTTGACCATGTCAATTAGCTTTTTCAAATAAGCTCGTCCACGCGATATAATTGGGCACTTTAGAGCTCTTTGTTGGCAGTGCCATTGTTGTCCAACACTTCCCAGTGCACCATGCCTTCCCAGTCCAACCAAACACATACCATAATCTTTTTTTGATGAAGGTCCGGCTTGATTCTTGGCTTTGGCGTATCTCGTAGAACCACCCACTCTAAAATACAATTAATACAGTTTTAAAGGGCAGAAACAGTTGTATTGAATGAAACTTACCATTTGCCAAACAGCAAACAAATCGTTGTAAAATAAAATAAAATGTAAAAACGCCATGAACTTATTCCCCAACCTAATAATTGCGTCGATGTCCTCAATGCTGAGGGCCGTGACCCTTTCCACTGATTAATTTGTCATGGACAATGTTGCGCCAACGGTTTCGGTTTCTCGCAACGTGGATGGCTTCATGCATTTGGCTGTCGGGAGTGGTGCGGATTTGATCCATCCAGCGCATTGGACTTTGTCCTCGTTGTCTCTTCCCCTGGACCTTGCCGGTGATGACTATCTTCTCTAGATTGTCACCGCTCTTCCGGGAAATATGACCTAGGTACCGAAAAACTCGTTGAAGGCAGATAGTCGCGAGCCTAGTTGTCATCTTGAGTTCCTTGAGTATCGACATATTAGATCTTTTAGCCGTCCAGGGGGTGCGCAACATTCTCCTCCAGCACCACATTTCGAACGCGTCGACATGTTTGCGGTTATTTTATCTGAGCGTCCATGTTTCGGCCCCGTAAAGTAATAGTACAGTATAATCAATGAAAAATGCGTATTAATAGAATCATAGTTATTCTAAAAAACATTAAACATAATGCTACGTGTGTGTGTTAAAGAAAATATCGGATAAATCTGAAATCTTCACTCGAAAATGACTGACTAAACATTTACGTTGTTGTGATAGAAAAATTTGCGGGCATCTGCTGGATATAAATTAATTAGCCTCGATATAAGCTCAATTTGGGATTTATTATGAAGTTAAAAATATAATAACCTCTGTATTACGCAATTGTTATTGAATTATCGCATGGAAGCAGCTGTGCAAATTTTAAGAGACCGAGTTCAGACAAAAAGAACATGTTTTCTGAATTGGCAGTTAATAGAATGAGGACTTCAATCGGAACCGTTTTTCTTTGGATAAAAGGAAAAAGGCACAAAGTACATAATTGAAGTCATTTTACCACAGTAAATACGTTTTTCTTTGGTAAAAGGAAAAAGGCGTGTGGTATCCGGCTGAATAGAATAGTACCATCCTCATTTCTTACCGAGGTGTCGTAAAAGGCGACTAAGGTAAGTCGACCCGCCGTGTGGTATCCGGCTGAGTAGAATAGACTGCCCTCATTTCTTACCGAGATGTCGTAAAAGGCAACTAAGGTAAGTCGACCCGCCGTGTGGTATCCGGCTGAGTAGAATAGACCACCCTCATTTCTTACCGAGGTGTCGTAAAAGGCGACTAAGGTAAGTTGACCCACCGTGTGGTATCCGGTTTAGTAGAATAGACCACCCTCCTCCTTACCGAGGTGTCGTAAAATACGACTAAGTTAAGTTGACGTCAGGCAGGCGGTCGCTCGTAAAATACGTAGCCAAATCCTATGTCAACATGTTTGTAACATGTTGTGCCGACCCCACTTAAGAGTGGGATAAGGGCACGCAGATGATTATGATAAAAAGGAAAAAGGCACAAAGTAAATACCTAAGTGAGGGCATTTTAACACATAGTCAGGGGTATACCGTGATTATGTACACGTCAACGTTAGTCTTTGTGACGACTTTAGTCTTTCAGTGACTTGTATTCGAAAAAGTATTACAACGAATTTCGATAATAAGCAAATCATAAAAATGTCAAGAATTTTTTAAGGCTTATATAAAAATATTTTATCAAAAGGGAATAAACATAAAGTTGCCAATTTCGTTGACTTGGCATTGAATAACGATAAGTGAGCTTACGAAATTTGAAGCGACCGGTCGACCTCGGGAATCCAGTGAATCACTCGGCTATAGAAGAGAAATCTAATAAAACCATTTCGACAATATTGCTATTAGCAATCTGGACAAATTACTCTTATCGTTTATTTTAAACAGCTACATATATTTTATCTGTCTAATTAGTGGTATCCGGCTGATTAGAATAGACCAACCTCATTTCTTACTGAGGTGTCGTAAAAGGCGACTATGGTAAGTAACCCGCTGTGTGGTATCTGGCTCAGTAGAATAGACCACCCTCATTTCTTAACGAGGTGTCGTAAAAGGCGACTAAGGTAAGTTGACCCACCGTGTGGTATCGGGCTGAGTAGAATAGACAATCCTCATTTCTTAGATTATTTACCACCTTTACTGAACAGGCAGGGTGGCGGTGGACGTATCCAATCGCAGAACCACCCTTGACCTGGATGAGTTTGACCAAGAGGGGCGTTTCTCAGCGGTACGTCGAATATAACATAAGCGACCCACTCAAAATTGGATAAAAAAAACCGTCATTTCTTAACGAAGTGTCGTAAAATGCGACTAAGGTAAGGCTGAGTAGAATTGGCCACTCTTTTTCTTACTGAGATGTCGTAAGAGGCGACTAAGGTAAGTTGACGTCAGACAGGCGACCGGTCGTAAAATACTTAGCCTAATCATGTGACAACATGTTTATAACATTATATTTACTAAATAAATAAACAAAAATGACATGTTAAGCCCTCCCCATTTAGAGTGGGAAAAGAGCAGGAGATTGATGGTAGCGTGTAAGTAATTTAAGACATAACTTGTACATTTTTGTTGTAAATAAATGTATAATATTGTTGGGGAAAAAAATCAAGGAGTTGAGAATATCAGAGGTATATAATTATTAATACGAAATTGTTTGCCATAAAAATAATTAAAATATTTTAGAAATAGTCACACATGATTAGTTTTAATACAAACTTATACAAAAACATCTAATCAGGTTACAAATGTAGGTGGACAAGTTAATTTGCATATTAATTCACATAATTCTAAACTGGACATTATTATAATACTTTGCCTGTTAAAGATGCATTTTATATAACGAGTTATGTAATCAAACTTTCTGTTTCGCAGCGAAAAGTGAAATCACAGTCTTGAGCACTCTTATAATATATAAATACTGTGCCAAAGCCGTCCCAAAGAAAATCCCGTGTAATAAGAAGAAATAACCTTAGTTTATAGAAATGGACGTTACTTTGCAGGATTCTATAGTAGGTACAAAAGGGAGAATAAAATTATTTTGTTGTATTCCACTATTAATGAAAGTCATACAATTAAATAGATTTTAAGCCGTGTGGTATCCGGTTGAGTAGAATAGACCACCCTCATTTCTTACCGAGGTGTCGTAAAATACGACTAAGGTAAGTTGACGTCAGGTAGGCGGCCGGTCGTAAAATATGTAGAGAACAATATGACATCGTGTTAATGATATTTGCCTATCCCACTTAGAGTTGGATAAGGACAGGATGATGACAAATTTATTATCGATTTTTTTAAAGAATTAGTCAACTATTTGTTAGTTCTCATACATACTAACATTAGTTCTCATACATACTAATATTATAAATGCAAAAATTTGTCTGTTAGTTTTCATAGGTAAACCACTGAATCCAACAGTAATGAAATTTGCTACAATTAAAGCTTACATACCTGCTTAGCATATATAATCAAAAAATCAGTTTTGCATGGAAATAGCAGATATCACGTAACTGACGGTAGTTTACACCTAATTTAAAGGAAGGTATTTTGTACAAATCTGGTTTATCAGTTCTATAATTGTATACCCCATACAATACAAAGCTGTGGTAGCCCAGCGGTGACACCGTGCGACTCTTTCGAGGAGGTCACGGGTTCAAACCCGGGCAGACACCAATGAGTTTTACTGTTAAAACTTATATGTCTAATTGAAAATTGCAATTTATCACATGCTTTTCGGTGAAGGGAAACACCGTGAGGAAACCTGCATATCTATAGACAATTCTGGAGATATGTGTAATCTACCAATCCGCACTGGAGCAGCGTGGTAGGTCGTAGCTCCAAACCTTCTCTCCAAAAACGGAGAGAGGAGGCCTATTCTCAGCAGTGGAATAGTAACAGGCCGCTACTTACTTTTTATACAATACATATGGATGCTATGAGGTCATATGTTCTTACACAGTTCTAACATAAAATAAGTACTGAGAGGAAACATTTATTGTCTAAACTCTAAATTGCGGGTCTGTATAGGGCGACCAGGTGTGTTAGATATCTTGGATAAGTGCTACTAATTTTTTCTCAAAATTGTTATGAATATTGCTTTACAATTAAAATATTTACTAAGTTGTTTTGAATGGTTATTGTTGTACAGCGTACAGATGTTGAGTATAACTGTGACTTCTTAACGAAGCAGCTAGGAGGATCTAGTATAAACTGTCTCATCCTAAAATATCTTGATAGTACAAATTGATAAGACCTTTTGGTATAGGGCCGTTCATTTTGAAACGTAGTCTATTGCGGTCACAAGTTCTGTACTTGAATGAGCATAATGTGCATGGTCCTAGGGAAGCAACGCTGTCATTCGTCAGAGATCCCGGGGTCTCCCTACATGCGTAGAGGCTGGCCTTTGATATGGTTTTAGTGGATAGGATTTCCCATAACCAGAGTTCCAGTAAGACGATAAGACAAAGAGCTCCGATATCTTTGGAAGTTTCCCCTCAGTAAACAAAAGCTAAGTATCGTATCGTATTATACGATTTATGGTACTTCCATGTTGAGTGTTTTATGCATTTTTAATTATCTAATTTCTCTACCATTGATCATCAGCCTTACATCCAAGCGATTCGTTATGACATATAAACTTTTTTTTTACAGCAAAAATGTACAAGTTATATCTATCTTAAATTATTAAAATGCTAGGACTATACAAAACATGCCCACGTCCCAAAAATGCTGGCAGCGTTTCCGCGCTGAATCACTAAGCTGATTCTTTGTGCGAAAAAGGAGCCAGCCCTCTTGTCACCTGAAGAGGCAATTAACCGAGGTTTTAAAATAAAAATTTATAGAATAGAGAGCCAAATATCTCTACAATACTATTGACTACAGTTAAGAACGAATCGGTCACTTTTAAAAAACGCTTAATTAGGATTGTTCTCAAGAAGATTAGGAAACACGACTATGTATGAAATATTATCGTAATTGAAATATGAATATCCATCCGGAGTCCTTAATCATTGGCTCAATTCGCGACGGTAACTGAAACTTGTTGGGCTAATGATCACTCCGGGCTAACGATCGCTTAATGTCCAAATGTTGTAAATTTGATATGGAACATACAAGAATAACGGAAAAAATATCGTAAATTGTCTTAATTAATTCCTCTTTCTAATTATCTTTACGCATAATAGTTCTAAAATTAATGCTAGTTAATTTCAATTTACCGTTAAAATAATAAGTCGAATTAAATAGATTAATCTGGATTATTCAGAAAGACATAAAATGTTGCAAATATTAAAATTGTTTTACTTAAATAATTAACTGATTACTAGATGACTACTAGTGATTATGTGATTACTAGATTATAAAGGAAATAATAAATTACTGAATGAATTACGAAATATCTGTATTGTTACAGCTGTATAGGTGTAAATGGTAGTGTAAACTGGAATCGATTATTAAAAAAGTACAATCTTTACAATATATTAATTATTAGCATAGGTTTGTTTGCTTTATTGTTCACTTTCAGGGAGTCAATTCTGCAGTTGAATATGTTCATGTTAGATGAAATACATATAAATAATATTGGTCGTTAAAATAAAGATTCAAATCAAAATCCTTTTATTTACTATTATCATACTTGACTACATACAAAAATAGTGTAACAATATAAAATAACAGAATAAAAATCTAACAAATGTTGATGTAGAAAAATGTGACCAAGTAATAATTTAAATAAAAAATGAAACGGTCACTGTTGTAAGTTATCGAACAGAAGGTGTTGCCAGTAAAGACTTATGTATCTGGAACTTTATCTCTAAGAATAAAGCTTATAAAAAAGTTCAGAATCTTTATGAGCGGTTCCAGTTGAATTTGAGGTATGTTTGACTCACGTATGACTAATACGTAAAATAAAAGAACCGACATAGATTGTTCTGTAACAAATAAAAGTGCAATTAGTGTAGTATATACTATATACCATACTAATTGATCATTGATCAATAATAACCATTGATTGATTGATTGATTAATCAATAATAATCATAATAATCATTGATTGATTACCAAGAACTAATCGTCTGGGGTCCTAAGGTATTGAATAGCTCGATAGGTATATACAAGAACTTCAAAAGATCACAAGAGACTGTGGAACATGCAACATAAGGCTGTGTGACACGGAATAAGTTAAAAAGGTATCTATATCTCACTCGAACGTCGTAGATTTAAACTAACAAGTGTGCTTCAAAGATTAATACGAAGAAAGGACGTAGCAGATGAATTTAAAAACGACAGTAGCAATAGTCATTACAGAGATGTCCACTTCCTCGTTTCTTGTAGTCCCATCTTTTATTTTCGTTAATTTGGCCGCCTCACGTCTGTAGAATAAAGACAAGTAGTAAAACAGGCACGTCCTGTCACGTGCTATCCGTAGCCAACCCGCTAACACAAAGGTGCTGAATAAATAATTTGGTACGGTAATCAAGTGTGATTTGAAAGTAGTTTGCGGCCCAGTAATTTTGTTGTTGCATCTGCACGAATAAAGAAGTCAATTTTCCACATTAAACGTTTTCGTCACGCGATCGGATCGTTCAAGTTTTTCGAATAAAATTTCAATAAAAAAAATGACTAAGAGTTTCGAATCAAAGTGAAGTTACTTGTTGAAATAGACGAAGGAACTAAGTACAGTAATACTTTAATTCCTTCAGGGAGTTTTTGATTTTCATTTGTTTATCTAGAAATATTAACATAGAAATCGCTCATGGGCTGCAATAGTGGCACAACTCAAAAAATCATGTTTCGAGATAAATAGGTTTAATGTTTTCCTTACTAAGAAAAATGCATAAAGAATGCTTTAGCTCCTTAAAAAGAACGACCTCATATAAAATTATGAGTTTTACCGGTTTTGATGCTGAAAACGTGTATTTTAAAAGTAAAGCCTATTTAGTCCAAAACGCGTATTTTTGAGTTGTGCCACTATTGCAGCCCATGATTGAAATATTTAACATAAATGGATCGTACAATATTTATCATAGACCACTACCTTCTGCCCGTGGAGATATCGACATGGACTTCAATGTAATTGGGATAAAAAGTATCTTATTTGATAATCGAAGTTACGAACAATCTGTGAGTCAGATTTAATTAACATCATTCATCACCGCTGAGGCGTTTTTGCGCGATCGAGTTCAAACTACAAATTTTCACAAATAGTAAAATTATCATCTGAATTATAACTTTAATCTCTAATCTGAATTATAAATTAAAAACACTTAAAAAGTAAAATAAAGTAACGGACTGTTACTATCGTACTGCTAGGCATAGGTACAGCTAAGCTACACTGCCTTTATCTGGTTTTGCACACTGAATAAGACCGTCTCTATTATTTTCTGAATTGTCATGTCATATTTGCATGTTATATCATGTCTCCTTTATTATATCGCAATGATAATTATGCTCCTTATTTTAGAGTTGAACATCTACATCTGCAGTATCCACTGCAAGTAGGATTGAAATAAATATGGATAAATGTATCCTTTCATCTTTCTTTGAATTCGCTTGCGGTTGAAGGAAAACCTCACAGATAAAATCACAGTTTAAACACTACAAGTCCTATAAACTGTAAGTATCAACTCTTCCTCATTGCTTTAACGTGATCGTTGTCGAGGTACTGAGTCATGGAACGAGTTAAAATTGTATTACTTGAATAGGGTTACCATGTGTTAATAAACTCAAAAAGGGACATGTTTAACTATTATTACGTCGAGATATTTAAAAAGGTATATTCTTAAAAACATCAGTCTATTAAACAAATGAACTAAGAGACATGATATTATTAATAAATTTTACTGATTAAAAAATAAAAATAATAAATTTATCCTCGAATCTTTTCGAGACGTGTAAAGCTTTGTTAATGAATGAATTAAAAATGTGTTAAAATTTTTTGGTGAAATCTCCTGGTGATGTTTGGTTATGTGGGCGAAAGGTTTGTGATATTCTTTTAGTATATTGTGTATAATGGTGTGAGGTTTAGTTTTCTGTGCTTACGGTCTATTATCTCTGCATATACTTGAAAAAAAAAAACAAAAATATGTTAAAGCATATTTTTTGTTTTATTACTGTTTATTACTGACATTTTTAAGCGCCTTTGTTTTAACTGTTTACTTTAAAATGGAAGTATTTGTTTGTAAAATAAAATTTGAAATATTGTACCGCCTAAGATATAGTAAGTAAACTTAGGTGGTAATAAATTAATTTTTGGAATTGAAAAGCACGAAGAGGTTCTATAAAAGTTACTACAGTTTTATATCAGTGGCAAAAAATATTGTTGCGTAAATCATAAAACAAATCCTTATTAAATGTTGAAAAGTAAGAAAGTTGCTTCGACATGAATATCTATAGTATATATCTATACATATTATATAACAAAGTCCCGAAAAGCTGTCTGTCTGTATGTGATCGATTTTACTAAAATCTACTAGACCGATTTATGTTCGGGGTTTACTAATGGGCAGTGCCAATCTACCGATAGATTCAGGATAATAGATTATTAAGGTTTAACTTAAATTATGTTCAACAGGTCGCGCAGTTGTAAAAAAGCTTGCTTGCTGGGAGCTTCAGTCGCGTGCGCAGGTGACAACGAACAGAGATACACTAAAGTAAGGTATTAGAGAATTCGCCCTTTTCGAAGAATAAAGTCACATTACGTATGCTTATACATAGGACATGTGACTTTATACTTCGGATTGGCCGAATTTTAGATGTAAAAAATACTACAAATATGTCCGGGATAGCCCGTCACTATCTCTTATTATTAACTCACAACTAAGTTTATTTTTAATATTTCAAATAATGATACTACTTTCCATACGAGTGGAGTCGCAAATACAGATAGGAATAATATAAAACAATATTTAGTTGTTTGGGTTATTGCATTACAGTTGTCACACCAGTTAAGTAATCGAGTCGTTAACTAATTGTTACGCTGAACTATTATTAAGGAACTCTTAGGGCTTGTTTCACAAGTTACTGATAAGTGTCGGATAGTTAACCGACAAATAAAATAAGTAGCAGATAAAAGTCTCTAAAAAGATATTCTAATAAGTGAATAATTAATAAAAAATCGCGGCCATTTTGAATTAGGTATTTGCTATCCAGCAGATAAACAAAATAACAGCCACATGATCTACCTATTAACTTATTAGGGATTTTAAATGCTGAATAAACCTATCAGAAACCTGAGAAACGAATTCCGAGATATGTGTCAGATATGTTCCGAATAAGCTAACTGACAGTTTATTGATAACTTGTGAAACAGCCCGTAGCTTTATAACTATTAGCTGTTTAGATTACTCAGCATTAATAATTTGTTGTGATAGCACCGGTGCCCCGAGGCCCCCAATTTCAGGGGGCCCCTTGGACACGGACAAACTATAAATTTAAGTAGTGTAAATGTCTCCTAAATTCGCCATATAAACCAGATTACAGGAACACGTCTTTTTTAATGGCAATTTATTTTTTTACTTTTATTTTTATGTATGTATCACAAGTTAACAGATTATTTGAAAGAATACAGAATTTATACAACATCTAGACGTTGAATTCGAACGACGACGAATTTGATATTAATATTATAAATGCAAAAAGTTTGTGAGTATGGATGTTTGTTTGTTACTCTTTCACGACGAATCCACCAAAGCAATATCGATAAAATTTTGGCACAATTTTTCCTTATACACCGCGGTAACATATAGGCTATAGAAATTCTGCTAATTTTAAATGAATAGGAAATCATTGAAAAGCGTCATCTATTATTAAGCGCTAACTATCACGCGATAAAAGTCCTCACAAATGAAGTTATAGATAAAAGCTAGTTCGGTATAAACGATAGTAAATAGTTTAGTTGGGGGCCCTTGTTTATTTTTGCCCCGGGGCCTTTAATATATTGGTGTAGCGTATTATAGTAATTTTCTTCCGTATTATATACGTATAGTATATAATATAATAGTACTTTGCGCATTATCCATAATAATATTATAAGTTATTATATAAGTTTCCATGGCTATTCCGTTGGACAGATATTTATGAAATTAATAACAATTGAAGCTTTTACAGGGCTAACGTATAGGTTAAAGAAATTCCCATGTTTCCTTTAGGAACAAGAAAAAAACCCTTAATACATAATTGTGGGTATTTAACAATACTCTACTAATAAAAGTTTAAGAAAGAGAATATTTTAAGCTGTCAAACTTTTATCTTTGATTCAAAGAGTATATAAAGTGATTCTTTTATCGTGTTTTTATGTTGCCGTGTGTACCAAAATATCAATGAAATAGAAAGTCGAGATGTCTCATTTGTCGGGTTGTTTAATAACTGTTACTACCGCTTAGCTTTTATATTTCGATTACGTTATCGCGAACGAAACAATACCAGTTATGAGTTGAAGTGGCAATGGGCGGGACAAAGTACGAAGATGATGTCATGATGAGTTTTTACTTAAAAACTTTCCAACTTGTACATGCTTCATTGATATTTAGAATGTATCATGCGCTTCACGTAAAGCGACGAAATCGTTGCGAATCTTTAATAAAAAAGTAAAGTAGTAACAGCTTTTTAAAGCCCACTGCTGGACATAAGCCTCCTTCCTCTCTACGTTTCCGGAGATAAGTATTGGTGCTAAGACCTACCACGCTGCTCCAATGAGTATTAGAGTATAAGTAGGTTACACATATCCCTCAAATTATCCAGAGATATTAAAGACTTCCTAACCCGCCGTCACGTATCCAGCTGAGTAGAATAGACCACCCTCATTTCATACCCAGGTCTCGTAAAAAGCAACTAAGGTAAGTTGACCCACCGTGTAGTATCCGTGTAGAATAGACCACCCTTACCGAGTATAGAAAATACGAGTAAGATAAGTCGAGCAGGCAGCCAGTCGTAAAATACGTAGCCAAATCATGTTATAACATGTGTAAAATAAAAAAAAGAGGAAGATGTAGATTTCCTCACGATTCTGTACTTTAGCGAAAAGTGTGTGATAAATTGCATTATGTAACTCAAAAGAAGTCGTTGGATATGTGTAACTTGTCAATCCGAATTGGAGCAGCTTCCTAAGTCGCACTAACGGGAAGATGAAACCTTTGCCGGCATTGTAACGGGCTACTTTACTTTTCCTTTTTTTTACAACTAGCAACGATAGTAATCTAAGAACAAAATTAGATTTGGGTCAAAAGTTAAGTATATACCATTTCAGATTTTAAGGCCAAGATTTTCACTTACATCGTAGAATATACAAAATTTCAACCACTTCATAAAGCTCGTTAGCCGTGTGGTATCCGGCTAAGTAGAATAGTACCACCCTCATTTCTTACCGAGGTGTCGTTAAAGGCGACTAAGGTAAGTTGACCTACCGTGTGGTAGGTATCCGGTTTAGTAGAATAGACCACCCTCCTTCTTACCGAGGTGTCGTAAAATACGACTAAGGTAAGTTGACGTCAGGCAGGCGGCCGGTCGTAAAAACGCAGCTTAATCATCTTACATGTTTATAACATGTCGTGCCGATCCCACTTAGAGTGGGATAAGGGCAGGAGGATATACTTCATAAAGCTCGTATATAAGGCTAGCTGGACCGGCTAAATTATTGCTGCTCCTCTCCTAATTATCTTAGCGTGATGTAACATAGTCTATAGCCTTCCCTAATAAATGGACTATCAAAGAATTTAACTCGGTCTAGTAGTTCCTGAGATTAGCGCATTCAAACAAACAAACTCTTCAGCTTTATATATTAGTATAGATAAAGGATGTCTTTTTTTTATATACAGTGTGCATGATTTTAAATTCCAAATGTCTATATGATAAACCGATAAAGAGTATCTTTTTCCTTATACAGTGACATGATTTTAAATTTCAAGTGTATATGATAAACCATCGTAATAAAGGTCATCTTGCATATTACAACAGTTCCTAAAAACTGTCTGTATATGATCGATTTATTCACAATAAATTATACGGAATTTTGAACTGTCTTTACTAAAAGGTAGTGCAATTTTTGAGGAAGGTTTAGGTTAGTACATTGGAATTCCCTCGGAGTCAGAATTTACGTCAAAAACTTTGCGACGCACTGATTCACTCAGGCGAAGTCCAACTTGTCGTAATAATAAAACAAAAAAACCTAACTATCCGACATTGAAAAAGCATACTCTATAAATCCGTAGGCCTTAGACTTAATGGTACTCTAACGAAAGAATGCAACCTGACTTATTGACTTATGGAAAACACTACCTTTGTGACATCATGCATGTAATTTTATAAAATAATAAACAGATAATAACTATAAACAATATAGATGAGTTATATTTCGTAAATAGAACAGTTATCAAAACGTTACTATAGCATTTAAAGTAAAGCACACGTTAAAGCTAAACCTAATTTTTCAACAAACTAACACAGCAATAACAAAGGTTTAGTTAACGTAGATTAGTTAATTTAAATAAAAAGCTACATAAGCGGTATGTTAGGTTTTATAAAGGATAAATTTTAATCGATTTTTTTTACGATTAATATCTTAATTACACTTTAAATTTCCCCACTAGCAACCAAATTAAGCCTAGCTTGTATTTTTGGAATTTAAGTAATTTATAAAAATTGGCTATATTATCTCTATATGTATATGGAAATTTACCAAATACGATCGCTATAAAGAAACAATCTTTAAATCCATCGAAGATATATAAAAGTTTACTAGTTGAACCGTTATTACTCGGGTCTAAGCATCACAAATCTTCAAATCAAGCGTAGTGATCATCAATTACCTCCAGATACCTCTTTATAGTTAAGTCTAACATTTAAAAAACATTCCAAATTAACGTGTATGAAAATATGGAATAAAATTAAATAGACGAAATTACGACAGTTATATTTAATGTTATGTTATAAAAAAATGATCGATCTCAAGCCATAGAAATCATTATAATAAACACTCGCTAATAATAAACGCTCATTTTATGTTTACTTAATTTTATTAACTTATAAACATTGATTATTATAAAACTTACATTGACATAAACGCGAATAATGCTAGAAACGCAAATATTATTCTAAGTACATTATTATCCTGTTTCGTTTAACACAGCATGTGCTTTCACCTTTTATCATAAACAAAGCCACTGTTAAGCTCACACTGATCAACGTTCAAACCGAACGTCAGTCGCGAATTAATTCACGTAATAATTGTAAATAAACATTTGTTTATAAATAAAAGCTACGATGTTCACCGGACGTGCGCTAACACCGGTATGAACAGTGAAATTAGACATCCGCACTCGGGGGCAGACGCGTCGGCACTGGAGTCCATACTCCGTATCGACCTTATAACAATGAATGGAGAGCCAACCCGCAGTTTCCCGCTGCAAGCCCAATACTGCACTGCAGATTTATTTTTGGCAAATCACCCTGGCGGATTCCCCAACGGAACTACTATATTTTGTGCCAAAATACCGTACTAATTGCATGTAATAACCTATAGCGGATATTTATTTTGGTTGCGGAATCAAATTTAGACGCATGCGTGACAACAGTCGCCGTTTGAATGACCTTGTTCCCACGGTAATTGTGTCTTCGATGATATGGCCTTAGAGGTCGAGTCACGGCCAAATAGTAATAAATACCTATCATCTAATGTCACCACTCAGTATATTTACAAGAACATGTGTAACCTATTTCATCATCTTCCTGCCCGTATCCCACTCTAAGTGGGGTCAGCACAACATGTTACAAACATGTTGTCACATGATTTGGCTACGTATTTTACGACCGGCCGCCTGCCTGACGTCAACTTACCCTAGTCGTATTTTACGACACCTCGGTAAGAAGGAGGGTGGTCTATTCTACTAAACCGGATACCACACGGTGGGTCAACTTACCTTAGTCGCCTTTTACGACACCTCGGTAAGAAATGAGGTTGGTCTATTCTACTCAGCCGGATACCACACGGCGGGTCGACTTACCTTAGTCGCCTTTTACGACACCTCGGTAAGAAAAGAGGGTGGCACTATTCTATTCAGCCGGATACTACACGGCGTATGTGTAACCTATTTCAGCAAACTCAAATCAATAAACATATCGACATTAGCAATGGTGATGGTATATGAGTATTAATCGAAGATATTATAGAAATCGTATTTAGTCGGTGCAGTCATTAATGTTGATATTAATAATTATTTATTTAAATCAGACATTACATCCATTGGGTTACTAGAAAAATAAAATATAGGAACTTAAAGACAATGATAGTATTAGAATTAAATTATAGCATAACGACTGAAGCACTGGGAATGCATGTGCATTCGAATTCAGTGCTTCATAAATGGGTTAACCAATTTTTCATAAAATATCTTTAGAATACCGTTAGAGCTACCACGTAATCTGTTCATCATTGATGCGGCTCTTTTCCTCATGATTGCATAAAAATCATTCGTTCGAGCTTCAGCAAACATCAATGACGCGCTACAGAAACGCGGCGACCCCAACATTCTGAACCCATTAATATATAGGATACGCAGTTCATTGTAGGCCTTCAACGAATATGTCACCTACAAAATGTTTTGCAATATGGCTTAAACAATATGAGCATTATATCTTTTACAACGCGCAAACCTAGTGGCTAACATATTGCATCGAACCGCCAACGCCCTACGTTCCCTTTCAATGTCTCTAACATCAGAGAGGTCGGCTGTAACGATATGGCCGATGTATTTAAAATAATTCACTATTTTCAACGTAACACCATTTTAAGACACTGACGTCCTCTGGAGCACTTCCTTTACTTTTCAAAACTAGTAGCTTGCTTTTTTATATTATATATTAGACTATGTGATATTGAGCCAACGAGAAGACAATGAGTTGGTTGTTTCAAGGGCCTCTAGATATATAACTTAATAACACTTAGTGAGTCCGTATAAAATTTTAACAGAGAAAACAGAACCTATCATCATTAGCTGTAAGGTGTTCAGTAGGGCGATCCTTTGCCTTGACTTTATGTTCCTTCGTGTAATTTCTTTTAATAAGGAAAAAAAAATCCGCCAAACTCCACAAAGGTCTCAAAATTTATAAGTAGCAGAATCTACTCGTATACATCTAGATGTTGAAGCGGAAAAGCAATAGTCCTGTGACTAAATCTGACTTTTTCGAATTATCAATATAGTTCTTGCATTAATAGTAATGTGTTTGAAAGCGTCGCCAAGTGATACTGGCAATCGTAGAACCATAGTTAATGTATAGACACCGACTATATTCACGTCTTATTCTATCGGATTAGCCCGACTAGTTTTGAACCCATCCGGGGCGCTTATTCATGAATCGTGTAAAGATAAAGAAATTATAAAGTTTTTTTAGACTTTTGCTCTACCAAAGCAAAGTAGAGCATTAAAGTAATTACATACCGACGAAAATATTAAAAATATTAACTTAGCAAATATGATCGCAACAGTTAAGACGTTGACGTCTGCTCTTATCCACTCTGTCCAGTGGCGTTGTTAAAATGGTTAGGGCCAACAACATTGTACGATAATTTTACACATTTTCATTTGAAATCATCATATATTATTCTACAGAAATATAATTTGATACTTAAATATATTTTAAAACCCCGGGTATATTGATTTAACATACTGTTCTTTGTAGCTAAAAGGCAAGTTTTAATTTAATCTGTAATTGTAATTGGGAAAAGACCTCATCGCTCCGTTTAGAGAAAGGTTAGAACTAAAACCCACCTGTTCAAAAGCGAATTGGTAGGTTACATAAACTCCAAAATTCTCTAGAGATATACAGGTTTCCTTCACTGGAAAGCGTGTGATAAATTGCAATTATTAATTAGACAAGTTTTAACATAAAAACTCTTTAGTGCCTGCTTGTCGTTTGAATCCATGACCCTCTCGAAAGAGTCGCACGATCTCTCCGCTGAGCTATCACAGCTCCTACTTACCACTTTTCATCTTATAACATATAATTTCATAACTATGCATTTTATTGGAGTACACAGTACAGTACAGTATAGGATTATTTTAATCAAATATTTGGTTATCTTGACAGATAGTTACCAATCGTACCAGAGATAAACTCTCGTCTCTCATTGTATGTACACAGTTATATCATAGTTTCAATTTTGTTACTGTTCATAAAGATAACGTTGTTATATTGATGTCAATCATCCTTATCACAGAAATAAAGTTGTTGAAATAACGGATGAACGGAAATTTTCTAATCTTAGACACCGACTTACCATATTAAAAAAAACTGGACAAATAATTTATTTAAATAGTAAGGAGAGGAATTGAATACTAAATTATCTATTTTTTTCTAATAAGCCAACAACTTTTCAAAACGTAAAATAAAACAATAACCCTCGTCATAATTATTTTTTTATTCTGTTTAACATCGACAGTAGGGCATTGGATTTTTTTAATTCTTAAGTTAAATGTCAAAATATAATAGATATTTATTTTTAAAACTTAAAAACCAAAAAAATTAAATTGAGAAAAGCCCTCGGTATTTTTGTAATTCTTAGCACACGCTTTTGTATAAAAATTATTGAAAATCGAACGGAAGCGTTGTATCTTTGAACGGTATTTTGGTACAGAAAATCTCAATACACAATATTATCGGGTCTGATGTCACATTAATTTTATTAAAAAATGTAAGTAAGCGGAATAAATTGCCGTAAAATATTTAGTTCGATAAATTCAGCTATTTCCGCCGTAATATTAGGTCTTGAACGACGTTTCCATGAAATTGGACGAGGCTAACGATCGCTGACGAGTAATGCTGAAACAAATTGTCTATGACATAAGGATTAGCAAGAAAATGGGTTTGAACTACTTATTCTTTGGTTGAAATCCCGTGTTCTAATACCATTGACTATAAACGGCGTAATAATCATATAGATAACAATGAAGCATTAAGAAGAAATAATAAAATATAAATTTATAAAAAAGCTCCGCCATGTGGTATCCGCCTGAATAGAATAGTACCACCCTCATTTCTTACCGAGGTGTCGTAAAAGGCGACTTAGGTAAGTCGACCCGCCGTGTGGTTTCCGGCTGAGTAGAATAGACCAACCTCATTTCTTACCGAGGTGTCGTAAAAGGCGACTAAGGTAAGTTGACCCACCGTGTGGTATCCGGTTTAGTAGAATAGACCACCCTCTTGCTTACCGAGGAGTGGTAAAATACGACAGAGGTAAGTTGACGTCAGGCAGGCGGCCGATCGTAAAAACGCAGCCAAATCATGTGACAGCATGTTTATAACATGTTGTGCCGACCCCACTTAGAGTGGGATAAGGGCAGGAAGATGATGAATAAATTTAAATTTATAAAAAACTCAATTGACCAAGACATGTTTTGAATGTGTGGCCTTTAATAAAAATGCACTTATATCGCATTTACACATCCCAAGCATAATATAATCAATGGGAAACGGATGTCAATTATCAGTTTGATAAAAAATCTCATACAAGATACCTAACTTCCAATGAAAGTTATTAAACAATAAATGTGATTTGTAATACTTACTTTTCCCCGCGACTATTGCGTGGACCTTAAAGTAACTTACTCGTGTATCACTGAATCTCCATACAAATTATTAACATACATTTAGTCAACATCTCTACAAAAATACGATATCATCCTTACTAATATTATAAATGGCAAAGTCTGTCTTATACGTTTTCGTGGCCAATTCGCTGAACCTATATAGATGAAATTTGGTACAATTAACGTTTATACCGGGTTAATAAATAAAAATCGTTTTAAAAAGTTATTTTAAGATAGTTTTTATATATTTCATTTCATTTATTGAATAAATTTAACAGAGCTTTTTTAATGTAAATTAAGTCGTAAGGGTTATTTACAAAAATTATCAAACTATGCTCTCAAGAAAACGATAAATCTCTCACAGCCTTCCTAGATCGATCTGATTTTTGCGATGGAGATATTTGCAGTATTAGTGAGTGACAGAAACTACTGTTAATTCTAAGACTTCAGTCCACGAAAACAAAATTGCGAGTAAGAGAATTAATAGCTTTGCCATTACAGCAGTTGAAAAACATTATTAACATTATTGTATTTTTAAAAGAGCAAACGCCGAGTTTCTTGCTGGCTCTTCTCGGTAGGAACAGTTTTCCGAACCAGCAGTTGAGTTGACGATTTAAAGCACTTGTTTACAAGTTTATTTGAATAAAGAATATATTTTTAATTGGAATACAATAAAATAGTAAAATTTAATACTAGTAATAAATATACAAAGAATGGTAAAATTGAAACATGACGTGTGTGGTATATATTATTTATTAATGGCACGTGCAAATGTAGATGAGCGAACAAAGATTTTAGTTTTAGATAGATAGGTTTAATATTATTGACATAATAGCAAAATAATTTATCATAGTTATTTGTGTATTACATTATTTACAATAGGTAAACTCTATCTTTTAAATCACTTTTGGTCCGAATGTTTAATCATATTACATTATTATTTAGGACAATGATCGCATCTGAGTAGAAAGAGTACTTTTTTGAGGTTTTCGTTGTGTAATAAACATCGTTACTAATATTATAAATGCGAAAGTCTGTCTGTCCGTCTGTTACGTTTCTACAGCCAATCCGCTGAACCAATATCGATAAAATTTGACACAATTATTCCTTATACAGCGGGGTAACATATAGGCTATAGAAATTCTGTTAAATCAACAGGAATTAAATTCAGGAGGAATTAGATAGGATGACATTTAAAACGCCATAATCCTATGGAACTTATTTTTATTCACGATGTGTCAAAATCAAGACAAATCTGTATTTACAGAAGTATTTAGATTCCAAGTTTTCCGGCTTACGTCAAAAGAGTTATCTTTAAAGAGTATATTTTATTTTATTTTAATTCGTTTACTGGACTAATTTAACTGAGCTATTACAATCGTCAATACAGTCCAATTAATAAAATATAGGCTAATTTTTATAATAAATATAACAAAATAATATAAATAAATAGGTCCATACACGTTCTGCGTAGTTTAATAATCAACATTTAAATAAATAAACATTTTTAATATTATAGTAAAATCAAAGACTCGCTGACCGCGGGTGAAAAAATGTAGAAGCAGGACACCCTCTGTTGCATTCTCTGTCGCCCTTACGGACCTTACGGTAGGGCTATACACTGTCCATTATATTAACCATCTTTTGACAGATTGACGATTTACATATTTAGTGATGTCCTAAAGATTCTCGTATGCGATACCATTCCGATTATAGTACCTACTATCATTAATCGAATTACGTACCTAAGTAATTCGATTAATGATAACCTACGTAAACTAATAACAGATATAGAAATCAACATTTTGATTTAATATTGCCTTAGTTTTTTGAAAATAAATGTTAATCCGTGTGTATTTATTATAATCATAAAAAATATATTATACATCAACTGGCAACATCAACAGACCTTCCGCTCGGCCGCCATTTTGACGTGATCTGTCACTCTCAACGAAACGCCCGTGATAGTCACACGCATTTACGTTCGCTGAGTGTTCTCTCGCATCTGTTACACCTTGAGTTAAGTAGCTTTATTCCTCGGAAAAACTTTTGTGAAACTTATATTAATTGATCGTGAAAATGCCGAAAGGACGTGTGTTGAAAGCACAATCGAGACAGTTAGTGTTAAAACTTCATGAGTATTTTGAGCAAGAAAATCAAAATGGCGGACCTCTTATACCTATCACGCAAGTCCGAAACCGTGTTGCAGCCGCGTTGGGGATCAGTCTATCAACTGTGACTAAAATCACTACTGATGCCTACGGCAGGAGCGGCTTGGAGCAAAACAAACCGTCTACACCAAAAAGAAAGCGCCGGGCTCATAAGGTGACAGCTGTTGATGACTTTGACGCTGACGCTATTCGTCGTCATGTATATGATTACTACTTGAGAAAAGAAATTCCAACTTTGAGAAAACTTATTGTTTCTTTGAAAAGAAGTGGTCTATTTCATGGTGAAAAATCTTCTTTGGTCAAAGTTTTGAACACAATTGGCTTTTCATATAAAAAGTTAAATAAAAGAAAATTATTAATGGAACGCACAGATATAGCTATAGTACGTTGTGATTTTTTAAGAGAGGCAAAGAAAATACAAGATTGGGCAAATATTGTTTTCACGGATGAAACATGGCTCAACGCTAACCACACACTATCTCGTTTCTGGACTGATGATACTGCTGATTCCACTTCCTCAGTACCAATGGGAAAAGGTGAGCGCCTAATCATTTGCCATGCAGGTACAGCAAAAGGATTTGTACAAGACGCACTGTTGGCATTTAAATCGAAGAAATCAAATGACTACCACGAAGAGATGAATGCAAATGTGTATGAAGAGTGGTTCAAAAAAATGCTCATTTCATTGGAAGAACCATCAATAATTTTTATTGATAATGCGCCCTACCACTCCCGTCAAATTGACAAAATGCCAACACAGGCTAATAAAAAGCATGAAATAATTAATTGGCTTCGGGACAATGGAGAAAATGTGGACGACTCAATGTTAAAAGTTGAATTAATAAAAATATTAAAAACCAAAAAGAGAGCAAAACGCTATGTAATCAATGAAATGGCAGCAGAATATGGCCATACTGTTCTTCGGATTCCTCCATACCACTGCCAGTACAACTCAATAGAACTTATATGGGCACAAGTAAAAGGGCATGCTGCGAGATGCAATACAAGCCCCCCATTCACAGCGAATAAAATGTTGCAATTGCTAAAAAATGCTTGCACCCACGTAACGGCCGAGAACTGGGCAAGTGTGGTGGAAAGAACTAAAAGAGTAATATTCTCTGATTGGGAACGTGATATTGCGTTTGATAATATATTATCTACACAAGAGCTAATAATAACTGCTACTGAAGACTCCTCATCGGAGGAGTCTAGTGTTGATTATCATTCCGACGACTCGTGCTAATAAAATAAATTAAAATATCCTGATTGTTTTATTTGTATTCATGTATTAACTAAGAAGAAAGTAAAACTTTATATAATGTTATTAAATGTCTTTTAATACTCGTAACATCGATTTCTACCGATTATTTTTAATCTGTGGCATAATCGTAGTAACCATTATGTGTGACATCACTAAGTGGGCGGTACCCATCCATAAAGTACAAATATTATTTGTATGATATTTGTACGTAAGCAATACAAAACTTAATGAGCGTGAGCTGTCAAAAGATTGATAATATGATGGACGCAGTATAGTGACACACCGACTTGTCGATGTTTATGTCATAAAAAGTGTGAAAGTCATTGATCGATAAGTGACGCACCGCAGGCGCCTGTCCATAACGCATCGATGCTTTATGGTACCGCGGGCATCACCCGTCTAACAGTAGTTTAATGTAAACTAGTAAGATCCCGTGGTTTCACCCGCGTAATTTTTGTTTTTTACACCTTATAACATTTTTAAAACGGATCTCTATTTTTTGTAATATAGCCTATGTTGCTCAGTAAAGATGCAGCTTTCCAATGGTGAAAGAATTTATGAAATCGGTCTAGTAGTTTTTGTGTGAAAATATTGCAAACATACATACAAATTTTTTCTCTTTATAATATTAGTATAGATTAAATCAGTACCGAATGGGCATCTCTGATCACAATCTCGGTTATGTTTAAGTATATAAATACGGAATATAAAAGTTTGAATCTATATGCATCTAAATACTTCTGATACCTAAAAAATATAAGGGTATATTGTATTTAAGGAGAGGCAAAAATCTCTCATAAACTTCATACTATTTTTCAATTATCCTGACGTGTGGTATCCGGCTGAATAGAATAGTTCAACCCTACTAGAGACTAGGTTAAGTTGACCTGTCGTGTGGTATCCGGCTGAGTAGAATATACCACTCTCATTTATTAGCGAGGTCTTGTAAAATGCGACTAAGGTAAGTTGACCTGCTGTGGTATCCGGCTGAGTAGAATAGTAAGTATCGGCCTGTTACTATCCCACTGCTGGGCATAGGCCTCTTCTCTCCGTTTTTTTTTTTTTTGAGAGAAGTATTGGAGCTAAGACCTACCACGCTGCTCCAATGCGGATTGGTAGGTTACACATATCCCCAGAATTCTCTAGAGATATGCAGGTTTCCTCACGATGTTTTCCTTCACCGAAAAGCGTGTGATAAATTGCAATTATCAATTAGACACATAAGTTTTACTAGAAAACTCATTGGTGCCTGCCCGGGGTTTGAACCCTAGACCTCCTCGAAAGAGGCGCACGGTGCTACCGCTGGGCTACCACAGCTTCACAGAAGTTCAGAGTAGAATAGACCACCCTCATTTCTTACCGAGGTGTCGTAGAAGGCGACTAAGGTAAGTCGACCCGCCGTGTAGTATCCGGTTAAGTAGAATAGACCACCCTCTTTCTTGTCGAGGTGTCGTAAAATATGACAAAGGTAAGTTGATGTCAGGCAGGCGCCGGTGGTAAAATACGTAGCGAAATTATGTAACATGTTTATAACATGTTGTGCCGACCCCACTTAGAGTGGGATAAGGGCAGGAAGATGATGATAAATAATATATGGTCATTCTACAGGCCTTCAGCTATCTTTACAAAAAAGGTTTGCCAATTGTAAAGACATTTTTGGGAGATTTATGTAACCCGACCATTTATAATATAATATTTTCGCATTTATAATATTAGTAAGCTGTGATGGCCTAGCGGTGCGACCGTGTGAATCTCTAGAGACGATCTTGGGTTCAAACCCGGGCTGACACCAATGAGTTTTTCTATT
This sequence comes from Morpho helenor, assembly GCA_029227775.1. Lineage (NCBI taxonomy): Eukaryota > Metazoa > Arthropoda > Insecta > Lepidoptera > Nymphalidae > Morpho > Morpho helenor. Next base: position 5,134,530 of record JARGCU010000003.1, on the reverse strand, counting down.
GAAACTTATGTGTCTATTTGATAATTGCAATTTATCATACGCTTTTCGGTGACGGACAACACCGTGAGGAAACCTGCATATCTCTACAACATTCTAGGGATATGTGTAACCTACCAATCCGCATTGGAGCAGCGTGGTAGGTCTTAGCTGCAACCCTTCTCTCCAAAAATGGAGAGAGGAGGCCTATTCTCAGCAGAATATTAGTAGGAAGGATTATATAATCGCTTCCGATCAAATGTGATTATCGACGATTTCTAATACATACATATACGATAGACGTGATGTTTGACTTTAATGCTAATTGCTAACGCGTTTGTACGTGACCTGCCTTTTGAGTTGAGCCAAGCACGTTTAGCTATTCCTGTATACATTACAAGCTGTGGTAGCCCAGCGGTAACAACGTTCAACTCTTTCAAGGAGGTCACGGATTCAAACCCGGGCAGACACCAATGAGTTTTTCTGTTAAACTTATGTGTCAATTGCAATTTATCACACGCTTTTCGGTGAAGGAAAACATCGTGAGGAAACCTGCATATCTGTAGAGAATTCTGGAGATATGTGTAACCTACCAATCCGCATTGGAGCAGCGTGGTAGGTCTTAGCTCCAATCCTTCTCTCCAAAAACGGAGAGAAGAGGACAATTCTCAGCAGTGGGATAGTAACAGGCCGCTACTTACTTGTTTATACATTTCCTATTGGCGGTTTATCTCGAGTGTACATATTAAAGCCACTTTAAATAAATATATGGGACACTTACACACACCGTCCAACCCCAAAGTAAGTAACTAAATAATTGTGTGATGGTAGACAGACAGATGAATATATACTTATACAATTTTTAAATACACAATTAAATACAAATATACACCCAGACTCGAAGACCAACAAATTGATGTATAGAAAATGTTGGCCGACGGGGGAATCGAACCCGCGACCCGCGGAGCTGAAGGCGGTATCACTACCCACTGCGCCGCTAACAGGCGAGTCTTTGATGATGTGGTTAAAACACAACGTATCACGTGATTTGGCTAAGTATTTTACGACCGCCTGCCTGACGTCAACTTATCTTAGTCGCCCTTTTCAACGCTACGCTAAAAAAGAGGTCTATTCTACTCACCCGGATACCACACGGTGGGTCCACTTACCCTAGTCACCTTTTACGACGCTTCGGGTGGTCTATTCCACTCAGCCGGATATTAGACGACGAGTCAATTTACCTTAGTCACCTTTTACGACACTTCGGGTGGTCTATTACACTCAGCCGGATATTACACGGCGAGTCAACTTACCTTAGTTGCCTTTTACGACACCTCGGTAAAAAATGAGGGTGGTCTATTTTATACTGAGCCGACCACATTAACACGTACTTGTATATTATAGATATACATAATTTACGTTCACTTACTCATAAAAACTCTTACATGTGTGTGCATCAGACATAATTATGCTAGCGGGTAATTAATGTATGTACATATTATATGTTACAAAATCCTTCGACCAAATTTTAGTTTTGCCTTTATTAAAGCTTTAGGTCGCTATTAAAAATAAACATAACATTTATATAAGTTTATATAAATAATGAACCCGCACGTTTTATGACCAACCTTGCACTAGATTGAAAATACCACGAAGTTTTATCAATTGTTACAAAAAAAGTTCTGAGGGCGAAAATTCCAACCTACTTCTCCGTATTATTACATTATGTTGCTGCAGAGAATCTTTAATATTTAAATGAGTTAATCTTGTATATATATATTTTTTTTTTCGGATTTTCTGAAACGGCTCTAACGATTTTCCTGAAATTCAGCACACAAGGGGTTTTGGGGAAAAAAAATCGTTCTAGATAAGTTTTATTTTCAAAAAATGTCGTTTTATCCCTCTTTTCTGGCTCTAAATTTTTTTTTAAATTTACGTTAAATACAATCACAATTTTTCGCTGTCAAACGTAAAGTCATGGTAGTTCATTCGGGGAACTGGCGGTCTAGAGAGGTGAAAATACCTAGGATCGAGCCCCACCTACCCTATTAATTTTAATTTTTCTTCTCAATTTTTTTTTAATTTTTTTTTTACACCATTTTAAAAATTACCGTGCAAGGCTCGGTCACCCAGGTACTGATATTTAAGTACTAACAGCTCTAAAGATAATAAATGTGGATCATGCAAGCAACTTTTTTTCAACCATGCATTTTCATCGGAGTGACGTATTTTTTTTTCAGTGTCCGCCGACTTGCTTCTAAAACATCGTAATTTTTTGAAACTGGAGTAAATTTATAAGAAACGTAAATTAGGTACATTTACAAATAATTGCAATTAAGTGTTTAAATGTTTTTCTTATAAAGCATATACCTATAGAACTAAAATAAATAAATTCCAAAAACAAAAAAAATCACTTTACTATATAACACATCTAAGTAAAAAGTGATAAATAATTCTTAATATAGGTGAGATAAAATTTATGAACGAAAAATATTAATATGATGTGAAAAATCATGGGATGGAAAAAAAATGCAAAAATGCTCATATTACTTAGGGATAGAAAAAAAAAAATAGGTCATAGTCAAGCTTTGCCTAGCCAAATGCGATTGATTGTGATGAAAAAAAAAGTTTTATTCAATAAAAAATGATAAATTTATCAAATTATTTTATTGTCAGCGTTTCTTGACGAGAGTCGAAAGTTTGAATTAAATTTAATTGTTCAAAGTACATAGTTCAAAATTCAGTTTAAAGGTTACATACAAAATAACATACATAGATTCAAATCAATCAAAAATAATCTTTATTCAAATAAGCTCTTTCAAGCACTTTTTAATCGTCAAGGATCAACATGATTAACAAAGCTACAACTGGTTCGGAAGATTGCTCTTACCGATAAGAACCAGAAAGAAACTCGGTGGTCAATCATTTAAATATTTTCAATTTTACATTATTAAACCGCAGTCTTGTATGAAGTTGAAAGGCAATTCAAATCCAGGCATTTTGTCATACAAATAATCTTCAATTTTGTAATTTGCTTTACGTATAAGCAAATCTCTTACACTTAATTTAAACCTTACTGTAGACTAGTCTAGTATGGATTGCGGAATTTTATAAATAATAAATAAAAATAATAAAGAAAATATAAGAGCGAATACCGAGACTATCGAATGAGTTGCTAACTCTACTGAGTCGCGACACAGGTATCATAACCTTTTTGTGACCTCTCGTATGTCTATGATATACCTACATCAAAATTCGTCTTATACAAATTACGTTTTACATCTACCTAATAATACCTACGTAGATTCAGGTGAAACTAATGTAACGCTGACGTTACTAACTTTAAATTTAAAGGTACAAAAAAAAGAATCTATAAGTTTGTTTTATCTTTTATCAAAATAAAGTAATTCCTTCTAACGTCTTTCTCTTTCTTTATTTTTCTGTCGTAGATTTTTTTCTCTAACTAAAACGCGAACGCGACACTTATAAAAGCCTGTTAAAAAATGTCACATAACTAATACATTAAGGCGACCCAGAAATATGCCAAACCGTCTTAGCCTAGCGCTTATACTAAGTAATTGGATCAAACAATTAGGGGACACTCGATTTAGCACGTACAAACTGCATCAGCATTTTAGTTAACTGCTATATGATGTGAACATGACATTGTTTGTTAATAATGATTCTAATTATAATAAAAAATACAAAAAATTATTCTTATATTCACTCTTTTTTATTCTTTCTTATTCAATTCGCTCGCACAGTGTAGTAGTACTCGCACAGAGGTATTAAATGAATTTCATTAGGACTGTTTTTATGTATATTATCTGAACTCTATCTTCATCAATCTCCTGCCCTTATCCCACTCTAAGTGGGGTCGGCAAATATAAACATGTCGTCACATGATTTGGCTAGGTATTTTGCGACCGGCCGCCTGCCTGACGTCAACTTACTTTAGTCGCCTTTTGCGACACCTCGGTAAGAAATGGGGTGGTCTGTTGTACTTAGCCGGATACTACACGGCGAGTCAACTTACCTTAGTCGCCTTTTACAACACCTCGGTAAGAAATGAGGGTGGTCTATTCTACTCAGCCGTATACCACACAGATAGCCGTGTAGTGGTGAGGAACTCTATCTTGTCGTTTAAAAAATACTTATACCCGCCACATTTAAATTATTTTTATCATAGGTATATTTTTAAAGCAATACTATGGAGCAAGCAATTTGTGCGATATTCGATAATAGTTAAGCGATTTATTAGATGAAATAATAACATAAATTAAAGACCTACATTTTTTTAAATAACAATAATGTTTATTGATAAATCAAGTGGACATGATATATTGGAATCTTGGCAAATTAACCAGAGTTAATTGTATTTCAGGATCTACAGCCAATTAACAGTATTCTTTAACTTTCTTTACGAGCGAAAAGCCTCGACCAACATCTCAAGAGATGTTGGTCGAGGCTTTTCGCTCGTAGACCGCTCAACAATTGGAACAATTATTGTTGAGTTAATACTCACCAGATTATATAGAGCTCCACTCCACTCAGAGCGGGATAAGGGCAAGAGAATGAAATGTTTTTTTAAAGGAATCGCCAATAAATTCAAGGTCAATCGTAAGACCTCGGACCAATAGCAACACTCCTGCACACCCATTTTAGTGACAATCAGTTGCTATTCAGAGGAAGTGTGCCATTTAAGGAATCTATTTTGAGCCGTTCAGCTCACGGTCATGTGTGCATATCCCGTTGAGATTTACACACTTCATTGTTTGTATTTATTCAGGCGTATATACGCTGGTTTATGTCCCTAGGGCTATTTCAGTGGCGTAGGGCAAGATGAGGAGGTCCGAGCCCGATGGCCCCCAAGGCCAATGGGCCCTCGTACTGTAAATTGAACTAATGATAATTTCTTTTAAGTTCGTTATATAAATAAACTCGGGAATCGTTTTGTAAGCCGATATTTACGTTAATGTCTGTTTTTATTTAGTTATTGAATTATAGCGGTATCTCGATGATGATGATTGTGGGATAGTTGCCATTTTATTTAAATTATAGTACCTGGGTGACCGAGCCTTGCTCGGTAATTTTTAGAATGATGTAAAAAAAAAATTTTTTTTTAAATTGAAAAGAAAAATGAAAAATAATAGGGCAGGTGGGGCTCGATCCTAGGTATTTTCACCTATCTAGACCGCTTGTTCCCCAAATGAACTACCTTGACTTAACGTTTGACAGCAAAAAATTGTGATTGCATTCAACGTAAATTTCAAAATAATTTTAGAGCCCGAAATGAGGGATAAAACGATTTTTTTTTTAAATAAAACTTATCTAGGTCGATTTTTCTCCCCTCAAAACCCTCTACAAGCTGAATTTCAGTAAAGTTAGTTATACCATGAAATATAATTCGGTCCAACGGATTTTCCACTAGTTCATTAATGTGTTTTTATAGTATTGTATATTCTTTAATCTGTGGTGTGTATCAAAAATCATATTATTTGTAACTTTATGTGGTTTGTGTGGGGCACTTGTATAATAACTGTATGGGGACATCTCCATACAAATTCGGTTTTTCTTAAATTTTCAGGCAAGTGTCATGTATATAGAGGGGCAATAGAGGGACTTTATGTTAATGTAACGATATAAATTTATTGTAAATGAAGTTTGTAAAGTACTTTTAATATTTAAATCAAACATTTTTCATTCACATATTTTAACTTAAATTATTATAAAAATGTATACAATATGTTGGAAATAATTTTGGAAAACATTATCTAATACCTTATAACAATAACTAATAAAGGAACAAAATTAAAAATAATAGGTACATTATAAATATATGGTACCTCCGTAAAATATTTTACACAATCAAATAAGATATAAGTATTTTTATAGATATCTATATTAAATAGGGATGTATAGGGGATGTAAATTCGGATTTCGTTAATTAAGAGATGGCATATAATCAATCGACCTATTATTTAAAAATTTGAAGTCTGTTATTTCTATGGATGTGATTTGGAGTGTAAAAAATCGATTAACCCGAATCGAACTGAAAATGTACTATTAATAATCGAATTAATTTATCGAATTAAAGTTTGCGAAATTAAAAATTGCGAAAAAACGCTTATTAATAAGCGTTTTTTCGCAATTTTTTTTTCATTCACATTAAATAACACATTTGTCAAAGTGGACAAGTACCAAAAAATAATATTAGATGCGCTGTTTGTGAAATTGCATTACGATGTATAGTTTGGCTAACTTGGTTTTATCCAACAATACATATCTAATCTTAAAAAAAAGAGTAAAAAAGAAAAAGGGATACCTAAAATAATCGATTTTAAAAAAATCGATTTTTGATGAAAACATAATCGATTTTTAAAAATCGATTATTTAAAAAACATAATCCATTATTTTAAAAATCGATTATTTATAACATCCCTACTGTTTACTTTTCAACCGTTAAAAACATTGATCTTTAACAATATTTAACCAATAAAATAATACTAATTCTTTACTTTAAAGGCTGGTTATTAAAAACAACAAGTATAGAGTTATTTTCTGAGCTTAAACGGATATCAAGAGCGGAGCGAAGATGAAAATGTAATTATATTGAGTTGAAAGTTATTTCGTATATGATGTTTAACCAAAATAGTGTGTTTATTCGTCAAACGCTCTACAAGTTATTGCCTCCAGATATCATTGGTAGAGTGACTTGTTTTGTATTTTATGACAATCATCCAAAAGACGAAAGATCTTTGGATATAACTGTTTGCTCTGATATAGGAGAGGTAATAGAGTACTATCAACGTCAGTTGGTTTCTTCAATACTAATTGATAATGTAGAAATCTCTGATATAAGAATTCTACGGAGCAGTAAATGTGAACTTTTTTACTTGGTGGCTATGAGAGATGAAATCGCTATCGTATCCACAAAAGGTAAACTTCAGATTCACAAAAGAGTTTCTAATGTTGAAACATTTAAAATAGATGATTTAGAGTGTAGGGGACATGCTTCTTTATCAATAACTCGCAAAGATGACGCTGTGTCACTGGTGTTTGATGATAATTTTGATAATTTGGCTGACAAGAAATGGGATTTAAATGTTGAAAAATCAGAAGAGTCCCTGCCCATTATCACTCAACTAATGAGAAAGTTGACGGAAGCAAAATATGCAACATTACACAATGAGGAAAAATATAAAGAACTTCTACAATTGAGACAAGCGGCTGCCTTTTCCATATATAAGAAAACAACCTTCAACACAGAACATCCTGTTTCTGAACTTGGCTTACAACAGGTAATATGAACTTGAAAGAAGCAGTCATCATCTTCCTGCCCTTATCCCACCCAAGTGAGGTCAGCACAACATGTTATAAACATGCTGTCACATGATATGGCTGCGTTTTTACGACCGGCCGCCTGCCTGATGTCAACTTACATCAGTCGTATGTTACGACACATTGGTAAAAAAGAGGGTGGTCTATTCTACTAAACTAGATACCACACTGGATGGTGGGTCAACTTACCTTAGTTGCCTTTTACGACACCTCAGTATGAAATGGGGGGTAGTACTATTCTATTCAGCCGGATACCACACAGCGTCTTTAAAGAATCAGTATGGGCAGTAATATACTCCAGTATCAAATATTTTAATGATTAAAACATTTTCGTGCATATAACTCGCAACTTATTTCATTTCAACTTGTAGCATCTATCTATCTAATTTCGGGGACACCTATCGGTGCAGGGCGGGTGGTCAGCTCCTATTCTAGACTATTCCACCCATTTCCCCATGTTGGGACAAAGGTTTTACTACTGTCCGGACAGTGTCACCTGCTCTAATCTACCTGTAACCCTTATGAACCTGATAATATCCCTGAAGTGGATATTTGTCAGGTCCTCAACTTCACAAACTTGCAGCATAGATTTAGATATCAATTTCAATATTTATTCCAAGAAAAAAAATTCCTAAAATAATATGTTGATGTGGTAAGGAATCATTCTCACTATGATTTGTCTATATAATTTTTCCTTTTCATCTTTTTTTTTCTATTTGTTTCAGGCTTACAGTTTGTTACAAGTGGATACTGAGTCGCCCATAATAAAAATGTGTAATAGAAAAATCATTATTATAATAAACATTCAAAATAATAATAACAAGTAAGTAATTGTATTTTAATAATAATTGGTGGATAAATACAATACACTATTTTATTTTATTATTTTATGTTCAGTGGTTCAATTAGTAGTGATAATACCATTTAGTATAAAGGAAAAATATTGTTGTTTATAATAATGTAACAAATGAAATCATAGGTGAACATTTTTACCTGCAACACAAATAATGCAGCGAGTATTGTTTTACTTTAATTTTCATTTATTTACATTTATTATAAAAAAATTGTGTAATTATCTATACCAGGGCTTCTTAAACTTTTTTATATATAGCGACCCCTTCAAGCTTAGGAAATTTTAAATGACCCCTCCTTCATATAAATATTTTTCAAAAAATAGTTATAATAAAACTACAATAGTATTTTGTATGATTTTTATTTGTATTTATATTTGTACGTAGTGTGTATACTAATTTTAAAATTTTATTTATAATTGTTGTAAACTAACCAATCATAAATTTAATAAAATCTATTTAATTAAATTTAATGATTTAATAAAGGAACTTAGGAGGAGAAATATCAATAAATCTTTGTTAGAAAAGTTCTTTAAAGGACAGCTGCAGCCATGTAGTTGTATCAATAATGATTGAAAAGTATCAGATCCTTGCGACGCCCCTTTCAGTAGTCTCGCGACCCCCCTGGAGGTCTTCTAATATAATTGTTTGTTTGTTTGAATGCGCTAATCTCAGGAACTATTAGACCACTTTTAAAAATTCTTTCAGTGTAAGATAGTCCGTTTATTGAAGAAGGCTATAGGCTATATACGAAAACGGCCAAATTTAAAGCTTTCCTTGCGTGCGCTGAGTAAACTGTAATAGTTATTCAAAAATCATGTACTACAAAATTGTTCCTCCCTAAATGATTTAAATAAAAGTCCGCGACAGCATATGTCTAGCTCTTAAGGTTAATCCACTTTAACCATTTTTATTGTAATGATTATAAAGACTGTATTACGGTTTGAATCTTTCCGTTTTAGCCGCTGGCGATTGGTTTCTGATAAATGAATATTTTTCTTTTTACTTCCAGGCCTATGAAAAATATATGTGTTCTTTTACACAGTACTTCGAAACAATGTATTGAGTACACAACAAAACTGTATGAACCCATCAATGATACACATTGGAAAGAAAAAGACTTTATTATTCGCAAGCAATCTACTGTAGTTGCCATTATTGATTTGAAAGAACTTCAGTATGACATGATGAGCTCTATAAATTTTGAAATTGTTGTCTGCTATACATTAGATGAGAGCATCCATTTGTTACCAATTAAGAGTGTTACAGTATCAGCCTTAAGTATTATGGATGAGAATTTTGATATTCTTTATTGCCCTGTCGTTGGTGAGTTTCACTTTGAATTACAATTTTTTTTAATGAAGAATAAATGCTGTGATATCCCAGCAGTGCCACAGTGCGACTCTTTCTGTGTGAGTTGCAGGTTCAAATCCCTGGCAAACACCAATGAGTTTTTTTTATTAAAAACTTATGTGTCTTATTGATAATTGCAATTTATCACACCCTTTTCGGTGAAGGAAAATATCGTGAGGAAACCTGCATATCTCTAGAGAATTTTAGGGATATGTGTAACCTACCAATCCGCATTGGAGAAGCGTGGTTAGGTCTTAGCTTGTCCCAACTCCAAAAAATGGAGACAGGAGGCACATGCCCAGCAGCGGTTTACTAACAGGCCTCTACTATACTACTACTTTTAAGAATAAAAACATCAACATATGTATCTCGACCATTAAATTGAGTTAATGCTGATGTTAAAGTTTATCTAACTGATACAAAAATTTTATAAAATGTTACTCAAATAAATTTTCAGGATATATGTTGTGGAAGATTTTTTTTAAAATTTTTAACCAAATGCATATTCATTCCCAGAGCTTCATTAATGACTGTTATGCATTAATTTAATTTCAATATAATTTTAATATACTGAAATAGTCCTTAAGTTCTTTTATTTTATTTACTAACATAATGGATGATTAATCTGTATTAAATAAATAATAATTATTATATTATTTTTAATAAATGGTAAAATTACACACAGTCATTCATCAAGTAACTTAATATTTGTGTTATGGGTGACAGACAACTGGTAAATATTTACATATAAGTGTTTTTAAAAACACCCAACCCTTAAATACACCCAATCTCCTGGGAACAAAAAAAATTGATTTTTAAATAAAATTGATTATTAGTATTAGGTACATACTAAAACAAATATACATAATAATAAATATGTAATAATAAACATAATTACACAAATTACATAAAAATATATATATTTTGTCTAATATGATGAAATTAATAATTAATATTAAGTACATAATTATAATAATACACTATTATAGATTATATTGTATACAACGCTGTGTGGTATCCGACTGAATAGAATAGTACCACCCTTAGTTCTTACCGAGGTGTCGTAAAAGGCGACTAAGGTAAGTCGACCCGCCATGTGGTATCCGGCTGAGTAGAATAGACCAACCTCATTTCTTACCGAGGTTTCGTAAGAGGCGACTAAGGTAGTTGAGCCACCGTGTGGTATCCGCTTTAGTAGAATAGACCACCCTCTTTCTTACCGAGGTGTCGAAAAATACGATTGAGGTAAGTTGACGTCAGGCAGGCGGCCGGTCGTAAAAACGCAGCCAAATCATGTGACAGCATGTTTATAACATGTTGTGCCGACCCCACTTGGAGTGGGATAAGGGCAGGAAGATGATATTATATTGTATACACTATTGTATATTTACAGATCCGACATATTTTTTATTAAGTATAATGGCTAGTTTAGAATGTTTCGACCTACGCCTCCGGCATATACGAAATGCTAGCGATGATCCAAAAGAAGTAACTCCTGCAGATATTTTTCACAATTATTTGAAAATGGAAAAGTATTTAGACAATGTTGCCATAAACAAGTTGCCAAGCCACATCCTCTATGGTACTACGGTTGTATTTAATAAAAGTGAAGAATCACATGTTATGAATATCCAGGTTTTTACAAGGTGAGTTATATCATAAAAAATTTTATCTACACTTTTGTGATTTTTAATGAAAATTTATTCCCTGTTTTCTATAAAAATGACGTAATTATTTTAATAAAACATGCATTTTATTTAATTTTTAGAATTAGTTACTTTGTGGAGATCCATAATACAAAAGTAATAATAAAATTGTTTTGCTATAATGCGCGATGAAGTAAAATAGAAAATATATATAATGCTAAATGTAGAGTGGACAATCCGTTTTCATACCTGATACATGCAGAATTCGTGAAAACACATGGACTTATAGCAAAATAATGTTATCATTACTTTTGTATTATAGATCACAAATAACCTAAGATTATGCCCTAAGATTGATTTATGCTAGTTACAAATAATGTCAATATTTATATTAAACGTGGTATATGTGGAAGTGTTCAACTAGAAACGTTTTGAACTGATAACATTGATTCTATAGTAATATATAAAGCTGAAGAGTTTGTTTGTTTGAACGCGCTAATATCAAGAACTGCTGAACCGATTTGAAAAATTATATGAGTGTTAGATAGATTTATCGAGGAAGGCTTTATAGACTTTATTATTATTATTATCATCGAGGACGGTTAAATAGGCTATATATTACGCTAAGTTAAATAAGAGAAGAGCAGAAATAAAAAATATTTCGAAAACGGCAAAATTTAAAGCTTTCCTTGCGTGCGCTAAATAAACGGTGAAAGTTATTAAAAAATCTCTTATAATTAACTCACGATAACAACATTTACGTTCAAAATTTCAATTCGGGAAAAAAATTGTGATACTGATTACCATGCGGGTGAAGTTGCTGACACAGCAATTTTAATATAAACATCATTGTCGTTTGTAATTATGTTTATTTAATCTAACTGACGCTGAAGTCGGCGATCGAAGTTGCGGGTAGCACTAGTAGTCAATAATATCAAAATTGTAACCCTTAGAGATTCATGGACAAATTAAATATTTTATCTAATCTAATAGACAAAGTAGGAACCGATATAAGCTTGCAGCTCCTGCTTTGCGCCTTGCAAAAGTATGTATACCGTTTGTGGGTTTGGGTATACGATTTTATAATAAAATTCTGCGATCAATTTAAAGTAGCAGGTTAAATAGAGGCTAATACAGAAAGCCTACTATTGAGGAATACTTACAAGATAAGAATATGTGGGTATAGCCACTCTTCGACCCTGTACAAGACAGTAATAACTAATGTAACTAGTAATAAGAAAGTTTAAAAGATCACCCGCCGAGTTTCTTTCTGGCCTTTCACGGTAGGAACAGCTTTCCGAACCAGCAGTAGAGTTGACGATTCAAAAGCATTTGTTTACAAGTTTATTTGAATAATGAATAATTTGAATCCAGATTTAGATTTATCTAAGCTCGGCGACGCCTTTCGGTGAAGGACGGGTGTTCAGTTTCTATTGCGGACTATTTTACGCATTTCAGTTTAACTTTATTTATTTATTTTGGGGAGGTCCATAATTTTACATCAGCGCGGATTATAGCAAAATAATTTTATTATTACTTTAGAAAATGTCCTTTATTTTATATCAAAGCTACTTATTTCCAGGTTCCCTTCGCAAGTTCTAGCATTAGTACAGTATATGCACGATGCAGTACCTTATACAATTATAACTACACCATCAAACTATACTATCACTGCGATTAACGAGAATATGGCAAGTTACAGTGAAACCAAGCCTCAATTAAACCATATGGCTTGTGCATTATCAATTTTAGACCAGACGAAACTAATAAAGGAGTATACAGAGGAATGCAAGTTAAAGATGATAGAAAATACGTCTGAGATGATTGTAAATGAGAAAATTGACCTGATGTCTTTAGGTATGCCAAGGTATTTAGAATTTAGGACTAAATTGCTTGAAGAGAATATGAAAGCCCTTAAAAGATTGTATATACAGGAGGAAAAGGTATCTGATGTAGACTGCATGATTATCGATTAGTATCTTTAATATTTAAATGAGTTAATCTTGTATGTATATATATATTTTCGGAATCTCGGGAACGGCTCCAACGATTTTCCTGAAATTCAGCATGTAGGGGGTTTAAAGGAGATGTAGCTAGGTTTAATTTTTGAAAAAATTAATTTGATCCCCGCTTTTGGGCATTAAAATACTAAAATTTATATTGAATTGATTTTTTGCCATAAACTGTCAAGTCAGCGTAGCTTATTCGGGGAACGGGCGGTTTCAAGAAATGTAAATACCGGATACCGGATACAAGGATCGATCCCAAACTACCTAATTACTTTTTTTACAGTTTCTTTTTTTATTTTGTAAGAAATTACCGAGCAAGGCTCGCCCAGATATTTTAATGTTGTAAAATTATCTGTAATAATTAATGTAAAATTATCAATGCCGTGTGGTATTCGAGTGAGTAGAATTTATCACTCTCATTTCTTGCTGAGGTGCCGTTAAAGGCGACTAAGGTAAGTCGACCCGCCGTGTGGTAACCGAATGAGTAGAATATATTACGTTCATTTCTTACCGAGGTGTTTTTTTTTATTTATTTATTTTTTTTTTTTAATATATGTATAATTACTGTTGCTATTTATAATGCAACAACTTCATTGTCTATTTATTACAAACTGTCATTATTTACAAACTTTTTTTTATTTTTTATTAATTACTTTAGTGCTGTGTGATATTAGCTATTTTGCTTTTATTTCTGATATTGACTTTAATCACTATATTATTTAGTCCATATTCTATAAATTTCTTGACGTATTCTTTATTGTTTACAATGTCTTTTAAGTTGTCTTCTGTGACTGAGATCCCCATCGAATGTTCCAGTTCCCATCTTTGGCGGCTAAACTTTGAGCATTCACATAAAACATGTAGCTTACCGAGGTGTTACAAGAGGCGACTAAGGTAAGTTAACCTGCCGTATGGTATCCGAATGAGTACAATAGACCACCCTCTTTCTTACTGAAGTGTCGTAAAAGCGACTAAGGTAAATAAAAGACTAAATAAATATAGTCAGGCAAGCGGCCGGTCGTAAAATACCTAGCCTTATGATAGGATAAAGGCAGGGGAAGATGAGATACAATTTATTATGTAATTGTATTGTATTGTATAGTATTTTGTCCAATACTATATATTTAAATAAATAATCGTTTTTATATTTTGCTACTAAAATGTTTTTTTTATCTCGTTTTCTGATTCGACATGGATAAATTAATTAGTGATAAAGAGTGAATAAATTAATTTATCGACTCAAATTTTAACTATTAGGCGTCTGTAACTGTCCTAATTTGTGTAACTTTCATATTATATGTTAAAATTACTATAATTTTAAATATATACTGTCGTCAATTACGAATCTGCTGTGATAAGTTCTGAAAATAAAATTTATTTTTTTACTATTTTTTTTACTGATCCCTTACATATGACAGACACTAAATTAAATTCATTTCTAACGAAACTAGTGAAACCCAAGACTTCGTTCGTGCAAACTTAGCCGTTTAAGTACCTTGAATAGAACCAATATGTATTTTATCCTTGTTTAAAAAAAACGGTTATTCTTTTATCCTATATCCCCCTTTGAAAGCATCAATATGTGCCAAATTTCATCTACATTCAGCGGATTAGCCGTGAAATGCTAACATACTGATCGACTGGCCTTTGACGCAGTGATCCTGCCTTCAGCTCCGCGGGTTGCGGGTTCGATTCCCACCGAGGACCAACATTTTCTATAAAAGGATTTGTTGGCTCTTCGTGCCTGGGTGTATATTTGTATTTAAAAATTATATATGTATATATTCACCAGTTGTCTGTCACCCATAACGCAAGTAGTAAGTTACTTACTTTGGGGACGGACTACCGTGTGTGTAAGTGTCCATTTATTTATTATTATTATTTTACAGGTCACATCTTAATAAAATGGAGCTAACTTTGTAGAAGGTTAGACGTTAAGGTAGAGTTGTATCTATGTAGTAATGAACTGTGTGTTTAAAGCGAGTTTTATTAATGTACTCGATCGCGTTAGCGTAACGCCAGTTTCTATGATGCTGCAACAGCGACATCTAGTGACCGCTGTTCCAACGCCATCCAAGGTGGCGTTACGCTAACGCGATCGAATAGGTTAAAAAAACTCACACTAAGAACATGTAACTAAGCACTTTCACTGCCAGGGTAACTAGATAGACTGATTTTCGGATTTCTAATAATTTTTTTTATTTATTTTTTTGACATACACACGGTCGTCCGCCCCCAAAGTAAGTAACTTAATACTTGTGTTATGTTAGACAGACAACTGGTGAATATATACTTGTATATTTTAAATACATACTTAAATACAAATATACACCCACCAACAAATTCATTTATAGAAAATGTTTGCCCTCGGCGGGAATCGAACCCGCGACCCGCGGACCTGAAGACAGGGTCACTACCCACTGGGCCAACGGGCCAGTCAAATATTAGTAAAGATAAGGACGATAGATTGTAAAGGTTAAATAAATAACATCGTTTAATAAAAAGTTTTATTGATAATTACAAAATTAAATAGAAAAAATTAATATAGGAAACAAATTAAATTAATTCAGACTTTGTCTATACGCTTAAACTATATTAAATTATCTAAATTTTAAGTCATATACTAACTTATTTATAAATAGTTATATAATTTGGATTGCATATTCGGAACGCAATATTTCAATGTCATACATTAAAAGTTAACTAAGAAACAAAAGCAACTACAGTCTATTTAACGTTTTTATTTCATGTCCTTACATGCATAAACATGCATTGTATTGTATGTAAAAATTTCATCTCAAATGGACACCGGGAAGTATGTCAAATTTAACTAGCAAGATTCCACAAACATACATACAAGTAAAATGAATTAAAAGCTTTTAAAAATGTCTAAATTACTCAAACATTTTTTGCGATTCTGGCTATGTAATAATAACGACTTATAAAATATATATTAAAAAAATTACTTGCATGAAGACTAATATATATACATATATTATTAATGAGTATATTAGGGGAAGTCTGAAAGTTGCGCAAAGAAAAGATGAGAAGTGCGAGACTGAGTTGGTATGGTAATGAGGAGGGATGACAATCATGTGACCAAAAGAGTTTTAAATATGAATGTGGAGGAAGGCCAAAAAAAAGATAGACGGATTGTGTGAAAAATGATATGCATGTTGAAGGAGTGGCACCAGAGTTGACGGATGGTAGAGGAGAATGGAAGAAGAAGACATATTGTGCCGACCCCACTTAGAGTGGGATAAGGGTAAGAGAATGATGATGATATAAATATATATTAGTCTTTATACAAGCCTTTATGGTGCAAGGATTAAGCTCACAGTTGTTCTTTTCATTTATTTCATTAGGAACTAATTATACAATCTGGTGTAATATACAATTTTAAACAAGAAAATTTCATATATTTACTTACATATTAAGAATGGTTAAAAAATAGTTTTAATTAAATTTTACAAGTACAGAGAGCATATACATAAATTTAAATTTTTGCGTTATTAACCTAGCTTTTAAAATGTATGCGTAGCGCGAGTTTTTTTAACCCACTCTGTTTGTATGAGGCTGCAACAGCGACATCTAGTGACCGATATTCCAGCGCCACAAATTGGCACGCTATCGCGATCGAGTAGCTTAATAAAACTCGCGCTAAGAAAACTGAATTACTATTTAGTCTGCCTAGCGTATCTGCGTATCTGACAAGATGTAAAACAGTGACAGGCCATAAAATATGGCAGCCCCGAAAATTTACACAGGAATCATAGACAAAAATTTTGCTATTCATTCTATTCAAGCGCACCAAAAATAACTCCTGTACAGATACAAAAAATAATACCAATAGCTTGTCATGGAGTATCTATTCACTACCTTTGAGTTTTTCGTTATTCCATAAATTAATACAATTATACATTCGAAAAAACATATAATAAAGCAGAAAATAGTGTACATGAAGATAATACCAAAGCAAGTTCGTTAGAGACGGCTTTATAGTTGTCGTTTTTTTTATGAATTTACCAATCTTGTCTATTAAATACTAAAACCAGGGCAGTGCAAGTCAAAAACTTGCTACCACAAGATTTATGATCTATTCGCCTTGATATATCTCCAGAACAATTAGCTCTGCATTATACTAAGATATATTACTTTCAATATAGAGACGGAATGATTAATTTCCGACGACCTTATATATTAATTTACTTATTACAAATATTAATTTAATAAATTTAAAATTATTGTAAATAAGTATTTATGCTTTGATTAACTTAACATTTAATGGACATTAATAATTTAGTAACATCACTTAAAATTTTAAAATAACCCTTAATAAATACATCAACATTCTATACCCGGTTTCGTCCTTATTTAAGCACCATTGATCAGCTATTGTTAACTTAACATTGTATTATTCAATTAAATAATTATAATAATACCCACAACCGAAGAGCAATTGTTGGGAAAAATCAATGAGTGAGGGAATTTTAATCTTACTGTTGTAGCTACAGTTTGTCCAGACTACATTCCTAATTGCTTATTCCCAACAAATAACAATTAAATAATTTATGCTCTATACTCGACGGAGGGGATTCATAATAAATTATATTCAAAGCAAAAACCCCTCTCCGGAGCAACTAATATTTGTCAGGTACTAGGAAGCTAATTCTTGCTGCCTGACTCTAAGTGTGCGCAATATTTACAAAAATGTCTTTATATAATAAAATAAAATATTTTACAATTTCTAAAATAAAGTTTTACATTATAGTATAATTAACTAAGTAAATTATCTAAGTACTGTAAATATGAATTTACTGCGATCAAATGTTTTCACATTCCGTTTACTTAACTATTCTATTATTGCATTGCACGTCCGGCCATTTTCATTTAATTACTACTAACTATACTATGTTTTAAATATTGACAGAGGTATGTATCTATGAAAGTATATATATTTAATCATACTTACGCTATAATTGGTTATATTGCACTTTGTTCATTATTGCACAAATTTTACTGGCTAATATTTTCACTACTTACATTAGGTTTCTTTTTACTATCCCTTGGCACTTTGTTAGTGTCTTTTGTGTTGTCTGCACTAAATTGCAACTTTTGGCAATTACCAAAATACACTGAATGTGTTTCTATACTTTCAGCACCTGATTCACTTCTAGCTTCGTCTCCCGTGTCATCACTTTCACTGCAGCTTGTTATTTTGGCAATTACTATTTTTCTCTGGAACTGCTTAGAATTTGTCGAATCACTGCTTAGATAGCCAGAATCTTCGATGGTAGATCCCTTTTTTCTTCTAAATTTTGTCCTGTGAGGATTTTCTCCTTTATGGCTTCTGACAAAAGTATTGGTGTTTATTGAACCGTTAAAATAGGGTGTCTCTTTTGTAGAATTTGAAGAATCATTTTCTTTAACGTCACTGTGACTTGATTGTTCACGGTTCGCATCTTCGTATTCCGAATTAAGAGGAAAAGTAGAACACGTCATTGGACTCCGTGAGGACTCACAAATAGAATTTCGAGGAGATAAATTTCCGCTGCTGGACTCTGTTATTATATTTGTTATACATTGATTTGGACTACCACTTCTGTCATATTCTACCCTATTGCCTATTCCTGTAGTCTCACAATGAAATCTTCTATGAGGTGTTCTTGGATTTTCATATATAGGGTTATCTTCAGCTGTCGGAATTAGTGGCGGCAAAACATCAGGTCGAGCTAAGTTTTTAAGTTGTTTTATGGTAGGTGGTGTGCTTTGACGTTGTCTCTTTGAATGTCTAAGCTCTAGTGTTAATATCCGACTTTCTTCAGAAGCCCAATCACCGTTGTCGTCCCAGTTGTCGTCAGTTATGTTGTCTAGTGATTTTGATCCGCTGTATATATTAGGCGATAGTTTAGGTCGATTTAGAACAAGCCGCTGATTTTCGTTATCATTTCTTAAGCTATTAAACTTGTTTAAACTATCAACTTTACCACTATTTTTAGAGAAAGTACCACTGCTTCTTAACTGTATGCGATGACGATTTCGAGTTTCTATTGTTTCAATATTTTTCAAAAGATCTTTTCGACTAAATTGAACACTATCTATAATTTCTTTATGTTTTGGGTGCTTGCGGTCTAAAGTATCTGGTTCGAAACCATCAGATTCATGAATTCTTATATAATTTTCTGGTGGATCTTTTACTTCAATCGTTAAACAACCTGGACGCTTTTCAAAATTATCTGCTTTTCTACTTCCCATAGAACAATCAGAGCCACTTGGCGATGTTGGTGTGCTACCAAAATTATAACTATTATTTACATACACCTCGCTTACTAAACTGTAATTAGTATTGTGTTTTAACATGACGTTCTTTTTAGGAGCCACCTGGTTAGATATTTTCTTTATTTCTATGACCTCGTAGTGGTTGTCATCTACATGCACATCTCCTTCTGGTGACGGAGTGTTGCTGTTGCTACTAGAGTTGGTTTTATATACAGCATTTCTCATAGTAAGTTCTTCTTCTAAGGGCAAAGCATTGCTTAAGCTTGGACTTGCTTGGGATGATGGGATATCGGGGTAATCAGTCAAAGAACTTTTAGACTTTTTATTTGATGTCCTTTCTAGGCTATCAGTTTCATATTCATTTCCCGACGGAGTGTCTAAGTTATTTTTTATATTTGCATTATTAATCTCTGCCCCTGTTATATCTTTGGAACACCGTTCTTCATCAGAGCTGCTTAAAACATACGATGACCTTGAAAAATGATCCAGTGCTATCGCTTCATTAACCATATCAGGCAATGTATTATTATTTTTGATTACAGAGTTTCCATTACGTATAGCAGGATCGTTGTTTTGACGTACACTTTTTCTATCGTAACTATTGAATTCAATGTGTCTTATATCATCTACACTTGATTCTGTGTGGCAATGGTTATCGTCATACTCATCATCGTCAAATTCTGGTATAGGTATGTTGTAGTTTCGTAGAGAGGGTTCTGATCTTACAGAACGAGAGGTGGTTTTCTTAGACCTTAAAAACTCATCTGAATTCGAAGTTTTAGACATGTTAAAGCTATTTTGTTTTCTTAACTTACATTGTTTTTCATTTGTAGGTAAAGATAACAGTGACATAGCCAAATTTTGAGTTTGATTTTCATTATAGAACACTTGCTGTTTTCCACTTGGGATATTTTCCAACCATTTTCTAATGCTGCTTTGCTTATCTCCTTTGTCACCAAGGCAGTTTGAACAAGTCGTCATGTTGTATTTTAAAAGTGTCTGGACGTCATTGTCGTTGTTATTAGATTTGCATCCCGGACAACCTAAACAATTTGTTGATCTTTTTCTACTATTTGCTCTTTTAAGACTTACAATACTTCCACTTTGTTGACTACCCGTTCCTTGATAGATATCAATACTGTTGCCATTTGAAGGATAGGTTTCTTCCTCTGGTATATGGTTTAGGACAGGATGAAACCGTTTGGTCGCCATTTTCTGCTTAGCGATTGCTATAACTTCTCTAATTTTCGAAAGAAATTCAATCGCAGCAGCTGGAGGATCCTGTAAGATAAAAAGTTATTAAATAAAATACAATTGAAGACACCTAGTTATAGCAAGTCAGTTAAATAACTCAATGTAAAAGTTAGTGCTTCCTCCCACCTGAGAATAAAATGTTTAATTTTTTTTTTATTACTTACTGCCATTAAATGAGGTTCAAAGTAAGCTGGATTGAAATACAGTTTACGCCGTGTAGTTCCCACTGGTCTTGTGATCTCACGATCATCTATTGTCTCCACAATCGATACGTGCTCATCAGGAAGACGTTCTATACTTGATTCGTCTCGATGGTTTAGCTCTAAGCCATCACTTTGATGTTTAAATTCATTTACATGTCTATGTATTACTACTGATGTCGTTGACTGCTGAAAATTGGTATTTTCATGACATTGCAAATTGCTGTCTGCAAAATCTTCAGAATCAGATAGATCATTTACAAAATTTTTGCTATCATGAAACTGTCTGTTTAATAAAGGATTTTTCTTGATGACTCCATCATCCTGGCCTAAAACATTGGCCAATGATTGGGCGCGTTCATTATTTATTCTTATGATATCATGTTCTGTTATAGCAGTGCCATCCTTTTTTCTTAACACTTTAAAATTCTTCAATGTGTTGGCTGCGGCAGCAGCCTTTCGACGTTTTTTGATATGTAAATAGAGAAAAACAGAGGCGACGTATATAAGACCGAGTAGAAGGGAACTTATTCCAATTGCAATGTACTCCGTGATACTCAGACCAGATGTATTAGATGTCTCGGATGTTTGCGCGTTTGAAGCAAACAGCACCTCAGATATATCTGAAACGGAAAAACAAACAAAAAATTATATAAATCGGGGAATATTAAGTACCTAAAATGTAGGATTATATATTAATCTTTTATTCATTTGTTTGCAAATATACTATAATAATACTATAACAACTAAGTCGTAGATTTATCGAATGAAATTATGATCACTTTATTGTATAGTAGTATTGCTTGGTAAATAAAATAAAAAAAATTGACAGTAGAATCTCATCTGCATTGTGACTGTAATTTAGTAAAATTATTGCGTTAATCAAAATGATAGCGAATTACTATAAAGATGTTCATTTGTCATTATTTCTTGCAATTTCTAGATAATGGAATTAGCGTACTGAAATTGCAAACATCATTTGACCTGTCATTGCATACAATACACAATAGTTGGAATTAAGGAACGATTGCATGTATTTTGATTTAAAAGAGATAATTTACCATGTTGATGTACAAAGTTTGAACTTGTATCAAAAGAACTTGAATATAAAAATGCAATTTTATATTGCTATGGTTCTTAAAATTGAAATCAAGCAGTCAAAGCAAAATATGGGTTAAGAGTTAAAATTAACGGGCTGGTGCTTATGAGTTTTGTATCAGAGAAATACGTGCATAATTGATGTTAACAAATCATTGTTACTAATGAAAACCTATGTTGTTAATTGATTGCGAATAAAAAAGCTTCAAATCTGTGTATCTCTAAACAATTCTTGGGATATATTTAACCTGCCAATCTGCGTATGAACAAAGCGGTTCGACTAAGCTTTAATCCTTCTGACAAAAGAAAATACATTTACCAAGCAGTGATAAATAGCAGGTCGCTTTTTTTATTACTAATTATCATTTCGCTCTTTTCGAAGAATAAAGTCACTTTTCCTATACTTATACGTGGGACATGAAATTTTTTTTGGATAGGGCGATTTAACTTATTACGCATTTTCACAATCGCCATGCCAAATTGGAAGAACTACGTATTAACTTACTGTTAGAATGTCTCGGAGGTGTTCCCTGGACCCTGAATGCAACACACGGTGTAAATACTCCCCTTAAATCTAAGGGCGATATTGGGGTCGTCGCAATATCTCTACATAGCAAATGCACCACCATGACTCTTCCGGTCATACGCCTGCGGACTTCATCCTCACCACTCCACTGAAACGATGAAAGGTACGTTTTATGATTGGTATAGGATTGACCAGAACTTCGGACGAATGGATCTGCTAAGTCGAGTCATTGGATCCGTCGTCGGAGACTGTCCCATGCTACTATAATGGAGACCTCCGTTGCCAACGGGAAATCTGAAGCCAAAGTACTAGTGATGTATGTCCCCAAGGCGGCCGATGCATCTGGTGCTCTCGATCAATTACCGGAGGGAGGGTCTACTGCTTAGGCAGGCCCCGATCCAGACATGTCGCTCTCCAGGTAACAAATCTGCTGCTGGCGGGTATAGGGGCAATTTAGATATCGTTACCCTGTCCTCGTCACCAGTAGTGCAATGGAGCTATCATGGTTTAAGTCTAAGCACATCCGTCATACCCGCAACCCGTCCACGTCGATAGCGGTAACCGTAAGGAGCTTAACTGATATATAATATTTAAGGGGATGCTTACCTGTAGAAAAGTTCTCCCTTCATCTCGGAACAAGCTAAATGGCACATCAGCGTCTATTGTGTTTCGAAGATCCAAGAATCCTTTTCGCGTTAGGAACTGGGCTCCCGATACAGCACAAATTGGGGTCTTCACATCTGAAAGCATTTAAGAATAGTATTTAAGACTAAAATTAGACTAGAAAGATTTACCATATCATAAAGATTCATTGTTCTTATTCACATAGAAAAAAGCGAGACAGGATCCATTAGAGATTAACGAACATACATATATATAAAATTATTAATAATTCGTGAAATATATCTTTATAAAATTATAATAGTATTTAATTTAGTTTAGATATATTTATAACTTATAAATAAGCGCAGTAACTGTTAGATATAAAGAATTTCCAAGTAAAGAAGCAAGTTAAGATCAATACTAGTCTTCCTCCTGCCTTAATGCCACTCTAAGTGGGGTTGGCACAATATGTGCCATAAACATACGCATGATTTGGCTTCGTATTTTACGACCGGCCGCCTTCCTGACGTCAACTTACCTTAGTCACATTTTATGACACCTCGCTAAGAAAAAGGATGGTCAATTCTACTCAACCATACGGCAATGAAGATCAATGTTAGTAAATAGTACAAATAAATGTAAATGGCAAAAATATATTAGAATCGCGAATAACATCTACTAATTGAATAAAAAACTAACTAAATAACGTAGAGGTAAATAGATAAATGAACAAGGAAGACTAATAGCGGCTAATAAATAAATATGTCTTAAAGCTATTTTGTATTCCTGTAGAATAGAACATAAATATATGAATTATAGTCTACGTTTCCGTTTAACAAACTTATACGTGTCAGTAAACTAAATTGAAGAACTAATAAGTACTCACTGTGGAAGGTGATTTCCCGAGATGGATGGATGATTTGACCTTTGAGCGGCAAATAGACAAACGGAATGCGTTGTATACCGGTTCCGGTCCCGAAGGTTGCGAGGGAACATTCTATAATGGAAAACAAATGGATATTACTGATTGCTGCGGTGTTCAATTACTTTGTATGGCGCAAAAAATATATGAAAATTGTTGCACAGTAAACGAAAATAATCAAATGAAAATAATCTTTATTCAAATAAGCTCTTTCAAGCACTTTTGAATCGTCAAGGATCAATATTATTTATGAAGCTAAAACTGGTGCGGAATGTTGCTCTTACTGAGAAGAACCAGACAGAAACTCTGCGGTCAATCTTTTAAACATTTTCAATTTTATATAATTAAACCGCAGTCTTGTATGACGCTGAAAGAATTTTCAAATCCAGGCTTTTTTATCATCCAAATTTAATACTAAAGAGCCGTCAGAAACTACTACAAAAGTACAAAAGTAATAAGAAAATTATTTTTCTATAATCCGCGATTAAATAGAAAATATATATAATGCTAAATGTATGGACTATCCGTTTTAATACCTGATATATATCGAACATTTCAAAAACGATGCTTTAAACCTTTAACAAAAAATTGTGCTAATTAGCTCAATTAGAAGTGTTAAGAAATGTATTGAAGTTTTTATTACAAAAACCTTATACTTTAAAGGTTATTCTTTGGATCTTTATTCACGTTATTTAGCGTCTTTACAATTCGGTACTTTCGATTTACTGTATTCGATAATAATGTGAAAGTATATAACAAATATAGTGACGTTATGCGTTATAAATCATACCCCTCTTGCATGACGTATAGTTGGAAATGTCCGTACTAATATTATGAATGATAAAGTTTTTCTCTTACCCAGCAGTGTGTTTAGTGCGAGTTTTTTTAACCTACTTGATCGCGTTAGCGTAATGGTAACTTGTATGACGCTGCAAAAAGAAGATAGAATTTACAGGTATTAAATCTTTTTTTATCCAATTTTGAATGTTTCTCGTCTCGTATAATTTTAAAATACTGCCGAGAAACACCAAGCTATAGTATGTGGTCAAACTGTAGCCAAGGTGCGGGTGACGGCTTCCGCTATTGGATAGGTATAAGAACAAATAGTACACACTACATCTAGCATTACATACATTTTCTTTTATCGCGGATTATAGCAAAATAATATTCTCATTACTTTTGTATTATGGACCTCCGCAAAGTAACGCCTAATTCTATAAATTATTCAAGTATAAAAACAAAACGTAAATTAGGAAATAATTGACGAGAAATGTCGAAGTTGGTCTTAACCTAGGTTTAACATTTAAATGAAAGTGTCTTTTTAATCCGATTAGAACCAACATAACGCACGGACATTTGAAGATTTCAAATAGTGATGCCGGGATTATTATTGTTTATGAATCCTTTAGGTCGATAGCTTATAATATTACGTGCAGCCTGGAGGAATCTGCTAAGAGAGTGTGTTTACGATATATAACGTACTTCTTAAAATATTGTTTATTGTCTATTTGTATAATATAAAGTTTAACAAGAACAAATAACTTGCACAATTTTGATAAGCGGATTTTACGTTATATATTTGGGATTACTCGTACATAGATTCCTAAAAAAAATTACAATTACTTGGTATTATGAAATTCAGTGAATTTTTTTTAATTTTGTTCACAGTAAAATAATTCAGTGAAATATTTCAGTCACAGAAATTTTATAAAAAATATTTTTTTAAAAGAAACACGATTTATAGAGATCAATGACCATACCCCAACACGCATTAAACATAATGTAATACGACACAACCTTGACCTAAAAACAAAATAGTAAGGTGCGAGTGAAAAAATAAAAATGTTATTGTATTCTGTTGGGCGCCTTTTTAAGCCAGTGAATCATTGAATTTTCCTTTTTCGTGGAGAAAGGTTGGACTTTAGATTGAATTTTATGTGTTTTCGTTCGCAAAACAAATTAAAATGTTGCCTACTAAATAAATCTCGAATATTAATAGTAGTAGACACGCAAAGTTAAGTAGCTAGTATTTGGAGCCTACGTAAATTGAAATGACGGTGACTTGTAAAATTTTAATAATTTTTTATCACTCAACCGTTTGAAAGTTCAAATAAATTTACTGTATAATTTATTACAACGTACGAGTTGGTCACAGTTTTACCACTAGTAAACCTTAATAGGGTGTGACTTGCGACATTTTATTTATATAACAGGCGCGTCGTTAAACTTTAAGTATGTAGTTTAATAGTTAAAAGAAAATGTGCGGTAGTAAAAATATATGTAGAGCTGAAATCAGAACGCTCTCTGCGCTGTCTTTTCATCCACATTTACTGTTTAAAAAGAAAATAGACGTCTTTGAAGTAAATAACGTAACGTAAAGTAACGGCCTGTTACTATTCCACTGCTGGGCATAGACTTTCACTACTTTTTTGGCTGGAAATGTTTAAGCTCAGACCCGTCACCCTGCTTTAATTCGGATTGGTGGGTTACACACATGTCTCTAAATATATATAAATTATATTTTTTCATATACTCCTTTATCATAAAACGTGTCATAAATTGCAAATATCATTCAGTCATATAAGTTTTAACAGAATTGATTAGTGCCTGTCCGAGATTCAAACCCGTAAGTCTCTGGGTATAGCCCAAGGGTAACACCGTGCGACTCATTCGAGGAGGTCACGGGTTGTAATCCGGGCAGACACCAATGAGTTTTCTGTTAAAACTTATGTGTCTAATTGATAATTGCAATTTATCTCAGGCTTTTCGGTGAAGGAAAACATCGTGAGGAAACCTGCATATCTCCAGAGAATTCTGGAGATATGTGTAACCTATCAATTCGCATTGGAGCAGCGTGGTAGGTCTTAGCTCCAAACCTTTTCTCCAAAAACGGAGAAAAGAGGCCTATTCTCAGCAGTGGGATAGTAACAGGCTGGTATTATAAGCCTCAGGGAACATTTTCTCACTATTTAATTATCACAACATTTTATTAAATAGATTATTTAAAATATAGTAATAATAAAAAATTGACAATATGAAAAATTACCTCATACATTTTCCACTAACAGTTTTGTATACATCATTCACAGTCTCTATTAATAATAACGATTTTCAATATATCTATTAGTATTATTAGTGTTGTAGTTAAACTGAGTTACGCAAGTTACATGTTTATAAATTCACACATAATAGACGCCACCAATACCTCTTAGCACGATAAAAAAAATTTCAAATTAATATTTCCATATGGCTCTAAATGGTGAAAGTTTATTGCAACGTATTACATCTATTGCGTACATATATTGATTATATTTACCATATTTACTGAAGGGACATTTAAGATATGGAATTTAAAACGACATATTATTTAAATTTAAGAAAGCCTTAATTTTTACAATATACGGTCATAAAAATCAGTGTGACAAACAAATGTAAAGGTAAGGTTTAAGTAAGCTATTTTTGAAAGTGATTGGACTACAATTAGATTATTATAGTAGAATATAATGATTTTATTCTTAATCTTCTTTTTGAACCAATGGACGTCCACCGTTCGATATATCTCTTCAAGTGGAAACTTTTGGACCTAGCGGCTTCTCGCGATTATACGCCTCATAAGAAAGCTTAGAGTCACTCAGCGGACGATAGCACGAGCTATGCTCGGAGTATCTCTACGTGATCAAATCAGAAATGAGTAGATTCGTAGAAGAATCAATGTAGCACATCGTGTCGGGGAGCTGAAGTGGCTATGGGCGGGGTACATGCGGAGAACCGATGGGCGTTGGAGCCTTAACGTGATAAAATGGCGACCCCGTACCGCAAAACGCAGTGTCGGTAGACACCCCAAAAAGGTGAAGACGATAGTCGCGGGAAGCCGCTGGATCTAAGCGGTTGACGAAGAAGAAGAAGGCTTGTTGCGAACTTTTTGAGGTCGTATGTGCATCAAAGAACGTCTATTGGTTAACGTTCATTTGTACTATGTGCCCGGTTTTTGCAATTTTAGCTTTGGAACGGACTGGTTTATTAATTATCATTTCTCATTCCTCATTTAACTTCAATTAGCAATACTCCTAGCATAGCTCGCTCCGTTGCCCACTGAGCAGTTTTTTTGCAGTTTTGAGTGAGACCCGGGGTTGTTTAATTGGCTCACTGGTGAGAAACGCCCCACTCGGCCAAACTCATCCAGGTCAAGGGTGGCGGCTTCCGCTATTGGATACGTTCACCGCCACCCTGCCTGTGAAGCAATGAAATTAAACACAGTCCTTAACAATATATTGAAAAGATTGTATATGCACAAATTATGTACCTGGTAAATCATCGACGCACAGCTCCCTATCCTCCCTGAATAGTGGCGCTCGCTGAGGGCAGGAACAAGAGCATTCTCCTTTTAAGGACTTGTTCCGCGGAACGCCAGATCCAGCCCCGTACTCCACGCATTGCGCCGGCCCACATTCACCACCTGAATTATTTTTGCTGTTATTTATTAGTTGGTCTGGTTACCTGGTTACCTGGTTGACCGAGCCTTGTCGGTAATTTTTTACAAAATAAAAAAAATAAAAAACTATTAGGTAATTTGGGATCGATCCTAAGTATTTACATTTCTCGAGACTGCCCGTTCTCCGAATAAGCTACGCTGACTGGATAAAACGATTTTTATTACTATCTATTTTTCTCCCTCAAAATCCCATACATGCTAAATTTCAGGAAAATCTTTGGAGCTGTTTCCGAGATTCCGAAAATATATATATATATATATATATATATATATATATATATATATATATATATATATATATATATATATATATAAGATTAACTCATTAAATATTAAAGAATGATTTTAATAAACTAAGGCAGCCATAGGCAGGTATGTGAGTGCGAGAGAGCAGATAATAGACGAAGGAACATAAGAGACCCCCCACACTTTGATCCAAATCTTTGTATACACACGTGTAGAAAAATATTCATGGAACGTTTTTAATAGTTAAACTTTGAACATTTTTAGCATGCCTTCAAAATGTTTATGTAAATGGAAAATTAGTAATAAATTTTCTAACATCCAATTAGATCAAACTAAATCAATCATTCATTCTCCTGCACTGAAGAATAGGAATTCTTTAGTGGGGTCGGCACAACATGTTTCAAGAATGTTGTAACATGTTACGGACGACCCCTGCTTGACGTCAACTTACCTTAGCCGCCTTTTACGACATCTCCATAATAAATGATTGTGATTAGGTGATTTATTTTACTCAGCCGGGTACCACACGGCGGGTCAACTTTTTTATCGCCTTTTACGACATCTCGCTAAGAACAATGAGGTGGGATATCAATACGCTGCTACTAGTATTTGTTCGACTTGCACTGACTCACCGAGTATAGTGAACACGTCACCAGTGTCCCGTCTCGCCAGATCGCCGATGGTAGCAGCGGCTGCGGTACTCCACAGGAGTAAGAGCAGCACGGCCATACTAGCCACCGCCGCCCGTGTTCACGCATCCGCTTAGCCGCCGCATTCTTACCAACTGCAAGTAATCAGAGAACATTTTATATAAATATAAGGGTCACTTACACACACGGTTGTCCATCCCCGTTCCTTATGCTAGTCCGGTATAGGTAAGCTTCAATTTCTAGCTAATTTCGTGTATTGGCCAGTAGCGTAACAGACAGACAGACCTTATCCGTCAAGCGAAGTTTCGTCATTGACCTTCGCATGCTATCATTGCCTAGTACAGCTAAAAATAGCGGCTTTGTATCCTGAAATGGTATCACGCGAGCACCTGATAATAATAAATTCGCATTACGTATGTGTTTAAAGAATTGTGTTGTGATTATTATGTCTTGTGTGTGATATAAAATGTCTGATTCGCAAAATTTTAAGTATAATTTGAATTTTTTATTCAATAACTAGTTACTGCCCGTCAACAACAGGAAATTAGGGTGCTCAAACGAGGTTCATGAATCATTCGTTTAAAAAAGTAAAGTAACGGCCTATTACAATCCCACTGCTGGGCATAGGCCTCTTCTTTCCGTTATTGGAGAGAGATTGGATTCGAGTAACGTGGTAGGTCTTAGCTCCAATCCTTCTCTCCAAAAATGAAGAGAGGAGGCCTATGCCCAGTAGTGGATAGTAATAGGACGTTACTTTACTTTTTTTTACAGGGGTCGGCAACCTTTTAAGTCTAGAAAGCCATAAGTGGCAATTATAATATATTAATAAAAAAAACATATTTCACAGAGCCAATTAATAATGATATAGTATCAGCTTATATTTGATTCATGATTTAGAACAAATAAATTTAAAAAATATTATTTATTAGTATAGGTAAGTCGACTCGCCGTATGGTATCCGGCTGACTAGAATCGAAAAACCTCATTTCTTACCGAGGTGTCGTAAAAGGCGACTAAGGTAAGTTTACCCACCGTGTGGTATCCGGTTTAGTAGGATAGACCATCCTCTTTCTTACCGAGGTGTAGTAAAATACAAAAGAGGTAAGTTAACGTCAGGCAGGCGGTCGTAAAAACGCAGCCTAATCATGTGACAGCATATTTATAAGACGTTGTACCGACCCCACTTAGAGTGGGATAAGGGCAGGAAGATGATGACATTGTAATCCTTATTACAATATTATCTATGACATCACGCTACGAAATATAAAAAAACTAGCGTTTTTTGTTCTTTCTCTTTAGTCTTTAACACTCACTAGTTTTGTAGGCCTATTCTATGCTTTATAGCAATTAGAATCGTGCGATATAAACAGCTTATATCTAATTAATTTCTCAAAATGGCATTACGATTTATTGTCAGTACAGAGAAATTCTACGCTTATTTAGCTATCGGCTAGTTTGTAACGCTTCGTACACATAAATGTAATTAATGAGTGATATTGTGATACCTTATTTATAGTAGAAACTTAGGAATAGGGAAAGATAAACCAGTGTACCCACGGTCGAGGTGACATTTTAGTAAGCCCGTGGTTCTATGTAGAAAGCTAACACTTTCGTGTAGGGATGTGACTTGAAGTAGAAATATCGATTAATAAATAATCGATTTTTATCCCTTTAAATATAATCGATTATTTTGTTTCAAACTATTTTTTTTGTAAAAATCGATTTTTTTATGACTATTTCAAAAGTTGTCGTTTTTAATATTAATAATTAATTACAATAAAGGCTAATTAAAGTAGCAAACTACCAAGAAAGATGATAATATCAGATGCGGTGTTTTTGAAATTGGATTAAAATGTGTAGTTTAGCTAAATTGATTTCATCTTACAATGCATATCTAATCTTAAAAAACGAGAAAAAGTGTAAAAAAGAAATAGGGATACCAAAAATAATCGATATAAAACAATCGATTATTGATGTAAAAATAATCGATTATTAAAAATCGATTATTTTGATAAAATAATTGATTATTTTTCACATCGCTACTTTCGTGACACACTTATTTTGAATAATCGTACATTGCGCCAGGACCTGACCTTCAATGTAAAAGCCGTGAAGGCCTAGTTTAATCGTGTTGTATACACCAATCGCACGTTTATATAGCAATCACGCATTTCTGTTTAGACGATTTCACATACTTTTTCCACGTTTTTTTTACTGCTTTTGAAATGCTAATCGCACTCAAGGTCAAAAAGCACAAGCGATGAAAGTTTTAAATATTTGTATAAACAAAATGATAATTTTTATTTGTTTAATAATAATTGTTTTTTGTTGTTTTATATCTCCAGAAATCAGATAGAGAGCGAAAAAGAACTTTTAAATTAATACCTTTATTAATAGTACCTGGGTGACCGAGCCTTGCTCGGTAATTTTTAAAAAGATGTAAAAAAAATTACATTAAATTTTTTTTTTAAAGATAATATGGCAGGAGGGCTCGATCCTAGGTATTTTCACCACTCTAGACCGCCCGTTCCCCAAATCAACGATCATGAGAGTTTTTACAAATTTTGCATATATCACGTATGAAAACGGATAGTACACTCTACATTTAGCATATAAAATACTAGCAATCGCCAGCGGCTCCGCCCGTGTGGAAACATTAAAACTGTAATATAGTATTTTGGTAATCATAAAAATTGTTAAAGTGGGTTAACCTTAAAAGCTACACATACGCTGTCGCGGACTTTTATTTAGAACTTTTAGTTGGGAACAACTTTGTAATACATGATTTTTTAATAACTATTACCGTTTACTCAGGGCACGCAAGGAAAGCTTTAAATTTTGCCGTTTTCGTACTATTTTTTATTGTTGCTCCTCTCCTATTCATCTTAGCGTGCTGTTATATAGCCTTCCTCAATAAATGGACTATCTTAACTAAAAAAAAATTTCAAACGGTCCAGTAGTTCCTGGGATTAGAGCGTTCAAACAAATAAACAAACTCTTCAGCTTTATATATTAGTATATATATGTAATATTTTATTTCGGATTATAGTAAAATAATATTTTAATTACTTTTGTATTGTGGACCTCTGCAAAGTAACGCCTAAAAAAACTATGATTTCGCTTCCAACCAAAACTGGTAAATAAGAAGTTCTACGTGTAGAAAGTCATGAATAAAAAAAAGAAAGTCAAAATAAGGATCATCTCATTTATATTATTAATTATGATAGAAATCGGCTGCATCTGTTAATATTTGAATTGAATCGTGCTTTATGTCGTTTGTATGTGAAAGTTATGTTTACCGCGATCTGTGAAATTTGACTGAACTGTTAAATTAACAATTTCGAGCGCTAACGGTCATTGATATAGAACTGCGAGATTACGGTTTAGAGAATTTTTACGATCGAATTTAATTGATGTGACAAAAAAAATACTGTAAAATTATACTGCTTTAATCTTAGATCAACTAAATATAAAAGATGGACTCTTGCCGAATAGCAGCGGTAGCGGAATTGTTTAAAGTAACGAATTTGCGATCGAGATGTCTTGGGTTCGAATCCCAGTCATTATACTTTTTTTTTCTAATTGACTATATGCTGTTAGCCCTAATGGCTTTTACAGCGTCACCGGGCGGGACGGGCGAGAGCAGAAGCATCGCCGAATTTGTGCTACTGACGTGAACCCACCCTAACACAAGCTAGCTTAGCTGGAGGGGCTATCAAGTTAACGGGTAATTTGTCACCCAAATTTCTAGTAATCTTTAAAAAAAAATTGAGTGAGGCATTTTGTTTTTTTACAACATGCGGTTAGTCCCTATGTTTTTACATCGTCATCGGGCGGCATGAGCGAGCGGCATGGCATAATTTCTAAATCTTTTAAAATGTCGAACCTTCTTCTAATATTAACCGTCTAATATTCGCGTATTATAATCGCCTGCTTTTTATGTTAAACCTGTATTAAAGAATAGTAATGGCGGCTGTACATTCTATGCGAGACACCCGCAGACATGTCGATTGCACTCTCGCCTCTGCTCCGTGTGTCTTGCCTGCTCTCGCCCTTGAGTCGGTTTTTGAGGTCGACCCAAAGGGTCTTGCGCCGCTTTGCACAATAGGCGAGCGCGTCACCTATAACTTTCGAGAGTGTACATGGTCATCCCGATCTTTCATGTCTCTGTGAGGCGTCTCGGGTGAGACATAGCTAGTGCTTCCGGGCGAGAATGTACAGTGTGTATAAATATATATACATTCGGAATCTCGGAAACTGCTCCAACGATTTTCCTGAAATACAGCATGCAGGAGGTTTTGGGGAGAAAAATCGAAATACTTGTCTACTTGGCGGTCGCGAGAAAATGAAAATAGGTACCTAGAATCGAGCCGCACCTATCCATTACTTTTTTTTGACGTTTCTTTTTTAATTTTGTAAAAAATTACTCAAATATTAAGACGAAAACTAGTTGCATTTCTTAGTTCCGTGCACTCCTTCCTTGGCTGTAATTTTTTAATTAACTAATAGGTATAGGTAATATCACACAAAACTGCTACTTTCTGAATAATTTCACTTAGTATTTACGATTATCATAAAATTTAAATAAACAACCAACAGCGTCGCGTTCCAACTTACTGTGGGAAAATAAATGACTATCGTATTTTCAACTAGTACATCTCTGCATCTATTTCCATCTCTGCTAATGGTACTATGTACAGGTTCAGAGATATTAGAAGTCATCTGTCTGCCTTAACTTCAGACTTACTCTACTGTCTTGATAGAGTTTTAGAGAAATGGGTTGGACAGAAGACGCACAAAGTGCTCCAATGTTGGTAGGTTACACATGGAGGCAAGCTGTGGTAGCCCAGCGGTAACACCGTGCGACTCTTTCGAGGAGGTCACGGGTTCAAACCCGGGCAGACACCAATGAGTTTTTCTAATAAAACTTATGTCTAATTGATAATTGCAATTTATCACACGCTTTTCGGTGAAGGAATACATCATGAGGAAACCTGCATATCTCTAGAGAATTCTGGAGATATGTGTAACCTGCCAATCCGCATTGGAGCAGCGTGGTAGGTCTAAGCTCCAAACCTTCTCTCCAAAAAAAAAACGGAGTGAAGAGGCCTATTCTCAACAGTGGGATAGTAACAGGCCGCTACTTACTTAGGTTACACATATCCTAGGAATTCTCCAAAGATATGCAAGGTTTTATCACGATGTTTTCCATTATTAAACAGCGCGTGATAAGTTCCAAATATCAATTAGGCACATAAGTCTACTAATTTTGCCTGCTTGGGGTTTTGAACTCATGATCCTCTCGAGAGAGGCATACAGTCTAGCTGTTCGGCTATCAGAACTTATTAATTTAAACTTTTTTTAAGGACTTTTATCCTACAAGGATATGCTAGTCTCATAAGCATCTAATTTTATACATATTAAAATTACATTACTAATTATAACTAACGCGTGTATTCTAATCTATACTTATTATAAAACAAAGTCGCAAAAGCTGTCTGTCTGTATGTGATCGATTTTCTCAAAATCTACTGAACAGATTTTTGTATGGTTTTTATTGAAAAATAGTGCCATACCTCCGGATGGTTTAGGTTTTTAATACATTGGGGTTTTATGTATATTATGTTGACGAGGTCGCAAGGTTTTAAAAAAAACTCGCCTATTCGGAGCATTACTCGCGTTTGCCGCGTAAACCTTCTGAGATGCACTAAAGTAATGTACTATAAAATTGTAGATCTACAAAAATAATATAATAAAGTCCACGGTAGCATATGTCTATCTCTTATAGTTAACTCACAATAAATAATTTTGTGTTCAAAATTTCAATTCGGGAAATATTTTGTGACATATTGATTTCACGCGGGCCAAGCCGCTAGTAAAAGTAATATTTTAAATTAGAAGACGGGATGTCAAAAACACGTGGCCGGGACCGGTTGGTTATTTACAAATTTCTCTTGTATAAAAGTTTTAATAAAAAACGCGAGCATAATAACGGTTAACAACGAGTATTAATATACTAAGAACATTAAACAATTAATCTACTTTGACATCAATGAAAGAAATAACAAATGAACACGCCGATATATGAATACGGTGAAAGTTCACACAGACGGTGTTGCAAAAAAACACATTGTCTGTGTTTAATTTCACTTAGTTCACATTATTATTTGCGATAACCTTAGAAAATTAATGAGAAAATGTAGGCATAGTTCAATATTTTTCCCTAGTGTACTCAATAAAAATCTTATTTTGCTTTCATTAAACCCTGATTCAAACGCAGTAATATAGTGCCGGTTGAAGCTGTGTATATAAGACTATATAATATGCATAATTATGAAAATACATAAATAAAATACTACATAATTATGAAAATATTGGCGATGTATATAATAGTCAAAGTAGAAACCGAAATAGGCTTCCAAAAGTATGTAAGTCGTTTGTGGGTTTGGGTATAAGATTCTATAATAAAATTTCGCAATCAATTTAAGCTTTGCCATTACAACAATTAAAAACATCTATATATATAAAAGAAAGTTGGTCTTGGTTACACTATTTATAACTCAAGAACGGATGAACCAATTCGGCTGAAAATTGGTGTAGAGGTTACTTAGAATCAGGAGATGGACATAGGATACTTTTTATCCCGTTCGACCGCATTTATTTTATCCCGTCAAGTCACTATATAACGTGGTATAAGAAAAACGACTATGACATTGAATAACAAAACCCAAATGTCAGTGGAATACAAAACATAGATGACAACTAAACCTAATTTTGTCTTTGGTAAAGTATGGTAAAAAATTTGACAATTATCAAAATAATAGCTAAACGTCACTACATAGTATAAAACAAAGTCCCTTTCTCTATCTGTCCTTATGTCCCTATATCCTTTTGTATGCTTAAATCATTAAAACTACGCAACAGATTTTGATGCGGTTTTATAATAGATAGGTACTTAGGGAAAATGTAAAAGTAAATAAGTAATAATGTAGTATATGAATTTAGATATTCCAAAGATAGCAGGGAATCTTCATGGTATAGGGTAAGGGGAATTTAATCCAAATTTAACGTGTGCGGGCCACGGGCAGTAATGAATAAAACAAAACTACTGGATATATTTTAATCATTTTTTCACTGAGTGACATAGGCTATATATTTTATACCCGTGCGAAGCCGGAGCGGGCCACTAGTTAATAATAAAAGGCTAATACAGAAAGACTACTTTACTGTTAAGGATTACTTAGATGAAAAAAATGCGTGGACATCGCTACTCTTCGACCCTATATATATAGACCCTAAGTATATAGTAAAGGAAATTATATATTTCAAAAAGCAACCGCCGAGTTTCTTGCTGGCTCTTCTCGGTAGGAACAGCTTTCCGAACCAGCAGTAGAGTTGACGATACAAAAGCAGTTGTTTACAAGTTTACTTGAATAAAGAATATTTTGAATTTAAATTGATGATGATGAATATGGTAAAAGTAGGCTGTTACTATTGTATCATATAATCATATGACATATTATATTATATTTTATAATCAAACAGAAGCATGT
This sequence comes from Morpho helenor, assembly GCA_029227775.1. Taxonomy (NCBI): domain Eukaryota; kingdom Metazoa; phylum Arthropoda; class Insecta; order Lepidoptera; family Nymphalidae; genus Morpho; species Morpho helenor. The sequence continues at coordinate 5,097,531 of JARGCU010000003.1, read as the reverse complement.
ACTCACGCCATTGCGGATCGGTAAGTTGTTATTGCTTAACAAGACTAAGGAATTCTACTGCCCAAAAACACTTCTGTCCAAAAACAGGAATAAATTGATTTTTTTGTACATAAAATCTAGCTAGATCGATTTTTCTCCCCCAAAACCCCAAACCCCTACATGCTGAATTTCAGGAAAATCGGTGCAGCCGTTTCCGAGATTCCGAAGAAAAAATATATATATACATACAAGATTAACTCATTATTTATAGTTAGATTTATATACACTTTTTCTTTTTCTCTATATTATCTATATTCTCTTTCATCTTCAATTCTTGTACTTTCCTTCCGTTACTCAAAGGGCGACTGGAAGAAATTCCTTTTGGGGATAAGTCCGCCCATGTAAAAAGCACATGTATAAAACATGTGCTTTTTTACTTTTTCTTTCTCTTTTCTAATTATTTTTTATGCATAAGAAAGAAATAAACTATTTGTCATCTCTAATTTTTGACGAAAATAATACTTGAATCATTACGCGTTGTCTAGATTACGGCTAACATCATCCATATTGTAATTGCACGTGCAACAAATATTGTCTTATTATATTGTCTCTTGTTTGCTCAGTTAGGTGTATACAGTATACACACTACACAGCACGCTCGATCGACTAGCACGCGTCTTCACTGTCCAATATTGACACTTCGTAAATCAGTTTCCGCGTTCGACCAGTATTTGGTAGTGTTTACCAAATCAACATCACTAAAATCGAGGTTTAAAATATTATTGAAGTGACAATGTTACACGGTGTAATGACACTGACAAACTAACTCGACGGTGGTCGGACCCCCCGGGTATTAACGATATGAACTCTACCATTTATCACGCTATTATTGGGCTTGAAATATGTGCAGTTTAGAATGAATTATGATAAATTGCATATATTTAGACTCCTTTATTTTAAAAAAATCTAAACAGAAGTTACAATAAATAGGCGTGTGGTATCCGGCTAAGTAGAATAGTACCACCCTCATTTCTTACCGAGGTGTCGTAAAATGCGCCTAAGGAAAGTCGAACCGCTGTGTGGTATCCGGCTGAGTAGAATAGACCACCCTCATTTCTTACCGAGGTGTCGTGAAAGGCGACTAAGGTAAGTTGTCCCACCGTGTGGTATCCGGTTTAGTAGAATAGACCATCCTCTTTTTACCGAGGTGTCGTAAAATACGACGGAGGTAAGTTGACGTCAGGCAGGCGGCCGGTCGTAATAACGCAGCCAAATCATGTGAGAGCATGTTTATAACATGTTGTGCCGACCCCACTTAGAGTGGGATAAGGGCAGGTAGATGATGATGAAAAGTATGGAAAATATTAACGTGCCATAATCCGCGATAAAAGAAAATATATATAATGCTAAATGTAAAGTATACTAGTCTCATACAGAATACATGCTGGATTCGTAAAAACTTATACACTAAACACCTCCTCCGAAACGTTACACCTAATTCTATAAATGATAAAAATTGTATTTAATTTATAAGTGTAAAATGAATGTAACGGCCTTTTAATATTACACTGCTTGGCATAGGCCTTCTTTCCCCGTTTTTGGAAACAACGGTTAGAACTAAGACACACTAAGCTATTCCATTGCGGATTGGTAGGTTACACATATCCCAAAATTTTTCTACAAACAAATATACTCCACAGCTTTGCGATTTTATCGTGAAGTCTATCAAATTTATCTCAATAACAAAGATGGCATTATAATAAGCTATACAATAAGGCTTGACATTAAAACTTGTTATTAACATACTAATAAGAACCGATTTTAAACCAAGAACCAGTTTCTTTCCTCGATTTTTTACAATCTGTGTGAAGAAGAACCAGCCCTCTCCCTTTCATATAAACAAAATACACGTTATAAGTAAATAATTAGTGTATCTCCTAACCGGTTGCACGGCGAAAAATTGTTGAGATTGTGGTAGTGAATGTGTGCAGTGCTTGTGTAATTTGTACTGGATAGTGCATCAGTTTCTACGAATTCTGCATATATCATGTATGAAAAACTCAACATTTAACAAACTCTACATTTAGCAACACATTTTTATTGCGGATTATAGTAAAATCATATTTTAATTACCTTTATATTATGGACCTCGGCAAAGTAACGCTTCAATCATTAAATAATTATATTTGATTTTCATGTTTAAGTGCGAAAAAAGATATTAAAGGTCTCTTATTATCCCACTGCTGGGCCTCCTCTATCTGTGTCTGGAGAGAATGGTTAGGGGCTAGACCCACGAAGCTGCTCTAATGCGGACTGGTAGATTACACATATCTCAAGAACTTTTTAGATATATGCACATTTCCAGGTTGTTTTTTTATTGGGATAGTTTATTTTTTATTATTCATTTTTTTTAAATATAAGACAGTAATTTCTAAGAATAATGAAAGAGTATTAAACACAGTAAAAAAAAGTTATAAACTTAGTTTTATGTTTAATGGTAGCGTTATGTAGATATATAAATTGAAATCTAGCTCTCAAAAACTGCATCACTGGAGCAATAAAAATTTTATCGCATAGTTTTTATTTTTATTCTCTAATTATTTGTAATGGATTTCCGCAAAACAACGATACACTTTCGAAAAGTATTTACGTTGTGCTTGTCATGAAAATATATAGACAGATGGACTTTCAAATTTATTATTTCTACTTATTAGTCATTATCCTCTTGCCGTACTCTACTTTTGGTGGGGTAAGCATAACATGCAATAAACATGTTGTCTCATGATATAGCTACATAGCTATAGCTACGGATTTTACGACCGGCCGCCTGCCTAACGTCAACTTACCTTAGTCGTATTTAACGACACCTAAGAAAGAGGGTGGTATATTCTACTAAACCGGATACCACACAGTGGGTCAACTTACCTTAGTCGCTTTTTACGATACCTCGGTAAGAAATGAGGGTGGTCTATTCTACTCAGCCGGATACCACACAGTGGTACAGTACACCCCATGGACGATTGGCATAGTGGACTCTCCGACAATAGCCCTAAGCATTTAAATAAAAATCTGATAAAAATGACGATGTTTCCATAAACTAAATAAGAGGTTTAGAGGTAAGAGGTAACTATTCAGCCAACGGTTTAACTGTAGACGAAACTCCGTGCACGGTTCTGAAGGATATAGACTATTGTTGGAGCAAAGACAATATTCAGTGCGCGAAAACAAATACTACACAGGTTTCATTAAAGTTTTACTGCATGTCTTTGGCGCGTATTGAATTTTCAGAGAAGTAGTGGCTATTTGTGGCGGTTGAAGCATACGTTGGATTGTTTAAACAACCTTCAACGGATATAGCGAAGCTAGAGAATTAATGAGGAAACTATAACTGTAATAGGGAATGCATTGTACGTCAGATTTACGGACGCAAAGTCCTACGAAATGTATTGAATATTATGATTTTACTAAGTTCTAAACTAGGGATGTCACTTACTTTATAAAAAAGGATTTCCCATTTAGTAATAAACAGATTTGTTAAAAAACTTCTTCTTCTTTTGGCGCCTCTCCAACTAGTGGAGGTTGGCAGTCAGCTCTGCATACGCCCTCCTTTGCGTGGCCAGACGGAAGAGTTCGGAAGCGCTCTTGATTCCCGTCCACTCCCGGATGTTTCGTAACCATGATTTCCTTCTACGACCGAGTCTCCTCTTCCCAGCAACTTTTCCCATCATTATCAGTTGCAGTAGCCCGTATCGGCTATGCCTGAGTACGTAGCCCAGGTATGCAACTTTGCGTTGCTTGATGATTGGGAAAAGTTTGCGTTTTTGTCCGACACGTCGTAGAACGTCTTCATTGGTTACTTTTTGGGTCCACGATATTGACATCAAACGTCTGTATGCCCACATTTCGAATGCTTCTATACGTTTCCTGAGATCCTCTTTTACGGTCCAGGACTCACAACCGTATAGAAGCAGAGGCCAGATGTAGCATTGTAGAAGACGTACACGAAGTGGAATCTTGATATCACGGTTACTAAGTACCTTTCTCATTTTTCCAAAGGTACTCCGCGCCATTTCGATGCGAGTGTTAAAAAACGATTATCCCGAATCGAAGAAATTAATTAATTTTATTATTAATTGATTTTTTCTGACTAATTGAAATTTACCAATGTGAATAGTTGCTTTTTTAAATTAATTAAAATAAGGACAAATTAAATTAAGAATTAAAATAATATAGTTGCACTGTTTGCGAAATTCGATTAGAATATGTAGTTTGGCTACAATGGCTTCATCCAATACGCTTATTTTAACTTTAAAAACAAGAGAAAAGAGGGTAAAAAAATATAAATGCACGAGGGTAAAAAAAATATAAAAATATAAATGTGTATCTTCTTAGTTCTTGTGAAGATGTTGGGCGCTGGTAAATGATACAAAGGTTGTATCTTTCTCTCAGGTTTATTCGTCAGTGTAGCAAGTATCATCGTCCGTTAAAAAGGTAATTGATAATAATTTTGAATTTAAAAATGTACACAGATATAAAAAGTTTTATGCAGGATAAAATATTATAAATCTATATTTAGAATTCGATTATAATGGATTAATATGGAATTGTATTTTATACATCCCTATTCTAAACAGGTTTTAGACTAATTTATTGTTCCAAATAAGTGAAGATATGGTTTAGCTAATTGGTTCTGTTTATGAAACAGTTAAACTTAATTGAATTATTGCTTATACTTCACCTGTATTGCAAAACTGGTTAATACTAGATTGCTTAGTGATATTAGGAAGGGACCTTCCGGGCGTTCGGATGCCCACCTTATAAGGTCCCCGATACGTTCGATGCATCTGGTGCTCTCTATGCATCGTCTAGCGGAAGGAGGGGCCAGTTTTAAAGAGGCCCCGACCCAGTGGTTCTGGGGTTCAGAGTTGCTGGTGGCGGGGATGGGGGCAATATGTACAGCGGTACCCTGTCCCCGCCACCAGCAGCGTGGTGGATCACACAGGTTGTTTTAGTCAGTGCGAGTCCGACATAACCGTCGCCTGTCCCCGTCGGGCGGCGGTACCCATATGGGGTTTGATTTTTCCTGTCTAGAAAAAGTAATATATGATAGATCAAAAAAGATATTACCTAATGGTTGATATTATTGCCAGGAAGTCCCGAATTCAATATTCGGCATGAAGACAATTTAGATATTCCATTTGTCGTGGCAAGTTTGGTCCGCTAAGAGACCGATTGCCGACCGATTGCTTAGTCGGGTCGGCATGTTATAAACATGTTGTCACATGATTTGGCTACGTATTCTACGATCGGACGCCTGCCTTACGTCAACTTACCTTAGTCGCCTTTAACGATACCTCGGTATGAAATGAGGGTAGTATATTACTATATATACTATATTATACTACACGGTGGGTCGACTTAGCTTAAAATAAATAAATAAATAATCTTAGTCGCCATTTACGATAGCTCAGTAAGAAATGAGGGTGGTATATTTTACTCAGCCGGATACCACGCGGCTTAATTGTCCCATATAATTAAGATTTATCAGACCTTACCTGGTGCGAATCGCCAATAGTACGTAACTCCGTGTACAATTTCTTGAATTCCTTTCAAACATAAATAGGGCGGTAGTTAATAATCATTCTACTTGGGAACCCATAATATATCACATCCACTTCAACTTCATTACAGTCATCTGGTACAACCTGAATCACAGCCTACCATTAAGTACAGAAACACCCGGAAACCAAGTGCTTGTCAGAAATCGATGCCGATGATAATAATAATTGATGTACAGTCTAATGTTGCTACCGTTTGAAAGATACTGTACTTAAGTACGTTATTTGTATAACTGCTGATTATCTACGGACACCACATTCTTACAGTTCGAAATCGTGTTATTTTTAATTTTATATAAACATAAAGCATAACGTAACAAAATAAATCACAAAATAAAAAATAAAAATTGTGTATAAAAATAGTACCAAAACCAGCATATTCTTTCTTCTTCACCTCCTGCCCTTATCGCATTCCAAGTAACCAACAAATCATAAATGTAAACAAACAAAATAAATCATATTATGAAGTATAAAAATACGAAAACCACCAAACCCTTCTGCCCTTATGGCACTCCAAGTCAAAAAAATAAATTATAAAATTAAGTAAATTAAATTATTAAACAAATAAAAGAAATCATAAAAATTATAAAAAAAATTCTGCCCTTATGAAACTCCAAGTGGGGTCGCTGCCTGACAACAACTTACCTTTGTCTTATTTTACGAGACCTCCAGTATGAAAAATTGTGTTTAATACTAGAAACGGATAAAATTTCCCAGTAGACCTAATATTTACCAATTGTATATCACCAACACAAGTATTAAGTTACTTTGGGGACTAAAAACCCAGCGTTTATAACCTTACATTCTATCCAAAAAAAAAAGTTGATCCACTCTTTATCCTACACCTCTTTAAACCTAGTGCTGACATAATTACATTGGTTATAAAACATAAACAAATTAAATTTATCATAATCAACATTGGCTGTATAAAGAAGCAGTCAGTGCTACCTTCGATCGAATAAAACGTATAAAACTGTATAAATGTGCGGTCGTTGAAAATGACACCTCATTACGTGCCTCGGGGCGAAAGAGGCAACATCTGCTCTAGAAATCCTTAACCTACTAATCATTAATCTTCATATGTACGCAGGAGTCGTATTAGATGTAAATAATAGCTGACAATTAGTCCGTCTTACCACTCACGGTCCTCGTAGCTTCGGGCGCCGGTTTACTAATCTCTAGTTAAAAATTACACGTCACCGGTTTATATTAGATTATAGAAGTTATTTTGCAGACTTGTTTAATATACGCCGACCGAAAGATTTCAGCTTCCATCGTTTTAAAGTAATTTAAAACGGATAGACAAAAAGGAGGGTGTTTTATAATAAGTAAGGATAAACACGACATTAATTGAAAGACAAAAGAGAAAGTTTGCATCGTTTTAACGCATTCACACATTTCTACGAAACTTTTGCATACGGTTAAGTCGAAATCTGAAATATCACATAGTCTTTTTTACAAAGGACAAATCCATGGTCCCGAAAAAACCATAAATGAATCATCATCCTCCTGCCCTTATCCCACTACAAGTGGAATCGGCACGACATGTTATAAACATATCTCATGATTTGGCTAATATTTTACAACCGGCCGCCTGCTTGACGTCAACTTACCTTACTCTTATTTCCGACACCGTGGTCTATTCTAATAAACCCGATATCACACGGCGGATCGACTTACCTTAGTCTCCTTTTACGACACCTTGGTAAGAAAATGAGGGTGGTGTATTCTACTCAGCCGAATACCACACGGCGGGTCAACTTACCATAGTGACCTTTTACGACACCTCGGTAAGAAATGAGGGTGGTCTATTTTACTCAGCCGAATACCACACGGTGGGTCGACTTACCTTAGTCGCCTATTACGACACCTTGATAAGAAATGAGGGTTTTGTATTCTACCTAGTCGGATATCACACGTTCAAAAAACCATAAATTAATAGACTTTATATAGTTAATCATAATACTTCTTAAATAATCTTTGCAATGCGGATAAAACTCGAACGCAGCAAGTTTGTAATAAAATTATTAAAGTTCATATTCTAGGTAACTGAAGTGTGTACGGAATAGAGCCAATAAATAGGTAAATTGTGTAATCAATGTTGCAAATTATTGAGATGTCGTTAATCATTTACATGAACATATTTTTAAGACTATGATTAAAGTATCGTTCAAATATAATACCGTTTTAAGGATAATATACTGAGCTTAAGTTTTAAGAGCTTTAATGTTATAAACTTTTGAAACTGTGTAATATACTCTGAGAGAAATAACATAACTGATTTATCTATTTAATATAGTGGAAATGTTATGTATGTTAATCTTTTATACAAAAACATTTCGCATACTTGGAGGAGTTTCAGAGTTTTACATGGAGAATTTCTGCGTCGACTTCTGCAGTTATTCAAATTTAAATAAAAATAATTATTTATTCAAAGTGACTTTACAAGCATTTTGAATCACCAAATTACAATGAAGCTACGACTGGTTCGGAAAGGTGCTCTTACCGAGAAGAACCAGCACTCGGCGGTCAAAAATATAATTATCTACAAATTCAAAATTACAATGAATCCAATGCGTAGCTGGTCGCAAGTTAAATCCAAGTTATTGATGTCTACAAAATAGCATGCAAATGCATTAAATTCAATGCATTAAAATTTTAAAAATTATAATTTAGCCCTTTAATCATTTATCATACTTACGCCGTGTGGTATCCGGCTGAATAGAATAGTACCATCCTCATTTCTTACCGAGGTGTCGTAAAAGGCGACTAAGGTAAGTTGACCCACCATGTGGTATCTGGTTGAGTAGAATGGACCACCCTCCTTACCAAGGTATCGTAAAATATGACTAAGGTAAGTTGACGTCAGAAAGGCGACCGGTTGTAAAATACGAAGCCAAATCATGTTACAGCATGTTTATAACATGTTGTGCCGACCCCACTTAGAGTGGGATAAGGACAGGAGGATGATGATTCATTTATCACACTTTACAGATTTTAAGGTATACATTACGCATATCTAATACTCGGCTCTACTTAAAAATGCTTCTGCACCCGCTCGTCCTTTCCGCTTATGTTGTAAAAGTTGTAAATGTTAACAGTTTATCGATTAATCATAAAACACTTGAGAACATAAATAAAAACATAATCTGCTGCTAGTGAAGCGTTAATTACGCTAGAGGTCGTTTGACTATGAAATAGAATGACTTTTAATAGTTAATTAAATTATAGATGAATATACTGTACTCAAGCTAATTACTTAATTAACGTAGCATTTAATATACCGTTAAAATTAATTAGAAACATTGTATACGTTTAACGGCTCAAGTAGATTCTCGATAGAAACGAAAACACTTTACCATATAAAACTTAATATGTAAATAATTTATAGAATCAGATGCTACTTTTCGGAGTGCTTTTTACCATATTATAAAAGTAATAATGAAATTATTTTGTTAAAAATCCACGATTAAAAAACATTTTTATGAACATGATAGGAAAATGATTTCATTATAACTTTTTCAAAATATAAAAAAGCACCACGTTCATATAAATATTATAAAAATATATACGAAATACATACATATAAATATGAAAATGTAATTGTTTGTTTGCACACTCTTGAATTTTTTGTATAACTAGTTACTAAAGGAATTAGTAAAGTACTGTAGAGTAAATTTTTTTATATCGTTTACTTTTTTTATTGGTACTGAAATCGATGCAGATAAAGTCGCGGGAATACGCTCATATAAAACGAATAGATTTAAACTTGGCATCAATAATGAACAGAATTGAAATATGGGTTTTCGGTTTAGATATAAACACAATGGTTGCTCTTATAATAGTAATACAAGACGGTATATCTGCCCAGGGAACATTTTAAAATTTTAGGAAATTTCTAAGATATCGAGAAAAATTGTGTATAGCATTCACTCAAGTCAAAAATAAGATTAATCCTTATAATATCCAACAGCAGAGGCCTTTCTGATTTTTTTTGTCCCAATGTTTAATATTTGTCCAATGTGTTAAATTTGCATAGAGTTTTAAGATAACGTCTTATTTTTGTGTAAGCCGTCTATTTTCCGACTGGCCCGTTGGAGCAGTGGGTAGTGACCCTGCCTTCAGCTCCGCGGGTCGCGGGTTCGATTCCCGCCGAGGGCCAACATTTTCTATAAATGAATTTGTTGGTCTTTGAGCCTGGGTGTATTTAAGTATGTATTAAAAAAAAATATAAGTATATATTCACCAGTTGTCTCTCACCTATAACACAAGTATTAAGTTACTTACTTTGGGGATGGAAGACCGTGTGTGTAAGTGTCCCATATATTTATATTTATTTATTTATTTATTTTGATACTATTTAAATAATCGCACTGCATAGAGCAGTCTCCCCATCTTAGCTTTTCTACAATTCTATGCCTCCCTACACAACATACATCATCTTCCTGCCCTTATCCCGCTCTAAGTGGGGTCGGCACAACATGTTATAAACATGTCACATGATTTGGCTATGTATTTTACGACCGGCCGCCTGCCTGATATCAACTTACCTTAGTCGCCTCTTACGACACCTCGGTTAAAAATGGGGTAGGTCTATTCTACTCAGCCGGATACCACACGGCGGGTTGACTTACCTTGGTCGCCTTTTACGACACCTCGGTAAGAAATAAGGGTGGTACTATTCTATTCAGCCGGATACCACACGGCGGAGATTATATTATAAGGTATATTTAAGAAACTACTTGATATAGTCATAAATATTTTGATGCGCCATGAAACCGCTTCCGCTGAAGACCTAAGCTGCAAGGCCTGTCATTTACGAACAGTAAAATTAAATGAATGCAACCTGCTAACTAGCCGGGCAAACATATTATAGCTATTAGTTGACAATTTAAATACTAACAGACATTTCTATAACTGCATCTGTAACAGGAACACGGAGCCTTGAAAAATACAGTTAAATAATTTAAATGTATATAATACGATGTACGTGCTCTTACGGACAGTTTAAATCAGCAACGGCAAATTCAAACATACTCATAGTAATAGTTAATATTAATTGACGCTAAGAACTTTATTACTACGTAGGTATATCGTCCTGCCGTTATCCTACTCTAAGTGGGGTCGGCACAACATGTTATAAACACGTTGTAAGATGATTTGGCTGCGTTTTTACCGGCCGCCTGCCTGACGTCAACCTACCTCTGTCGTATTTTACGACACCTCGGTAAGATGGAGGGTGGTCTTTTCTACTAAACCAGATACCACACGGTGGGTCAACTTACCTTAGTCGCCTTTCACGATACCTCGGTAAGAAATGAGGGTGGTCTATTCTACTAAACCGGATACCACACGGTGGGTCAACTTACCTTAGTCGCCTTTTACGATACCTCGGTAAGAAATGAGGGTGGTCTAGTCTACTAAACCGGATACCACACGGTGGGTCCAACTTACCTTAGTCGTCTTTTACGACACCTCGGTAAGAAATGAGGGTGGTACTATTCTACTAAGCTGGATACCACACGGCTAAACTTTATTACTACAATAGGATCTTCAAATAATTTCATCTAACTAAACTAGGCATAACCTGTGTCAGATCATAGTTCATTTGACGTCAACTTAACTTAGTCGCCTTTGACGATACTTGAGTAACAAATGAGGGTGGTCTATTCTTTCAGTCGGATACCACACGGCGTCTACACCGAAAGTCGTGTGATACAGAAAGTATAGCCGCTATATACTTCATTTACAACGCTGTCGATTAAATCACTATAACCAACTAAAAATATACTGAATATCAAAATAAAATGCAGTGAAAGACGAAGCGGAATAATGTGACATGTTTATAACATGTTGTGCTGACCCACTAAGAGTGGGATAAGGGTGGGAGGATGATTTCATTCGGTGTAGATAGAGACCACGAAGATAATGATTTCTTAGGCGAGGTGAAGGTCTCTGCTGAGGTCGATTTTTCTTATGAATTAAGGATCAATCAAGTCTGTAGTTATATCCATGAAACGATTCCAAGGTAAAAAGTAAGATATTTTCACACTCAGTAAAATAGACACCTATTACTATATTCCTACCTTCATTTTTTCTCCTTTTTGCAATGAATGGTTCATATCATTTTCCAGAATACTCATATCCCGGAATTTCAAGAGTAAAAAGTTCCTTATTTGTAAATACTAAACCAGTAACCACTTACAGTCATTAAATTGTCGCTTGAATAGATTTAGTACTGGAGACCTTATGATATTCAGCGACAAATGAATTGTCGTTCAATTACAGAGGTCCTAGAAGTTATCTCATTCGTACATAAGAACATTCTTGAAGCGTACCGCTTGTATGACAATATAAGTTTAGACCTGACTCAGGTGAGCAAATATCGATAATTCAACATCTTTGAAATTTAAACTACCGCATTGTTACACGATTTAATCAATATGTTATCAGTAAAGATACTCGTACATTAGTCTTTATTTGATTACCATTTTTAAACATATACTTTTGGAGATTTCTTGACGTTTTGACTAAAGTCTAACTGCCGTAAACAATAGTCGGTGCCATTGAGAGATCTTCAATGTAAATTATTGGAATTAAATACTACGAAGAAAAATTAGCTTTAGATATAACTTTTTTTAACTAATAGTAAGTAATAGTTTGTTCCCCATTATCTTAGAGAATAGATAACAAAGAATCTCATTTTACAGTAATGACAAAATTAAAAGGAGGATATTTTTCTTAAACTAGACATATGTTGTCGCGAACTTATATTTAGAACTTTTAGAGAGGAACAATTTTATGATACATGAAATTTCGAATAACTATTACCGTTTACTCAGCGCACGCAAGGAAAGCTTTAAATTTTGCCGTTTTACGTAATATTTTTTTAGTACTGCTCCTCTCCTATTCATCTTAGCGTCTATAGCCTACCTGGATAAATGGACTATCTTAAACTCAAATAATTTTTCAAATCGGTTATGTAGTTCCTGAGATTAACGCGTTCAAACAATCAAACAAACTCTTCAGCTTTATATATTAGTGTAGATTATCAACAAAACAAACCGCAATTTACACTGACACACTGACTTTCCATCTTCATGTTAACTCGTTTATATTGAGTTAACATCTGTTCTATAAAGTGTTAGAATCTATAATGAGAATAATTATCATAATTTGTTTGTCCACGATGCACGGTTTAATAGCGTAATAAGTATAGAGTATATTAAATATCTACATGATATTTAATATACTAAATATCCATAAAGAACAATAATAATTTTTGACGTTTTTGATAAAAAAAGCTTTTAACAAGATTTTATGTAAATACTGTTAACCGTTAAGGAGTTCCCTCGTCTGGAGCCAATCCTGGCAGTAGCATCAGGTCATCTTTATCATAAACATGCATTGTCATGGAGGCTGGACCAGAATGTAAAATATCAGCGCAGTCAAATACTGGCAAGTGGGTCAAATTTAACTTGCAAGATTCCACCTTCACATACAAACATACAAGGCAAGTTTAATAAATAATAAGGAAATTAACATCCCACTTCTGCATAAATATAGAGCGCATTATCCGTTTTCATACCTGATATATTCAGTATTCTCTGAAATATTTAGTAATCGTTTGTTAGCGATAAGGCCACCTCATTGTATCACGCAGTTTATATTGTGAATTTAGTTTTTTAGTAGGTACTATGTAAATTCTGTCTAAAATCTATCTATCTATTTTATTCCTAAAAATGCATGCACTACGATCATCCACTATAGCATAAATAGCAAAGGCATTTAGCATTTATTTTCTATTTACTTTATCGAGTATAATATCAAAATAATATTATTATGATATATTTTTATTCGTACGCCGTGTGGTATCCGGCTGAATAGAATAGTACCACCCTCATTTCTTACCGAGCTGTCGTATAAGGCGACTAAGGTAAGTTAACCCACCGTGTGGTATCTGGTTTAGTAGAATAGACCACCCTCTTTCTTACCGAGGTGTCGTAAAATACGACAGAGGTAAGTTGACGTCAGGCAGGCGGCCGATCGTAAAAACGCAGCCAAATCATATGACAGCATGTTTATAACTTGTTTGCCGACCCCACTTAGAGTGGGATAAGGGCAGGAAGATGATATTATATTGCTTTATTGTTAATCTGAGTCCCTAGAAAAGTTAAAAGAAGTATCCAAAATATTTTAATGACCGTGTCGTTTCATAAAGTACTACAAGTTTTATAACAGTACATATACGGATGGCACCTGCGTACATTATCTAGTAGCAAACTCGAGAGAGCACTCAAAACTCCACTTCGTAACGGGTAATCTATATTTGAAAAAAGAATGTCAAGTATAACTAACACCGTTTTTTTATGCTCAAACAGAATTACTAAGCACAAAATCTAGCGAAACGTTCCTTTTTGAACTTTTTTACGTCAAATTATGCTGTTTTTTGGAAGTCGTCAAACAGCTTCATTCAAGACAACGGTGTCCATGTTTCAGTATAATACGGGACATTTCAGAAACAAAAATTTTATTTTAAGTTCGCGTACGATGAGTGTCTTTATTTGTTTATTTATTTTTTTCTTTTTTTTTGTATTGACTAGCCGGTTATTGGTATTTCGTATTGGTTAGCCCTAACGGCTTTTACAGCGTCACCGGGCGGGACGGGCGGTCGCAGAAGCATCGCCGAAGTTGCGAAATGCGGAGAGTAGAGCGCAGAAGCTCTACTAGCGACGGGGAACGTCGTCCTAAGGGTACCTCTTGTGAGGCCGGAATACGGCTTAGGGCGACGGGTAGTGGGGGGCTAATAGTATGACGATTAGTCATTATGGCATCGGGAATATGGCGAGAAGCCACGGCCGACCGACGTCAGAAAACTAGGACCTCGTCTTAGCCGGCTAAGACGCTATTTGCGTGTATTATATGTGTGTGTGTTTGCGATCGTTATTTGATCGTCAGGGTCATACAGGACGCTTTTTGACGCCTATATTTTCGGTGAGTCTTTAACATAGATGCACATATGTTAAAAGACACATAATGTACGTGTGAATATTATAGTCCATTGAAATCCGGCTCATCAAAAAGTATACGTTGCTAACTTAACCATATAGTCTTTCTATTCTGATAAAACAATTTATTTTAGATAGTGTTTGTAATAATATTATGTACATAATTGAATAGCAAAAATGTTCATGTTGATTTATTAATAAATAATTCACTTCCACTCCAATCCTCTGGTTCATTTATTCATTATATCATTCAAATCCGAGGAAGTCTCAAGGAATAATCCAAGCAGATTTCATATATGTACTTAAAATTATTTATGTATATATTTACCAATTGTCCGTAACCCATAACACAAGTATTAAGTTACTTTGGAGAAAGATGATCGTATGTGTAATTGTCGCATATACTTATTTATTTAATATGGCACATAAGTGCTTATAGAAAACACAAATGGCAAGAATGACGCACTCTCGCTATTCAGCCATCAATTTTATTTTATTTAATTAATTTTATTTTTATTTATTTATATATGCTACATTTGCGAGGATGGCATTGCGATAGTATAAAACTGTGTGCACATGCCATCCTCACAGTCAAAATTATTAAAATAACATAAGATATTAATAATCAAAATTTATTATACTATATATTTAAAATAAGTAAAACAAAATACTATGAAATGAATTGATAACGGGTAGCTTTATTGGGTAGTTATATAGAGATATATCGACATTAAAAACTGAATTGATTCTAACAAAAAAAAATGGTCAAATTTATTGTTCTCTCCGAAAGATGGCTTTGAACTTTTAAATACCGAGTCCATAGAACATCGGACAGATGGACACACTATTCAATAGCATCTTTTAAAGTGCTTGTTACATACTCAACAAACATGTATTTCGTTTTCAAATATAAATTAGTACTAGCAACGGCCTCAAAATTTTTCAATACTTCAATTTGGTGAATGAGTAGTTTTTCAATAGCAAACTCGTTCAATATATTTATTAAGACTCTTTAAAAGTTCCGTAATTAAACTAACATATATGAAAGCAAGTATATTTTGTATTAATTAATTTTAAAGAAACTTGGTATCTTTAAATTAAATTTCGTTATAACATCACAAATTTTGTATTTGATTTGATTTGACCTGCCATGTGATATCCGGCTGAGTAGAATAGACCACCTTCATTTCTTACCAAGGTTTCGTAAAAGCGACTAATGTAAGATGATCCATCGTGTTGTATCCGGCTGAGGAGAATAGAAAGCCCTCATTTCTGACTGAGGTGTCATAAAAGGCGAATAAGTTAAGTCGACGTCAGGCTGGCAGCAAGTCTTAAAATAACTAGTCAAAACATGTAACAACATGTTTAAAACATGTTCAAGCCCAAACGGTTCAAGCCTATCCGGCGGCCTGAATCATGAGCTCTATACGCGGAATATCAGTTTTCATCGCGATTTCGTATTTCTGGTCTAAATATTTTGTAATTTATCTAATTTCCTTCTGAGAATAGTATATTTGATGATTTGAAATATTTTTGGATACTTTCATTTATAAAAGTATGAATTATAAATTTTTCATTTTTCATATATAAAAATATCATATTAATCGCATATACCAAATACACCAGATAAGGTGTATTCGGTATATGCGAAGAGCCCTGACTCACACTTATACCCCAGTTAAGCCATGGTGGCTTAACTGGGTCCCCAGGAACCGATGAATTGTTTAAAACACTTATACCCCAAATTTATTTTATTATCCTTAATCATTAAAACATTATTATGAGTCGTGCATAATTTACTGATACAGCACAGTTAGAAAATAATGACAATATGCCGGACCAAACTCAAACCGATCCAATCCATCGACCCCGACAGTTACGACCCCATCTCGTTTCCATAGACAACTTTTTTAGTATAATTTAAATTGAACAAATAATTTATATGATTTAAAACACCATATTAAACGTGTTTTGCAGCGTTGAAAGTTTATCTAGTGTCTACTTAGTTGATTAATAGGGTCAAGTATAAATTAATATTTTAATGTTGCTAATTTAGTAAAGATGCGCACAAAAAACTAAAATCGTATTTTTAAATAATATTCACATGTCAACTATAAATACGGATACACGTTTTAAGTCAGGTCATCTAGACTTGATAAATTTTAATGACAAGAATAGCCAGAATAAATATTTAAGCTATAAATTTAACGACTGATTGCCCAGGTTCTATAAAATTTCTAAATATAAAGTGCATTCACTCCTTTAAGAGACATTAAACTCCAAAAAAAATTTTTTTTCGGTTTGTGTTCCTTTTAATATCATTATAACTAATAACTATAACTAATCATATACTAATAACAAGATTCTAAAATACATTTAGTTTTGTCAATCACTAATAATAGATTGAATAGTTAAATTTATATAAACTTTTTCTCTTTCTCTATATTACTCATATTCTTTTTCTTCTTCACTGCTTGTCCTTCTGTTACTCAAATATTGACTGGAAGAGATCCCTTTTAGGGATAAGTCCGCTTTAAACATGTGCTTTTTTACTTTTCTTTCTCTTTTCTAAATATACCTATATATAAAAAGAAATAAATAAATAAAATCTTCAATATTTAAATGAGTTAATCTTGTAATTTTCGGAATCTCGGAAACGGCTCCTCTCTCGAAATTTTCCTGAAATTCAGCATGTAGGGGGTTTTGGGGAAGAACAATCGATCTAGATAAGTTTTATTTTAAAAAAATGTGGTTATATCCCTGTTTTCGGGCTCTAACATTTTTTTGAAATTTACGTTGAATACAATCACAATTTTTCGCTGTCAAATGTAAAGTCATGGTAGTTCATTTGGGGAACGGGCGGTCTAGAGAGGAGAAAAATCCTAGGATGGAGCCCCTCACCTGCCCTGTTATATTTTTCTTTTCAATTTTTTTTTATTTTTTTTTTACATTATTTTAAAAATTACAGAGCAAGGCTTGGTCACTCAGGTACTAATAATAATATGCAAGTGAAGCTACAAAGGCTTTTTAAAAAGCTTTAACCAAAATTTCATGTCCCTACTGTTAACCGTTATGGAGTTCCCTCGTCTGGAGCCAAACCTTGCAGCAGCATCAAGACATGCTTGTTTAAACATGTATTGCCATCGGGACCGGATCAATATGTAAAATACATAGGTATATACGACAAAAATCCCCTTTTTCTTCCAGAGCGGGATAGACACAATCGAGGGCATTTTAATTTTTAAGTTGACTTAATCAAACGTTAATCAAAATTGCAAAAAAAATAATAAGGATCAAAGTCAACAACTGGAAATACTACGTTGGAAACTAATGTATCAATAAATCCGTTTTAACAGTTTTTTTTTACCAAATATCTTAACTCTAATATATAAGATAATAATATTTTTTCTGTTGTTTGTACTTATGTAAGAATGTTGTTTTTTGGTATAATAAATAATAAATAATAAATAAATAATAAAAATAAAATTCCACCTTGCAATTATAAAATGTATATTGATGTCGTAATGTCATTAAAATTCACATAAAAATATATAGCTCCATAAACTTTATCAACGTAATTTGGTATCGTTCTTTCGCTGGATGCTTTAAAACGAGATGTCACCACGTACTATATTTAATGATCTAAGACACCTTTAATACGAACCACATTTGGGCATTCAGAAGCCGTGTGGTATCCAGCTGAGTATAATAGACCACCCTCATTTCTTACCGAGGTCTCGTAAAAAGCGACTTAGGTAAGATGACCCGCCGTGTGATACCCGACTGAGTAGAATGGACCAACTTCATTTTTTACCGAGGTGCCGTAAAAGGCGACTAAGGTAAGTTGACGTTAGGCAAGCGGCCAGTCGTAAAATAACTAGCTAAAACATGTTTAAAACATATTATGCCGACCCCATTTAGGGCAGGAGAATGATGAACGTCCTATAAGAAAAAATATTGCCTAATTCCTTGAATTTTTATTAGAAAAACATTTAAAAAAACATTTTAAAATTAAAATAATATTCTCATTAGTTTTATAATTGATAATCGTTTTATTCGAAATTAAAATAGTAAAGCAAAGTATGCTATTAAAATAGTAAGCAAAGTATGCTGATATAATTTCAGCGGCACGTGTATGAATTGCCTTAGTTACATAAATATTCAACAAAATTCAGTGCGACATTGCGTGTGAGTGTGAGTGCGTAAAGTGAAGGTATAAAATCATCTAATTGTCAAAATTTCTCGACACCGTTACGCTAAGTGGCAAAATATTTGACCACCTATGAAAATTTATTTCTATTAAGTTCGTGTGAATCCTAGGTATCTTATGTACTAAACATATATTGCACTCCCTAGTATTAAAGTGATGTCATTCAAAAAAGTTGTTTTGTGGCAAATTCTTATAAAGCGTAGCGTAGCCCCTAAAAAACTCTTTAAGTGATGAGACACCCATAACTGGGAAGAGCAAAAATATACTAGTTATTTTAATAGTTCGTAGCGTCATAGATCGCAATTTAATTCTATATACTTATCTAATCTAAGATTATTATTGAAGTTGTCGTTAGGGATTTTTAAGGGTATCCTAGGTATAGTACTAGGCTAATATATAGGTTAGAAAATTTTCAGTTCATCCTTCAGTAACATGATAAAAACAAGTTAATCATAATGAGGGTAACATTTACGTTGTTGCCTATTTAAAATTTGCTTGAGATAACACGCTAATCAATTATAAAGCCAGTTCCTAAGTGTGATTTCAATTCAGAAATAGCATATTAATGGGATGTTACGTTACTTATTATTAAAATATTAGCCAATTAAACGTTTTTATTTAATAATATATCATTTAACAAACAACCAAATAATAGGTTTGGGCAGACCACATTATTATATTTAAATTCTGTGAATCATTGTCTCTAATTTCAATCACGCCGCAACGGTTGGTAATGAAAAAAAGCCGAAATAACGAAGAACTTTTTAATTGAAATTATTGAGATATAATTTGGATTCATCAATCATTAACAGAAATAGTTTTGTGTACCGTGTAAGGTGTAAGATTGCTTTCACATTCGTTATTTTGTCGCTCAGCGTTTGAATTAATCTGTCAGACCGACACCAAATCAAGTAGTCAATATAAAAACGGTTTTTTTGGTACTTAGCATGTAGTACTGCTTATTTCGGTGTACTCATTTAATAAGTTTTATTACAATATGTAACGACTTTTTTCAAAGATTTGTTTTAAGAATTTGTAGAGTACATATTAAATTTATGACTTATCATTATTTCAAATTCCGAATATAACTTTTCTG
The DNA here is from genome assembly GCA_029227775.1 of Morpho helenor. Lineage (NCBI taxonomy): Eukaryota > Metazoa > Arthropoda > Insecta > Lepidoptera > Nymphalidae > Morpho > Morpho helenor. The sequence goes on along the minus strand of JARGCU010000003.1, from coordinate 5,077,620 downwards.
CTGCCAACTTAATCTACGTAAACTTTAGTACCGATATAAAAACTATGCTCTATTTTAATCTACGTTAACAAAGTAAAAATAATAATTAAATTATTTTGTTATAATTTTATCATTACATCTGTATTATGAATCTCCGCAAAGTAACGCCTAATTCTATAAATGATGACAAACATTTATATATTCCAGTAGCATTAGGTACATACTACAAAGATGAGCGTTGGCATTTTAAGATGTTGGAAAACATTGCGTTGAAAAAACCCTCCAATCTGCTCCAATAGGTATAAAGACTTCAAAAAGATCGCACGGATCAATCCACTTAAAGAGACCTATGTCCAAAGATGGACTTCCATTACTTGACAAATAAGAAAAATTATTTAATGCGCGTTGTAATGCGAGTGTAAAAGGTATTTTAGAAACAAAAGCGATTAATCTCAATGGACGTCTCATTAGCGCAGTTCGCTTATGGATTTTTAGCGGAGAATTAGTAGTCATATTCTGTGCCTTATTGTGCTACTTAAGTCTAGAAAAACTTATTTTTAATTGTTGCTCTTGACAGTACGGCATCACTCAAGAACGATTATTTAGATCTCATTAGAGAATTTCAATACTTAATTGGTGTTTTGCAATGTATGATGTTCGAAGAGGTATGACGGTTATACGTTTTGGTTTCAGAACTATTTGACTACAATAATTATGGTTAACTAGCTTCTTTTTTATGACTTACTCAAAAAAATCAGGATTGTCTTTAACTACATGGTTAATATCTTCTTTGCCGACATTGTTTCGGCTGTGTCTGGTTTTCCATAGAGATAAAGATCTCATATTTACCATAAATCAGATACGTTACCCGGTATGACGTTCTTAGCCGTGAGACAAACTAAAAAGCACTAAACTCAAGTGACATCCCATAACTGTAAATTAATCATCATCTGCCCTTATTCCACTCTAAGTGGGGTCGCCACAACATGTTATAAACTGTTGGCACATGATTTGCCTACGTATTTTACAAGCCGTCTGCTTGACGTCAAATTACCTTAGTCGCCTTTTTCGACACCTCGGTAAGAAATGAGGGTGGTCCATTCTACTCAGCCGGATACGGCTGGTCTTATCTCAGTCGCTTTTTACGACGCCTCGGTAAGAAATGAGAGTGGTCTATTCTATTCAGCCGGATAGCACATGGCGAGTCGACGTACCTTAGTCGCCTTTCACGACAAGTCGGTAAGAATTGAGGGTGGACTATTCTATTCAGCCGGATACCACACAGCGGTTTCGATTGCCCCTCAAAACTTTACTTTATTTTACAACATGCTTTAAGTCTACTGTCATTTAGTTGTAGCAAGAATATTTCAGATCTAAACCAAAATACGTAACGTGTTTTTTAATAATGTTACCTCTTTAAAAAATATTTAATAATGTTGCCGCTTTATAAATAAATAAATAAATATATGGGACACTTACACACACGGTCGTCTGTCCCCAAAGTAAGTAACTTAATACTTGTGTTATGGTAGACAACTGGTGAATATATACTTATATATTTTTTAAATACATACTTAAATTCAAATATACACCCAGACTCAAAGACCAACAAATTCATTTATAGAAAATGTAGGCCCTCGGCGGGAATCGAACCCGCGACCTGCGGAGCTGAAGGCAGGGTCACTAGCCACTGTTCCAACGGGCCAGTCATGAAATATATATAATTGACATCCCATAACTGTGAATTAATATCGAAAACAATATTCGTATTGTCTCGTTGAAGAAGTCACCGTGTGAAATATTTCACCGTGATGAACAGTCGGCGACTAGTAACAAACACACCTCAACACTACAAAGGATTGTCATCTTAATAGCTGTATATTTAGGATTCATTTCAGCCTGTTTGGATTTTAGATTGAAGTTCGTAACGGGGGCACGTCAATTGTCAATCGGTGGAATCTATTCTACCATCAGGGTTCCCATGATAGCTTTCGCACACATACGTGACTCTTCGGGTCTCATTATTAGATAGCGCAAATTGTAATCGCGACAAGGCGGCAAAATTGATGCTGATAACTGCATAAAAAAATAATAATGTTGATTTTGCTAAGATTTTATAAGGTAATCGTCTAAGTTTCAAAACACAGAAGTTGTTTTTAAAAAGTTTTGTTTACTCAGCATTAAGTGAAATTATTTAAGCCTTTTTAGTTAAGCATAAGAATAACGCCGTGTGGTATCCGGCTGAATAGAATAGTACCACCCTCATTTCTTAACGAGGTGTTGTAAAAAGCAACTAAGGTAAATCGACCCGCCGTGTGGTATCCGGCTGAGTAGAATAGACAAAGCTCATTTCTTACCGAGGTGTCGTAAAAGGCGACTCAGGTAAGTTGACCCACCGTGTGGTATCCGGTTAAGTAGAATAGACCACCCTCTTTCTTACCGAGGTGTCGTAAAATGCGACTAAGGTAAGTTGATGTTAGGCAGGCGGCCGGTCGTAAAAACGCAGCCAAATCATGTAACAACATGTTTATAACATGTTGTGCCGACCCCACTTAGAGTAGGATAAAGGCAGGAAGATGATGTTAATTTTGCTAAGGTTTTATAAGGTAACGATCTCGTTTAAGTTTCAAAACACAGAAGTTGTTATTAAAAAGTTTTGTTTAATCAGCATTAAGTGAAATTACTTAAACCTTTTCCATTAAACACAATGATAATGATTTTGCTATTTGTGTTCGTTAATAATGTAATGCTAAGTGTAGGCACCAAAATCCGGTCTCGACCTTATTCAGTATTTGTTATCACACGTAGGTACTACAAAACAGCACTACCACCAATACACTACACAAGAACTACACACATTCACTACGACAATCTCAACAATTGTTTCGCCCCATAACTGGAGTATCAATAACAAATAGGTGACGCCAAAATTGCAAATAATTCTATCATTATTACTTTTCCGAAATAATAGTAAACACTACTATTATTATTAGTACTAGTATATACTAGTAAATTAATTAGGGGGATATACACAATAGCATCGGTTTAAAACACCAGGTTTATGAAGTTTTTACAATAACTTAGTGCCTTTTATTATTTATATTTTTATATACATTTTTTATATTTATATGTCTATATAGTTGTCATTATGAAAGGAAGTTTTGTATTTTCGATAAAGCATAAAATAAATTATGAATGTAAGTATCCATTAAGTTAATAAATTTTATAAATAACATGCGTAATTAAAGGACGAATAACATATTATGTTACCATAAGTAACAAAATAAAGTTTAGGTAATATACGATGTTTGATGATAACAATTTGTGGAGTGTATCAAAGTAATTTAGATGAAATATGGAATAAATGTGATCTTAATGTATTTTAAAAGTAATAAAAATGAACGCCTTATTTTATTGTGTACTTCACGCGATCATTAATGGCATAATGAAGACATAAAATATAAGGATATGTATTCACACATCCAGAATAAACATCTTAATTCGTAATGTACATAACCAGTGGGCTTAGTGCGAGTTTTCTAACCTAGTCGTTCGCGTTTGCGTAACGCCAATTTCTTTGGCGTTGGAACAGCGACCACTAGATGTCGCCTTTACAGAAGGCGCTGGCGCGTCATAGCTTGTTGATAAGTACGGGTAATTTAAGAAGTATCATGATCTATTAATGAGTGCCGGTAATCAAATAATTAGTTTGCAAGGGTAGGTTAAAAATGATTGATTACGATTATGTTGATGTCAATAGTATGTCAATAGTAAATTGCGATGAATATCTGGGCACCTTATGGCCACCGTGCGATCGCTATACTAATATATAAAGCTGAAGAGTTTGTTTGTTTGAACGCGCTAATATCAGGGACTACTGGATTGAAGATTTGAAAAATTCTTTGAGTGTAAGATAGTCCATTAATCGAGGAAGGCTATAGGCTACATAACATCACGCTAAGATGAATAGGAGAGGAGCAGCAATAACTGGAGTATCAATAACAAATAGGTGACGCCAAAATTGCAAATAATTCTATCATTATTACTTTTCCGAAATAATAGTAAACACTACTATTATTATTAGTACTAGTATATACTAGTAAATTAATTAGGGGGATATACACAATAGCATCGGTTTAAAACACCAGGTTTATGAAGTTTTTACAATAACTTAGTGCCTTTTATTATTTATATTTTTATATACATTTTTTATATTTATATGTCTATATAGTTGTCATTATGAAAGGAAGTTTTGTATTTTCGATAAAGCATAAAATAAATTATGAATGTAAGTATCCATTAAGTTAATAAATTTTATAAATAACATGCGTAATTAAAGGACGAATAACATATTATGTTACCATAAGTAACAAAATAAAGTTTAGGTAATATACGATGTTTGATGATAACAATTTGTGGAGTGTATCAAAGTAATTTAGATGAAATATGGAATAAATGTGATCTTAATGTATTTTAAAAGTAATAAAAATGAACGCCTTATTTTATTGTGTACTTCACGCGATCATTAATGGCATAATGAAGACATAAAATATAAGGATATGTATTCACACATCCAGAATAAACATCTTAATTCGTAATGTACATAACCAGTGGGCTTAGTGCGAGTTTTCTAACCTAGTCGTTCGCGTTTGCGTAACGCCAATTTCTTTGGCGTTGGAACAGCGACCACTAGATGTCGCCTTTACAGAAGGCGCTGGCGCGTCATAGCTTGTTGATAAGTACGGGTAATTTAAGAAGTATCATGATCTATTAATGAGTGCCGGTAATCAAATAATTAGTTTGCAAGGGTAGGTTAAAAATGATTGATTACGATTATGTTGATGTCAATAGTATGTCAATAGTAAATTGCGATGAATATCTGGGCACCTTATGGCCACCGTGCGATCGCTATACTAATATATAAAGCTGAAGAGTTTGTTTGTTTGAACGCGCTAATATCAGGGACTACTGGATTGAAGATTTGAAAAATTCTTTGAGTGTAAGATAGTCCATTAATCGAGGAAGGCTATAGGCTACATAACATCACGCTAAGATGAATAGGAGAGGAGCAGCAATAAAAAATATTACGAAAACGGCAAAATTTAAAGCTTTCATTGCGTACGCTAAGTAAACAATGAAACTTATTTAAAAACCTTGTACTACAAAATTGTTCCCTCTAAAAGTTCTACCATTTTTATGGATATCAAAATACTATATTACGTTTTTATTCTTTTTACACGTTACTAATATGCGACTAATTAAATGGTCGATGTCCTAATTAATATACTAAAAAATAAGCCCTAATAAAATAACAGTGAAATATTTTTACACATAATATCTAAATACATTTAATATGAAAGTTAAATGTCCAGTCCAGTTAATATAAAATCCAAATTTCATTAGATATTTTACGGTGTCAACGATATTTTACAGCGGCAGCAAACATCATTCGCAATAAATAAATGTGACGTTAAAATAACATTACTTGATAATAAATTGATAATTAAACTTCTCGTGTTGACATATAAAAAACTCATCGATTTTTCCCTAACCAATTAATGACTTAAGATTAACTTTGTCGATTAAATGCGTGTTATGTGTCTTTATGGAACATATTAAGTTTGTATCTAAACATTTGTGTTTATATGTCTTTGAGAAATCTTACGTGAAACTTACCAGTTTGTTGTGGGACTTTTGCCCAGCATTGGGATAAACAGGCCGCCACTTGTATACGATTTATATTAGTTTACAGATGGGGGTTACAATAATAGCAATGTTTTTCGTTCGATTTGCTACAAAAGTATATTTTTTTTGGTTTTTATTCACTTTAAAATGCCGATTCGTAACTTCTACTTTAAAATATACAAAACATTTTTTGTCTCAGAAAAATGTATTTTTTTTATATTAATTTTTTATTTAGGCAAAACCCATAATTTGATGGCAAATTTACACGTTTTCATTTAAAGATAAGATAAATCATATTAATTTTTGCCTTCATTTATTGCTTAAACCAATATCTTCCAAAACGGTATTCCGAGAAATTGCCGCTATAAATTCTCGGGACCTATTTAATTTGTAATGTACAAGAGACAAACATTTTCCACTGAATTATTTTATTGTATGCACATATAAGATACCAATAAATTGTTGAGCCATTTAGACTTTCTTAAATAAAATGTAGACTAGATTCGATCTAATTTGAATAAAATAAACGTTTTGATAATTCATTTATCAAACATTCATTGTTAGTTTATATTTTCAAAAAGCGAACCACTATTAACGGTTATTATTAGAGGTGTACCGATCTCGTTTATTGAAATTTTTAATTTTTAATATATAAACATTATTAATATATGTTAGTATTTACTACCCAGTATATTCGTAATTTAGCTAAGCTTATTATAACAAAGATTTAGAATTAAAATGTTTAGAAATTAGATGTACCACTAAAATTTTTATATTTCTTACCGCCAATTATTATTTGTAAATAAATAATATTCAAAATTAGTTCTACAAATCCTAGTATAACAAAAAATAATTAAGTAGGTGAACCCAGGAAGAGATTATTCGTTCATACATTACGAATGAGTAGTCGAATAAAAAAGTAAAGTAACGGCCTGTTACTATCCCACAGCTGGGCATAGGTCTGACCTGGCCTGACCTTTAGGCTTAGGCTTTAGCTAAGACCTACCACGCTGCTCTAATACAGATTGGTAGGTTACACACATCCCTAGAATTCTGTAGAGACTTGCGAAGTTTCCCGTTACTGAAAACCGAGTTAAATTGCAACTATCAATTATGCATAGGTTAGTTTTTAATAGAAAATTTTCAATAACGAATGAATGAAATTAATGCTTTTAAATGATTCGTTAAGAAAATAACACGTGGTATTTAGTATTTTTCTTATTTTATATCATTATATAATAAGTTAAAATAACTTTATAAATTTATTTATTTTTGATATTATTTTATTAAAAATATATAATAATAAATATCGTACATCGCTCGATACTCTTTAAGTTACCAAATCTTGCACACATCACTAGTTATAATTTAAAATATTTTTTTAAAATAGAAACTTGTTTAAATAGAATAGAATTACAATTAAAAAAGAGGACATATTTTGTTTCTGATTACATCTGCATTTGAAAATGTAGATGATTTTTATAAGCAAAAACTAAAGAATGCTGTTCGGCGGGGCTAACGCCACTACTCTATGGATAGATCGGGAATTTTAAAATACAAAAAGACAAACCTGAATTCAGTCATTGTATCTTTTTAAATATATTTCTAATTTATTCATCATGATTTGAATAATTCCAACAACATTATATAAAATAAAATTCGTATTAGAAATTACAAATTAATTTATTCACTCACAGATTTTTGTAGAAACAGCGATTAAGTTCATTAAAAAATATAGAAATTAAAATTTTTTTTTGTCATTTATAAATCGTTTTTTACTTAGCAATTTTACTGTATAAGTAAAATACAATCTTATTAATTAATTATTGGACATTATATAGGTGGGAAGCGATAAAATTATCTTTTGCTTTAAATTTACCAGTAAATACAAAGCAATTAAACTTATTATCGGTCTCTCTTTTTTATGTGTGATTAGACAAAGATAGGTATATGAATTTCATTTCCCTCTTACTATTTTTAACGACTCTATCAATTAGTTCTTATGGATGGAATGATATATTTAACTTATTACCGTATTAAACTAAAATATTTTATCTAAATTCTCATTGGATCGGATTTCGCTATGGTGGGTAAACTAATGTTTGACAAAGTGCATATTTATTATTATTTGCACTATTGCGGTTTATTCTCGTAAGTCTTGCTAAAAGTCATTAATGCAAATTCTATTTAAATACATCCGAAGCACCACGGCGGACGCTAGTTAAATATAACAGTAAAAATAATTTCTTGTCTAAATTCCGTGTATCGGAGCCCGCCATTTTTAGTAGACATAAAAAAATATGAGGAAAACCGTACATAGCGCTTGAACTTATTGAATGACAATAATTTAACTACAAATTACTTCTATTCATATGTAATTTGCCGTAAAAGAAACTTCGTTAAGTCGTATCAATCGAGTTTATTAGTCGAGGTACTTGTATATTTAAACATTTTTGTAGAGGCGTCTGTAAAGTTCTTATAAACATTTTTGATAGACTGTCTATATGGAATAGCGTACGTCAAATTGCTTTTCACTAGGGATGTGACTTGGAGTGGAAAAAATCGTTTAATAGATTATCGAAAACTCGATTAAATCGAAACGAAACAATATATTTATATAATAAAAAAATTCTCAGTTTTGAAAAGCTACCTATTTGAATCTTAATAATTAGTTAAAATAAAGACTATTTTTTTAAAGGACTAATTAAAGAAATACGAATTAAAAATAAAATATGCGCTAATGCAAAATCGATTAAATGTTTAGTTTTACTACATTGGTTTCATCTAACAACGCAGATCTTAAAAAAAAGTAACAAGAGTCTAAAAAAGAGATAAAAAGGGAGCAAAATATTATAAATCGTATAATGTTTACAAAATCAATTATTAAAAATCGATTATAATAATTAAATCATCGATGTATATAACAATATTTTACATCCATTTACATTTAGATAAGTTTCACATCTCTACTTTTCAGTAGGTGAGGTAATCAATAGTATATTGCACTTCGTAGAATTAAAATTCCTTATTTATTCCCATATCTTAACATCGGAGATTCATATCTCGATTTTTGTGGCGTCTCCATTAAATATTATCATTTTGTATGGGATATTTTTTTTGTTATCATTAATATGAGTGGTTATATTATGTTGAGAGATCATCATGATGATTATCACTAAAATCTCATTCGTATAATTAGAATAATTTGATTAAAAATATATTTAAATATTATATTCTATTTTAAAAGAAATGCCTGGAGATGTAGGAATGTTATTTGAAAGTTGTTTTAAATTTGGCGCTTATGAAATTAGTTGATTATAAGTGATTTATTGGTTGTACAAATTAAAACTATTTATTTTTAAATTTCGATTTACAATTATTTCGAAATATTCATGGAAGATATTACAAATATATCAAATATAATCGTGATTTATAAATACTGCATAATAAATTAATTTTGATAGTCGAAAAATATAATTTGTCATTAGTGCTATATTTATTAATAGATGCCGAAATGACAACTGTTTTGTAAAAAAAATTATTATGCTATTTTGAAAATTATGTTTGATGTTTTCGTAATTTAAACAAAACTACGATATATTCATGGTTATTATTAGTTAATAAATTATAATAAGTTTTTTGTTGCACTAATAATGCATCACATTATCTGCTTATATTTAAATGATACCGCAGTAGTTCGCGTGCTTATAGGTGTATGGAGAAAATATTATTCGAAAGGTTGTTGTTTTAAGGAGCATGTGATTACTAATTTAGCTGAGAGTGATTAGAGCCCTTGAATATTGAGCTCAAACAAAACCGCCTTTTGCGTCCGGCCCTTGATCCGTACTGCTAAGGGAAAGCCTTTTAAGATGTTGGCCGAAGCTCTTTAGTAATAGACTACAAGTATTACTAGATTTAATGGATTGAAACTCTAGGTGAAGAGAAATGCAAGCATTATAATATTGTAATAATGGAATGTTTTTGATTGCATTTTGACTCTGTAAAACCTTAGAATAAAAAAGATTTCGTAACTAAGTAAGTTATAATTGATTTTTAGATATTTATAATAAAACACTTATTGGGTAGACAAAAATAAGAATTATTTCAAAATTTAAACTAGCATAGTCCGAAATGTACTAGGTATTCAATAACCCGTTAACCGAAGTAAAATAAATGAAATCAGAAAAATGATAATATTATTTCGATATAATCTTGCGGGTTATATTAGAATAACATTTACTTATCGCAGAGTATAATATATCGTAAATAATACCATCATTTTACTTTACTATTATTTTGTATAACTTTTATATTATTTTGGGCTATATTTATTTTTTATAGTACATACATATAGAGAAAGATAAAGTCTGCAATCCATAATTTATGAAACTTAGATGTAATATTTCCTTCATGTATCAGAAAGCAAACTGTAAATTGAATTTTACTTGACATTTAGTGTACCTAGTGTGAATTTCAGTACAGACAAATCTTGTTGGGAGTTTTGACCTCGTGACTTCTCAGAATATATCACGACTGTTAAATATTATATCTGTATTATTTGTTGCGGTTGATTAAACGATTATGTTTGTCACTCAAGAGCGTAAAACATGTTGCTGTCATGTAGAAATATGTGTTACTATCATTTAAGCGGTTATACCTCAAGTTTGTAGGTCTTAAAATGGACAATAACCATCGTTAGGCATTTCGGTACATGGCCTGTTGACCTGCGCTTTTGTGCACACTTCTATGTAAATCCGACGGTTATTTTTAACACGTTCCGTTATTGTTATAGGACCAGTTTCTATGCAAGCAATGTAAAGTGATTTTTTTATTAATCTGATATACTTGTTTAATGTCCGCGGTTTCGCCTGAGTCTTAAAGTTGATGTAAAAAGTAAAACCGAAGAATAAAGTCACATGTCCTATGTATAAGCAAATGTGACTTTATTCTTTGGACCGAGCGAAATGGTGCAGCTATAAGGACCTTGTTATAGACTAGGACAAAGGATTATCACGATATAAAAGACCTACCGTTCGTACCAAATTCACAAATAGATGTAGGCGTTGGAGTTTTTTCTTTTACAGGGACGATGGATTTTTACGGTACGAAAATACTTGCAAAATTTTTCAAATAGTTAGCCGTTGGAGGGTTAAAATGGTACAACCGCACACACAGAGACACACACACTTTTGGCACTAGTATCTATGATGAAACGGCTTATAGGACAAAAGTTGTCTGTCTACATGTGATCGATTTTCTCAAAATCTACTGAACCGATTTTTGTACGGTTTTAACTAAAAACATTATTTGGTTATATTCTCCGTAAAGGCTAAACAGATCATGACGGAATGGAGGACGGAAGGTTGTAGAGCAACATATGGCCTACTTTTGGTTGTAGAATTCCGGCGGGATCGGGATTTACGCTGCTAACACTATGTGACACAATGATTTTCACGCGTGCGAAATCGCAGGCACAACTACTAAAATTATAATTATAAAGCCGTGATGTTATATATCTTTTAAGTCAGAGCGTGTCCTACCAAACTTAAAGGGAACTAAAATCATCACTCAACATCAGTTGTCATAATGGTCAAGCAGAAACCTGTCATTGATAAAAAATCATTACATGAAAATATTACACAACGTTGGATAAAGGTTAAATCTACACCTGCCTTATGAGATACGCTCTTTGTAAGAACAGGCCGGCATTATCTATGTCGCTATTAAGATGAGACTAACTTCCCAGAAACAAGCTACTAGTTTATAGAGCAGATATAATCTTAAAAAAGCGTCTGTAAGATGTCCAAAATAAATCAGCATCAGGTTCTTCAAACATGCATAGCTTTTGAATTTAAAAAATAAAGCCTGGTATGCAAGTCAATTGTAAACGAATGTTGGCTAAGTAGAATAGACCCTCATTTCTTAACGAGGTGTCGTAAAAGGCGACTAAGGTAAGCTGACCCGCCGTGTGGTATTCCGATGAGTAGAATAGAGAAAATTTTTATTTATATTATTTAACATGTTGTGCCGACCCTACTTGGAGTGAGATAAGGGCAGGAGATAATAATGTAAGTTCATACAATAAGAAATATTGTCACTTTCAAAGTTTTTATATACATAGGTAATTAAACAGATGCACGGAACGGATCTTGAATTAGCCAAGTAGATGAAATAATCATACTTATTACACTGATTGACTGGCCCGTTAGCGCAGTGGATAGTGACCCTGCCTTCAGCTCCGCGGGTCGCTGGTTCGATTTCCAACGTGGGCTAACATATTCTATAAATGAATTTGTTGGTCTATGAACCTGGGTGTATATTTGTATTTAAGTATGTATTTAAAAATATATAAGTATAAATTCACCAGTTGTCTGCGTACCACAACACAAGTATTAAGTTACTTACTTTGGAGACGGAGGATCGTGTGTGTAAGTGTCCCATATATTTATTATTATTATTCTAATTTGCGATAAAATACATAACTATCCACTTTAATGTGGCGCGTATATAACAGAAAGTCTCGGTGATATCACAGCGCACATTAAAGCTTATAGTTTCATTAGTCAACAGATTTCTAAGGCGCCGATGATATTGAACAAGCTTAGCAACTATGATAAATCCCTTTCAATAAACAACTTGGTGGATAAGGTACGCATCGGTGCGAGCGCAGCGGTCCACGTCAAGTCGCATCTCCGATGCGTGCGCAATCAGGACCGATTACGATTACGCTACACTCGCGATGCGATGCAAAACACGCGCGTCCGTCCGTTACATGACGATCACTAATATCGACACGTAACTAAACTCAAAAGCGAAGCGAATTTATCATTAAAACCATCGATTTTAGACGCTCGCCCGTAATCGATATCTCCACAAGTTGATGCGTAGAATTGAATCTGTTATGCAATAATAAACAGTGCCGTTTTCTTGACGTATTAATCGATTTCTATATATATCGATATCAAAAAACACCTATCTCCAATAAATATTACCGATTCCAGGTTTTTGCTTGACTATATGCGGTTATGATAAGAAAGCTTGGTTTTAAATTGCGACCAGCTACGCACTAGATTATATTGTAAATTTTTTAATTTGTACTTAATTAAGCCATTATTGTAAAACTCAATTTTGAAAAGAGTGACCGCCGAGTTTCTTGCTGGTTCTTCTCGGTAAGAGCACCTTTCCGAAACAGTCGTAGCTTCATTGTAATTTGACGATTCGAAAGTGCTTGTAAAGGCCAATTTGAATAAATAATTATTTGAATTTGAATATACTTTTACCTGAAGGTAAGTCTAGATAGTCTAATGGAAACACGAAAAATCCTTAATGACTTCTGCGCAGCACTGTACTGGAACACTGTACTGAACGTTTGGTGGTACTGTTTGGCGAGCAAGGCTGTAACTAAACATCGACCGTACTTTCCAGACCAGAGACAACAATTTAGCATACATAATTTCTTACCGATTTACGTCAACTTACTAAGGTAAGTTTACGTCAAATAGGCGGCCGGCCTTGAAAGACGTAGCCAAATCATGTGACAACATGTTTATAACATGTCGTATCAATCGATTTCCATATATTTCTATATCAAAAAACAAATATGCTCAATACACCGGTTCCAGGTTCCTGAAGGTAAGTATAGTAAATCTAATAGAAATGCGAAAAATCCTTAACAATTTCTGCGCAGAACTGTACTGGTGTTATAGTATGGCGAGCAAAGCTGTAACTAGCCATCGACCGGACTTTCCAGACCAGAGATAACAATTTGGAACGCATAAATTGAATCTTACACTAGAAATCCTCTTACCTCCAACAATAAGCAAAGAGATATCTAAATCACAGAGGTAATTATTTCATCAAGTATCATATTCCGAAAAATCGTATTCAAGAACCCTTTCTTAAAATCATAATATGACCATATGGTACCAGTTTTTTAAATCTTTTGTTTAACCTGCTTGTGTGAATGTGAAGGTGGAATTTTTCAAGTTGAATTTGGCCCACTTTCCGTCGTCCGATTGAGCTGAAATTTTACATACTGTTCCAGCCTTGATAAAAATGTGTTTTTATGATAAGCATGACCTGATGCTGCTACCAGGATTGGCTCCAGACGAGGGAACTCCTCAACGGTTAACAGTAGAGACGTGAAACTTTGCTTAAAGCTTTTTTAACTTGTTGTTGTTTGATTGTTATATTCAGGGATAGCTTTTAAATTTCCAGAACCCATTATACTAATATTAGGGGGATAAAATATAAAATTTTACCGAAGGTTAAAGTACTTTCTTGATTCATCATCTTCTTTCCCTTATCCCACTCTAAGTGGGGTCGGCACAACATGTTATATTATTTTGTATATATTTATATATTTTGTATATAAAAATATAAAAAATTATAAAACAATAGGCGATGTATATAATAGACAAAGTAGGAACCGACATAAGCTTGCGGCTCCTGCTTTGCGCCTTGAAAAAGTACGTAAGTCGTTTGTGGGTTTGGGTATAAGATTCTATAATAAAATTCCGCAATCAATTTTAACTTTGCCGTTACAGCAGTTTAAAAACACTATTAAGGAGAGGCTGATACAGAAAGCCTACTATACTGTTGAGGATTATTTGGACGATAAAAATGCGTGGATATAAATATTGTTCGACCCTGTACAAGATAGAAACATTAAATGTAACTAGTATTAAGAATTGTATTTTTTAAAAAGAGCAACCGCCGAGTTTCTTGCTGGCTCTTCTCGGTAGGAACAGCTTTCCGAACCAGCAGTAGAGTTGACGATTCAAAAGCACTTGTTTACAAGTTTATTTGAATAAAGAATATTTTGAAATTGAATTTGAATATAAACATTCTGTCACATGATTTGGCTGCATTTTACGACCGGTAGCCTGCCTGACGTCAACTTACCTCTATCGTATTTTACGACACCGTCGTAAGAAATGAGGGTGGTACTATTCTATTCAGCCGGATATCACACGGCGTAAAGTACTTTTTCGATTATAAGACAAAAATTGATCGATTATAAGATTTTTATATCTAAAAATCACTAGATCCTGTTGCAATAATGGAGATAGAGACTGTGTTTAAATATTAAGCTATTAATTTTGCTTTTAGTGTAATGTAATGATGTTGAAATGACTAGACATTAGTATGATCATAGACCAGATACAAAGCTACTTGCAGGGAAAATGCAATCATGCAATTTAAAATACCTTCGTTACATTACGAAGACTCAAGTACTAATAAGTAAAAACTCAAGTTCTTTACGCGTACTGTATTATTAATTTTTGAATATATACACTTTATTATTATTTTTTTATTAATTTATAAAATCCACCTTATAAGTCATCGCTCTAATGATATTAGACCTTTATAATTACAGCCTTTGTTAGTAGATATGTGGAATAAGGCTCGACATCTACCAGAACTAGAAATTGTAGTAAGTGTACATCATCATCTTTCTGCCCGTATCCCACTCTAAGTGGGGTCGGCACAACATGTTATAAACATGCTGTCACATGATTTAGCTATGTTTTTACGACCGGCCGCCTGCCTGGCGTCAACTTACCTCTTTCGTATTTTACGACACCTTAGTAAGAAAGAGGGTGGTCTATTCTACTAAACCGGATACCACACGGTGGATCAACTTACCTTAGTCGCCTTTTACTACACCTCGGTAAGAAATGTGGTGGTCTATTCTACTAAACCGGATACCAACGGTGGATCAACTTACCTTAGACGCCTTTTACGACACCTCGGTAAGAAATGAGGGTGGTACTATTCTATTCAGCCGGATACCACACGGCGTAAATTGTAATGTACATGTTATAAATATAGTTATCACAAAGTACATTGGTTGTAAAGCACTCAAACAAAAGTTATTAAAGCTAGTGCTATAATAGATCGACCAGATGTTACGAAAATAACCTGTGAAGTGTCGTCAATACAAAAACATATTTTTTTGGTGACTCTTTAACAGCACCTGTTAAGCAACAGTGTCTATAAAAAAGCATGTCGAGTTCACTCAAATAAAATTCCAATCAAATCCAATATGGCGGAACGCGTGCTATAACATATTCTGTATTTTGTCTACTTGCATTTGATATTTTTTTTAAATTTTAATCTCTATGTCGCAAAAGATAAGGGCTATTAAAATTTTTATTATCATAAACGATTTTGCATACACGGTTTATCAAAATAACATTAATAGGATAAGTATAAGGTAATTGTTGATTCTGATTTGACCTCAATACCGCTAGAAACATCAAATCATTTCTTGTAATAACACGTTTGGTGACTATTAGACATAATTCTATAATATTTATCGTACAAACAAAGTTTGTATCGTTTATTTAGTTTCAAAGACGGTAGCAGTTTGAATTGGAGGTAAGTATGGTGTTGTGCAAGTAAAATAATGTTTTATATTTTGTAACTAAACAGCTGTAAATAATTTACAAGCAGTGGAGACTTATTGGGCGTTGGTTAAATCATTACATTACATTGATTACTGTTTGTATAAATTTATATAAATAAAAGATTATGTTTGATTATGAGTATGATTTTGTATTACAAAAACGAACCATACGCGGCATTTATAATTTAAGTCCGCGTGATTCCCTGCGAGAGAAGTTTAAGGAATTAGGTAGCTATTCTTACATTTGCTTCACAGTATCTTTTAAGCAATTTAATTTGCAAAGTACGTAAGTCGTTTGTGGGTTTGGGTATAAGATTCTATAATAAAATTCCGCAATCAATTTCAGCTTTGCCATTACAGCAGTTTAAAAACAATGTTAAACAGCTTTCCGAACCAGCAGTAGAGTTGACGATTCAAAAGCACTTGTTTACAAGTTTTTTTGAATAAAGAATATTTTGAATTTTAATTATATTGATTATTGTATGTATAAATTATTATTCATATATAAGTTCTCATATAAACATACCACAATCAATATGATATAATTAAATCGTAACAGCTGACTCTGTAGATTATATCTTTAAAGATTTCAAATTATTTCGGTGGTTCCATATAAAGATATGCTTCTACGTCTAAAATAACCGGCTTTTAATTTTTTTATCTGTTTGTCTGTTTTTTGTTTTACTGTTTGTGCGTTATAATCTCAGTCAGCGCTGATGTGGTTACTATTTTCATTGGTGTAAAGTAAAAGATTCTAATATATTTTTTGTTTTATTTTTTAATTTGTTCATTAACATAAATTAGTCGATTCAAAGTTAATCATAAATAACAATTGCAGAAAGACAGACAGACAGACTTTCAAACTTATGTTAAAATGGATTTACTGATACAGGTATGTCTTAAAGAGGAAGTTTTAATTTTTTATTATATCTACGGAAAATGCGATTGTCACTTTACGTGCTTAAGTACGTACGTAGATTTTGCACCGAAAGTATAATCGCAGGAATGGATTTATAATCGGCGATTAAAAACAGGGCACCTTTTCTGGAATTAGCCCGCCATTGCATATGATGTTGTATCTTATTAAAATTTTTTTATAATAATTAATGCAATAAAGAGAAACAAACAAACAGGGATACAACAACATATTTTTAATAAAACCTAGATAGATCGATTTACGTCCCCTAAAACACCCTACGTGCTGAATTTCATGAAAATAGCTATTTCCAAAATTCAGAAAAAATATATATACAAGATTAAAATATTAAAGAAATCAAAGGTACAGCTAACTTAAAGTTAGTGTCGTAGAAATACACTACCTAGCAAGATTAACTTATCACATTTATTATTCAGATTGATAAATAATTGCCAATAACTACCTCACTTTGTGTAAAGTTTATAATGCGTTTCTCTTATCGATTAATGGTACATCTCATCAAAGATATTATCAAGATACATGTAACGTCGTGCAAAATCTTATTTCTGCAAGTCGATTCGTGAGAAATGTTTGTTAATTACTTAGCTATTTGTTTAGTTTAGATTCACTTAGCATTGTAGCATAGTGACTTAGTATGATCGTTTGGTTTTGCGTTAGTGTAGTATTTTGTATAGTGGTTTAATATTGAGTACCTGGTTGACCGCCTTGCTCGGTAGTTTTTTACAAAAAAAAAAAAAAAAATTATATAGTGTGGATCGATCCTAGGTATTTACATGCCCCGAATAAGCTAAGCTGACTTGACAGTCTATGCCAAAAATTCAATTTAATATAAATTGTAGTTTTTTTTAATACTCAAAAACAGGGATAAAACGAATTGTTTTCTCATAAAACCTAGCTAGATCGATTTTATACACACACACACGCACACACGCAAGCACGCACGCACACACACACACACACACACACACACACGTACAAGATTAACTCATTTAAATATTAAGGATAGTATTTATCACCAGTTCCAGCACTCTACTAACTACCAAGAAGAACCAGCGAGAAACTCTACTTTTTCCAATAAAATATAATTTGATATGATTAATACTCATTGCAATCTGCGTAGCTGCTGAAGATAAAATGTGTTATTATCACTCAGATAATCCTATCCTATCCTACTAATATTATAGATGCGAAAGTTTTTGAGTATGCTTGTATGTTTGTTACTCTTTCAACGATGAATCCGTTGAACCAATATCTATGAAGTTTGGCACAATTATTCCTTATACACCGGAATAACATATAGACTATATAAATCCTGTTAATTCTACAGGAATAGGGTGACATTGAAAAGCGCTATTATCGACCTGTCACACGACAGCAGACCACGCAAACTAAGTCGCGGTTAAAAACTAGTCTTCAAAAGATCATGATTCTCCCCTTACACCACTCAGGTACAACATGTTTTTCTCTTTCAATCACTACTATTCGTCAACTCTAGCACTGCTCCTTTTATTTGCATGTCATACTTTACAAAATCCAACCATCTCTTATTTTCCGTCCCTCTAAACACAAATCCATCCACATTCATATTTAGCACTCGTTTGGTCACATGATTTTCATCCCTCCTCATAACATGTCCATAAAATAATAATAATTAATATGTCATCCATAAAATTTAACTTACGTCTTTTCAAATACAAATTAATCTCTTACCTTTACATTACTATCTATTTTTCGGTTCTTTATTTTTGTCGAGAAAATAGCCAAAAACTGTTACGTCACAGGACATTTCAGCTTCAATATTAATCTTTGTCGTCTCAAGCAAAAGCAATCAGACGAAGTACGTTACTTATTAGAATTATAATTGAACTGTCACCTACGGTGTTTCTGATAGAAATTGCGTATTAAGTTAACAATGGTGTATTTGCTTCTAACGTATTATTATCATAGAGTTATTATGCTAAAGTAGCTAGTCTAAAATAGCTATTTCCATACTCCTCTAAGCCTTTTATGTTCAGTATAAGGACCAGGTTTTATTTATATATATTTTGATCCTTAGACAATAATGAAATCTAACATAACTTTCTGGATATTTCACGTATTATTTTAACAAAATTATATATTTAAACTATATCTGTAATCCCTGTAAATACTGGTTTAACTTAAAGTAGTAAGTAGTAGTAGTTAACTTGAAGTATTTTCTAACTGTTAATAGAAAAAGCCCTTATGAGTGTAAATTTGAATTTCCCGTCTACACACAGGTAAAACATATACTTTTTGTTTGTTTGTAATAAAAGTATAGATTTTTAATTTAAATTTATCTAACTGTCACACATCTATCTGCCCTTTTAAAGTTTCTATTGTTGTTACTTAACAATTTATTGTCGAATTTGTCTTATCATTAAAATAACGTCAAAAACATTTTTCGACTTTCATTGTTTTCCAAGTTCAAAGAGCTGACCCACAAATTTACCTAACCATCAGAGGTCAGATGTATCGGATACAGGCGATGATTCGGCTATTAAAAATGATCGTCAATGTCATACTATAACTGGAGAACAATGATGTTAATATTACCTACATACAATACTAGATATTAGCTTGTGAGATGAAATGTTAACACACTTTTATATGCCGCAAGGCGAAAAGATTTTAAATGTACGACTTAGATGTAAAACTAATCAAGTCTGTTTTCGAGTCGCAGGTGGCAATAACCCTGCCTTCAGCTCCGGGGAACGCGGATTCGACTCCCGTCAAAGGACAACTTGTATAAAAACAAACAATCGGTTCGCTACCCCGCGGAATTTTAGGTTACAAATTAGACTATATTTTGCTTCACTACATCCTCTATAATCTAGTGAAAGTCCTGTCAAATTAGCTTTCCTGGAGAACGTTCTATTTATCAAAACCTTCCTCAAAATAGTTAAAACCGTACAAAAAACACGTTCAGGAAATTTTGGGATAATCGATCACATACAGACAGGTTCTGGGGACTTTGTTTTATTATATGTTTAGATTTATATCACTGTATGGCAGATAAGTCCCCTCTCCTTGGAGGTATGGAATGAAATTTGACAGTTTACACATAGCCCAGGAAAAAAGAAGAAAACGTGTTGCGTTCACGAATTGAGCCCAAAAATCATTGGCAAGCGTCACACAGAGTTTCTTACTGCATCTCGTAAGAAAGCTCAAAGCTTGAAGTATATATGAGCTTACATAAGCTTGATGTATAGATGAGATCTAAAATGCAACCGTAAAATTAACATGTGTATTAGGTCAGCTTACAGCTTAGAACTACCGTTACTTCAGCCATCCGAGGGTTTGAACCCAATATGTGATAGCCCCCTACTTATAGTCACATGTCTCTATAATAACTGTTTAACTATCAGGACTTTTACTGCGGGAATGATATATTGCTATCGCATATATGATAAGATCGTTTCATCATCAATCACAATCGGTCATATTGAAAATGTTTATTTACAAGGAAGTATACGAATCTTGTTTAGGCCCTTCAAACCTGATATAAGACATAATCTATTTCTATCATAACAGGCTAATAATGCTACTTTGTTATTCAGAAAGCTTCCGTTCTGTTAGAAAAGTGTTAAAATATCTTCATAGTCATTCACTTCTTTTAAATTTGTATTAGAGCAATTTTAGACTATGCGACACGACATGACAGCACATTTCAAATATTTCGGACGTCCTCTTCAAATATTGAAATTCCAAATAAGGAATATTATTGTTGTTTTGTTAAAAATTAACCATAAGTCTTGAAAACTATGTAAGCAATGAGACGTAGTAACGAATATAATTTTAAGGTAGCTTTAACTTTTTCAATTCAAAAGTAAACCGTTATTACTTTTTATTTTTACACAGCTATATTGTACAACCGTAGTATTTAAATTGTTTTTTTTACTTACATTCCATATAGTACATACGATAACTATGCGCCTGGAATTTCTACTATTTCAAATATTTCTTACACGCTTCAAGTAACAGTTCTCGACAAAGCGTTACAACACTTTACGACTTTAAAGGGGTATAAGATTATATCTCGTAGGTTTGGTCCTGCGTTGAGCACAATTTCTACATAGTTATGCGTTCAATAAAGTGCTTTATTTATTTATGTATCGCAAATTCAACGGGCAATCTGGATAAAGGTGAAATTGTTGTCGTATCGGATTCGTCTATTATAAACAATTCGAACTTTGTAAGAGAAAGCATGGAGACAGTTTTAAATTGCCGAGATTGCACTACTAGTAGATTGTAACACATGTCATCCGTGCAAACGGTAATTCCATTTGCAATTGATGGCAATTTTGTAGTGTCATCTGGCGTATACGATCATAGTGCGACGGTTGGCTGCAATCTCCCCGACACATGAAATCTAATCAAAGATGATTAGTTTTACTTTGTAAAGAAACGAAATAGCAACATTTTTTTTCTAAATTACACCTTGTTTTTCATAATTATTTTTTATTTTTATTCTAATTATTCTTGACTTGTAATTTGTAAGTCTATCAATAAATAATTGTGTAAATAAATATTATTAAAGCTAGCATACGTCCCGATAGTTTTTACTGTCATAGCTAAATATTAATATCTATACTAATATATAAAGCTGGAAGAGTTTGTTTGTTTGAATGCGTTAATCTCAGAAACTACTGGACCAATATGAAAAATTCTTGTGTAAGATAGTCCATCGAGGAAGGCTATAGGCTAAATAACATCACGCTAAGTTGAATAAGAGAGGAGCAGCAATAAAAAATTTAAAGCTTTCCTTGCGTGCGCTAAGTAAACCATGAAAGTTATTCAAAAATCATGTATTACAAAATTGTTCTCTACTAAAAGTTGTAAATAAAAGTCCGCGACAGCATATGTCTAGCTTTTAAGGTTAACCCACTTTAACCATTTTTATGGTTATAAAAATACTATTTAACGTTTTTAATCTCGCCACGCGGGAGGAGCCGCTAGCGATTGCTAGTCAGTTATAATTGCTTAACTGTAAAAATAAGAAATAAGATATTTTCTAGATTTTGTTGTTTCTGAAGCTAAATTATATAATTATGTTAATGTCTAGTCATAACTGAAATGTTTAGTAGATAAAAATAACAAACGATTAATACCGAATTAGTCGTTTGTATTCATTATTTTATTTACTACTACTTTAATAGCTGTAGTCATTTTGTTATTAATAGTTATAAATAAACCTTTACTAGAAAGGACTCTGAGAGATGCAAGAAAATGTCATCAATCAATGATCACGCCAGTGCGGGAATCCAATGAATGTTAATCAAAAACCCTGCAAAAACTGTTTTTGCAGATACATAGCAAAATAGCAGCGTGCGTCGGGAATAACCAGAGTTTGATTTATCATTCTTGTCTAAAGTCACCACACGTCCCGATTTTAGCGGCACAGTCCCGCTTTTAGGTGGACTATTCTGCGTCCTGCCCATTTTAAAAACATCTCGCTTTTTGGACAATATCTGAATTCATATTTTAAATGTAAGAAAATAATAAACAAAAGAATGTGAATCATAATTTTTTACAATTAAAAATTTGACTTGATTCAAAATCATGAAATTTTAATTAGTATTTTTTACAAAAAAGTGTCGTAAAAGGCGACTCAGCTAAGTTGACACACCGCGTGGTATCCGGTTTAGTAGAATGGACCACCCTCTTTCTTACTGAGGTGTCGTAAAATACGACTAAGGTAAGTTGACGTCAGGCGGGTGGCCGGTCGTAAAAATGCAGCCAAATCATGTGACACCATGTTTATAACATGTTGTGTCGACCCCACTTAGAGTGGGATAAGGGCAGGAGGATGATGATTTTTTACAAAAAAAAATTTATAGTAACCAATAATTAATAATACACACATTTTAAGTATATGAAAGTGCACAATGAAATTTATATGTAACTAAATTGTAATTCTCATTTCATCCCATTTGTCCCGCTGTCTTGACGAAAATGTGGTCACTTTATTTTTGTCTATCAAATGATAATTAAAGAACCATTACCGTGGTTTCATTATTCGACAACAATTGTTGTTATACGTATGTACGAGTACATGTGTACTTCGACACTTCGACTTTAAACTTCTGACCTCCATTTCCGACTCCATTTCAGATGACCAAAATCTATACAAATGAATTTGCAAATCATCGAACATGAGAAATAAACGAGCCAAATGGAATGTTGATGATATAAATTTCTCTATGGCATCTGATGGAGGCTTGTAATGATAGAGGTTTAAATATAGAGTCGAACGTTTCCTTTGAACATGATTTTGTATCTGGTCAATTATTGTCTATCCAGCAAATGGATTACGTGAAAAAAACCGCATGCCACAGCGAAGCACGCGTCCGATTGCAATCGCTTGCGCCAACGCATTAATCTATGATAGGGTTGTAACATAATTATTTAAGTACATTATTTTTTTTTGAGTGAACCCAGCCACACTTCATCATGATCCAGATAACAAAGTATGTAGATATATTTTTTACTTTCGCAGTTAATATATAGTAATACCAGTCAATTTTTTTTAACTTCTTTTGAAGAACATGCGCGCGCAGAGGTGTGAGTTTTGACGTTATCTTTAATATTTTTAAATGAGTTAATCTTGTATGTATATATATGTATACATTTTCGGAATCTCGGAAACGGCTCCAACGATTTCCTGAAATTCATCATGTAGCGGGTTTTGGGGGAGAAAAATCGATCTAGATAAGTTTTATTTAAAAAAAATATCGTTTTATCCCTGTTTTCGGACTCTAAAATCTTTTTGAAATTTACTTTAAATACAATCATAATTTTTCGCTGTCAAACGTAAAGATATAGTAGTTCATTTGGGGAACGGGTGGTCTAGAGAGGTGAAAATACCTAGGATCGAGCCCCACCTGCTCTATTATTTTTTCATTTTTCTTTTCAATTTTTTCTTAAATTTTTTTTTACATCGTTTTAATGATTATTAATTATTAACTAAAATGTATATATAAAAAACTATACCCGGGACTATGTTTGATGAAATTATTAAATTAATTCGATGTGTAAAAGATAAATAATCCCACCATTCATTGGTTTTGTATATGTCAAACGAATTAGGCAGCGTATTGAAGTAAATTCTCACGTAGCTTGATATTTTTCGACATTTTCAACTATTTTCGTCAAAATTTTAACCAAGTTGTACAAAATATTAACAAATTACACCCAAGCCTTCCTTATAAATCACTTTGTGTGTTCAAGAAAATCGTATGAATCGCATCATAAGTTTTTAAGTTTATTATGAACTGATAGTGACTAATGCGGCGCGGGAAATTATTTTTGTATATATTTAACAATAATGAATGTTTCTTACCGAGGTATCGTAAAAGGCAATTAAAGTAAGTAGACTAGCTGTGTAGTAACCGGCTAAGTAGAATAGACCACCCTAAATTTCTTACCGAGATGTCGTAAAATACGACTAAGGTAAGTTGACCCACCGTGTTGTATCCGACTGAGCAGAATAGACCACCCTCTTTCTTAACGTATTGTCGAAAAATACGACTAAGATTAAGTTAATGGCCGGCAAACTTAAGTTAGCCGGTAAAATACGAAACAAATCATGTGACATGTTATGCCAACCCTACTTAGAGTGGGATAAGGGCAGAATGATAATTTAACAATAATGAATGTAAGTGACAACCCTAGTGCTCAATCTCGTAAATTCTAGCGATATTAAAGCGCTATTCCACATCACAAACAATTCTTAAGTCTTGCTTTTAGCGCTCAAGTTGTTGATGCGTGTCGTCCTCGTATGACACCGATCGCGTGCCCAACGTTACGTGTGGCTAATGCCTTACTATTTGCGGTTGGATACACTACGATATTATCTATGTAACGCAGCCTTGATGGGGTGAAGTGCGTCATTACGTCTGGAATCCGTTGATCGAGAGCAAAAAGTACGCTGCGTTAAATTATTTTATGGAATTGCATTTTTTATTGTATACTTTTATTATTTTAACTTTTAATGGTAACATTGTTATCTTTAATATTTAAATGAGTTAATCTTATTTGTACATATATATATATATATATATATATATTTTGGATCTCGGAAACTGCTCCAACGATTTTTCTGAAATTCAGCATGTAGGGGGTTTTGGGGAAGAAAAATGTATCTAGATACATTTTTCTTCCCCAAAACTAGGTTTTATTTAAAAAAAAATCGTTCTAGGTTTTATTTAAAAAAAATCGTTTTATCCCTGTTTTTAGGCATTAAAAATTATTTAAAAAAATATTAAAATTTATATTGTAACCTTAAAATTAATTTTTGCCATAAACTGTCAAATCAGCGTAGCTTATTTGGGGAACGGGCAGTCTCGAGAAATGTAAATACCTAGGAACGATCCCCTACTACCTTATTGTCTTTTTTTTAAGTTTTTTTTATTTTGTAAGATTGTATAGATTATATTATGACCCAGTGGATGCAACTCTGCCCAAAACGTTGAACCTTATACAAAGGTAATCGATTATAACGCGATGTGACCCGTATGTTTATATAATAATCAGTATGAATCGCGAAAGTTTAAAATCTACTATATGACCCAGGTAAACAAAATAACCACTGTAAATAATGAACCTTAGTTACGTAATGATTCATTAAATTACGAAGTAAGCCGATCCCGATTGCTACTTTATAAATAGACCTTTTATCGTAAGATGTAGCTTGAATAACATCTTGGAGCGCAGATGATGGATTACGTAACGAATCGTCAACACTCGGTTATTAAGGTTATTACAGACTGAACAGGTTAGGGAAATAGAAAATTGTAGCTGGTTGCACACTCATTGGTCTACACTTGCGAGAACAAGATAAGCTCTTTTTGCGCACAATAATGATATATAGTGAAATTGAGTATTTTTTGTCACAAAAGTTATGATGTTACGTTTGTTAAGAAAGTCTGTGTAATGCTAAGTGTAAGCAAAACCGTTCTCGTATCTTAAACATGCAGGATTATTTACCACACGTATCACAAGACACCAACGACAACACGTTTTTTGTCACAAAAGTTATGAAAGAATTGTATTGCCATAATCCGCGTTTGCTAAGGTCTATGTAATGTTGTGTTGGAAGCAAAACCGTTCTCATACCTTAAACATGCAGGATTATTTCACGTATCACAAGAGACCACCACCAACAGTACACTACACAACTACTACACACATTGACTACGATAATTTCAACGATCGTTTCGCCCCGTAACCGAAGCATCGTCAGGAGATAGGTTCCACGCCAAAATTGCAAAGCAAGGCATTAGTCAAGTAAGTGTTATATACAAATAGTTTAACCCCCATTTGGGCCATTGATTTTGGCTTCAAACACAGGAGTTGAAAATGTCTACTTGTTCATTAATTAGGGGCCCAATTGTCATATTTTATTATATCTGGTTGCTCTAAAACATTAAGTCAGATGCTTTTATCGTAGGTGTGTGGCATATTAAAAGAATGCTCATCGAGTACTTTATGACCGCTTTCTTTTTGTGCTATTATAAAAAAGTTTATTGTAGCCATATGGTATCCGGTGGAGTAGGATAGACTACCCTCATTTCTTACCAAGTTGTCATAAGAAGCGATGCCCAAAAACAGAGATGAAGAATTTTTTTTAAATAAAATCTAGGTAGATCGATTTTTCTCCCCCAAAACCCCTTCATGCTGAATTTGCTACAGGAAAATCGTTGGAGCCGTTTCCAAGATTCAGAAAATATACCTACATATACATATATACAAGATTAACTCATTTAAATATTAAATATATATGTGATGTCTACAAAGAACTTAGAGTATAATAAGATATGCCATTAAAAGTGTAGTAGTTGCTGTTCTTACCTTATGATTTCATTGTCGACTTTGTCTGTACGCCTTCTGAAAATAAAAAAGATATTAAGAAGACGATATGATTGTCGTATGGTATTTTTTTTTTAATCTACGAAATCTAGTACGTTCTTAGAAATTTGTTGTATCTATTATTTTAACTGTATATACATGAAACTAGAGAGGGTATTATTAGACAAACAAGCCAATCCAACCCACAAAACTTCTAATACACTCAGCTCACCGCAAATAAACAATTTATGCAAACATGTTCCGTCGCTTATTTTACAGCTATAGTTTCTTTTTACATCAATTATTCTATGGAGAGGAAGCTGTTTACATAAATTCTTAGTGTAAATATTATTTTATGATCATATGATCAACGTAGATTTATAATATGGGTACCTGTGTTGACATTGACAACAAATCTATGTACCTACGGACTTACGAGATTATCTTTCGTTCTTCGTAATGATTAAAAAACGCGCGATAATTCGTAAATCTTTAAAAGTCAAATGAGTTAATCTTGTAAGTATATATACGCCGATTTTCCTGAAATTAAACATGCAGGAGGTTTTGGGGGAGAACAATCCATCTAGCTAGATTTTCTTTAAAAAAAAACGGTTGCCTGTAAAGTCGGTTTTACGTGACAACGTCTTTTTAAATGTGATGGATTGGAGTGGGAGAGAGACGCAAGGCATTCGCCAGTCCGGCGGGCCTCTCTTTCGTTCGGTGACTCATCGTAACAGACGTGAGCGGGCGTTACACTTTTTAATGAGTGACTCCAAGCCGCAACCTAATTTAAGACGTTGTCACGTCAAAAATAGTTTTATCCCTGTTTTTGGGCATTAAAAAACTAGTAAAATTTACTTTTTATTTTATTGAATATGTGAAACACTATTTTGGCCGTTGGATGTCAAGTTAGGCACGGGTAGTCGAGAAATGGTAAAAACTTACGGTCGAGGCCCACCTACCCTATTTTTTTTATTTGAAGTAACTTTTTTTTATTTTGTAAAAAATTACTGAGCTAGGCTCGGTCAACCACGTACTATGAATTAAATACAGAAATTATTACATAGATCCGTACTATCCTATTTTATTTAGAGCTGAGATCGGTTATTATAGGAGCCCTGGTACCCGATTAAAGAAACATGATAGTCCTTTATAGAGCCCTTATAGTCGACTATAGAGCTCTGATAGCTAATTATAGAAACAGGATAGCCAATTATAGAGCCAAAATAGCCGATTATAGAACGACGACAGCTTATCAGTAGCCTTGATAGATGATTATAGAGTCTCGATAGTCGATTATAAAGCCCGAATAGCTGATTATAGGGATTTGATTGCTGATAATAGAACCCTGATAGCCGATTTGGTCAACATGAGACCTTTAAGCGGAATCCACGAGAAGGCACCTTTAATTCTTTTTAAATATAATCAAATTCATAATGATAATTATTAAACATTTCGATTTCATTTTCATCGGCTTTTTTCTCATTGACTATGTATACGTTTTTTTTTACTTTTGGCAACGTAGTGAAGTTTTGGTTTACTTTTTTTTTGTTAAATTTTAATCGTTTCCCTTGTTTTAGAAAAATGTCAAAGATGTAAGGAATATACATAAACAAAGATCACCTCAAATAATTGCAGTAATGTGATATCTGCGTCACGTCTGCACGTTTGTCGTTAGAACAAACATTGGGCATACGATATTATATGGTAATTGATAACTTGAGACTGGAATATTAGATCGAAAATTTTGTAATTTTATATTATTTCGTGAGATGTGTTGAAACGCCGTGTGGTATCCGGCTGAATAGAATAGTTACCACCCTCATTTCTTACCGAGGTGTCGTAAAAGGCGACTAAGGTAAGTTGACTCACCGTGTGGTATCCGGCTGAGTAGAATAGATCAACCTCAATTCTTAAAGAGGTGTCGTAAAAGGCGACTAAGGTAAGTCGACCCGCCAGGTGATATCCGGCTGAGTAGAATAGACCGCCCTCAATTCTTACCGAGGTGTCGTAAAAAGCGAATAAGGTAAGTTGACCCGCCGTGTGGTATCATGTTAAGTAGAATAGACCACCCTTTTTCTTACCGAGGTATCGTAAAACGCGAATAAGGTAAGTTAATCCGCCGTGTGGTATCGTGTTTAGTAGAATAGACCACCCTCTTTCTTATCTAGGTGTTGTAAAATACGACTAAGGTAAGTTGATGTAAGGCAGGCGGATGGTCGTAAAATACGTAGCCAATCATGTACCTACCCCATTTAGAGTGGGATAAGGGCAGGCAGATGAAATCGGTGAAAAAAACCCCGTAGTCTTATTTCAGCAGGTTCACGGTTTGGCATCATTAAAATTTGTTTTAAAAATAGTACCTAGGTAATCCAGCTTTACTTGGTGTTTTGTTAGATATAAAACAGAATTAATCAAAATTTATTTGGAATCGATCGGAGTGTTCCGAATTCGAGAACGCCCATTCCCTAATTGAGCTATCAATACTTTGCAAGCGTAATTTACCATTGTGTTATATTTATATTTTTGAAGTTTTTCAATCCCTGAAAAGAGCGATAAAATGTCATTTTTTTATAAAAACATTGACATACATATTGACAGTAAAAACGCATTTGCCGCACGCATGAAACAGAAGAAATTATGAACTGAAGACTGAATGACGTGTTGAATATACAACGGACGGACGCAAAAGCTTTTTAGTTTTAAAAGGATAAGATGATTGGATGTTACGTCTATCTTGATTGGACACTATAAGTGCAGCACTATATTAGATATTGCGAGTTTTGTTACAATCTTTTGATATACATAAAGTTATTATCCACTGTGACTAGCATGTTTATTCTTTTAATTTTGCTTTTAATTTTGTTTATTCGTTGAATAAATTAAATTTTGCTATAGTTACTATTTAAAATGTGGAGAATATACATTAGTTTGTTACGTATAAATTGCCACAAAAAAAAAACAAATTTGCTTAATAACAAATTGAAGTGCCGTGTGGTATCCGATGTGTCGTAAAAGGCGAGGTAAGGTAAGTGCCGTGTAGTATCCGGCTGAGTAGAAAAGACCACCCTTATTTCTTACCGAGGTGTCGTTAAAGGCGACTTATATAAGTTGTACCACCGTGTGGTATCGGGTTGAGTATAATAGACCACCCTTTCTCTTACCGGGGTGTCGTAAAATACGACTAAGGTAAGTTGACGTCCGACAGGCGGCCAGTCGTAAAATACGTAGCCAAATCATATGACAGCATGTTTATAACATATTGTGCCGACCCACTTAGAATGGTATAAGGGCAGCAGGATAATGATGATGCTAAATTTTGAGTGGACTAAGCGTTTTCATATACGTGCAGGATTCGTAAAAACACGTGCACAAACCAAAACCACGGCCACCACAATATACAATTACACACGTTCACTACCACTAACTCAACAATCGTTTCGGCACTCTACATTTAGCATTATTTATTTATTTAAATATTTTGGAAACATACAGTATATATAAGCTTTTATAAGTAACTAGCGGCCTGCCCCTGCTTCGCACGGGTATAAAATATATGTATATCCCATGTCAGTCAGTGTAAAAAAAAAGGTTAAAATCGATCCAGTAGTTTTGATTTATTAATTACTGCCTGTAGCCCCCAAGCGTTAAGTTTGGAGAAAAACAATTTCCTTTCCCTATACCAAGAAGATTTCCTGCTATCTTTGGAATATCTAAATTCATATAGTACATTTTTACTTATTTACTTTTACATTTTACCTATGTATTTTATTTTTACAGTTAATTACAGAATGTCTTTAAACAAACTCTTAAAAGATTCGAAGTGCTATAGGGTGAAGCGCGGCGTCCTCACGGCATTTTAAATCTGTAATATCTCCGAAAATGTTCACTTAAATTACACGCTGTGAACGGCCATATTGATCTATATTAAATGATTAATTTATTTAAGGTACTTAATTGGATAAGGATTAATGCTGTATTGTATAAAAATTGCTTTGAACATAAGGCATTATTTTTCGTAAAAAGTAAATGACAAAAAATGCTTTTGTGGGTTAACCATAAGAGATAGACATATACCATCGCGGACTTTTCGGTAGACCTTTTCAATGTGTACAAATACTTAGTACATCATTTTGATAAATCTCGTAGGGTTCAGCCTGCGTTTGCAATGTAAGCGGAAAAAAATTTATTATTTACAGAAACCTCAAAAATTACAGTATTTCTCTACTCCGTATTGAATATTATTATACGTACAAACCTTCCTCTGGAATCACTCTATCTATTAAAACAAACCGCATCAAAATCTGTTGCGTAGTTTTAAAGTTTTATGCGTACATAGGGAAATATGGACTTTGTTTTATAATATGTAGTGATTGCTTTGAACATAAGGCATCATTTTTCGTAAAAAGTAAATGACAAAAACTGCTATTGTGGGTTATCCATAAGAGATAGACATATACCATCGCGGACTTTTCTGTAGACCTTTTCATGGTGTACAAATACTTAGTACATCATTTTGATAAATCTCGTAGGGTTTAGCTTGCGTTTGCAATGTAAGCGGAAAAAAATATAATTATTTACGACATCACATTAGAAACCTCAAAAATTACAGTATTTCTCTACTCCATATTGAATGTTATTAGACATGTAAACCTTCCTCTAAAATCACTCTATCTATTAAAAAAAAACCGCATCAAAATCTGTTGCATAGTTTTAAAGATTGAAGCATAAATAGGGATATACGGACAAAGGGACAGACAGAGAATGCGACTTTGTTTTATACTATGTAGTGATATTATTTATTTTTACAATTGATTAGACAATGTCTTTACATACAACATTCATAGCTTTCTTATCATTAGACAATATAAACTTGAAAGAAGGACATTTAGTTGCGCCTCCGGTCGCTGCTAAATTCGAAGTGCTTATAGGTCGAAGCGCGGCCTCCTCGCGGGATTTTAAATCTGTAATATCTCCGAAAATGTTCACTTAAATTACACGCTGTAAACGGCAATATTGATCTATATTAAATCAACAATTTATTTAAGGTACTCAATTGGATAAGGATTAATGCTGTATTGTATAAAAATTGCTTTGAACATAAGGCATCATTTTTCGTAAAAAGTAAATGAAAAAAACTGCTATTGTGGGTTATCCATAAGAGATAGATATATACCATCGCGGACTTTTCTGTAGACCTTTTTAAGGTGTACAAATACTTAGTACATCATTTTGATAAATCTCGTAGGGTTTAGCCTGCGTTTACAATGTAAGCGGAAAAAAATGTAATTATTTACAGAAATCTCAAAAATTACAGTATTTCTCTACTTCGTATTGAATGTTATTATACGTACAAACCTTCCTCTGGAATAACTCTATCTATTAAAAAAAACCGCATCAAAATCGGTTGCGTAGTTTTAAAGTTTTATGCGTACATACGGAAATATGGACTTTGTTTTATAATATGTAGTGAAATACAATAAGAAGTAAAACCACAGTTTCCTACGAGTATAAATACATATAAATAAGAGTATAGCAATTAAACAGTGTGATTACAAACATGAACAAAATATACGGAAAAAATGTTAATTATACAAAAAATTACCTGAATGATTGTTTGTTTTATTATATATATTTTCTATTTACTATATCTCGGATTATAGCAATTTTATGACTTTTGCATTATAGATCTCCGCAAAGTAACGCATTATTCTATGAATTAAATAAAATCTTGAAAGCCGTTATCGTTTATGAATTTTTTATGAGTTTAGTATTAAAATAACGCATGCTCATTGCGTTTAGTTCATTCACTTAAGAAGCAATTATTATGAGGGCACCAGGGAGATGGGAAAAATGGAGTTATGGATTCTATTTTAATTGTATTAAAGGTGAGATTAGAATGAATATTATTGTGTTGAGTGGTTATGAAGCATTAGGCAGTGCGATATAGGGATGTGACTTGAAGTAGAAAAAATCGATTAATAAATAATCGATTTTTATACCTTTAAAAATCGATTTTATTTTACTATTTCAAAAGTTGTCTTTTATAATATTAATTAAATAATTACAATAAAGGCTAATTAAAGTGGACAACTACCAAGAAATAATATCAGATGCGCTGTTTGTCAAATTGGATTAAAATGTGTAGTTTGGCTTAATTAGTTTCATCCAACAATGCATATCTAATCTTAAAAATCGAGAAAAAGAGTAAAAAAAGAAAAAGTAATACCTAAAATAATTGTTTAAAAAAAAATCGATTTTTGATGAAAAAATAATCGATTATTTAAAATCGATTATTTTGAAAAAATAATCGATTATTTTTTCACATCGCTAGTGCGATATGGTAGGATGGCTGGCACTGAAGCGTGTTACTTAACTGCCCCTGCACATCAAGTTCTTGAAAATATCTTCCGGAGTTTTTTGTTGTTATAAAATTGATTTTTATTAGTATTAAGTTATTCAATCACTTCAAGCGGAACTTTCTCTTGTTTTTTACTGTTGCAAAAACCTAGAATGTATTGTGTGTAGAATACGTACCTATAATTAAATTGTTCAATTTTTTTATTCTCGACGGCGTTTTGCCTAGTTACAATCATATCACCATTCCTCCAGTACATGTCGCATTAAGTCATGGTCCGGCCTAACAGGAGACACGCTCAAGACTAGTAGAGCTTCTGCGCTCTACTGTTACGTTCCACAACCTCTATGATGCTTCTATGCTCGCCCGTCCCACCCAGTAGAATGTATTTAACTGAACTATTTTTTATTTCTAATTCGGTCAGTTTAATACAAAGCTTGCGATATAGTCAGTTCGGAAAAAAATATTTGTTATACCTGTACAAAAATATATGTGTCGTGTGGTATCTGGCCGTGTAGAATAGACCACCCTAATTTCTTATTGGAGTGTCGTAAAAGACGACTAAGGTATGTGCCGTGTGATATCCGGCGGAATATAATAGACCACCCTCATTGTTTACCGAGGTATCATAAAAAGCGACTTTGATAAGTTGACGTCAGGCCGTCAGCTAGAAACTAGTCGGGCTCATACAATAAAATAAGACGTGAGTATAGCCGGATTCTATACATTAATTATGAATAACATTCACGATGGTTTAAATTCAATAATCTTAGTTATTTAGAACCTTGTTACCACAAGATCCCACGGCATCTAAACATTTAAACTTTATCCGAGACAAACCGCAGCCTTAAATTTGACACGGTAACTGCTGTAATGTTTCATTTAGACTGAAACCGCTAACTACTTGGCCTCTAAATAAGAAGTCTGTCGCAAACACTTGCTTGTTAGAAATGCAGTTTCGAGTTACCGTCACCCGTAGGATGACCTTACACTTCAGTTATCTCAGATCAAAAAGAAGTAAGATACGCGGAAAGAAATAAATAATAATAATAAATGTTTGCTGTAATAGTATGTTGGTGGATAAATAATAGAAAATAATAATGGTCGGAACGCAGGAGTCTCGGTCATAACTTCGGCATAAAGCGAGCGAAAGACACCAAAGTGTGTCCGGTGTATATCTATTTAATTTAAATGAGTTAATCTTGTGTATATATATATAAATTCTGAATCTCGGAAACGGTTCCAACGATTTTCCTGAAATTTTGGGGGAGAAAAACCGATATAGCTAGGTATTATTTAAAAAATCACCCTTGTTTTTGGGCACTAAAGAACTACGAAAATAGAAATAGATACTTAAACATAATATTTTGTGCTGTCAGATGCAAAGCTGTGACAGCCTAATGATAGAATAGAATAGAATACACTTTATTGCACACCAAAACAGTACATGAAATTAACAAAAAAGTATTACAATAGGCGGCCTTATCGCTAAAAGCGATCTCTTCCAGGCAACCTTAGGGTAGAGGATTTAATGAAATATCAGCGGTGGGGGTGTACAAAATAATTTCTAAATATATACTATACTAAAACATAATAATGGAACAAATTTATAAGTAAAGGCTATATGACGAAAAAGATAGAAAAAATAAATTAATTAATTAATGAGAAAATATACTATAACGTTAGAAGATATGAAAGAAGAAGGAGATTACGATCAGGAAGAGTTTAAATAGTATTGTTTAACATTTTGTTTAAACACTGAAAGATTAGCGGATTTTCTAATATATACAGGAAGTGAGTTCCACAAAAGGATGGCCTTAACTGTAAAAGAATTTCCGTAGAAGGAGGTGGAGTGAGAAGGAATTTTTAGTTTTAAATTGTGGTCTGAACGAAGGGAAAAAGGATGTGTTTCCTTTAGAAATATAAATTGTTCTTTTAGGTAAGGAGGGGTAGAGGGATTAAACAGAATAGCATATATATGATAATGCCCGGACTAAGAAAGTTTCGAAACCTAGGTTCGATTCCCACACCCGGCACTTTTTTCTTTTTTTTATTACATTTTTTAGGTAGGTTCTATATCACAATATAGAACCCTGACACATCTTGAATATAAAACCTTAATACGTTTACTGAAATCTATCGAAAACTTATAGAACTTGAAGTAAATTAGAGCCTTTAAGAATAAAATACTTTTAATTCACAAAAGTGAGATTAATTATCGTATAAAAACCTATCGTTTAACTTGAATCAAAATATACTTGCCTAGATATTTTCATCAAAGTCGGTTCCGTAGTTTTGAAGATTAGCGAAAACGCACATTTTTTTATACAAAAATTATAGTTTATTATCTCTAACACTAGATATTTAATAACCAGTATTAAACATCGCTTGTCTCTAGTTTTCGTTGGTACGTATAGAGATTTAGTATTACATTTCGCTAATAGTTTAGCTCTACTAAAAGTACCACCTACACTATATTATATCAGCCTCTGATAATACCGACTTTGAGATTTAGTTTCATGGTAAAATTTCCCTTATGCAGTGTTTCTGTAGCTTATCATGCATATAGATAACAGGTGAGGAAGTGGTTTAGCCTTCTTAAAAGGTCTCCACCGTAAAAGCTTTAACATAATTACATTATCATCATAAATTTTACATAAATTAACGTTAAGTGTAGCACAATATGTCTATGATACTTTATAAAGCTTGCTTTTTTATAGTACTACAATTTATAGCTGCGACTTTTTTTGTCAATTAAGACGTTGAGAAACCTCAATTGTTTTAAATATTGTTCCCAAAAAAATGAAATAAAATCGAAAGAAGAAATATAGTATTTTAGTGTTACTTTTTATTTTATCATGTCATAATCTAATAATAACATTACTATGTTACTATCAATATTTATAACACCTACTGAATTGTTACCAGTAAAAAATTAATACACGGTGCAATGTTGCAAGTAATATTATAATACTATTTAAGAAATATTTTATTGGTTAAAATAAAAACAAATAAATTGTTTTTTTTTTATATATTATAAAAGTGAATGTTTTACATCATCTACACCCCCAAAGGAATTTATAGATATCTTTAAAATATTATATACGTCCGTTCGTTTTTTTTATCTTTAAGTTCTTAAATAAAATATTAGTTTTTAAGATATCTATGTTTTTTTATCTATCTTACGAGTAAGGAAATAAAAGAATAAATGAATATGCAGATTATTCTGTTAACCACTTCCTGATCACAAATATAAGTTAATTAACAATAACCTCTTCCCGACATTTGTGTTCATGCAAATACGTGTTTTTCTAGGATTCTGTTACTTTACTTATAGGACACGTTATTATTTAGTTATTTTATACTAAAAGAAAGTCTACGTAGTGCTAAGTAAGTTGTGACAATCATTTCGCCCCGTAACTGAAGCATCATTAGGAAGTTAAGGACAAAATTTCTTACGATTATGTTAGTGAATGTTTGAATATAAAAAATAATTTCGCTCTAAGTAATTACTAATAATTAGAATACCCTAGCATCTTGCAGTCGTATTAAGCCCACGTTTTATTCACAACGAAATTCCATTCATTCAAATTTGCCATCTTAATATAAACATTTTCAATAAAACGTTACATAATTAACGTTAATTAATAATAATAAATATTAATTATCATGAACGATCATTAATGATCTTAAATTTCACGGACTGCGACGCTCAACCAGTGTGCTACTCTTATGAGAGGAGATAATAAGAGATGTTTTCCGATGAAGTGATTTAATAATACTGATTAATATTTAAAGAGTTTTGTATTAATCAGTACTGAATTATGAATAAAAAAATAATTTAAGCTGACACTGCAACCATGCGAAACTCTGTGTATCAGTATATCCGCTACGCTTTCACAGCTAAATCACTGGAGCAATATTGATAAAACTTAGTTTTGATTGAAGCTTTTATAAAAGGTTAATATAAAGGACAAAAACCCCCGAGTAATTAAGGTAGCAGATATACACTAAAGTAATGAACTAGAGAATTTTAGATCTATAAAAATACTACAAAAAAGTCCGGAAAAGCACATCTCTTTTTCTTATATTTACTTTAAAATATTCTTTTTTGTTCAATATTCAATTAATAATACTAATATACTTTTTTGTTCAATATTCAATTAATAATACATATCACACACATCAACCTGCTGAATGCTCAATTTTGTATGCATTCTTGTTTGTCTAGGTGTACTTAGTTATTTTTTTTTCTTTTACTTTCTTAAGAATAGAATGAAAGTATTTACGCAAAAAAAAACTGTGATTTCTACATGGGCGAAGTTATACTTATTACAAAAATGTACTAGGTCATATATAAATGTTAATTAACAGTTGACATCTTTGAATACCGCACTATGCAAATATTTCTAGTGTCCTGCGAAGTATCTAGAAAGGTACAACTATGGTTATATATTTAAATTAGCGGGACTTGGGCTATGATAGATGATATCAGAAATTTCGTATCACCCTAGATATGCCTATAAAGCAGTAACGGAGACCCCCTAGAAGACATTTCATTACTGCTGTAGGTTGATTGCTAAATCTGATATAGAAATTGCATGCTCATTTTAGGAGA
This sequence comes from Morpho helenor, assembly GCA_029227775.1. Taxonomy (NCBI): domain Eukaryota; kingdom Metazoa; phylum Arthropoda; class Insecta; order Lepidoptera; family Nymphalidae; genus Morpho; species Morpho helenor. The sequence continues at coordinate 5,039,765 of JARGCU010000003.1, read as the reverse complement.
GGCCGACTGTGATTCTGAAGTATCAGCAAATGAAAAATGCTTTTTGTTGCATATCTTTAATAGTAATTATCAATCAATTTTTATTTTGCCATTGCAGAAATCTATACTAATATGTAAAGCTGAAGAGTTTGTTTGATTGTTTGAACGTGTTAATCTCAGGAACTACTGAACCTCGTTTAACTTAAAACTTAACTCATTTAAATATTAAATATACATATATAATACAGGTATTGATTCTTGTATGTGTGCGCGTGTCTTTGAATGTGGGCGTACGTGTGTTATTTTACGAGTATGTATAAATGTTTATTAGTGTGAATAAGTGCGAGCTTAAATACGTACATGCGTGCGCGACCAGTGGATGTATGTAATTTCTTCAATCCTGTTTATTTAGTTTTTTTTATTGAGGTTTTAGCTTAATGAGCCTGCCAACCACAAACCTAACCGCCAACCAATTTTGAATACCATTTATATATCATTTCAAGCCATGATTACTATTTAGCTAAATTAAAAACTGGCTTATTAATTTATTTTATTTAGCATAGTTGCTCATCGGAAAATTAAAAATATATCGCTACCTCCTACGTAAATATTAAATAATTAATTTATAAATTCTTCTAATTTTTTTATTCATTTAAATTTTACGTTTTATGTTATCTGCAAATTTGTAAATAGTTTTTTGTTATTTTTCTTTTTCTTTTTTTCTATAATATATTACTCACATTTCACCTCATGACTAGTTATTTCTGTTACTTAAAGGTAAACTAGAAGAGATCAATTTTAGGAACAAGCTTTTGTACATGTACTATGTTTATTTCTTACTTTATCTTCATGTATGTATAATAAATAAAGCATGTATAGCAAAGTACGCGTGATCTTTTATGTTAAGCTTATAAACTGTTTTGTCTATAGTAATCTACATTTCTTAATGTTATCATATGAATTCTAAACACGAGTGAACCGATTAGGTAATCCTACCCTTCGGTATGCGCAGTGTAGCGAATCCGAAATCCATTTAGAACTAGATAGTCCCCATGAGAAATATATGACTAGGTTAACCATGCTGCAGTAGATCGAAAACATTAATGTATTCTTCTTACTGCTATCTTAATATATAAAAATTAACTTCTCTGGTTTTTCTTTATGAATTCCGTAACAGCTGGACCGATTTTAATGAAATTTTCAGACAATCTTTAGAGCTAGTGAATTTTACAGTTATCAGTGGGAGATGATCATCACGACAAGACCGCCTGTTGACTGGCTGACCCGTTGGCGCAGTGGGTAGTGACCTGCTTTCGCGGGTTCGATTCCCGCCAAGGGCCAACATATCCTATAAATAATTCGTTAGTTCCTCGAGCCCGGGTGTATATTTGCATTTAAGTATGTATTTAAAATTATATATGTATATATTCACCAGTTGTCTCTCACCCATAACACAAGTATTAGGTTACTTTCATGGGGACTGACGACCATTTGTGTAAGTCTCTCATATATTTATAGATATTATTTATTGTGATCTAGATAAATTATTACACAGTTACAGTTTTGTCTAGAATGTAAACTCTATGTCACCCTACATTTGCTTATTTACATTGATAGCTGAGACAACGGCCAAAAATGATGTCACCAATATATTTATTGCCATTACACTTCACAACTTAATAGTAGGTTCAATGCGCCGGATCTTTTTGTATCTACTTATCAGTAGGGTTGCCAGATCTCATTTGCATGGTTGAGATACATAATAAAAAGAACCTGGATGACCGAGCTTTTCTTGGTAATTTTTAAAATGATGTAAAAAAAAAAATTAAAAAACATGTAAAGAAAAACTTAAAAAATAAAAGGGCAGGTGGGGCTCGATCCTAGAATTTTTTCACCTCTCTAGACCAGCCGTTCCCCAAATGAACTACCATGACTTAACATTTGCGAAAAATTGTGATTGCATTCAACGTAAATGTAGAGTCCGAAAACAGGGATATAACAACATCTAGATCGATTTTTCCTCCCTAAAACCCCCTACATGCTGAATTTCAGGAAATCGTTGGAGCCTTTTCCGAGATTCGGAATATATATAAATATATAAAAAGCTGTGATGGCCTAGCGGTGCAACAGTGTGAATCTCTAGAGACGATCATGGGTTCAAACCCGGGCAGACACCAATGAGTTTTTCTATTAAAACTTATGTGTCTAATTGATAATTGCGATTTATCACACGCTTTGCGGTGAAGGAAAACATCGTGAGGAAACCTGCATATCTCTAGAAAATTCTAGGGATATGTGTAACCTACCAATCCGCATTGGAGCAGCGTGGTAGGTCTTAGCTCCAACCCAAAGATGGAGAGAGGAGGCCTATGCCCAGCAGTGGGATAGTAACAGGCCGTTACTTACTTTTTACTATATATTATTTAAGCTTATATATATTATTTAATTTAATTTATTTATTTAAACGTTAAATGATACTAAGTCGGGCGAGCATAACATGTTTTTCTCTTCCTTTCTATTTTCTTCCCATCAACTAATCAACTATGGCGCTACTCCTTTTATATGCATGTGAAATTTCACACAATCCGACCGTTTTTTTTCAATCACATATCCATAACATTCATATTTAACACTCGTTGGGTCACATGATTATTTATTATTTATTTTGCATAATAAAATTGGTTGTTTGACATGGTTGTGTTTTAGCTATCCATCTTTCGTCTAGTGTGTTCTATAGCTAGAAAGACACGTTTTTTGGATTTTTATTATAAATACCCACTATAATAATAATACTATGACTATCGCCTTATATTCTAGTCTTATTGAGACAGAGGAAGACAGATCTTCTAAGAGATTTATTTGTATTTCAGTTAGACTAGTATCAGCCATTTTCTCTTATAATTGCGCTTTCCCTCATTTAAGTACGTCTTTTAGCAAAAGATATTTCCCTATATATAGCATTTGTAGCATTAGCAGCGTTTGTAGCATATCATAATTTGTTGTTAACACTTAACAACTTTGTTGTTATTTAAACTACAAATAATTTATATAATTAGACGTTACATTGCGGAGATCCATAATACAAAAATTAATGAAAATATTATTTTACCATACTAATCCACGATAAAAGAATACAAATGTAATGCTAAATGTAGAGCGTACTAACCGTTCTCATACCTGACACATGCACAATTTGCAAAATATCATGCACTACCTGCCACCAATAACACAACAATATACCAGCACTGCGTACATTGACCACCATAATCTCAACAATTGTTTCGCCCCGAAATCGCAGCATCGTATCGTAGCAGTGGAGATAGACTCCACTACAAAATCACAAAAAATTGCTCATTATAATATTTTTTAATATTGAGTAATTGAATAGATGTTTATTCACAAAATTTATAGGACATTAGGAAAGTCATGCGAAAGCCCAAATATTTGGCAACACTATCCATTAGTATGTTAAGCATCGTTTGAACAAGATCTTTTAAATCTCATTCAAGATATTTTAAATTGTTTGCATCTTCGCAAAAAATAGATACTTATCTGTAATGCGTCTTAAATTCTGTCGCGATTATTGCTTAGATACTAATATACCAAGCATTTATAGAATAGATTCGACTATTCAAGTTCTTGCTAACTTGTATATTTAAATACTGAATATTAATGTCGCATTTTTAATGAAAGCCATCTATTCTGAAAATTTAGAAAATTAAGAGGTAAGCTATTACTCACACTTAATATATTGTAGATTTCTATATTAGATTTGTAAAAAAGTAGAATGACAAAAATTTATGAGAGCAACCAAAGAAGTTGTTTTACTAGCCTTAATTCATGTTAAAGATCTCTGATCTGCAAAATATTTTTTACTGATTCAAACTACTTACAATACTTGTAAAGCTATAAATCTATACAAGTTGTTAAACTGTTAACTACTGTTAATTTATGTATAAGTAGCTGTTTTTTAGTTCGTCTGAATCGTATACTATCTTGGACTTTCAATGTTAAAGCTAAACTAATTAAAATTAACAATTAAGCTAAGTTACATCCAATTTTTTTGGTCGTCTATTGTAAGAGGACCAACTTGGAAAACTGAAAATGAGTAATACAATATCAAAAAAAATAAAATAAAAAGCGGTCACCTAATTTTGATGACATCACCCTTTGGACCTCCATTTTCATAGTCATCATCATTATTCTGCCCTTATCTCACTATAAGTGGGGTCGGCACAACTTGTTCTAAACATGTCACATAATTTGGCTAGGTATTTTACGACTGGCGGCCTGCCTGACATCAACTTACCGCAATACCGAAGGATGCTTTTTATCCTACAATTTCCTATGTGGGAAACACTTGACATTGATTTTCATGCAGGCAAAACCGCGGGTTCAGCTAGTAATAAGTATTAATATTATTACCGTTTATTTCAACTCACCGTTTCTATACTGAAAATGAAATTGCTTTCAAGTAAAACAGCACAAATAGTTTCAAATTCAAAAGTAAAAGTGTTTATAATTAAAATTTATTCGTTTGTGAATGTGAAAAGTTGCGAAACGCGCAGATATTAGAGATGGCGTGGATTTTAGAGATAGATTTAGTAATCGTTACTTATCACAACTAAAGTATATCTAAAGAAAAACACATATCTCTATATTTTTCTGGTGTCTGACGCAGCTTTTCGACACACTCGCATAAGTATACAAAGTAAACTTAGGAGATCAGACTGGAGACATGTTATAAACATATTGTCACATGGTTTGGCTAGGTATTTTAAGACCGGCCGGCTGCCTGACATCTACACATTTTGGTCGCCTTTTACGACACCTCGGTAAGAAATGATGGTGGACTATTCTATTCATCTATATACCACACGGCGGGTCAACTTACCCTTGTCTCCTTTTACGACACCTTGGTGAGAGAGGATGGTCTATTCTACTCAGCTGGATACCACACGGCGGATCGACTTACCTTAGTCGCGATTACGACACTTTGATAAGCAATGTGGGTGGTCTATTCAAGATAGCCGGATAATATGTACTAATATTATTTACAACAATAAAACCAATGAGGTACACAATATTATATAGTACACCTTACTTTACAAAGATTTCTTATAAGTATAGTTAACGAAAACCTTAATTATAACCTTAATTATATAATATAGAAATTACATAATATATAAGAAGTAGCTAAATCATGATATAGACAGAATTATATAACAAAATATCAATAAATAATATTTCCATTTAGTACAAATTATGCATATACGGTAACGTCTGAAATTATGACTTTCCATGGTGTTGCCAGGTGGTACGTGATCGCACATTAGTGTTGCCAGTTAAATACACGTTTTAGACAAATATTTTAGTTACAGTTGTCTTGCCACAAATTTATTTGTTTAAAGCAACTAGATGTTACGTGTCCGTGTATGTAGAATTCATAATGTCCATTTATTTTAGAAAGTAGTAGACGCAAGACAGTGTTAATATTTAATATTTTCCCGCTATTTGTATGTTTCTTGAGATTAAGAGTTCGTTTTAACTGAATTATGACTTAACGCTGAACGTTTATTTACTTATTGATATGTTGTATTAGGGGCTGAGAGCCCAGCGCTGAGACCGTGCGACTCCTTCGAGAGGGTCACAGATTCAACCCCCGAGCATGCACCTATGAGTTTTTTATTAAAACTTATATCTAAATGAGAAATTGACTGGCCCGTTAACGCAGTGGGTAATGACTTTGCCTTCACGTCCGCGGGTCGGGGGTTCGATTCTGAGGATCATTTTCTACAAACAATTTGTTGGTTCTTCGAGCCTGGGTGTATATTGTATAAAATTATATACCTATGTATATATTAACCAGTTTTCTGTAACCCATAACACAGTACCCATAAGTGTTAAATTACGTACTTTGGGGATGTGTGTAAGTGTCCCATATATTTATTTATTTATAAATGTCCCATATATTTATTGTGATAATGATAAAGGACACGATTTTCGATGAAGCAAACATCGCAAATAAAACCTGGTTATCTCTAGAGAATTCTGAAGATATATTTAACCTACAAATCCGCACTGGAGCAACGTGGTAGGTCTTAGCTTCAACCCTTCTTTCCCACAACGGAGAGAGGATGCTTATACAAAGCAGTTAAATAATAGCAGCAAGTTTCCTTTTTTAACAGAAAAACTCATTGGTGCCTGCCCGGAGTTTGAATACGTGACCCCTCGAAAGAGTCGCACGTTTTTCACCGCTGGCCTATCACAGCTTTAGTGTAAAGAAATGATGAAATGTTATTATTAATTCATTTACATTATGCATACTTTTTTATTAAAAAAATAAATTTAAATAAACTGCTTATAATAAGCATTTTATTTAGTGATTTCTTTATTATGGTTTGAAAACCAACACTGCATAAATATTGGCTACTTTTCTTGCGAAATACATTTAAGCGAATTATATGAGACTAGTAATATCCCTCGGTTTCACCCGCGTACATACCGATCTCATGGCAGTGGAAAGTCTACTAAATCGGACTATAGATTTATTTTTATTAATATATTATCAATAGTTTCCGCAGCCCATGTGATGACAGATTTTTGTGGCTAATTTTTTACACCTTATTACATTTTTAATACGGATCCCAATTTTTTTAAATGTAATAAAGCCTATGTTGCTCGGTAAAGATGCAGCTTTCTAATGGTGAAAGAATTTTTGAAATCGGTCCAGTAGTTTTTGTGTGAAAAAATTACAAACAAACACAAATTATTCCTCTTTATAATATTAGTATAGAAGAATTGGGTTGTGCGCATAACAATGATTTCTAAATAAAAAGAAAGTATAATTATTTAAAACCCATTAGGTAATCTTTGTGTATAATTCATTCATTAATTATTAAATAGATGATTATTCAAAAAAAATATAAAAACATGAAACCGTTTCGCGTCCATGCATTCGTCATTTATGGACAAAGTGTTTTTTTTTTTCAAAGCTATTTTTTTAATTTGCCTTAATACATTAACTTATATTATATTAGCAATCGTCGGCGCCTCCACCCGCGTGGAAAGATTAAAACCGTTATGATATGGTATTTTGTTAACCATAAAAATGGGTTACCTTAAAAGCTCGACATATGCTGTCGTGGGCTTTTATTTAGAACTTTTAGAAGGAAACAATTTTGTAGTGTATGATTTTTTAATAGCTTTCACTGTTTACTTAGCTTATGCAAGGAAAGCTTTAAATTTTTTATTGTTACTCGTCTCTTTCAAAGCTTACATTCGCTTACATTCAAAGAATTTTACAAATTGGTCAATGGACCAATAAACTAATGAGTTTATGAGATTAACCCTGAACGCGCTAATCTCAGGAACTACTACTACTAACAAACAATCAAACGAACAAACAAACTCTTCAGCTTTATATATTATTGCTGCTCCTCAAGTTTTTATCTTAGCGTGATGTTATAGCCTATAGCCTTCCTCGATAAATGGACCATCTTACACTTAAATAATTTTTCAAATCGGTCCAGTAGTACCTGAGATTAGCGCGTTCAAATAATCAATCTAACAAAGTAACTCTCAGCTTTATATATTAGCTTTATATAGTATATGTATATCAGTAAAGATATAGATAAGAAAGTTATAAACTTTCGAAACGCTTTTCAAAATAAAATAATATAGAACATTATGATAGATAATTAGTAGTTAAAAATAATTATTTAATCTGCAAATATTTTAATTCTCATAGAATAATTACGGATCGGAATTCATATTACTATCGATAATTAAATTCTTTAATGCCAATAGAGCTATTAAAAAAGTAAATTTACAGTATAATGCTAACGATTATACGAGATAAAATATTTTGTATTAAGTTATTAAGTTTCATTAAGTTATTTTTATGTTTACAGAAAAATCGAGACATCTTTTTTGCTATTACTACGGAATTTATTACTTTATTTATATTTAGGTAAATTAAATGTTTTGTACAAAAGTAATAATAAAATTATTTTGATATAATCTGCGATAAAGTACATAAAGAGAAAATATATATAAGGCTAAATGGAGATAGAGTAGACTATCCGTTTTTATACCCGATACATGCAAGATTCGGTGAAGGAAAACATCGTGAGGAAACCTGCATATCTCTAGAGAATTCTGGGGATATGTGTAACCTACCAATCCGCATTGGAGCAGCGTGGTAGGTCTCAGCTCCAATCCTTCTCTCAAAAAAAAAACGGAGAGTAGAGGCCTATGCCCAGCAGTGGGATAGTAACAGGCCGTTACTTACTTACTTACATGCAAGATTCGTAAAAACGCATGCAAAACACACAAAGCTCATCCACCGCCACTACAATACACAAGCACTACACACGTTCACTATCTCAAACTTGATTTGTCGATTCAGTTGTGACGGCATATTAGCAATGACTTACGACTGGCCTTGTTGACAACATCTTTACTAATATATAAAGCTGAAGAGTTTTATTTGTTTGTTTTTTCGATTGTTTGAACGCGCTATTCTCAGGAACTACTGGACCGATTTAGAAAATTCTTTAAATGTAAGATAGTACATTCATACAGGAAGACTAGAGGGCTATATAACGTTAAGTTGCCCAAGCAGACGTAGTATTTATTCTGATCCCCCCTCTATATATCATAGGAAACATAAAGATGCCTGTAGTAGTATATAAGTTTTCTAATTAAGAATAATAATATATGCGCCTGATTTTGCATCACAACTACGTATTTAAATTCTGTGACCATACATTTTTTTATCCTTATATAAATTAAATTCAACAACTTATTTAGGACCACTCTTATTTGTTATTTTAGTGTATAATGTTAATTTATTTATTAAGACTTTGTATTTAGATAATAAGCAATAAAGACTGTGTCCCACAATCATAAGGTTACAGGAGGGACGGCGGTGGACGTATCCAAAGCGGAAGCCGTCACCCCTGACCTGTAGCGAGTTTGGCCACAAGTTCGGCGTTTCTCGCTAGTGGAGAAAAATAAACAGACCAGAGATCCACTTAAAATAGGAAAAAAAAAACATCACGCTAAGATGAATAGGAGAGGAGCAGTAATAAAAAAATATTACGAAAACGGCAAAATTTAAAGCTTTCTTTGCGCGCTCTACGTAAACGGAAAAAGTTATTAAAAAATCATGTATAACAAAATTGTTCCCCTATAAAAGTTCTAAATAAAAGTCCGCAATAGCATATGTCTAGCTTTTAAGGTTAATTCCACTTTAACCAAATTTTATGCTTATCAAAATGCTATATTACTGTTTATAATTTCCTCGCGGGCGGAACTGCTAGTAACGAATAAAGACCCGACTTAAAAATCTAATGATTATAAACATAATTGTTTTCAATATAAAATGATGGAGACATATTTTAACCATATTCACTGGTTAGTACGATCAAAATATATACTTAATATCCGAATCAAAATTATTACGTCCAATAAAATTGCAAACTAAAAGGAAAAATTTAATGATAATGAAGAGATTTACAGCAATAACAGTAAAATATATACGACAACTAACTGATCTACATGTGGACAGCTTTACTGAATCGCGTGCTGTATCCCCCCGTTATGCTTACTGTTACCGTTACCGAATTGACCATGTCCCGTTTACACGATATCTTACCGTATTACAGTAAAAAAAGATTACTGAGTGATTCTTCGAAATATGCCATTTAGGATTTGTGTCTTTATTATCTAAAGCTGTGCTAGCGGTTTCGGCCGAGTGTAAATCAACGTGTCACATATTTCACGAATTTAAATTTTGAGGGAATAAAACGGTTCTTGTGTGTTAACTATAAGACATACAGATATGCTATTATGAAATTTTTTGTAGTATTTTCGTAGATCTACAATTCTCTAGTAAATTACTTTAGTGTGTCTCTGCTGCCTTACACTGTGCACGCAAGTAAAGCTCGCAGTAGGCGAGTTTTTTTTACAACCGCGCGACCTCTTCAATACAATTTACATAGATTACATTACAAAGGTTAAAGCCCTATGAACCTAAACCTTTCGGAAGAATTGCTGTATCTTTTATTGAAACCGTCGGTTCAGTAGATTTTGAGAAAATCGATTGCATACAGACATACCGCTTTTGAGGACTTTATTTATAAATAATTATAGATTAATAAGAATTTTAATTGCTATAATAAGAGACATGTAACATCTTGTTACTATCTCTTTGCTGAACATCACATGACAAGGCTTCCTCTCTCCGTTTTGGAGAGAATGGTTAAAGTTAAGACTACGCTACTCCTGTCGCGAAATATCGCGAATTGTAGGTACATATTACATTAAGTATATTAAACAAAATATTATAACTACTAGCGGGTAGAAAAATAGTAAAATAAAATGTTTATAATAAAGAGTAGGTAGGAATTGTAGAAGAAAACAAGAGGCAGGCGCCATTCTGACGCAGACCAAGTACCGTACAAGTGTAGTGAACACCGTTGTTTGATCGCTAGAGATTTTTGGTGAGTGGATTGAGATATTTCTATTATAAACAGTGTATATCAGTTATAGCATCTCGCTTATATGTATATCGTAAAGTACTATCTGAGATTAGAGAGAGAGAAAGTAGTTCTGCGCTGAGGCTCAAGAGTGGAGTCAGATCAGTGGCAGATTAGGGAAAGTAGTTCTGCGCCGAGGCTCAAGAGTGGAGTCAGATCAGTGGCTGATTAGGGAAAGTAGTTCTCCGCTGAGGCTCGAGAGAAGAGTCGGATCAGTGGCAGGTTAGTGAGAGTAGTTCTGCGCTGAGGCTCGGGAGAGAAGTCAGATCAGTGGCAGGTTAGAGAGAGTAGTTCTGCGCTGTGGCTCAAGAGAGGAGTCAGATCAGTGTGAGTGGAAAGGGGTGGCTAGAAGGGGAGGTCGGAGGCCACTTCCGGGGTGTTTACCCTGGCTAAGAGAATTACATAGAGCGCAGAGTACGCTGGGATTAGCCCGGATCGCGCTGTACACGTCATTAGTTAACGAGTTAAGACGTGCATAGGAAATGAAGTCACTGCGGTGACGTCATGAACCCTGGCAATAAGAGTTTGCTATGAGTTATCGTTTCGCCTTTTTATATATTTGAATTATTTAACGGCACAGAATAAATTTTATGCAAAAGCACTGAAATTTGTATCACTGATATTCGATATATTTAAAATTAAATACGATATATTTTTGTTTGACAAGGGAAAATATATTTTGACTGACTAGAGTATATCTGGCGGTCGAAACTGTATTGTGAAAACGTGGTCTGAGACATTACCAAAAATAACGGCGCGTGCGCATCATGGACGTTTCAATTTTTATGATAATTAAAATAGTTCCGCCGACGTCTGAGCGTACTCGCATTTAATTTCTTGATTCACTGATTCCTTTGTTGTAAATATAATGAGTTAGTTATAATTCACTTTTTTACTGGTATGATTAACTCCAGTTACGTATAATTTGTAACTTTAGTGACTGTATGATTTTCTTTATTTTGCGCGCGTTATAGTTCCTTGTTTCAACTGAGGGGCGATCACAAATAACTATTTATCTCTTTGGCGTGTCTTAACTGATACTAGTACTGGAACATAATTTCTTGATAAGTAAATTAATTCCTTTGTTGTGAATGAAATGAGTTAATTATAACTATTTTCTTTTACTTGCATAATTATCATCGGTTACGCACAATATATACCTTATAGTGACTGTATGATTTCATTTATTTGGCACGCTCTATATCCTTGTTTTGGTAAGGCCATCACAGAGGAATATTGATGTTTTTTAGATGTCTTTATTGAAATAACATAGATAGATAGGTAGATTAGAAATTTTATTGTACACGGATGTTTAAGAAAGGACGATCTTATGATTGTCCTTTCTAATGATTAATACTTCAATATCAAAGTTCAACAGCAGCGCTCTTACAAAAGAATGTTGTTAAAGTTCTATAAGATGCAATCTTTAAAGGATTCATATTTTATTCTACATAATTCATATAAAGATGATTAAATAGCTTCGCAATGTTTCAATTTGGAATTTCCCGTTTTAATAGGAATATAAATTATTTATATAAATTATTTACTTCGCGAGCCTTTCGCGATTTCATTTACATGAGCTGCAGTACAAAAATCCTAACTCACCCTCCAGCGTTTCATAACATTGAACCAATGTACTTTTAGGATATAAAAGAGAGGTTGACGTAGAAAATATCTTTGTTCTACTAATATTATAAATGCGAAAGTTTCTAAGTAGGGATGTTTTGTTACTCTTTCACGGCCAATCCACTGAACCGATATCGATAAAATTTGGCACAATTATTCTTTATACACTGGGTTAATATATAGGCTATAGAAATCTTGTTAACTCTACATTGGAAAGCGTCATATATGATCAACCTATCACGTGACAACAATCCATGTAAACGAAGTTGCAGGTAAAAAGTAAGCAGCGGCCTGTTATTATCCCACTGCTGAGAATAGGCCGCTTCTCTCCGTTTTTTAAGGAGAAGGTTTTGGAGCTAAGCAGCGTGGTAGCTGCTCCAATGGGGATTGATAGGTTACACATATCTCCAGAATTCTCTAAGAGATAAGAGATATGCAGGTTTCCTCACGATGTTTTCCTTCACCGAAAAGCGAAAATTGCAATGATCAATTAGACACATAAGTTTTAACAGAAAAACTCATTGGTGTCTGTCCGGGTTTGAACCCGTGACCTATTCGAAAGAGTCGCACGGTGTTACCGCTGGGCTACCACAGCAAGTTGCGGGTAAAAGTATTTGTGCGGGACAGTATAGTTTATGTGCGGACAATATAGTTTTAAATAGATATATAGTTTGTATAAGTTCATAGTAATAAGATAATAGGCTAAGAATAATTGTAAATTATATAGGAAAGCATTAATAGTTATAGTATACAGTAAATAGAAAACGTTTAGGAGGTCGCGCAATTAGTTATCATAATATTTAATTGTAATAGATTTTTTACTCGTTAGCGGCGCGGCTCTCCCTACGGTATAGCCCGAGTTTTAAAGACCCGTTAGGGTGCGGCTCTCCCTACGGTATGACCGGAATCTTAAAGATCCCCGTAATTATAGGAAGAGAAATTTGTATAAATACGGGCCATTTTGGCCCGAAATAGTCAGTCTACATTCGGCGGCCGGCAGAAGCGGTAATAAGTAAATAGTAAGCCTGAAGAAAATTGTAAGTGTTTTAAGTTTAATTATTATAGTAGAAAATAGACAATAGTGTTTTATTTGTGTATTAGACTATAGTGAAGTGAGTGTAATAAACAGTGTATATTGACTGTGACTCTTTGTGTAACCTCCCCTCGCCCCTCGCACCCCGCGCAAGAATTCCACGAATCTCACGTGTGCAGCTCGCATACGTCAGAGTTTTCCGGTGCCGAAGAGTGACCGGCATAGAGTAAATGTGACATAGCGCACATTGGATGGTCCTTCGAGCCGGATCCACCTGATTATCTGGAAAACTCAGCGAGCCTGGAAGAACTTCGCGAACGATCTGCGAGTCATCGTCGAGGTATAGAAAACTCATCGAGTATAGAGTCGTCGTGTATATAGAAGATCGGGGAACTCTGGAAGATTCTGGGACGGCCCGAGAACTTTCTTCTGGTCAATAGTGTGCTTCGGGAACAATAGAAGACGGAAGAGACTCCGTGAAACACCACCAATAGGGTGTTTAAGTTCTTCGAAGACGTTCGAGCATCAGAAGAATGCCCATTACACGAGGACAAGAGAGTAAGAAATCTTCAAGCACATCAGAAGCCGCGACTACATCTGCAACAAGCGGCGGCAGCAACTCTACAGCAGCGGGTACCACCACCACGGAATCAACAGCGAATAATAGGGGTTCCGAGATGTCTGCGCCCGCTACCGCGCCGCCTGCTATAGTAAAGCCGAAGACTCAAGCCGACCGAACCTCGGTGACCGCTTCTGCCGCGCCGACGCTGCCAGCCGACGCGACGCGGACGATGCCCCTCGCCGCATCAGTAATAGAAAGGGGACATCGGGATATAGAATCATCGGGTAATCGGGATACAGAAACATCGACGGTGAAAAGGAAGGCCGTCAACCAACAGGAGCCGAGACAGACAACTCGCGCCCCCGGCAAGAGGGGGGAGGGGAGTCAATCATCGTATAGCAAGTCAAAGGCTCATAGAATAGCAAAGGCAAAAGAAGAACTGCTACGACTTCAAGTGGAATTAGCTGCAGCGCGCCTCGCCACCATAGAAACAGAAGACCTCACGGATGAGGAAATAGAAGATCAAGACTCCGTTCATAGCAGAATAGAAATAAATGAACGAGTCGACAGCTGGTTGGATAATCAACAGCCACGCCCCTTGTTGGCCATCACCGATGCACCACAGAATAGAATAGAAGCACCGGTGGATCAAGACTCGGGACAACAGAACCAGCCAGAAGATAGAAGATCACCGGCGGGAGTGCAAGCAGGAATAGTGGAGCTAGCAGAGGCCATTACGAAAGCAGTCAAGGCAGCTCAAGGACCCAAGTACATAGAGCTACCTTACTTCGGTGGATCACAGAACGAGTGGTTACCTTTCCGTGCCGCGTACTATGAAACGGAAGGTATGTTCACGGCGGTGGAGAATACGAACCGTCTGAGAAGAAACCTTAAGGGAAGAGCAAAGGAAGCCGTGGAGAGATTGTTGATTACCAGTGCATCGCCTACAGAAATAATGAAGACCCTGGAATCAAGATTTGGAAGACCTGAAGCAATAGCAATAGCAGAAATGGACTCGTTGCGTGCCCTGCCGCGCCTAACAGAAGCGGCTCGTGACGTGTGCATATTTTCGACGAAGGTCTCCAACATCGTGGCAACATTGAAGTCTCTCAACTGCGGGAACTATTTATACAACCCTGAGGCATCAAGGACTGTCGTGGAGAAGCTCACACCGACGCTGCGGTATAGGTATTATGACTTCACAGAATCACAGCCCAAGGAGGATCCAGAACTTGTGAAGCTAGAAAAGTTTCTCAGGAAAACGGCGGAACTCTGCGGACCGTACGCGCAGCCCGAACAAGTGTCTACAGCGCCACCAGCCACTCAACATAGGAAGCCACCACAGAAGATAAATAACGTCGCCGAGAAAAATGATACAGAGAAGACGTTGATAGAGAAGTGTCCTGTATGCACAGCAGAACACATCGCAACAGAATGTAAACAGTTCAAGGGCTTGGATGTGAATAGAAGATGGGAACTAGCCAAGTCCAAGCACTTGTGCTTTCGGTGTCTTCAGCACAGAAATAGAACACATACATGTGAAGCAAGGGTGTGTGGTATAGATAGTTGTACGAAAGTCCACCACCGCATGTTACACTATGTTAAGGAAAAGAAACAGGAAGACAACGAAGCAACAGAAGTTATCAACTCAGCGTGGACTGCCCAGAAGAAGCAGTCGTTCCTGAAGATCATACCAGTACAGATTAAAGGACCTAAAGGACGAGTCAACACCTTCGCATTGCTGGATGATGGATCCACAGTCACGCTAATAGATAGCGGTGTGGCTGACTGTATAGGAGCGACAGGACCTATCGACCCGCTGAGAATAGAAACAATCAATGATATGAAGACTTCAGAAACAGCATCGAGAAGAGTCAACATCAAGCTGAAAGGTCTCAATAGACATGAAGAGCAAATACAGGCCCGAACAGTGAAGAACCTTCAGGTGTCGTCGCAACGTGTTCCTAAGGAAATAGTTGAGGAATGCAAGCACCTAGAAGACATTAAAGATTCCCTGGTATACGCTTACGTCAAACCAAGAGTATTGATAGGTCAAGACAATTGGCACCTTCTATTGACTACAGAAGTGAGGAGAGGAAATAGACAACAGCCAGTAGCCTCTCTCACGCCGCTCGGGTGGGTGTTGCATGGAAGCCGAACTAGGACGATCGGTCGCAGCATCGACTTCGTGTCACATGTCGTGGAAGGAGAAAAGGATGACCTCGAAATAATGGTGAAACAATACTTTGAGATGGACACGCTCGGCATACAGCCAAGAAGGCCGAGAACAGATCCTGAGGAGAAAGCACTGCGTATACTTGAAGATAGAACAAGGAAGTTAGAAAATGGGAATTATGAAACTGGACTCCTCTGGTGCAAGGAGGAAATCACGTTTCCAGATAACTACAGCTATTCATTGAAGCGGCTCTTCAACATAGAGAAGAAAATAGATCGAGACCCTCAGTTAAAACAGAAGTATATAGAACAGACGGAAGCCCTCATCAGTAAAGGATACGCTGAGCTGGCTCCGGAACAGACAACCGAAAATACAGAAGATACCGCGAGAAGCGTCAGAGAAGTACACTCCAAGGCGAACTTCGAATTGAAACAGTGGAAGTCGAACTCAACAACGCTACTGGAAGCTCTAGGAGAACAGGCACCAGCAGAAGATATGGAGTTGGGCAAGACAGAAGACAGAACAGAACGAGTGTTAGGTGTCAATTGGAACCTCAACACTGACGAATTTACGTTTCACCTCAATCTAGAACATGGGTTGAAGATACAGGCAGCGGTTATGGGAACGAGACTCGCCGACACAATTATAGAAGAACACGAGAGGAAACCGGATTGCAAGTTTTTCTGGACGGACAGCAAGACGGTGCTCACGTGGATAAGAAATGGGTCACGCTCTTATAAACCGTATGTAGCACATCGACTGGCAGCTATAGAAGAATCTTCGAAGGTGAACGAATGGCATTGGGTTCCGACCAAGTTGAACGTGGCAGACGACGCTACGCGTGACGTCCCGGCAACATTCGGGAAGGATCACCGATGGTACAGGGGACCTGAATTTCTACTTGAAGACGAAGAAAATTGGCCAGTCGAAGGTGCAACAATAGAACAGCAAGAGCCTTCTGGAGAAGAACGAGTGCACCACGTCACCAGAAGCAAGATACAGACTCTCGCAACAGCTCTACCTGATGTCTCTCGATTCTCAAACTGGGAGAGGCTCCGGTATACAGCAGCTCGCGTTTTACAGTTTATAGATCTTTTCAGGTTACATAGGCAAAAGGTACACTACAGAAGAACGCGAAAGAACAAAGAAGACGACCCGAGTTGGAAGAGGACGAGCAATCCTGTGGCGTCACCGCAACAGAGGAAGCAGAAGACCACGTCACCGGGCACGAGGTTCATCGCAGTCTCCGCGGAGCAGTTGAGGCGAGCGGAGGAACTCCTGATGCGCTCGTCCCAAGAAGAATCCTTCGGCAGGGAGCTGCAGGACCTGAAGGAGGGTAACAGTACCAACAGGGAGAGTCGATTACATCAGCTAAGTATAGAATATGTAAATGATACCATTAGGCTTCGGAGCAGAATCGGAGCAATAGAAAATATAGCTGACAGTATAAAGAGCCCTATAGTAATAGACGGCGAACACCCTACGACTAGATTATGGATAGCAGCCGTACACCGTCAGCTACATCATGCTGGCGTTGAGGCAACAGTCAACGAGTGCAGACAGCATTATTGGATACTTCGCCTGCGACCAATAACTAGAATAATTATACGAAGGTGCTTATATTGCAGGATGAAGTCACAGACCCCACCGCATCCCAGAACAGGAAATCTGCCCGCGTGTCGTCTAGGCCACCACAGACGACCATTCACATTTACAGGAGTGGATTACTTCGGTCCGCTCTCGGTGGCCGTAGGTAGAACGCGGCAGAAGAGGTACGTGGCCATATTTACGTGCCTCACAATGCGAGCGGTGCATTTAGAAATAGCTGGCTCACTTAGTGCCGATTCAGCGATAATGGCACTAAGAAGAATGATAGCACGTCGTGGGTGTCCGTCGGAAATTTGGTCTGACAATGGGACCAATCTAAAAGGGGCTGATAGAGAACTCAGAAAAGCAATAGATGACTCCACAGCAGAAGAGGCAGCCAAGAAGACAATAGCATGGCGCTATATACCGCCAGGAGTACCGTTCATGGGTGGTGCATGGGAAAGGCTCGTGCGATCAGTCAAGATCGCACTGGCAGCCACTCTGCATGAACGGCATCCAACAGAAGAAGTGCTGTCTACTCTGCTGGCGGAGGTCGAATTTACAGTAAATAATCGTCCGCTGACGCATGTTTCAGTTAGCCCAGAGGATCCGGAGGCGCTGACTCCCAACCACTTCTTGCTCGGCGGCTCAGGACGAGTACCACTCCCGGGGACCTTCAGCGAACGGGACGAGGTCTCCAGGGCGTCGTGGCGCTCGGCTCAGCGGCTGGCCGACATCTTCTGGTCACGTTGGGTGAAGGAGTACCTCCCGGAGTTGCAACACCGGCGGGAGGCGCATGGACGAGGCCCCCCAATAGACGTCAACGACCTCGTGCAAATAGTCGACGCTAACCTACCCCGAAACATGTGGCTGCGAGGAAGAGTCATCGCAACGTACCCAGGACCTGACGGCATCGTGCGCACCGTGGACATACAGACCAGAGGCGGAGTGCTGCGGCGGCCGGTGAGGAAGCTGGTGGTCCTGCCCGTGACAGTCGACGAGCCCGCACCGAAATAGGATTCGACGAGGTCGAACGGCGGGAGAGATGTGCGGGACAGTATAGTTTATGTGCGGACAATATAGTTTTAAATAGATATATAGTTTGTATAAGTTCATAGTAATAAGATAATAGGCTAAGAATAATTGTAAATTATATAGGAAAGCATTAATAGTTATAGTATACAGTAAATAGAAAACGTTTAGGAGGTCGCGCAATTAGTTATCATAATATTTAATTGTAATAGATTTTTTACTCGTTAGCGGCGCGGCTCTCCCTACGGTATAGCCCGAGTTTTAAAGACCCGTTAGGGTGCGGCTCTCCCTACGGTATGACCGGAATCTTAAAGATCCCCGTAATTATAGGAAGAGAAATTTGTATAAATACGGGCCATTTTGGCCCGAAATAGTCAGTCTACATTCGGCGGCCGGCAGAAGCGGTAATAAGTAAATAGTAAGCCTGAAGAAAATTGTAAGTGTTTTAAGTTTAATTATTATAGTAGAAAATAGACAATAGTGTTTTATTTGTGTATTAGACTATAGTGAAGTGAGTGTAATAAACAGTGTATATTGACTGTGACTCTTTGTGTAACCTCCCCTCGCCCCTCGCACCCCGCGCAAGAATTCCACGAATCTCACGTGTGCAGCTCGCATACGTCAGAGTTTTCCGGTGCCGAAGAGTGACCGGCATAGAGTAAATGTGACATAGCGCACAGTATTTAAATTTATCAGTAACTTTATCTTATCGGTAGGTATAACGCATTGTGGTGGGGATTGTTACCGTTTACCGTTGAGTTGACCACATTGGTCGTTTAAGAACCGCCTGTTGGAGGCGGCGCCGTTTGTATCAATAGCAAGATATCCGCTTAGTATGAATTGCGGAGAACCGATAGGCGTTAGGGTCTCAAGGTGTTGGAATGGAAAACGCAGTGCTACGAGGTGGACTGAGGACCTCATAATCATCGTTACCAGTGACCTCCAGGACAATGAAGATTTGGAAGTAATTCATAGAATTAGGCGTTACTTTACAGAGGTCCATAATACAAAACTAATGAGAATATTATTGGACTGGCCCGTTGGCGTAGTGGGTAGTGACCCTGCGTTTAGCTCTGCGGGTCGCGAGTTCGATTACGCCTAGGGCCACATTTTCTATAAATGAATTTGTTGGTCTTTGAGCCTGGGTGTATATTTGTATTTAAGTGTGTATTTAAAAAAATATATAAGTATATATTCACCAGTTGTCTGTCACCCATAACACAAATATTAAGATACTTACTTTGGGGACGGACGACCGTGTGTGTAAGTGTCCCATATATTTATTTATTTATTATTTTGCTATAATCCGCGATAAAAGAAAATATATTTAATGGTAAATGTAGAGTGTTCTACTCGTTCTCCTTCCTGATACATGCAAAATCGTTCCACTAGTTCCTGAGCTTAGCATGTTCAAATAAACAAACTCTTCAGCTTTATATATTAATAGCAATCGCCAGCGGCTCCGCCCGCATGGAAAAATTAGAACCGTAATATAGTCTTTTAATAACCATAAAAATGGTTACAGTGGGTCAACCTTAAAAGCTAGACATATGCTGTCGCGAACTTTTAGAGGGGAACAATTTTGTAATACATGATTTTTGATAACTATTACTATTTACTCAGCGCACACAAGGAAAGCTTTAAATATTGCCGTTTTAGTTATTGCTGCTTCTCTCTTATTCATCTTAGCGTGATGTTATATAGCCTATATTCCTCGATAAAAGGACTATCTTGTACTGAAAGAATTTTTCAAATCAGTTCCTGAGATTGGCACGTTAAAACAAACTCTTCAACTTTATATATTAGTATAGATTTTTGAAATACTAAGCGAGTGTACTTATTTTTTTTAAAGACGTGTTTACGTTTAGGCAAAATATCATCATCTTCCTGCCCTTATCCCACTCTAAGTGGGGTCGGCACAACATTTTATATACATGTTGTCATATGATTTGGCTATGTATTTTACAACCGGCGGCCTGATTGATGTCAACTTATCTTAGTCGTATTATACGACACCTCGATAAGAAAGAGGGTGGTCTATTCTACTTAACCGGATACCACATGGTGAGTCAACTTACCTTAGTCGCCTTTTACGACACCTCGGTAAGAAATGAGGTTGATCTATTCTACTCAGCCGGATACAACGCGGCGGGTCGACTTACCTTAGTCGCCTTTTACGACACCTCGGTAAGAAATCAGGGTGGTGCTATTCTACTCAGTCGGATACCACACGGCGGGTCGACTTACCTTAGTCGCCTTTTACGACACCTCGGTAAGAAATCAGGGTGGTACTATTCTATTCAGCTGGATACCACACGGCGTACATAAGACTTTGTTTTACTGAAAGAATTTTTCAAATCAGTTCCAGAGATAGGCACGTTAAAACAAACTCTTCAGCTTTATATATTAGTATAGATTATTAAAAAAAAAAAAATATGGGACACTTAAAATAAAATAAAATAAAAAAATGAAATACTACAAAAAAATAAATGAAATACTAAGCGAGTGTACTTATTTTTTTTAAAGACGTGTTTACGTTTAGACCAAAATAATCCTCATTAAATTGAAAAGCTGACGCTAATCGTAGTGTTTCTTGAATAGAATGCATCATAACAATATAAAACAAGTCAGTGAAGGCGAAAGAATAGGCGATTCAAAATATACGACCAATAAGTTTGTGTCATGTAAACACATTTCTCCTTTGTTTTGAACTTTAGTACCAGTTAATATTGTTTTGCTTTCTTTGGGTTGGACGCGCGTTGTTCCAGTGTATAGGCAAGTCTTTTAAAAAAATCTTTGGCTATTGGTTTTTATTCACCATGCAAGTAAAGGACCGCGAGTTCGATTTTTAGTCATACATAGTCTACGTTAATATGAAAGTAATTATGGGTCATAATTACTTTCACATTTTATTTATTATAAAACGGTTGTCCGTGTCCAAAGTAAGTGACAGAAAATTTATAAATATAATACATATTGTATACAGACTTTGCTTACTTCCATAGTATCATGTCTTACGTAATACTGTTATGGGGTAAATGTGCGAAAATTGAAACAAAAATTGCATTACAAAAAAGAGCTCATAATGTAACTGTTGATATATTGCTTTTTAACTTTTTTTAACTGAAGGATACTAACTTATCATCATCATTCTCCTGCCCTGATCCCACTCTAAGTGGGTATTTTACAACCGTTGATGTCAACTTACCTCAGTCGCCTTTTACGACAACTCGGTAAGAAATGAGGATGGTCTATTCTTCTCAGCCGGATACCACCGCTATATATATAATTTTAAATAAACACATATAAGTATACACACTCCGATTCAAAGAACATTAAACCAAGAAACAGTTTTATGAAAATATTGGCCTTCGGTGGAAATCGAACCCGCGACCCCCAGAGTTGAACGCGGGTTCACTGCCACCTACGCCAACGGGCCAGTCAAGTAAGTACGATAGCTTCCGAATACATTGTTCCGGTCGTTCCCATCGGGTGAGAGCTCTCTGTAACAAGTGTATATAATTGATGCCTCCAACAATATACCGTGTAATTGTATTGTACTCGACACCACTCGAACAGTTTCTGAATTGATTATTGCCAATACAAGTGCTATGAACCGTTGTATGTACATAAGGACCTCTCAAAAAGTTAATCGCCTTTATATACACCTTTATATCAGTAACGATCGTGTATGGAACGTAGGACGCCGCGTAGTCTTCGGCCGAGTAGAATAGACCACCCTCATTTCTTACCGAGGTATCGTAAATGGCGACTAAGGTATGTCGGTCCGTCGTGTAGTATCCGGCTGAGCAGAATAGACCACCCTCATATCTTACCGAGGTATCGTAAATGGCGACTAAGGTATGTCGGCCCGTCGTGTGGCATCCGGCTGAGTAGAATAGACCATCCTATTTCTTGCCGAGATATCGTAAATGGCGACTTAGGTATGTCGGTCCGTCGTGTGGTATCCGGCTGAGTAGAATAGACCACCCTCATTTCTTACCGAGGTATCGTAAAAGGCGACTAAGGTATGTCGGCCCCTCGTGTGATATCCGGCTGAGTAAAATAGACCACCCTATTTCTTACCGAGGTGTAAATACGACTTAATTAAGTTGATGTCAGGCAGGCAGCCGGTCGTTAAATACGAAGCCAAATCATGTGACATGTTATTTAAAAAAAACATCTTTAAAAAAGTCGCAAAAATGAAAAAAAAACAAGTGAATTCTGTACATGTTATTTAAAAAAAAATTTAATTTTTAATTAACATGTACAGTATTCACCTAGAGATGAGATAAGGGCAGGAGGATGATTAATTTTATATTATTGACTCAGCTTTGAAGACCGTATTTGAAACATGTTGTAACAATATATAATTATTTACCTACAAATCAAGTATTTTAATATAATTTAGTGCGGAGCTAATTACGATACATAAGTCAACATAACCCCTGGAAGGCTGTAAAGGTTAAAGCTTAAGCTATACTTATCTATAATGCGCGGTTCACATTATTCCAGTCGACCATTCCAGTCCAGCGCTGAAATGCTACTGGAATAATGTGAACCTGCACTGAAATATATACCAATCCAGTCCAGTCGACTGGATTGGCGTTCTATTTTACATTCCAGCTCGCCCATTCCAGTGCCACTGGAATAGTGTGAACGGCCAATCCAATTGAATCCAGTGATTGACTACCACGCTAAACAGTGGCCACGTATTGTTTATTTGTGGAATTCTATGGCTACAAATGCGACAGCTTTTAATTACTGGAATAATATATATACGATATAATCCAGTCCAGCACTGGACAGGATTGACTCGCTGGATTATTGGACTGGAATAATGTGAACCGGGCATAACTACTGTAATCATGCTATAGTGCGATCAACGTCAGAACCTGGTCTTAGTAAAAACAAAAATAGTAAATACGCGGGGTCTGTTCAGCATCTGCAAATCCGAATGCGAATGCATTATGTAATTGTGGAATAATTACATTCTTTCGTAATAACATTCAAAATCTCTACACTAAATTGAGTGTGAAATACGTATTCAAGAATGATGACTGCATTTAGCAATCGACCGATCAAAGATCTGCTAAGAATGAGTTTAGTAATAAATATTTCCTAATGATACAATTTAATCTGTATTCACAGGTCAAGATTTTTCTCTAATGTGAATCCAATTAGAATAGCAAATTCTAGCTCTATGCGTGCCAAAGTTTTGCAATAGTATTAGTAAAATATGTCCTAGGCCATTATTTAAAACCGTGAAGCTGTTAGCATAAATAGCAGGCCATTAGGATGACCTCGCAAATATTATCCGATAAGAAATTCGGTTTTCTGAAGACCTACGCGACTCGTAACACAGGCTTAAATAAAATAATAGAAATTATACATATTGTTACGTACACCAATTCCCTGTCCTTATCCCACTCTAAGTGACGTCGGCACATGTTATAAGCATGTTGTCACATGATTTGGCCTTGGCCTGCCAGACGTCAGATCAAATCAATTCAAAATATCTTTATTCAAATAAGCTCTTACAAGCACTTTTGAATCGTCAAGGAACAATATGATTAATGAAGCTACAACTGGTTCGGAATGTTGCTCTTACCGAGAAGAACCAGAAAGAAACTCGGCGGTCAATCTTTTAAACATTTTCAATTTTACATTATTAACAACTCAACTTTCATTGATCGCCTTCTATGACATCTCGGTAAGCAATGAGGGTGGTCTATTCTACTCAGCCGAATATCACGCGGCGGGTCAACTTACCTTAGTCGCTTTTTACGACACCTCGGTAAGTAATGAGGGTGGTCTATTCTACTTAACCGGATACCACACGACGGGTCAACTTACCTTAGTCGCTTTTTACGACACCTCGGTAAGTAATGAGGGTGATCTATTCTACTTAACCGGATACCCCACGACGGGTCAACTTACCTTAGTCGCCTTTTACCATACCTCGGTAAGAAATGAGGGTGGTATATTGTGCTCAGCCGGATACCACACGACAGATCGACTTTAGTCGCCTTTTACGGCACCTAGGTAAGAAATGGGGGTGGTATATTGTGCTCAGCCGGATACCACACGGCAGATCGACTTTAGTCGCCTTTTACGACACTTCGGTAAGCAATGAGGGTGGTCTATTCTACTCAGCCGGATACCACACGACTTAGATAGGTTTTATTATAAAATAATTTTTAAAACAGAGATGAAAGTCAGTTAGAAACGTACGCCATTCAAATATTGCAAAAAAATGGCATAAAAATTAATATTCAACGAGTAGATTGACGTCAAGAGCGGTTAATTTTGTCTTTATAAAAATTAAAACATATTAGAATTATTTAAATCTTATATAGTTGTATATTCCTTAAATAATTAACTGTTAATTTAAATTTTAACTTCTTTAACGCACGCCATGTTTATTTATGAAAATTAATATGCAACTACCTTATATAATGAGTTACCTTCAAAATTATTTAAACATAGATTATGAATAAACAGTTTTTATTTATGACGGAGTTAGGACAAAGTATGACCGAGAAAGCAGTTATCTCTAAGTCTAGTTATTTCTGAAATAAGCCACTTTGTTTCAAATTGTCCTTTTAAAATATCAGTTTATCAAAACGCAAGTAAGCACTGATTTTGATTAACAAACTCACAAACAAAGCTTTTATGCGCAACTTCGTTTGCTTGGACTGTTTTTGCGTGATAGATTATTCGTTTTAATGTCATCCTATTCCTGTAGTATTAACAGAATTTCTATAACCTATATGTTATTCTGGTGTATAAGGAATAATTGTGCCAAATTTCATCGATATTGGTTCAGCGAATTCGCCGTGAAAGAGTAACAAACATACATCCATACTCACAAACTGTCGCATTTATAATATTAGTAGGATATCATTGGCACTAAGAATTTTCCTTTATCTCACAGTAAACGAAGCGCTTACAACTTAAAAAGAAAACTGAAATTTTAAATATATTTAATTAAAATAGACTTCTACTAAGTCGGGTGAATCGTCAGGTAATTAATTAAATAGTAAATTTCTATCGCACTGCTAGGAAAGGAGGATTATACAGAAAGACGATAAGAGTGCGTCGATATAGCTATTCGTTGACACTGCACAAAATAGTAATGACTAAATTTAACTAGTTGTAAGTATTATATTTTGAAAAAGCAACCGCCAAGTTTCTGGCTGACTCAGTAAGAATAGCTTTTCTAACGAGCAGTAGATTTGAAAAATCACTTGACAACTTGAATATAGAATGTTTCGAATTTGAAAAACTTTCTGATTAGCAAAAAATAAGTTCTTAAACCTTCAAAAAGTTTATCGACTGGATTGATTCTAGAATCGAACTTAGAATATCAGGATTGAAAGTGATTGTATTAAGATTTAGAGGTCGTTAAGATTTATGGAAACTATTAATGGCGTTGTTAAGAGATGTATTGAGTAATTTTTGTATCAATAAAAAAAATGGTACAAAATTTTAATGTGTCTGGGTGAAAGCTAGGGATTTATACGCTAGCAAACGTTGCCTATTTTTGCATGTTCTTTTAATTTAATCGTTTCACGTAGAATGATGAAAATAATTGAAACTTCATTTCCATGCTAATGTTTAATTTATGCAATTATACACACGAGAAAGACAGAGAATCTTGTTTATGTATATAAAGTAAAAAGTGTACACGTAACAATGTAATGTATTATTTGAAAGCTAAAAAGAAATTGACTTACCAAATAAAAATCTTCAATACGCGCAAATCACAATAAAAATGTCTATAAGATACATCTTTATATTAAAGGTATCGAATCACAAGAAAATGTCCACCGAGAACACACTTTTTTAATAAACAATTTATTATCTGTGTATTTAAAAATAGAATTAAATACGTGCTGCGTTTTAAAAATAGAATATTTGTTACTACGAGTTGTCTATCGTAATGCGAGATTCGCGTTTCGCGCGTCGAGTGTCGTTCGAGTTGACCCACCGGGACCGCGTGTCTCGGGTAAATGACGGCACAACACCTGTCCTCTAGCATGTATCGCACGGGGATGTTGTGCTATATCAATGACTGGCAAATTAAAAAGTTTAGTGCACGCATAACTGTGGTTCCGTAACGTAAATTTAAAAAATAGTCAAATAGATTTTTACAAACACTTTTGTATCTTATAAGATGAAATAGTAATGGAAATTCTACCGGTTCGAGATATGAAGCTTTATCAGAGAATATCTAGAAAAAAACTCGACGGAGTTTCACTGTTGAGAGTTGTGGAAATGAAATTAAACTTATTTCTGGAATTTTTATAATTGTCCTATGACAAAAGTAACGAGTTTCGCTGCTGAAAAACTGTACTGGTTAGTAATATATTTCTTATGAAAGGACAACTTACCAAGCTGAAACATTTGTCATATGAAATGAAAAATAGCAAAACTTCTGGTCGACAACGTGATATTAGTACGATAACCCTTTTACCTTTACCTTATACTAGCAATCGCAAGCAGCTCGACCCGTGTGGAAAGAAAACCGCGTGAAAACCGTAATATAGTCTTTTGATAACCAAAAGAAATGGTTAAAGTGGGTTAAACTTAAAAAACTAGACATATGCTGTCGCGGACTTTTATTTAGGACTTTTAGAGGGGCACAATTTTATAATACATTATTTTTGAAAACTATCACCGTTTACTCAGCGCACGCAAGGAAAGCTTTTTACATTTTTACATTAAAATGACCCTAATTTTGTGTACTGTTTTACGTCGTTGAATGAATATCTATCAACGAATCCTAAAAGCATTTATGAATTTCTATTGATGGATGTCTATCAGATGAATTAACCCAGGCATTGGATCGAAATCGGATTAGCGTTGGTATATACGGTTGCCACGTTTCAATTCAAAATAGGACAGTTTATAAACTCGATATACAAAGTAATATGAGTAATTTTTTTTGTATAATTAAGTGTATACATTTTAAACGAAAGCTCTTCGTCACTAATATATATAGAGTAAGGGAGCCATGGGCTGGTGAGTGCGCATTTCCAACATATAATAAGAGAACGAAGATAAGAGACCCATACTTATCTTTGTCAAAAGGAACATAAAAAAGGGATACCTAGCTTTATTTACTTTTTTTTTATGGACACATTTTAAGCAGGGTACTGAATAATAGAATAATAACTCTATGCTCTATTAAAGCACTTAATTTTTTTTTAATTCGGCTTGAATTCTGGTATCCAGAAATTATGGCATGTGTGCGAATAAAATTCAAGTTATATAATTATACAAATGGTGGGAAACAATTAATATTCAAAGTATAAGGGCTTGGTCGTTATCCGAGACATTTGAACTATTTTTTTACTTAAATTATAAATAATAACACCGTCAACTACTTATTTTACAACTAGGTCTATTCTACTACAATTTTTTTTTGTAGATCTCGTATTAAGTCCGAATTTTTCAAATTGTAAGTGAATTAGTTTAGATTTTTTACATAAATCTGATGTGCTAACTATATTCAAGCGTGTAATAATAAAAAAGTGACAAATAAATAAGACTCAAAACACTATTTTTATTTGTGATTTCCTTGTTTTCTCCAACCTTGGTTATGGTATACTTATCAATATACCTATATTGTAGTTACAACATATTTTATACATGGATTACCTAATGCAATATTATTACCATTTACAATTTTGAAATATATTACCACGCGATGATATCAAATCTGATCACTTCACATATTTGACGCGTGCTATTTTTGGAATTTACACATAACGTGTAAATGTTTTTTCTGTTATGATAAATATTATAATAAGAGCTCAAAAAAAAAAATTATTCTCGCTGTCCAAAGATAGAATTTACTGAGTCATTGTAAACAACATTTTATTCAGAATATAAAGTAAAAATATTTACTTTGAACAATATATTACCCAAAATTGTTTTCTAAACATCTTAGCTAGTGCGTGTTAAATTAAAAACTCCGTTTAAGAGTAAGTGTTTATGATAAGATATGTCCTCAAAACAGGAAATATCTTGGCCACCCAAAACTACATCAATGTACTTAGTGCGCTATGTTTTATTCTTTATAGTGCCGGTATTTCGGCAATGTCACTTGATTAATGCCTTATGTTGCTGTCAATATGATGATGATTTTTTCATAATAGCAATAAATTATTCTTAACATAATCTTTTATGATATAAAAATGACTACGTCATGTAAAAAGCTGTAAAAAAGTAATAACATTAAAAAACTAATTGGCAGCGGTGGGATTCGAACCCACGCCTCCGAAGAGACTGGTGCCTTAAACCAGCGCCTTAGACCGCTCGGCCACGCTACCCGTTGCTGGTGCGGTCGAAATTATTGATAGAATACTTTCAAATTTTTTAATATTCTATTAATATTGAAACGTATAATCAATAGATATAACACGTACTCTAAAGTAACACTTCTATGCAAATAGAATTATATTGAAAATTGTGTTAAATATGTATTTGAATGGATATGTTACTAGAGGGAGGCCGAAAAAGAGTGGATTGTGTGAAGTATGTATGAAATGAACATAATAGGAGTCGCGCCAGAGTTAAGGAATGATAGGAGAGAATGGAAGAGAAAATCATGTTAAATCGACCCCACTTATAGTGGGATAAGGGCAGGAGAATATATAATCCACGATTAATTACGTAAAATAAAAACCGCATGTGCAAAGGATTTATTTTCTCTTAGCTTTAACTTTGTTATTACAGCAGTTTAAAAACACTGTTAAAAAGAGGCTGATACAGAAAGCATATATACTGTTGAGGATTACTTAGACGATAAGAATGTATGGTTATAGCTCTCTTCGAACCTATTAAAGACAGTAATGACTGAATGTATTCAAAAATATATTTTTAAAAGAGCAACCGCCGAGTTTCTTGCTGGCTCTTCTCGGTAGGAACAGCTTTCCGAACTAACAGTAGAGTTGACGATTCAAAAGCACTCGTTTACAAGTTTATTTGAATAAAGAATATTTTGAATATGAATTTAAACTTATAAAGGTCATTTTATCGACCCTTGTTGGTAATAAAAAATACAAAGTGTAATGAAAAAAGCACTCGCGTACTTTGTGTAACAAATAAAAGTAAGTACATTGACAAATTTCCCAGAAGTGACGCAAGAGTTTACAATTTCATAGAAAGCCGCCAAGCCGTCACTTTACGACGTGACAACTGTTACATTGGTATAATATATTTAACTGGGAAATTTTGCGGAACGGTGTAAAATAGTTTAAGGCTTGCTGCATATTTTTTTTTAAGTGGTTGCTGTGGCTCAGTTTTGTTTCCACTTGCCCTTGAAACAAAATTGTCATTGACAGTTCAAGATAACTATGCCGATCATAAAAAACATTTTACAAACATGTTCTCATGTGATTTGGCTACGTATTTTACGACTGACCGCCAGTTTGACGTCAACTTACTTTAGTCGTATTTTACGACTCCTGGATAAGTTAGAGGGAGGTCTGTTCTACTCAACCAGATAACATACAATTTGTCAACTTACCTTAGTCGCCTTTTAGGAAATCTCGGTAAGAAATTAGGGTGGTCTATTCTACTCAGCCGGATAGTACATGGCAAGATACAAACTAACTTATATCTGACAAAATAAATAACGGTTAACATGTTTAAACTCAAACCGTAAACTTACCCGTTAGCGATGCACTGGTAGTTTTCATTAAATCATTTAGTTTATAATTTAATTGATCAGTTATCTATAGTAATATATAAAGCTGAAGAGTTTGTTTGTTTGAACGTGCTAATATCAGAAACTACTGTTACGATTTAAAATGTTCTTAAAGTGTATGATAGTCCATTTATTGAGGAAGGCTATAGGCTATATAATATCATGCTATGATGAATAGGAGAGGGGCATCAATAAAAAAATGGTATGACAACGGCAAAATTTAAAGTGCTACTTATGTGCGCTGAGTAAATGGTAATAGTTATTCAAAAACCATGTATTACAAAATTGTTCCCCTCTAAAAGTTCTAAACAAAAGTCCGCGACAGCATATGACTAGCTTTTAAGGTTTACCCACTCTTACAATTTTTATGGTTATCAAAATACTATATTACGGTTTTAATCTTTCCACGCGGGCGGAGCCGCTGGCGATTGCTAGTTAAGAATATAATATTAAACTCATTATATTGAGGAAATTGCACCAATACAAAATCATTGTTGTATAACGCTATAAGCAACTATGTTTCTATTAGCTTCGTAAAGCTGAAATGAAACAAGTATGAACACGTGATCATAATTTGATGACTTAATTGGTAGAAATATAATCCACACATTTAAGTCATCCTTAATTACTCTATGGCACATCCTCAATTAACTTCTCTGTGCCTTTTAAGTTTAACGGCTTCCTAATCGAGATTACCTAGGTATCATTGTATAGGTAAATTTCATGATGAACTGTAGCTTAACTATTCAATTAAAACCTATATCTTGATGCTCGAAGCGTCAAAAAGTGATAATATAAAATATAAAAGGTTACAATAAATATATCAATACTAAATCTCCATGAAATAAGGATGAGAATGTTCGAAATGCAAAATTAAAAGTTTCTTTATTTTCTTAGAACACACGGAGGCGTTTTTGCAAGGAAATTGTATGGAATTTGTGCTATATTTGAAGCAGACAATGTCGCGAACAGAATTTAGCTATAAAATATAAAAGAAGTTTACAAGTTACATCGCTAGTTACAATTATAGATCAATAAAAGATCATGAAAATATACATACCTAATTATAAAAAGATTGGCTATTATATAATATACAAAGTAGAGTAGTAAGAATGCATGGACCTAGTTACTCTTCGACTTTGTACAAAACAGTAATAACTAAATGTAACTAGTAATAAGAATTATATTTTTAAAAGAGCAACCGCCAAGTTTGATGCTGGCTCTTCTCGTTAGAAACAGCTTTCCAAACCAGCAGTAGAGTTGACGATTCAAAAGCATTTGTTTACAACTTTACTTGAATAACGAATATTTTGAATTTGAATTTGATTTTAACTTGAAGCACATATTGAGACAGTTTTTAACGTATCGCTAAAGTTACATACAAGAATATCGCGATACCGATATTTACAACTTACAATTTAATCTTAATCAAAATTTATATAAAAACAGAGATATATAAAGATTAAGGTGTAGGATTACGGTCCGTAATATTCACAACTTTAAATTCAAAATCGTTTGTGAATGGAATACGTACATATTCCTTCCAAAATTGTACGCTAGAGCCTAACAATCATTTTTAATTGAACATGTGATTACACGTATTGTAGAATAATCTTAGACATTATATGCGTAATATCTTGCCACCTAATAAGTGTAGGTAGTTTGTATACAAGTTGCTTTGTTCAACTTCGGTCACGTAATTTCTCTTTTGATAACAATATCTTTAATATTTAAATGAGTTAATTATAAATATAACTATGTATATTTATCTGAATTTCTGAAACGGCTTCAACGATTTTCATAAAATTCAAAAAAGTTGTTTTATCCCTGTTTTCGGGCACTGAAAAAAACTGTTATGATTTCATGAGAAAGCAAAGGATAATTACGCTGTCAATTACAAAGTAATGATGGATTAATTGGGTAACGGGCGGTCTCAATTTCAGAATATTAGGAATGATACCTGATAATTTTTTTTTAAATTTTTAATAACATATTTTTATGAATTTATCTCAATTATTAACACATCATCATCATAATCTCCTGCCCTTATCCCTCTCTAAGTAGAGTCGGCACAACATCTTCACAAATAGTTGATTTAGCTAGTTATTTTACGTCATATTATACATCAATTTACCTTAGTCGCCTTTTGCGACAACTCGGTAAGAAATGAGCGTGATCTATTCTACTCAGCCGGACCACAATATCAATAATTAACACAAATTGACAAAAATATAGAATAGGCCTATACAGAATTCCATTATGAAAAATTCTTAAATCCAAAAAAATCCGAAACATTTTAAAATAGTTTACTATGAAAGAAAGTCTACTCGTATATGATGCTAAACTTTAAATACCGAATCCGTCCTCATAATTCGTGCATACAGAATTAGTAAATATTACATGGACATATTAGATACATTTTCGTTGAATTTTTATGTTTGTAACTAATGATAATCTTCAGAAGGGAAAAGATATTATATCTCGTAGGATTTTATATGTATTAGATAGTCTTTGATAATTACCCATACTATGTTGTAATCTATTGAAGACAAGTGTGATTTTAAATAAGAAATTTGCTGACTCTCTCATCGGCCCATTAGCTCAGTTGGTTAGAGCGTCGTGCTAATAACGCGAAGGTCGCGGGTTCGATCCCCTCATGGGCCAATGAATGTTTTTTCATATTTTTTTTATCATAAGTTTTGTTGACTATCAAAATAAAATTCAATAAAAAGCATATTGATCCAACTTGCAATCCATAATTTGTATACATAATATAAGAACTCGATAAATGCATAACGGTATGAAATATTTATCTAAAATTATTCTTTAATCTGTAAGAAGTATGGATTTTATCTGTAGTTATAATTTATATCTAATAACATTATTGAAAATAACACGAAAAACAAAAATCTTCCTCTTGTCATTATTCCGCTCTAAGTGGGGTCGGCACAACATGTTATATGTTGTTACATGATTTGCTACTTTATTTTACGATCAGCCGCCTGCCTGACGTCGACTTACCTTAGTCGCCTTTTACGACACCTCGAGAAGAAATGAGGGTGGTCTATTCTACTCATTCGGATAACATACGGCTTAAAAACAAAAGTCTAATAACACACCATTTTCAAGTCAGCCCTTTTTATGATAATCGACAAATACAAGTTTAACATTTACTAAAAGAAGAATTCTCGATGACAAACAGGTTTTCGAAGAACGTAAATTGACGACCCACAAAGTTAAAGGGCGGATGAGTAGTAAAGTAGTAAAGCGTACAGAATGATGAATCAATGGACTGGGCTTTCAATGTGTTGTGGTAGAAATAGCGCATTGTAAGACACCAAGCCGGTCGATATACTACTAAGTGGGTAGATCTTAAAAAAAAACTGGGAAAAAAAAGCCTTGAAAACAAAAACTATTTGCCGTGGAAGTCAATTGAAAATACCTATAAATGACAGTGGAATTGATGCCAAGATTGTTAAGATAAAAATAGTGTATAAAACACTGTCAAAATATAAAAAAAATAGTTTTTAGCCGCGACTCCTTTCGCATGGACTGTTGTGGCTTAATAGGCTGATAATAGATGGCGCTTTTCAATGTCCTATTCATGTAGAATTAACAGGATTTTATAGCCTATACCTATGTTATTACAGTGTAAGGAAAAATTGTGCCAAATTTCATCGATATCGGTTCAGCGGATTCACCGTGAAAGAATAACAAAACTACATCCATACTCAAAAAGTTTCGCATTTATAATATTCGTAGGATATAAAATTATAAATAAAGTCTCTGACTCCCGAATTTGAAGAACTAGAAAAAAAAAACTGGAATTGGGCGGTGAGTACAGGTAATAACAATAATACAAAGATCTCTACTTAGAAAATATTATATTTATCTAAGTTTTCTCGTACATTCACAACCTTAATACTATGCTTACAAATCATACCATAATTATATCGGTCCCTCTATTTACATTTCTTTATTTATACATATTAATTACATAATTGACCTTAACCAAAATAATATTATTAATTACTTTGCAATAACTCTCGTCACAACAAATTTAATTTTAATTCTGGTTCAGTTTTTTGATCCAAATACAATTGAGATATTTTATGACGAGCAGGATCAGCTATTGGTTTCAGTTATTATAACTAACATCTTGTTAAATCTATTAATCATAAACAATTCATAGAAATAGATGTTACTAGGTACGAAGTAATGTTAATTAATTATTTCTTGTTATAGCCCGCGCTTATGTACAAAAAAGCAAAAAAAAACCTTATCTTTTGTGATCATAAACAGTATTTATTGTAATTTGTAGAATTAGGCGTTACTTTGCGGAGATCCATAATACAAAAGTAATAATAAAATTATTTTGCTATAATCCGCGATGATTCATCGCGGATACTTTTGTAGTATTTATTGTATCCATACCACAAATACATGCTGTTTCGACATCCTTTTTTGACACGCTATTTATATGGCACTTTTATATACCTTGTAGATGAATGTCACATGTTATTGCAAAGTAATTTATTCCTTTTACATAATTCAAAAATTATATTTCTTTAATAAGCCAAAATAAAAATAAATTATTAATTAATTGCACAACCGGCCGGTCATATTTACAAAATGGCATTAGCTAACATAATGTTTTTACATTTATTACTAAAATAACGATAACATAAGCTTATAAGAAAAGCATCAACTACTAATAATAGGGTGGGTAAATTATATAATACACTTCTTATATACATGTCATTAATATAAAGTTTCAGAAATAGTGAATAGTATATTTATATTATTAGATACTAAGATATCCGACAGGCATTGCTACTGGGTACTGTCTGTTAAACAGACACCTGTTAATAATGAGATAAAAGAAGATGCTGTCTGCCCAAAATGTGGAGAGGAACAAACAAGTCTTCACTTTATGCCCTATGTAGTCGCTGGTAAGATGGGAGATACTAGTAAGGATGAAATTGAAGTTGAGAACCTAACAAATATCTCCTTCAGCGATATTACCAGGTTTGTAAGAGCAACGGGTAGATTAGAGCAGGCGACACCAGTGAAACCCATGTCCCAACATGGGGAAATGGATGGAATAGTCCAGAATAGGAGCTGACCACTCGCACGCACCGACGGGCGTCCCCGAAACTATATAGATAGTAGATATCCGATTTTTTCTTCGAATACATTTTCTATATATATTTTCGCCAGTTAAAGTAAAACTCTTTAAGTTTAACAATTCCCTCCAGGATAGTAAATGGCCTAATTGTTTCTAAATAGTGGTTTAAATACACTGCAATGGATCACTGTATAATTTAATTTTCAAAGGCTTTTAGGATTGCTATGTAAGCACTCATTTATTTTATGGACTAAATAAAACAACATACTTCTACGATATTTAGAGACAATCCAGCTTCGTACAGCACTGAAGCCTAAATATGTAAATTTAAAATATTTAAAAGATTGTCCACCGAGTTTTTTGCTGGTTTTTCTAGGTAAGAGCAACATTCAAAACCAGTGGTAGCTTTATTAATCATATTAATCCTTGACTATACAAAAGGGCTTGTAAACGTTTATTTCAATAAAGATTTTATTTTGATTGATTGATTGATTTCATTATCCAACTAAAGTGTTATGATTTTAGAGTACAATCAAAAATAATCCCTTGTTAATAAAATATATCAGTATTTTATATTTGTAATAATTTATTGAGCGGTTACAACGTCACATATAATCTTTTAACAGAAACCGACAATGTCTTTATTCAGGAAATTCTTAAATTATATTAAAATTCAATGGATGATAATTGATACCATTAATTTTTATATTATTACCCATGAATCTGAATTTGAATGCTCAAACATTATGAACAATATATGTACATAAAAAAATATCTTATCAAAACTGGCTACGATGTCAGTGCAGTTTGTTATAATTAAAGAACGCCACACGCAGTGCTCTAAATCCGCATTTAACTTATTTATACGCGTTCAACAGTAATATTACGTTTTTTATTACTTACATTTGTTTTTATATTGTCCTTTACTTTGACTATAACATTATCGATGATTATAAAGGCCAAAACTCAGTCTACATTTACAGCATGAGGTAAAGGTCGGTGGAACTAAAAGTCTTAAAACATTTACACTAATATGTTACTCCACATATCATGAAGTGTGTGTAATTAACATTCCAAAGAGTGTATATATGGCGACTCGTCTAAATTAGAAATAGAAGCAGCTGAAGCTCTCCCATCTCGTCCAACTACAATAGAAATAACACTTTTATGTTCAGAATCACTATCACCACTAAGTAAAATATTTGTCTCGCCGGCAAAACCAGAGTCTACTTGCTCTTGGTGTCGACCTATTTTGCGTTGAGACTCATAATTTAGTTCCTCTAACATATCTCTTGATTCATTAAAATTACCAAAGAACACTGAATCAGTTTCAACACTTTCACCTCCTGATTCACTTCGTCCATCACATAATGATTCTAAATCATCTGTATCTGTATCTATATGTAAATTATTCAGTCTGCTTAT
The DNA here is from genome assembly GCA_029227775.1 of Morpho helenor. NCBI lineage: Eukaryota > Metazoa > Arthropoda > Insecta > Lepidoptera > Nymphalidae > Morpho > Morpho helenor. The sequence continues at coordinate 5,002,954 of JARGCU010000003.1, read as the reverse complement.
AGGTGGCTTCATGACTGGTTCTGGAATGATTTTAGGTTTTAATTGCATTAAATATCTTGCCTTTCGTCTTGATTCATTGGAATCAGTGCTTAAATAACCCGAATCTTCCGTTCGACATAACTTCTTTATATCGTAAATTCGTCTAGATCTTGTCCTTGTTGATCGTCTTCCTGATCTTCTTGCATTTATATTTTCAGCTCTTAAATGAGATGGAAATTTATCTCTCTCTTCAGAAGAACGGTATCGATCACTTGGAGGACTATTTCTGGGTGTATTGACCTTTGTGTATAAATCTATTCCGCGTTTTTGTTTAGGTGGTAATGGTGGTTTAGGTTGATATTGGTTGTCTTCAACTCTAGATTGCTTACAATTTTTAATATATTCTGCCAATTCTTGAGTACCATACGGAACACTACCACGTCTACCATAAAATCGCATGTCATTTTGAGCTTTATTTTTGGCTTCATATATTTGCCTTAAACTCCCAATTTTTCTAGTAAATTTGTCTTCAGGTGGACTTCGTTTTTGATTTTCATTTACAATTAATTTATTTTTAAAACTACCACCAGATTTAAGTAGTATCTTTTCAACACATTTTTTGCTTTCATATTGTTCGACCGATTTTTTTGGTTTTCTATCAAGGGTATCTGGATCAAAATCATCGTTAACATTTTGTCTGTTGTCAACTGGAGAACCTCGAACTTCAATTGTCAATGGACCAGGATTTTCAATATTATTATAGATGGGTTCTACAGCGTTCATTGAAACATCATTAGATTTATACTTTTTGCTGCTATCAGAATTAAAAGTTACTATTTGTTGAACCACATCTATATTTGACGTACCTTTTAAATCCCGCCAACTCCTTGTTAATTTATCGCGAGTAATACTGTGTCCTAACGACAATATTTCATTTGCGTTTAATTGTTCCGGTTGAATATCAAAAGAAAAGCGTCTCTTTCTCGTCATCATTCTTTCTAAGCTATCAAATTGTTCATCAATTTCACTATCAACGTCTTTTTTACGAGTTCCAAATAGTCTATTATCGTCACTTAAATAAATAGAATCTGCAGCAACGACTGGTATAACTAATTTTGGTTGTGTTTTTGTTACTCTCCCATCATTTAATTTGTCTGGATTGGCACGACGACATTTATTCAATTCACGTATAACAGCCTGCATTTTTCTTTTAACTTCTGGAGAAACTGGTGCGATCTCATTAGTATCACTGAGTTCAGAAGGATTCATTGGTGGCGGCGGTGGTGCTGGTAACTTTTTTCTAACCCGTCTAGTAGCATGACTTTTTGCCAAAGAGTTCGTTGTAACATTTGATAAAACAACTGATTTATCAGCATTTTTAGGATCTTGGGTAATTTCGTTTGCAACAACATCTTCCAAATTATCTTCAGTTTTAAGTTTAATATCATTAATGTATTTTGTTAAAAAAGATTCAGTTATTTTTACATTTTCTGACACTTCATTGGTTGTTGGTTCTAGATTTATGCTAATTTCTTCTTTTTCTTTAGGTTCAATAATTCTTGGTGTTCCACTAACTTTAGCAATCGATTTAATGGGTCTTTTTACAGTAGTTGTAGGCGTAGGAACTTCATCTAACCATTTTTGAACTATTTTTTGCTTATAATCATCACTTACACAAGTTTTGCATGAATTCGATCTGATTATATTAGTATTCTTCTGTGTTCGTTCCTCACTGTTACATCCAGGACAACCACCACATAAAATTGCGCGACGGCTATTTTCTCGCTTTAGGCTTATAGCACTAAATCGTCGACCTCTTCTTGCACAAGGAATGTCCCATCCGAGATCTACTGTGTGATATAGCTCTTCTTCTGGTATATCGGATAACATCGGAATAAATCTTTTCGATATCATTTTTTCTTTAGCAATACACATAACTTCCCTTAATTTTATTAAAAAATCGATTGCAGCAGGTGGTGGATTCTGTAACAAAAATAAAAAGAAGTAGCGAAAGGGGGCCATAACTTCTGTTAATATACGATAAATGATTATTCTTTGAAAATATACCTTCAAATGTTCTATTTCGAAAAACACTGGATTGAAATATAATTTTCTTCTAATAACTGGTTCTCCTTGGGGAGTTGGGCTTACAATCTCTGGAACGTTGCTATCTAAACTACAATGAAGTATTGATAAATCAGAGTGCGGGGCTTTTTCAAGTTCTGGTGAAGCGGAACGCCTCTGCAAGCGTTCATTAACACGTTCTGGCGTCGACGTTGCTCTAATTGTAGGCCTTGACAATTTTGTCCGTCTAGAGTGTACTACTGCAGATACAACATTAGAGTTCAGATCCTGAAACTATAATATTTACAATAAAAATATATTCTATAAACTATTTATCATATCATCAGTGACTTTAGAATGATAATGAATCCAAATTACCTTCTGCGTATTCACAGAGGAAGAATCAAACGTATCTTCCGTATGTTCACTGACATCAGATAATCCTGCATCATTTGTATAATCACTTCTGGAACTGTCCAAATTCATTAATGGATTAGTTTTCATTCTCTGAAATAAATAGAATTTTATAATACTTGTACACATTTTGAAGAATTATCAGTATTAGTTATTCTTACCATACTATCCATGCCTAGACGTGGGTCGTGGATAGATGTATTGTCAGTCGAATTAGTATGAGACAGGTTCAACTCTGGATCTTTTACTTTTCGTTTCTGCTTTTGCTTATAATGGATATAAAATATAATGCCAGCTGCGTATACAAAGATAATCATTAAAACGCATACTCCAATTGCGAGTGATTCCAAGACGCTAAGGCCCTGACTTTGGGCAGCTGGCTCTGTAGTGACAATTTCTCCGGCGTGAAATGGTATTGATCTAACATCTGAAATCATTATTGTGGATATGATAAAAAATTTAAGACCTTTTTAAATTATTGCCAAGAATTTCAGAATATTCATATTCGTTTATCTACAATAAACCTAATATGAATTCTCTATAATTCTGTACAATAATGACATTTATATATAGGTATAAATATAGTAGTAGCATGATGATGTAGATTTTAAAAGGATAATTTTAGTCTTCTCACTACAGAAATTCAAAATAACTGTAAGGAGGCTGTTTACCTAAATTATAAAAATGCGTGAATTTACCTTCGACTTTGACGAGATAGTATTGTTATAACATAACCAGATAGATATAAAAAGTACATCAAAGATCCACCGCTGATTTTCTTGCTGGCTTTTCTCGGAAGGAAATTTTTTCGGAACCGTCAGTAGAGTTGATTCAAAAGCACATGTTTAAAAATAAAGTTTTATGAAAAATTTTCATAATGATTTATGAGAATTTAATTTATTCCAATATTACCTAATAATGCATTCCGAGTGATTCCAGCCACGCGGAAAGCTGCGCACGAAGCAGCTAGATGCGCAGGCTTTTGAGCGGAGCACAAAACATGAACAGTTACAAGACGGCCTTCCAGACGACTGTGAAGAGTTGGGGAACCTCGCCACTGTTAGAAAAAAGTAGAAATAATAGAATCCAAATTCAAATTTTTCTTTATTTAAATAAACTTGTAAGCAAGTACTTTTGAATCGTCAACTCTACTGTTGGTTCGGAAAGCTGTTACTACCGAGAAGAGCCAGCAAGAAACTCGGCGGTTGCTCTTTTCAACATAATACTTATAACTATTTGCATCAAGTTATTACTATCTTGTACAGGGTCGGACAGCTATATCCACGCATTCTTATCGTCCAAATAATCCTCAACAGTATAGTAGGCTTTTTGTATCAACCTATCTTTAATAATGTTTTTAAACTGCAAAAAAAAATTGATTGCGGAATTTTATTTTGATAGAATAGACTTCAATTTCTAGTACTCGTGCTGTGCGGTATCCAGCTGAATAAAATAGATCACTCTCGTTTTTTACCGAGGTATCTATTCTATTCCGGATACCACACAGCGGAAATAAATACCAATTATGCAATACGTCGAAGTTGAGAAAAACCATTTTCCTCATTAGTATTTATTTGTTCGTTTACTTCGCTAATATCTATTGCGTTAGTAAAATCTAATCTTAGAGAATACTGATTACTTTACTTAAAGCTTACTAAATAGAGAGAGTATCGACATGATCTTGAGAATAAATTAAGTGAACCACAATTAAACGGGAGTATAAAAGTATTAAGTCGTCATGTCATGCCGTTCTACTATGCCTTACATTACAATTTAAGAGAAATCTCAAGTAACTAAATAGATAGTACAATTACACACACGGTAGTCGCCCAGATACGTAAATTAGTTTTACTATAACTTAAGATAAGTTGACTCGCCGTGTGGTATCCGGTTGAGTAGAATACCACCCTCACTTCTAATCGAGTTGTCGTAAAAGGCCACTAAGGTAAGTTGACGTCAGACAGGCGTTCGGTCGTAAAATACGTAGTTAAATCATGTGACAACATTGTGCCCAAATAAAGTTAGATAAGGACACATGGATGATGACTTAAATACATAAATGCACCCAAACTCAAAGAAGCAATTTGTTCGAATCAATCAATTGGATCAATTTCAATTAAGTTCAATTTTAATCGAACCTGCGACCTACAGGAATATTGCCACCTGCCACGTTGACTGGCCAGTCAAATCAGTCAGTTATATATTCAATACGAACGGTGTCGAATGTAAACACTAAAAATATACACTGATAATTATTTATAAGAAATGAAATAATGTTATTCCCACATATTGGAATTGCTGGAATATAAAGAATGTCACAGCTCCGAATCAGGCGACATGAAGATTAATTTGCTTCATGTATTGGGTAACATTCTTGTCACATTTGTAAGTATAAAACTCGGTTAAGTTGGATCTGTCTATATAGAATGGATTCTCTCTTCAATAAATGCCTTTGGGCACTTGCAGCTATTGGCTTCTTCTGACTTTCTCTTCTTCATTCTTTCTTCTTTGTCACGCTTTCAACACTTTGCTTCCATCTTTCTTTTTCTAATATTTCTTCTTAATATTAGACCGGCATCATTTTGGAACTGATTTGAATGTGACGTCATCTTCGTCCTGAATATAACAGTTAACATTTTTTTATACCCTCACTTGAACCGCGATTTCCACGTAAGGCCTTTAATACACCACACAGATATTAGCGGTAGCAGTGCGTGCAGAAATATGATAACGCATAATTCCACATAATATACATCGCTAATATAAAGGTAAACAAAGCAAAATAAAAAAATTATTAATTACAACGTTAAATACATTTTATCAACTAACACATAAATATGTATATAAAAAATTTAGCAATCATCCCTTCTTATTCGAAGGTAAAGACGCCATTTATAGAGCTCCAAGTTCTTTTAGTCATAAATATAAAGGTAATACACGCAAAATGTCGCTTTTACACTTTTAGTCCAGATCTCACTAGGTAGGCAATTACCTACAAACAGATACATTGAAATCGGAACAAGTAAGAAATGGCCTTAAGTGAAAATTCCTAAAAATACCTACACCCTGAATACTACATCTGAACCGCGCATTTGAGCTGAGCAACGTTATTACACGTAAAATTTAAAAAACGTGATTTCAGTTGAAGAGTTTCCTCGTCTGGAGCCAATCCTGGCAGCAGCGCTAGGTCATGCTTATCATAAACATGGATTGTCATCGGGAGTGGACCAGTACGTAAAATTTCAGCCCAATCGGAAACCTATATGCCTTCGCATACATACATTGCAAGTTGCATAAAAGCTTTTAATTAAGTACAGAGAACCCTAATGCGACGTTCCTATCAACAAACCGCATCAGCATGTTCAATGCGAGCGCTGAATATTTGGACAGTATGAACAAATTGCTCCTTTGACACGTCCGAGATTATCACCACCCACATCTGCGGCCCGCTTTTTGCCAACAGCTTGACTTACAACCGAAGAAAGATATCAGCGTAATTTAATTTTTATACATCTTTGAATTATCAGTACTTATAAATGCCAGCGGTGACACCGAGCGCTTCTTTTGAGGAGGTCACGGGCAGCCACCAATCATCATCCTTTTGCCCTTATCTCACTCTAAGTAAGGTCGGCACAAAATATTATTAACAAGTTGTCACATGATTCGCCTAGGTATTTTACGACCGGCCTGCCTGACATCAATTTACTTTAGTTGCCTTTTACGACGCCTCAGTACGAAATTTTTGTCTGGTTGGTTGTCTGTTCTACTCAGCCGGATACGACACCGCGGGGCACCTTACCTTAGTCGCCTTTTACTACACCTTGGTAAGGAAAGACGGAAGTCTATTCTACTCAACCAGATATCATACGGCGTGGACAGGCACCAATGACTTTTTCTATTAAAACTTCTTGAAATCATTTTGGCACTACTATTGATTTACGGGCTTTTCGGTGATAAACATGGTGGAGGTGAAACCGTGCGACTAATTTGAGGGGGTCACGGGTTCAAACCCAGCAATGAGTTTTTCTGTTAAAACTTATGCGTCTTATTGATACTTACAATTTATCACACGCTTTTCAGTGAAGGAAAACATCGTAAGGAAAACTTGAAAACTTTAGAGAATTCTAGAGATATGCGTAACCTACCAATGCGCATTGGAGCAGCGTAGGAGGTCTTAGCTTAATCCTTGTCTCGAAATCTGAGAAAGCAGGTTTATGCCCAGCTGTGGGATAGTAACAGACCGTTACTTTCTTAACGAAAGGAAAATGAGGAGAAAAGTTATCTGTGGTGAGGTGTGCTAACGGACGTAGAGGTGCGGTGCGGAGAGGAGTGTAGCGTTGCGGAGAGTAGAGTGGTAACGCCATTTGACGTAGTCTTTAGTTGTGCGCGGAGTTGACAAGTTATTGGAAAAATAATAAATGGAATGACTTCTGAAAAAATTGCTTCTTATTTATTGAATAAGTGTAGAGGAAAAATATCGTTGTTATACTATACTTATAAATGCTGTTACTAGTTTTTGTTGCATCTTTTTACGCGTTCGAAAAGAGCAACGGATTAAGTGGATTTAATTGAGTATTGTAAAGTGTGACATAGATTGATCGTTTTATGAAGAAGAAATCTCCATTTTTTGTAAATTCACACGGTCGCTCACTTATTTACTTTGGGGATGGACAACCGTATGTATAATTGTCCCATATATATATATTTGTTGTCGCAGACGAACTGTCAAATTATAGAAAAACAAAGAACAAACAAAACAGATAGTATAAATTAAAATTATAGATAGCAAAGTTTTAAAATGCGGACGTGACTTTACACTTATCGGTCGCGTAATACGATAAAAATTCTTATCTTCAATATTTTTAATGATAAACGTAATAAACCACCTAAAGAGTCAATGCCGGTTCGTCGCATTAATTAAAATACATTTAAAAGCATTTAAAAATTAAAAATGAGTATAGTTTAAATTATATTAACAACTTACTAAATATTAAATGTACCGTTAAATTATTTCACGAAATAAATTAAGTTATATTTTCTACGATACTGAAGTTAAGTTCTGTTTAATTATTATTTAAACTAGACTTAAGCATTAATTAAATAACGTTCTATTTATGATCCCAAAAAATTAACATGACGAAAAGCTCGGATGACGGACTATAGCTTCCCGAAGGGAATGTGTTTTAAAAATAGTTAAGCTTTTAAAAACAAAGAGCAAAAAAATTGCTGGTATATAGAATAGACGAGCGGGAAATACAATAGAATATATTGAGAATTTTATAAGAATTCGTTTGTTCTTCCAGTCTGGGTGATAAGAAAAGCTGTCCGGCCACACGTTGCTGTGGCTCAATCGCTTTCGCATTCCTCTCCACATAGAACTCGACAGATAAAAAAATGATCCGATCGTCACCAAACTTTACAGAAACATCTGCTGTGTCATCTAAAGATTGACTGAAAATTTCATGAAATTCGGTCCAGCCGTTTCATAGTCTACAAGGAGCATACAGACAATCGTTCAGTTTTGTATAAAATATAATATAATAATATAATAATATATGGGACACTTACACACACGGTCGTCCGTCCTCAAAGTAAGTAACTTGTATTGGTGACAGACAACTGGTGAATATATTCATATATAATTTATAAATACATAATTAAATACAAATATACACCAAGGCTCAACAAATTGTTAATATAAAATGCTGGCCCTCGGCGGGAATCGAACACGCGACCCGTACAGCTGTAGGAAGGGTCACTACCAAGGGGACAACAGACCAGTCAAGATATAAGACTATATATGTATATATTTAGTGTTCTGGGGAAGGACCATTTGTGTAATTGATCCAAATAATCGCCAGAGACGGTGTGCGGTCGAAAGGATAACCGTTCAAGATTTCAAACCTCAAAAATCATTAGAGTATGAAGTTTCCTCGTCAAACGAACAGTAACATCCGCTCCATATCACCAATAAACGTTTTACGACTCTGACGAAAACAATCATAACATTATGGACGCGGCATAACCGATGGTGGATGTACAATAATATACTCTTTACTAGATACGACAAATTTAGACATCAAACGTGACTGATTCGATTAACATATGTTTGCCATTACAGCAGTTTAAAAACACTGTTAAAAAGAGGCTGATACAGAAAGCCTACTATACTCTTGAAGATTATTTAGAAGATAAGAATGTGTGGATATAACTCTCTTTGAACCTGTACAAGACAGTAACCACATAATGTAAATAGTATTAAGAATTATATTTTTAAAAGAGCAACCGCCGAGTTTCTTGCTGGCTCTTCTCTGTAGGAACACCTTTCCGAACCAGCAGTAGAGTTGACGATTCAAAAGCACTTGTTTACAAGTTTATTTGAATAAAGAATATTTTGAATTTGAATTTAAAATTATAACCTATTTAAACACTCTTCGTTAGACAACCAACAAAACCTATCTGTATGATAGTGGTAATTTTAAATGCATGCAAAAATATATCCAGTATGTAAAATAAAAAATAAAAATTGTCATTTGAATTATAATACATATATTTTTTAATTAAGTTGTATGTTAAAATTACACTCGCATTGATTTTTTACTTTATAATAAATGTGATTTAAGAGTGAATACTATAAAAATGTGCAAATTAAACTTAAATATGAAGATAAAATCGTCAATTTTATGAATTTTCAGGCTAACAAACATAGTTGTAATCCGACTAATATTATAAATACGAAAGTTTGTGACTATAGATGTATGTTTGTTACTCTTTCACGGCGAATCCGCTGAACCAATATCGATGAAATTTTGCACAATTATTCCTTATATACCGGAATTACAAATAGGCTATGGAAATCCTGACACTGAAAAGCGCCATCTTTATCTGTTACGCGACAACAGTTCACGTGAACGTAGTCGCGGGTAAAAGATAGTATAAGATTATATACTTGCACATAACAGTATAATTTTAAGTATTCATTACATTTTTATTATCTCTATTATATTCACTATACTTACAGCTTACTGTATACTACTGCATTACACGAGTTATATCAATATAAACGACATCATTCTCCTAGGCTTATCCCACTATAAGTGGGGTCGGCACAACGTGTTATAAACATGCTTTATGTTTTGGTAAAATACCAAATTTTCGGACCGGTTGCCTGCGTGACGTCAACTTATCTTAGTCGCCTTTCGCGACACCTCGACAAGAAAGAGGGTGGTCTATTCTACTCAGCCGGATACCACACGACGAGTCAACTTACCTTAGTCGCCTTTTACGACACGTCGGTAAGAAATGAGGGTAGCCGGATACCACACGGCTAGTGGAATCCGGCTGAGTAGAATAGACTCTTTCTTTGAATATAAACATAAATTATAATAATACATATCCTATAAGACATTTCCATTCTTTTTACATCTCAGTTCGTCACCAATCCAGATCGCTTACGTTTATGCGATCCTGTTTTTGTATAATTTTAGCTGAAAGTTGACTTCATAAGCTTTAATAACATATACCCTTAATTACCTATTCCTTTGATAATATGATCAATAAATATGTGAAAATAAGTGCCTTATTTTGATAAGAACGTCGTCCTAACGTCAAAAAAATTCAAAAGTCAACATAAAGAGCAGCATGGGTGGCAACGCGTTTTATTATTTCTCATATAAATTGTTGTTGAATATAAGTAATATTTATTTACATAGAAAGATCAGAACGAAAAAAAAGAACTGTATTTAACTAATAAAATTGAGTCAAAAACCAGGATTAAAACCGTGACCCTTGACCGTAAAATCACGAAAAGTCACACGTATCACATGTATTTATCAGATAATATGTACCTGGGAACCGAAATTTTATGGGTAATTTTATAAGTTTTTTGATAAATGCAATAAAAAAAAATAAAAGAAAGCGCCGGGTGACGTGTGGGAATCGATATCAGGTTTTAAACTTTTTTGATCCGCCCATTAACATTAAGCTATCACAGCTTTGCGTTTGACAGTGCAAATATCATTTGCATTAAAATAAATTCTTCATTTTACATTTTTTTAATTCCCAAAAACAGGTATAAAACGACATTTTTTCTAAATGAAACCTAGCTAGATCAATTTTTTGGCCCCGAAACTCCTTCATGCTAAGTTCCCTAAAAATCGTTGGTACAAATATATACAAGTTTAACTTATTTAAATATTAAGAGATATCTCACGGTTATAAAGGACAAGAGGACTGTCCTTATCTCACCAACAATGCCAATGTTGTTCAGAATTTAGTACGTTCTTTAAGCCGGTCATTAAAGCCTCATCAGTAAAAGAAAAATTAGGACCCACCTGTAAAAAAGTACTGCCTTCATCTCGGTATAGGCCAAAAGGAACATCGTTGTCAACAAGGTCCCGTAGTGTGACCCAGCCCGACGAAGATAGGTATTGGGCACTGGTTACTGCGCAGATTGCATCTTCTACATCTAAGAATGGACGAGTTGTTTATCTTATTTAGTTTAATTTTATCATTCCTAAAGTAACGTTACGGTTACGTTCCCACTGCGTAGGTCTCCTTACCCTTTTTGAGAGAATGAAGCTTGAACCTACCGCGCTGTTCCAATACGGATCATTTGGTTACATATATTCCCACATTTCTCTAGAGATATGCAGGTTTGCTCACGATATCTTACTTTACCGAAAAGCGTGTAAATTGCCGCTGGGCTATTACAGCCTGTGACTTAATCCACGTGAAATAACACATATCCCGACTAGAGATATCGAGGATTCCTTACGATGATTTCCTTCACCGAAAACCGTCTAATGAATCAAGGAAAAATGATCTTTTAATTTGCTTAATTGATATTAGGCACATAAGTTTTTAGAGAAACTTTCTTTTCGCTCTCCTGAAAACTCATCAAAACACACATTAGCGTTGCGTTATATGTCAAGATCTTGATCAATCAATATTAATTTATGCAACATACCAAAGTGTCTTAAACACGTATCAAAGTATATACTAAAAGTAACGTACCTGTAAAAACGATTTCCTTTGAAGGGTAAATTATTTGACCTTTTAACGGTAAGAAGACGAAAGGTATATTCGGTTTCGTTGCTCCACGCCCATAACTAGCCATGGGGCATTCTGCAAAAGAAAGGTGTGTATACAAATAAATAAATAAATCTTTTCTTGAGTAGAATTTTACAACCACTTTGAAATAGTCAAATTCGAATTCAAATTCAAAATATTCTTTATTCAAGTGAACTTGTAAACAAGTGCTTTTGAATCGTCAACTGTGCTGTTGGTTCGGAAACTTCTACCTTGTATAAGGTCGAAGAGTAGTCATATCGCTTTCTTATCATTTATGTAATCTTCAATAGTATACTATAGTAGGCTTTCATAATTTTTTAAAACTGTTGTAATGGCAAAGTTTAAAGTGATTGTGGAATTTTATTATAGATTCTTATACCAAAACCCGCAATCGATTTAAGTACTTTTGTAAGGCGCCTTTATCTATTATAGGTACACATCGTAATTTTTTAGTAATTACGTTTTTTTTGTACAAAAATCATAAAGCTAAAAACATAGTGTAAAGCTTATATAAAAACACCTATTTGCTTAAACTTCTTTCGCAAAACATGTCAGATGGTAAAAAAAACTATTAGGAATATCTTTCCATAATTTATAGAATTAGGCGTTACTTTGCGGAGATCCATAATACAAAAGTAATAATAAAATTATTTTGCTATAATCCGCGATGAAGTAAAATAGTTAATATAATATATAATGCTAAATGTAGAGTAGACAATCCGTTTTCATACCTATTTGTTTGTGTTGTTGGTTGGAGGTTTGTACATGTGTTTTACGAATCCTGCGTGTATCAGGTATGAAAACAGAATGTCCACTCCACATGTAACATTATCTATATTTTCTATTTTACTTCATTGCAGATTATAGCAAAATAGTTTTATTATTACTTTTCAATCTCTTTTCGAAAAAATCGTTAAACAACACGGTGGTCAACTTTCTTCAAAAATTGTTTAATAACACTCATCTTAAAATACAACACAAATACACAATACATATATATGTATGTATAATATACCTAATTAGGTTATAAAATTTATAGTATAATCTATACTTATAATAAATCTGTAGAGAGGTCAATTCTGTAACTGGAATATATTTCCAAAATAACTATCAGGGGGTGATTAGGGATCGATACTGATGCCAAAAATGCAATCAGTAAAAATTTTGTCTGTCTGTCTGTCTGTCTGTCTGTCTGTATAACCGTTATAGAAACAAAAACTACTCGACGGATGTTAACGAAACTCGGTACAATTATTTTTCATACTCCTGAGCTGGTTATAGTATACTTTTCATCACGCTACAATCAATAGGAGCAGAGCAGTGAAAGGAAATGTCGGGAAAACGGGAGAAGTTACTCCATTTTTTAAGCTTCCGTCGCGTGTGCAACCTTGATGGTTAAAGCTACACAGAAATCATGTATGACGGAAATGTTCTCCTTAAAATTATATAAAAAATATCCCACGACAGCATATGTCTATCTTTTATGGTTGACTCACAATAAGACGTGTAACTCCCGATAGCTTAGCAGTTCGAAGCTTTCTGGTTATATTTGTCTACTCCTACGTTTATATCACTCTCAGTCATCCCTAAATAAAAAAGTGAATAGTATTAACCATTGTATAAAAAAAGAATCATTGAAATCGGTATAGAAACACCAAAGTTATACATGAAATACGCTAATAATAAGCCTTCGCGCGTGAATACTGAATCATGCTATAGGGATTATCACTACATAGTATAAAATAAAGTCACATTCTTTGTTTGTCCCTATGTCCCTATGACTGCTTAAATCTTTAAAACTACGCAACAGATTTTGATGCGGTTTTTTTAATAGATAGAGTGATTCAAGAGGGATGTATAATAACATTCAATATGGAGTAGAGAAATACTGTAATGTTTCTAACGTGATGTCGTAAATAATTACTTTTTTTTCTTTATAATTAATAATTACTTTGATGTTAGATATAGCAGGAAATCTTCTTGGTATAGGGAGAGGGGAATTGTTTTTCTTCAAATTTAACGCGTGCGGGCCACGGACAGTAATGAATAAATTAAAACTACTGGATCGATTTTAATAATTTTTTTCACTGAGTGACATAGGCTATATATTTTATACCCGTGCGAAGCAGGGTAGGCCGCTAGTATAAAATACGCTATAAGAAAAAAAAAACTGCGTCAATCATACCATGCATATTTAATTCTGTTAAATCAAGAATTTGTTGTTTAGTTGCATCACATTTCACTTTCAAAACGGATTCTGCATATTAAAAAGCGACATCTACTTTAGCTATTATTCTCGGGTGGGTCTCGGTAACGCCGAACGAAAGTCGAAAGTGCTTGTGCAATTGTTGTTGTAAATAAAACATGAGCTAGAATAATTATATGGTTACATTTAGGACGGGGTTGACATCACAATGTGGGGTTACGAATTTTGAACCCACGCGTAATTCACTCTCTTAGCTAGTGATCGCAAAGTGATATTAAAGATGCGCCAACAAACGCGATTTCTCGAATATGAATATACATTTAAATAATTATTCATACATTTTATAGTTCCGTGAGCTAATAGTAAAAACGTACGATTTATAATGTACTGCTATTCGTCACATGTGACAATAATCTTCAAATCTTTAATATCTAAATGAGTTAATCATTTATTTTTATTAACAACAAAAATGGACAAATTATATCTTCTTAAATAACACACTAGGACTATACAAGTCATGCCCACGTGGAATGGTGTTAAGAATGCTGGCAGCGTTTCCGCGCTAAGCTGATTCTTTGTACGAAAAAGGAGCCAGCAATCTTGTCACCTGAAGAGGCAATTAAGCAAGGTGTTAAAACGAATAAACTATTTTAATTTTTTAATTTTATATTTTAATTATTAATCTTGTATGTATATATATATAAATATATTTTCTTAATCTCGGAAACGACTCCAACGATTTTTCTAAAATTCTACATGTAGGGGTTTTGGGGAAGAAAAATCGATCTTTTATTTTAAATTTTATTATTTTATTTAATCTCGTTTTATCCCTGTTTTTGGACACTAAAAGAACCACGAAAATAGGAATAGATAGCAACGAGTAATTTGAGCTGTCAAATACAAAGGCTGTGATAACCACGCGAAGCCACATTGGTATCACGCGAACCCAAAAAGTTTTAAATTTGGGATCAGGAGGATATCAGGGAATCGTCTCTGATATCATCCGGCGCATTCTTTTTGAATTTTTTAGTATCTTTTAAAAAATTATCGAGCTAGGCTCGTTCAGGTACTTAATCGTTATTTGAAGATTATTGCAACGTGAGGTAGATGTGTATTAGAGGGAAAACGAAAATTTGATGGTTGGATTGTGTATGAGATGCATATCATCATCCTCCTGCCCCTATCCCACTCTAAGTGGGGTGGGCACAACATGTTATAAACATTTCATCACATGATTTGGCTACTTATTTTACGATCGGCCGCCTGCCTGACGTCAACTTACCTACGTCAGTCGTATTTCACGACACCTCGGTAAGAACGAGGATGGTCTATTCTACTAAACCGGATACCACACGGTGGGTCAACTTACCTTAGTCGCCTTTTACGACACCTCGCTAAGAAATGAAGTTGGCCTATTCTACTCAGCCGGATACCACACGGCGGGTGGACGTACTTTAATCGCCTTTTACGACACCTCGGTAAGCAATGAGAATGGTACTTTTTTATTCAGCCGGATACCACAAGCATCAATTTGTGTGCCGATATGTATAAATTAGCAATGAAAAATAACAACGCATTGAACATTTGGTAATTGCTTGAATGATGTGTAACATATAATTAAAGGGCTAAGGCGAGACAATATAATTTGAATACAAATGTCGTTTATATGATGAAGTATTAGATCAGAATATTAGAACAAACCTTCGGCATGACCTTAAATTACAGTCATACGACTAAAGAATTGTTATATAAGAATAGTTTCTTTAAATTAAAGTTTCTTATCAGTTAACACCTTTTTATATTGAATTCTTAGATTTCAATGTCTGTATGTGATCATTTTACTTACTACCACCCTCATTTCTTACCGAGGAGACGTAAAGGCGACTAAGGTAAGTCGACCCGCTGTGTGGTATCCGGCTGAGTAGAATAGACCAACCTCATTTCTTACCGACGTGTCGTAAAAGGCGATTAAGGTAAGTTGACCCACCGTGTGGTATCCGGTTTAGTAGAATAGACCACCCTCTTTCTTACTGAGGTGTCGTAAAGTACGACAGAGGTAAGTTGACGTCAGGCAGGCGGCCGGTCGTAAAAACGCAGCCAAATCATGTTACAGCATGTTTATAACATGTGCCGACCCACTTAGAGTGGAATAAGGGCAGGAAGATGATGATATGATCATTTTACTCAAATCTGTTGAACGTATTTTGATATGGTTTTTACTAAAAGATTCTTTCGGAAGGATAATACATTACGGTTGTAAATTGTATTAAAGAGAACGCGCAGTTGAAAAAAATCGCCCGCTAGAATCTTTAGTCGCGTGCACCACATAAACTAAAACGATTGTACTTTTTTTACTTGATTATAAAGTGTACTAGACAGGATTTGCCTGGCCTGTTAGCGCAGTGGGTAGTGACCCTGCCTTCAGCTCCGCGGGTCGCGGGTTCGATTCCCGCCGAGGGCCAACATTTTCTATAAATGAATTTATTGGTCTTTGAGCCTTGGTGTATACTTGTATTTAAGTATGTATATAAAAAATATTTATATATATTCACCAGTTGTCTGTCTACCATAACACAAGTATTAAGTTACTTGCTTTGGGGACGGACGACCGTGTGTGTAAGTGTCCAATATATTTATTTATTATAAATCTACAAATATGCCACAAAAAAGTACGCAACGTGATGTCTCTATCTCTCATGGCTAACTCACAATAACTACTCTAATATTCATAATTTCAATTAAATTTCCAAAAGTGGCCAAAGCGGAGGCAAAGCTAGTTTAACATAAAAATATAATAGTATAGAATATAATAATAAGAATATTAGAAATATTTAAAAATGTAAAAAGTTAGGTTTAAGAGAAATAAATGATAAGAATATAATAATAAGTAACGGCCTGTTACTATCCCACTGCTGGGCATAGGCCTCTTCTCTCCGTTTTTTTTTTGGAAAGAAGGATTGGAGCTAAGACCTACCACGCTGCTCCAATGCGGATTGGTAGGTTACACATATCTCCAGAATTCTCTAGAGATATGCAGGTTTCCTCACGATGTTTTCCTTCACCGAAAAGCGTGTGATAAATTGAAATTATCAATTAGACACATAAGTTTTACTAGAAAACTCATCGGTGCCTCCCCGGGGTTTGAACCCTAGACCTTCTCGAAAGAGGCGCACGGTATTACCGCTGGGCTACCATAGCTTAATATAATAAATGCAGCTTCACTACATATTATAAAACAAAGTCCATATTTCCGTATGTACGCATAAAACTTTAAAACTACGCAACCGATTTTGATGCGGTTTTTTTTAATAGATAGAGTGATTCAAAAGGTAGGTTTGTACGTATAACAAAATTCAATACGAAGTAGAGAAATACTGTAATTTTTGAGGTTTCTGTAAATAATTACATTTTTTTCCGCTTACATTGCAAACGTAGGCTAAACCCTACGAGATTTATCAAAATGATGTACTAAGTATTTGAACACCTTAAAAAGGTCTACAGAAAAGTCCGCGATGGTATATGTCTATCTCTTATGGATAACCCACAATAGCAGTTTTTTTCATTTACTTTTTACGAAAAATGATGCCTTATGTTCAAAGCAATTTTTATACAATACAGCATTAATCCTTATCCAATTGAGTACCTTAAATAAATTGTTGATTTAATATAGATCAATATTGCCGTTTACAGCATGTAATTTAAGTGAACATTTTCGAAGATATTACAGATTTAAAATCCCGCGAGGAGGCCGCGCTTCGACCTATAAGCACTTCGAATTTAGCAGCGACCGGAGGCGCAACTAAATGTCCTTCTTTCAAGTTTATATTGTCTAATGATAAAAAAGGTCCTTTCAATATGCACACCAAAAAAAATATACTCGATACTTGCATACTACCCTGTCTTACATACGGATGCCAATCATGGATATACACTAAAAAAGTGAAAAATAAAATAGTTTCGTGCCAAAGAGCTATGGAGAGGAGTATACTCAATATACGAAGAATAAATAAAGTAAGAAGTGACAAAATAAGGAATGACACACAAATAGTAGATGCTCTTCGATACGCTCTAAAACAAAAATGGCGGTGGGCAGGTCACGTTGCAAGGCTGAGTGATAATCGCTGGACCCTGGAAGCGACCAAATGGTACGGACCAAACGGAAAGCGAAGAAGAGGGAGACCTAAAATGCGATGGGTCGATGAAATCAAACAAACTGCTGGGGAAGATTGGACAAACGTTGCCAAAAATAGGTCCATGTGGCAACAGCTGGAAGAGGCCTATACCCGAAAGGGGTCCACAACATGTACATATACTAATAATACTAACGTAGATTAAGAAAATATACTAACACAACTAAGAACAAACTCATAAAAACATGTAAATTGTGGAATGAATAAAGGCTTTATTATTATTATTATTAATGATAAGAAAGCTATGAATGTTGTATGTATAGACATTGTCTAATCAATTGTAAAAATAAATAATATCACTACATAGTATAAAACAAAGTCGCATTCTCTGTCTGTCCCTATGTCCGTATATCCCTATGTATGCATAAAACTTTAAAACTACGCAACAGGTTGTATGTATAATAACAAGGTTTGTATGTATAATAACATTCAATACGGAGTAGAGAAATACTGTAATTTTTGAGGTTTCTGTAAATAATTACATTTTTTTCCGCTTACATTGCAAACGCAGGCTAAACCCTACGAAATTTATCAAAATGATGTACTAAGTATTTGTACATATTTAAAAGGTCTACAGAAAAGTCCGCGATGGTATATGTCTATCTCTTATGGATAACCCACTATAGCATTTTTTGTCATTTACTTTTTACGAAAAATAATGCCATATTTTTGAAGCAATTTTTATACAATACAGCATTAATCCTTATCCAATTAAGTACCTTAAATAAATTGTTGATTTAATATAGATCAATATCGGCTTTTACAGCATGTAATTTAAGTGAACATTTTCGGAGATATTACAGATTTAAAATGCCATGAGGAGGCCGCGCTTCACCCTATAGCACTTCGAATCCAGCAGCAATATCGTTCTTTCCAGAGTTTGTTTAACGACAAGGAAGCTGTGAATGTTGTATATAAAGACATTCTGTAATTAATTGTAAAAATTAAATACATAGGGAAAATGTAAAAGTAAATAAGTAAAAATGTACTATATGAATTTAGATATTCCAAAGATAGCAGGAAATCTTCTTGGTATAGGGAAAGGAAATTGTTTTTCTCCAAATTTAACGCTTGCGGGCCACGGGCAGTAATGAATAAATCAAAACTACTGGATCGGTTTTAATCATTTTTTTACACTGAATGACATGGGATATATATTTTATACCCGTGCGAAGCAGGGGCAGGCCGCTAGTTTATTTATATAATTGTTACAACGTGTTTCAATTACGATCTCCTTCGAATAGTTGGGTCAATAATATAGAAAAAGGTTGTCGTCGTCAATATTTGTCACAAGTTGTTAAAAAAGAATAAATGGGTTGACTTTTGAGAAAACTTATTCTTATTTATTGAATATTGTTGTTATATAATATTTAGTACCTGGTTGACTAAGCCTTGCTGGGTAATATAAAAAAAAAAATAATAATAATAATTGAGTAGGTGGGGCTCGAACCTAGGTATTTTCATTTCTTGAGACCGCCCGTTCCCCGAATACCCTACGCTGACTTGACAATTTACGGCATAAATCGCGTTTAATATACAAATTTTAGTATTTTTTAATGTCCAAAAAAGAGATAAAACGATTTTTTTTTAAATAAAACCTAGCTAGATCGAATTTCTCCTCCACAACCCCCTACATAGTAAAATCGTTGGAGCCGTTTCCGAGATTTCAAACATATATATATACATACAAGATTAACTCAATTAAATATTAAAGATCTTCTTAAATCTGTACTAACAGTATTATTTAAATTATATATTTTAACATTGTTAACTGATTATGCATTTTACTGAATGTATTTTCGAACATTTCATTCATTCTAACGTTCCATTTTAACTTTTAACTTATAGCGTTTGTAGATACTATTTAATATTCCCAAACTCTAGATTATTACCTATTCACCGTAAAGATCATTCTAAAATTGTATGAAAATTTAATTTTTAAATCAGTTTAGCTGTTTCGGAATCTATAAAACACATATAGACAAACACTTATTTTTATATATAAGAAAAATTATTGAACGAATAACACTGGTTCGTTGTCATCAATCAATTTATAAACTCAATTACAAAAGTTGAAAGTTACATAAAAAATGAATCGTTAAAAGTAAAACAAAAGTAAAATCCCCATTAAAATATCAACAATGACAATAAAAACATTGTTCTACGATAATCGTTAAAAGCACAGAATCCTTTATCTGTTCAACATAAAATATAGATGATTCTCTTTAAAGAGGTTATTTCCGCTTAACGACTTTCAACTGATATCAACCGCAGCCTGAATTGGATCCATTTATATACAGTAATTCTCGGTTGCAAAATTACCGTCCCATAACACCACTTTCTTACTATCCATTGTAATTACTGAATGGTAAATTGTTATTTTGTAGTCTTGTATGTAGGCTTACGTAGGACGGCGGGCAGTGGGTGGAGGCAGAAAGCCCAGGATCGGGCTAAGTGGCGTATAATTGGGGAGGCCTATGTCCAGCAGTGGACGAGAGTGGGCTGATAATAATAAAAAAAAAGTCTTGTATGGCTGAGTAGAATAGACCACCCTTATTTCTTACCGAGGTGTCGCAAAAGGCGAGTAACGTAAGTTGACCTACCGTGTGCTATCCGGCTGAGTAGTGTGCACACTTTTTCTTACCGAGCTGTCATAAAAGGCGACTAAGATAAGTTGCCCTGCCTTATGGTATTCGGATAGTGGCGGCCGGTCGTAAAAATTTCTCCAAATCATGCTTATAACATGTTTTACCAACCCTACTTGGAGTGGGATAAGGGAAGGAGAATGAATGTATAAATACTATCTAATTACACTGAATCTGATGGTTTTTATCCAAATCGGTCTGTCTCTGTTAAGTGTGAATTTAAAAGTGTATTTTAAAAATATTATTACATAATATGTTTATCCAAGTATTTTTGATTTAGAAGTAATTTTGACAATTGATTCCAAGCCACATTGGAAAATGTTAAAGCAATTGTTAAAGTTACCAGATGGTAGATTTTATGGATTTTTTTTATCACATTTTAAATACTATACACAAAATATAGAAAAATTAAAACCTTTTACTTGTTTGTCTATAGAAAATAACCTCTAAAAAAATCCGTTTGATAGTCTTTGGGTTTATCACGAACACACAGGCGTAGACTTTTTTTGAAATGTGTAATGAGAATGATGAATAAAATAACGCTCATGAATTATATACTAGCAACGATCAGCAACTACTGCTTTGGAGTTTCACTATCGAACTTTTTAATTAATTACTAAGTAGTTGAAGATGCGACACAACTTCTTAATTAGGCCAACCGATGATTGTCACAAAACTTTAAGCAAGACTGCAGCATTTATGATTAATTTTGATGCAAACTTTAGCAACGAATGTATTTCGCTTTCGTCAGCACACATTGAGAACAAAAGGTTTTTACTAAATAGTTTTAACTTCTTTTAATTCTTCTTTCTCCTGCCGTTATCCCACTCTATGAGGGGTTCAAATTTAATGTAGAAAAATTTAGTATAATTGGAATAATATTTTTTTTAATCATGATGAAATAAGTGAAAATCACCAACGACAATATTTGACAACTTTGTGTCTTTTGTGTATGTTAAAGGTATAACAACAAAGACACAAAAATTACGCTGCCAAGTTAAATAATGTTCAAGCAAACAAGTAAAATCGTAAAGAAATAACATGTTCAATTACATTGAGCGAATGTAAGTTTATCTAAAATAGTTCAAACTAACTAACGAACTCTAACTAGGTGGTAACAATGCGAGCAAACTTCTAATTAGCTTAACTGACAATGTTTTAGAACTTTTCAAATAGTTGTAGCCATTGTGAAGTAATTAATTACACGCTTTATCAGTTTTTTTTCTTTGGTTTTTATCGGGTCTTTTAACATCTTAGAGATTATGTCAAACCTATCGTAGCCTAATGATTAATTGGTGTAGAGAACAAAAGTAATAATAAAATTATTTTGCTATAATCCGCGAAGATTTAGAATTTTTATTAAGATCCTTCATCATAATAATAATAAATAATAATCTTCATCGCGGATTATAGCAAAATAATTTTATTATTACTTTTGTATTATGGATCTCCGCAAAGTAACGCCTAATTCTATAAATTATTTAGCGTAGAGGAGCATAGGCAGATTTGTAAGTGACAGTGCCAAAATAAATAGTGAGAGAGAAGAACTTGAAACTGGAACTTGAACTTGAAACTTGTAATATAATAAAGCAGAATATAATAAATATAATAGAAATAGGCATACTTACTGTAACATCACAATATATATAGTAATATTTTATTAGTACGGAAAAATATCCATATGTATAAGACAAAATTCGATGTATATCATTGACATACGAGAGGTCACAAAAAGCTTGTGATACCTGTGTCGCGACTCAGCAGAGTTAGCAACTCATTTGATGGTCTCGGTATTCGCTTTTACAATAAGGTTCCGCAATCAATACTAGATCAGTCTACAGAAAGGTTTAAATTAAGTATAAGAGATATACTTATACGTAAAACATATTACAAAATTGAAGATTATTTGAATGATATAAAAGGCTGGATTTGAATTGATTGATTGATTTCAGCTTCATACAAGACTGCGGTTTAATAATGTAAAATTGAAAATGTTTAACAGAACCGCCGAGTTTCTTTCTGGTTCTTCTCGTTAGAGCAACATTCCGCACCAGTTGTAGCTTCATTAATCATATTGATCGTTGACGATTCAAAAGTGCTTGAAAGAGCTTATTTGAATAAAGATATTTTGATTTGATTTGAATAGAACAGCAAATTATAAAGAACGTACCATCAATGGTGTTAACACAAATCCTCCGGTCCTCCCTAAAGGCAGGTGTTTTCTTAATACATTGACACACGCAGCCGACGCCACTACCCATGGCTGCCAAGGCGGTACCATGGGACATCTCCATACACCGTGTTAGGCCACAGTCTGTACCTGGAAAAATATGGTTTGTGTTATAAACTAGTGAAACCCGCGACTTCATTCGCATCAACTTAAGCTTTTAAGTACTCCTTAAGTACAGTAAAGTAGAAAAAAACATTACACGTTATGTGTAAATTTCAATTATATATTGTTAGGTGAAATGATGAGATTTGATACTTACATCATCGCGTGGTAATATATTTCAAAATTGTTAATGGTAAAAATATTGCATTAAGTAATCCATGTATAAAATAAGTTGTAACTACAATATATATTGATAGGTATACCATTCCCAAGGTTGGAGAAAGGAAAGGAAATCATCTCCTGCCCTTATCCCACTCTAAGTGGGGTCGGCACAACATGTTACAAACTTGTTGTCATATGATTTGGGCACGTATTTTACGACCGGCCGCCTGCCTGACGTCAACTTACCTTAGTCGTATTTTACGACTCCACGGTAAGAGAGAGGGTGGTCTATTTTACTCAACCGGATACCACACGGTGGGTCAACTTACCTTAGTCGCTTTTTTCAACACCTCGGTGAGAAATGAGGTTGGCCTATTCTACTCAGCCGGATACCACACGGCGGGTCGACTTACCTTAGTCATCTTTTACGACACCTCGGTAAGAAATGAGGGTGGTACTATTCTATTGAGCCGGATACCACACGGCGTTATTCCTTAAGTACGTAATAATAGAATAATCGCTTTAAGTAAGTAATAATATAATGTTTTCATGTTAACAAAAAATAATGCTCTGCTAGCCCGGTATATAAGCCTCAATTATACAAAATTTTATCAATATTGCTCCATCCAATAAGCCGTAAAAACGACACACAAAGACAAATTTAGGTACGTATTTCGTAACTAGTAATATTAGTAGTTCATAACTCTACGTCATTATTTGCAATCGCAAAAGAACCAAATTGTATTGTAATATAATTTGTAGTGAAAAGAAATAAAAATTGACCATACTTTTAAATAATTGTTCGTATTAACAACTACCTACTATTTAAATGTATACCTTTGTATTACCTTTCACTTATTCTTTATATTATAACTAGCGGCCTGCCCCTGCTTCGCACGGGTATAAAATATATAGCCCATGTCACTCAGTGAAAAAAATTTATTAAAATCGATCCAGTAGTTTTGATTTATTCATTACTGCCCGTGGCCCGCACGCGTTAAATTTGGAGAAAAACAATTTCCCTCTCCCTATACCAAGAAGATTTCCTGCTATATCTAATATCTAAATTCATATACTACATATTTATTTTTACATTTTCCCTATGTATTTTATTTTTACAATTAGTTACAGAATGTCTTTATATACAACATTGGCAAAGTTTCTTATCATAAGACAATACAAACATGTTTTCTTTAGAGGTTACTCTTAGCTGCTAAATTCGAAGTGCTTTAGGGCGAAGTGCGGCCTCCTCGCGGGATTTTAAATCTGTGATATCTCCGAAAATGTTCATTTAAGTTACATGCTGTAAACGGCCATATTGATCTATATTAAATCAACAATTTATTTAAGGTATTTAATTGGATAAGGATTAATGCTGTATTGTAAAAAAATTGCTTCAAAAATAGGGCATTATTTTTCGTAAAAAGTAAATGACAAAAAATGCTATAGTAGGTTATCCATAAGAGATAGACATATACCATCGCGGACTTTTCTGTAGACCTTTTCAAGTTGTACAAATACTTAGTACATTATTTTGATAAATCTCGTAGGGTTTAGCCTGCGTTTGCAATGTAAGCGGAAAAAAATGTAATTATTTACAGAAACCTCAAAAATTACAGTATTTTTTTACTCCGTATTGAATGTTATTATACGTACAAACCTTCCTCTGGAATCACTCTATCTATTAAAAAAAACCGCATCAAAATCTGTTGCGTAGTTTTAAAGTTTTATGCGTACATACGGAAATATGGACTTTGTTTTATAATATGTAGTGATTATAAAGCGTGTTACTACAGATCAATGTCGCGTTTATTTTTAATCTTCTGAAATATATTAACACTATATGAACAGTGCATATATTTAACAAAAATGTATGTATGCAGTGTATACGGAACACAGATTTTGTTATAACGAGTCTTATAAATTACTTTTTAAATCCAAAATAAACTTTCTTAGTCGAAAATATTTTCTTTTCCTCCTGAATATAATACGAACTATTATTTTTCCTGTTATTTATAGAATATATATTCTATTTATATATAGTTAAAATAAAGTTAGGCAATTATTTTTTTTTAATTAACAAATAAAACGCACTCACCGACTATAGAAAATAGATCTCCATTAGCGAATCTTGTAACATTTGCCAGCGCCATCTCGCCCTCTGCACTGGAACTACTTGCTACAGCTACTGTCATTAGAAATACTACTAGCGCCATCTTTTCTTACATAGGCACAATACGTCGTAAGTCAGAATCACTACGCCATTTTTAACCAGCTGTCGCCATTTTTGTTATAAAACATTTATTTATTTTGTAATTTTTCATTTTTCGTTGATAAGTTTTATACATTCTCTGGTTCATTTAAAATATTTTCGGGTTATGACGTAAGCTAAACCAACATCTGAAACAAAACACTTTAATGAGATTCAATTTATTTAAATCGAATATTCTACGTTTCCATTGTAATGTGATATGTATAAAATTTAAAGTTTTGTCAAATGAATGAATTTACGATAACTAACTGTTTAATTATTCACGAATATTGTTTTAATTTTATGGAATTAATTTTCTGTATAAATTACGAAAACTTTATTTTTAAAAATATTACCTATTTCTTATCATATTGATTTTATATTTAGGCTGTGTGTCTAAAAATGCCATATTGCCCATATGGCCTTAAAAATTAAAATGAATGACTTGTTAAATAAACATAAAAAATATATAATTAGATAACACGAAATACTATAACTCCGTTAAATTATACATCAAAATATATACATAATACGCTCCATCTGGGTCAAGATATCAACAAATAAAACCAATACCGCGGTATATACTTGAAATTAATTAATGAAGGTGCTAGATTGCGATGGCGGTCTTCGCTATTTATCATATAAAAATATACTATTCGATAAAATAAAGCCTTCTTAGACAAGAAGTTTGTTAATATGGCATTCAAATAGCAAATTATTGGTTTGGGCGTCGGCACAACATGTTATAAACATGTTGTCACATGATTTGATTACTTACGTCGTATTATACGACCAGCCTCCTGTCTGACGTCCACTTACTTTAGTCAGCTTTTACGACACCTCGGTAAGAAATGAGGGTGGTCAATCTACTCAGCCGGATACCACACGGCAATTCGCCTTACCTAAGTCGCCCTTTACGACACCTCGGTAAGAAATGAAGGTGGTCTATTCTACTCTGCCGGACACGGCATCTATGTTGTCTATATGTGTAATTAATAAATTTGTTAGAACTTCACATTTATTTCAATTTTTTTTTAGTTTTGCCACTCTTGCAGCTCATGTAGATTTGTCAATTCATTCTGGTCTGGTAAACTCAAAAGTCACTTTGAAGTTGCTCAAAGTATACTTCCTGCTACATATATTTACCTAAATAATATACCTAACTCCTCGAAAAACAAATGATGCTTATACACTAATCGTTCACTGTCAATTTTCGGTTATTAAATTCGCAGTCATTTCAATAAAAACCACTCGCGAGTGAAAACTGTATGCCACTTTCGAAATAGCTATATTTATTAATTATGCATACCATCTTCAATATATCATACAACCTGTTATACATATTCAAAAATACAATCTCTAACTTTATTAATTTCACCTTTACACTGTGTCAATATTGCATTCATTTTTATCTTACGTCATTATGTGTTAATATATTCCACATTATTATACTGATATTTAAAGTCAAACATAAAGCTTTGATTATACAAGTTCTAGAAAAAACACGGTTAGGACATTTAGAACGTATTAACGAGATTAGTGCCAATAAAACCAGTCGATTGTTGAAATTCATAATAATGTTATAAATTTGAAAGTCTATCTTTCTATGACACTCTTTCACAACTAATGCGCTGGGGCAATGTTAGTGAATTTCGGTGCAATTGAAGTATAAATAAAGGGCTGATATATTTGAATTCTCGAGTAAAAATTCACGACATAACATATTATTGATCTTCATCATTCATCATTCTCCTTCCTTTATCCCACGTTACATGTTTTGGCTAGTTATTTTACGACCGGCCGCTTGTCTGACGTCAACTTACCTTAGTCACCTTTACGACACATCGAAATAAATAAGAAATGAGGGTGGTCTATTTTACTCAGCCAAAAACTACACGGCGGATAGTTTGATATCAATATAAGCTTTTTTATTTATCTATAGTTTATTGGCTACATCTTTTTTACGTCCGTACTCATATTGTCCCTTTGGTAGTAAATCAGAAATAAAGATCTCGGTAGAAGTACTATAGTTACCTACATTAGTCAATGAAACGAGAAGGCGAGCTAAAGAACAGGTCTCAGGGTGTTGGAATGGCGAGCCTACTTCGCAAACACTATAGGTCCACACTACGTAACCGACGACTTATATAAAGGTACTCAGATTCTAGGGGTACATTATCTGCGATTTGGAAAGAGATTTATATCCTAAAGCCCTATTCATCAGTTCATAAGAACATGAATACAACATAAGACACAATTGTTGCGACTTAATGACACTGAGAAGATGTTTGTAAATTCTAGGAGTGGATACCTAAAGTATAAAGTATATTTTAGGTACAAGAAGCCTAAATGGCGGAACGGACGTCCCTGGTGGTAGAACGCTACAAAATTTCTTCGTAGAGTTCACTGTAGAGCAGAAATTAGTATATTTATTACAAAATAGATTTTAATGATTTTTTTAAGGAAACTCACAAATGGTGTTGTAACAAATATCAAAATGCAAAGCTAATTTAATAATTGCATCATGAATGATAAATTATTTCTTAATTTTCGGCAGGGTCGATATTGCATAAAATGTCGATTTTTTACTATCTCAACGGATAGACGTGTTTGTCGGACATAATCTATTTGAAGATTTCTATATATACGGCCTTGTGAGATCTTTGAATGTATCAATTATGCTGCATTTTAGGCAAATCCAACTCTTTACGAAATTCCCCAATTAGATTTTCTGTTAAAACTTGTGTTAAATGGTATTGCATTTATATGCAAGTTATCAATCAATTTTCGGAAAAGGAAAACATTGTGAGGATATCTCTGTAGAATTTTTCGGATATGTGTAACTGCACATAATACTCTGTAGAATTGTTGGGATATGTGTAACTACACATATCCGAACAATTCTACAGAGTATTCTGTATCTATGGAAAAATAAATACGTCGGTACGGTCGGTGCATCTGATGCTTCAGATGCATCAGCTAGCGGAGGGGCTTCTCTTTTTAAAAAATCCTTACCCGGAGGAGGTGTCTAAATGGAGGGAATGTACAACGATACCCTGTCCTTGTCATCAGCGGCAAGGTGGATGGAGCACACAGGTCGTTTTAGTTGATGCGAGTCTGACATAACCGCCGCCTGTCCCCGTTGGGCGGAAGTACCCGTAAGGGGTTTTTCCAAAGAAGCAAGGAAATTATTGCTCAGCGGAGGGATAGTCACAGGTCGTTACTTTTCTTCATTTTATATTTATACTAAACGGTAAAGGAAAAGATAGTGGTGCTGGTGTTTTGTGCTGGGAAGTCCTCTATAATAGACCTCTCTGTCAATGCACACTCCAATATCTCTCTCTCAACAAATTCTAGGGTTTGCAAACATTGGAATATTAAAGGGCCGCTACTTCTTACTTTCAATAATCTATACATTATTACAACAAACTCTTCAAGTAAGTAACCTATTTTTTAATGCGCTAAGAGAGATAACATCACTGTATATTACCTTGTAATGATCTTAAAATAACAAATCTTAATTGTGAATATTGTAAAAATATATACACCTAATAATACTAAACTGCCTATCAGATTAATACATCAACAATATAACTCTTATCACGAACTAAACGATACATTAAAATGACACTTTTCTTGACATTATTGTAATAGATGGCCCACGGCATGGTTATTTTATGCTAATAAAACATAATAGACCGTTAAACAATAGAAGAAAGCCTACCGTCTGACAGATATTGTCGTATATTTTAATACAAAAGCGGAGGTTTATATATGGCTGTCAAATCTGTTAACATTTTATAGAGGGTCAAAGATTAGCCGCCACACGCAGTGTAAAATATAGGCTACATCTTGGGCGGTGCGGCGGTTAACAATTTTTTCATCCCGTTGATGATGCTTCGGTTACGGCGCGAGACGATCGCAAATATTGTCGTAGTGAGTATGTGCGCTTTGTGTGCTGTTGATAAGCAACAACACACCAAACAAGCACTACACACATTCGCTATGACAATCTCTACAATCGTTTCGCCCCGTTATACCATAACATCGGGAAGATAGGCGCCATGATAAAATCGTAATGCATTGGCATTACGATTTTAAGTCGTATCGCGTTTTGTGGTCCTGCATGTATAAGGTATGTGAACGTTGCCTGCTTCCTACACTCACCATTACATAAAGTCTCTTTACAAACTCGGGTTATAACAAAATGATCTATCATAACTTCTGTGTTGTAGCTTTTAGGACTTTGTTTAATAATAAGTATAAAAGCTTTAAGGATCTTCAAGTATTTTTTTCTATAATCCACGATAAAATGATCTATAAATCTTTCTTATCTTAATGTAAAAGCTAGTTTCACTAAGCACACCAAAGTGGCAAAGATAAAAGCCTATAAATTTTATTACGTCGTAAATTTTTTCGTGATTCTGGAATCGAGTCGAATTGAATATCGTGTTGAGATTTTTTTTTATTATCTCGTTGTCCTATGTTTACTTTTTTAAGTAATAATTTAAAAAATCGTCTCTATTTTAAATTGTTCGCTATTAATAAGATAAATTAATCGATTTATTACTACTTAATTATATTACTTTCCCTTTATTTATAAAGTTTTACTATTAAGTTAACCGCCGTGTGGTATCCGGCTGAATAGAATAGTACCACCCTCATATCTTACCGAGGTGTCGTAAAAGGCGACTAAGGTAAGTCGACCCGCCTTGTGCTATCCGGCCGAGTAGAATAGACCAACCTCATTTCTTACCGAGGTGTCGTAAAAGGTGACTTAGGTAAGTTGACCCACCGTGTGGTTACCGGTTTAGTAGAATAGACCACCCTCGTTCTTACCGAAGTGTCGTGAAATACGACTGAGGTAAGTTGACGTCAGGCAGGCGGCCGGTCGTAAAAACGCAGCCAAATCATGTGACAGCATTTTTATAACATGTTGTGCCGACCCCACTTAGAGTGGGATAAGGGCAGGAGGATGTTTTATTGCTATTAAGTTAAGCGTTTAAGTAAGCTCAATAACGCAATATAATATTAACATAAGTTTATGACAAAATAGTCGTTTAAGAAAATATTGCTTGAAGTTAAAGTTGATACTTTTTTGATGCAAAAGCCTGTCTGGCTAATATGTAGTATATTGAACTAATAATATCAAATTAGGCATAATTAGAGGTTTAAACCGGGCTAACATATAGGGATAATTCCTGTTTATCCTTCGAAAACAGGAAAAAAATGATGAATGAAAATGATTTTTTTGTATGTGTGTATGTTGGATAGTTTAACACCTAAGTTAACCTAGTAAAATAACTAGTAAAAAAGCTAGCTAGTAAAAAAGGAAAGCCTCTATAACGTTGTTGCAAATTCTGAACGCTTAGAAATCCTTTGGAAGTTTATCGCTTTGTTAATTAGCTTATCATCATCATTCTCCTGCCCTTATCCCACTCTAAATGGGGTTGGCGCAACATGTTATAAACATGTTGTCACTTGATTTCGCTACGTTTTCGACTGGCCGCTTCCTGACATCAACTTACTTAGTCGCTTTTTACGACACTTCTGTAAGAAATGGTCTATTCTACTGAGCCGGATACCACACGGCATCTGACAATCATAGCTTATAACGAGCTATATATCTTTACATATTATAACACAAAGTCGCCAAAAGCTGTCTATCTGTATGTGATCGATTTCCTTAAAATCTACTAAACGGACTTTTGTATGGATTATACTAAACGATAAAAGCTTCTTTTTTTTCTTTTTTTTTTAATTTTTAAGGACTTTTATACAATTGTACATGTCAGTCCTATAGTACCCTTTTACTTAATGCTATACAAAAAATTTTTATTATTTAAATCTATACTATTATTATTGTCTATGTCTTAAACTATTTATAGCAAAAATATATAGCATTTTAGCTCGATCAGAATTGGGATCAGCTAAAATGCTATTTATTAAGCCAATATCCATAAATTAACAGCAAGCTTATCAAAGGTTTCTACTCTCATCTGATCATTTTGAACACATTCCATTAAGAAATGTTGGATATCTTCACATACTCCACACGATAAACAGTTGGGTGAGTCTACTTTTTTCATAAGATATCCAAATTTTGTTAATGGAATATGTCCAGATCTTAATAATAAAGAATAGATAAAAGCTTTAGGTATATTTTTCGGAACAGTTAAACCGATTTTGATAGGTCTTTGACTGGAAGGCAGAATAGGTTGTGTCTGTAGGCAAAAGCCTATACACACAACCTACTCTGTACAAAAGTTAAAAGTAAAAGATTAAGTTAAAAACTAATTTAACTTAGAATTTCTGTAGGATCGGCTTTTACGTGAGAAAACTTTGTGATACACTGATTTCCACGCTGCAAAAGCTGCGGACACTTCAAGTTCTTTGTATAATATACGCAAGACTAAATCAAAACGACTTTACCGACTTCAACCTATTTAGATCTCGAAAAACCATTAATCATGAGTGATGTTAAAGTGCAGTGTAATGGCATGAAGGTGATTCGAACAAATTAAGATGAGATATTAATTTGGCATGCACCTCATTAAAGAAACCGATAAGGCACAGTTAGGAATTCTAAAAAGAATATCGAAGAATATCTAACATCAGTATAATATAACTGTTTTTATACTCTTGTGAAGTAGTGATATGAAAAATCAATCTATATGTCCATCTAGTCGATTGCGTTTTGTTTTTTTTAGTTCAATTTAATAATACAATTGTTATCTTAAAAGCGACTTCGTATACATAGAAAAATTGGTTTTAGTTCAAAATTTTTGAAATCTGACAGGTAAGCGTAAGATATAGACCAATTTAACGATAAAAAAAGACGCCAGACCTCAGACTTCAGGAAGTCTAACTACCCTCTAGATTTTTATGTTATGAATTATCGATACAACACGTCTTCTTTCCCCATTCTCCTCTTTCATTCGTCAACTCTGGTGCCACTCCTTTAACGTGCATATCATTTTTCACACAATCCATCCATCTTTTTTTCGACCTCCCCCTAACCATACATCCATTCATATTTAGAACTCTTTTGGTCACGTGATTTTCATCCCTCCTCATTACATGACCATACAAACTTAGTCTCGCACTTCTCATCTTTTCTGTAATGGGCGCAACTTTCAGACTTCCCCTAATATACTCATTGCGTATTCTATCAAGTTTTGTAACACCACACATCCATCTTAACATTCTCATCTCCTTCGCATGCACATTTCTTGCATCCTAGTCTTTTATTGCCCAACATTCTGATCCATACATTACGACAAGTCTAATGACCGTTGTATAAATTTTCCGCTTAAGTTAAAGGGGTATGTTATGACATCATTATTGTTATTTCAAATTAAAATACTAGTCCCAATTAATGTCTATTTATTTATTTATCTAATTTATGTACTATAAAAAACGTTGGAAAAATATTATTAATTTACATAACATAGGTAACATTATTGAGTTACCTAACAAGTGTTATCTAATTTCGAAATCATATACATGTCGCTGATTTTTGTGATTTTGCACAACATCGTCCCTTATACACTATTTCTATGTAAAAAGAATTTAGACTAAAATACACATACGACCGCCGTAAAGCTTTTTCAGTTAGGGCTCTTTATACGATACCATCAAAAGAAACTAAGGATCTTACATAGCTATAGGATTATGTTTTTTAAGTTTTACATAAAATTTAATTACATTTTTACTTCCAAATGTTCTTTTTTCTGTCAGGATATAATCGTATTAAAAATAATTCCTTATTTCAGAATATCGTAATTCATACTTTATGGATTGAATCTATCTTTTATATCTCCCATTTGCATATATTCTGGTGTTATAGGACGCGTCATAATACTTGGTGTAAACTATGGGCAAATAAAATAAACACGGAAGGTAATATACAAACTGTTTAAGGCACATTTGACTATTTTAAATACCAGTAAATGCCGAAGTTAAGTGTTAGAACATTTTACACGCATGTACTCGCTATAAATTAAATACGAACATGTTTTAATGCTGGGTCGTCACGGGTCATACAATACGTCGATTCCATTATACAAATTACTTACCTTTCATTAAGTGTTTAAATTTATTTTTATGAATCCTTCACGAGGCCAGAGGCCAGTTGTCATGGACCATAAATAATCTACATCCATCCGTTACCGTTAAAACGGTAGAAACGTTTCGAAAATACTGGTTTTGATCTATACTAATATATTAAACTGAAGATTTTGTTTGTTTGATTGTTTGAACGCGCTAAAACTACTGGACCGATTTGAATAATTTTTTATGTGTAAGATAGTCCATTTATCGAGGAAGGCTATATAACAGCACGCTAAGATGAATAGGAGAGAGGAGCAGTAATAAAAAATATTACGAAAAGGCAAATTTTAAAGCTTCCCTTGCGTGCGCTAAGTAAACGGTAAAAGATATTAAAAAATCATGTATTACAAAATTATTCCCCACTAAAAGTTCTAAATAAAAATCTGCGACAGCATATGTATGGCTTTTAAGGTATACCTACTTTAACTATTTTTATGGTAATCAAAATACTATATTCCGGTATTAATCTTTTCACGCGGGCGGAGCTGCTGGCGATTGCTAGTGTTTTTCTTTCTATAAATATCAAAATAATTAAATATGAAATAAATTTCTTGATAATATATATTACAACTAAATATTAACGAGGCATGGGCACTTACATGACACTAATTGTCCATTAACTTAGCTCAGGATTTTCTATAATTAACCTCGAGATATAACGACTTTCTCGCATTGATGGACAAAACTTCCTAAAACCTTTTTGGTATCATTATTGATTTAAAGGGTTTTCGGTGAAGATAAACATGGTGGAGGTGAGGCCGTGCGACTCCTTCGAGGGGTCACAGGTGTCAAAGAGGTTTTATGGTAAAACTCAAGTGTCTAATTGATAATCACAATTTATCATACGCTTTTCGGTAAAGGAATATATCGTGAGGAATCTTGCATATTTCTGGAGAATTCTGGGGATATGTGAACCTATCAATCCGCATTGGAGCAGCGTGCTAGGTCTTAGCTCCAACCTTTCTCTCCAAAAAAAAAAGCGGAGAAAGCAGCTAACGCGCAGCAGTGGGATGGTAACAGGCCGTTACTCTTTATTATCTTTAGGAACCATGCATATCTCTGGAGAATTAGTGTGATATGCACACATATATCTTACAATTGGAGCTGCGTATTGGGTCGAAGCTTCTACTTTTTTCTTCAAAAATGAGATGGAGCCTGTCCTAGCAGTAGGATAGTAACATGCTGTTATTTTACCTATTTAAGACCTTTTATTTAACTTGCCGTGTATGTATGTGAAGGTGGAATCTTGCAAGTTAAATTTCCCACATCCCGGTGTCAGATTGACCTGAAATTTTACATACTGGTCCAGTTTCCATAACAATGCATATTTATGATAGGCATCACCTGATGTTGATTAATTCTCCAGGTGGGAACTCCACAACAGTTAACAATGACATTTTGTTAAAAGATTTTTTATAAGCCTTTTTAACTTGACTTGTTTGTTATGTTATAAAATTTTGGCCACAATAGTTTTAAACGTCGTAAAATTTTAAGCTGCGTGAGAGCTTTCTCAAAAACTACCTAATCAGTTTGAGATATAACAAAATAATAAATAAATGATGAAATTGTTTCTCTTTTAAAGATCGATTAAATTTAATATTTTTTCAATCGATGTCGCGGACAGTTTAGTATATAAGCAACTCAATTCAACATCATCTTCCTGACCTTATCCCACTATAAGTGGGGTCGGCACAACATGTTATAAACATGTTGTCACATGATTCGGCTACGTATTTAAAAATTCTCTGAATTCTTATTATTAGATCTTTATCATTCAGGCAACACTAAATACATTATCATCACTCTTTGCCTGATTGCGACTGCAATATGGTATTTAGGTCAGTTTCCTCCCACAAGCTTTTTATTTTGGAAACTGTTATTTATGCTAATTGAGCAAAATATATTAAATTTCTCTTAAAATATATTTTAATTTTTTGTTACAGATCTAAACTAAAATATTTCTAGATTCTAGATTATAAATGTTTATTTAAGCACAAATATAGGAGAATTTCGAAATAAATAACGGTGTTTTGAATATATTACTTGACTTTCTTAATACAACGGTCAAATTCTCGCTTGATTTATGGGGTTAATTATTGAACGGTTGTTTAGGGGTCATTTATAATAGCCGTGTTTTTTTATTCATTTTTTCCTTACTCTACAACACATTTAATATTAATTAAATAGAGCTTCTGGTAAAGACGTCTGTTTCGAGACAAAAAATTTTGATTTCACTGTCAGCTGATTATTGACAGAGAGTTTTTGTACTAGACTACACCGTATGGTATCCGGCTGAATAGAATAGACCACCCTCACTTTCTTACCGAAGTGTCTAAGGTAAGTCGACCCGCCATGTGCTAGACGACTCACGTGAGAACATGTTTATATTGCTAATTAATAAAAAGTACCTGGTTAACCGAGCCTTACTCGGAAATTTATTACAAAATAAAAAAAAAACTTAAAAAAAAAGAAAAAAATAATGAGGTAGTTGGGGATTGATCGTAGGTATTTACATTTGTCGAGACTTTTTTTTGCCCGTTCCCCGAATAAGCTATTCTAACTTGACAGTTTAAGGCAAAAATAGTGTTTTATATTCAATATAAATTTTAGTATTTTTTAATGTTTAAAATCAGGGAAACCTAGCTAGATCGATTGTTCTCTCCCAAAACCCCCTACATGCTGAATTTATTAGGAAAATAGTTAGAGCCGTTTCCGAGATTCCGAAAATATAGATATATACATACAAGATAACTCATTTAAATATTAAAAATTTGTTGTAGAATAAGGAAAAAATTAAGGAAAAATCCTTGAAGCCGGATACCACACGCAAAATTGGCTGACAAAATTAGTAAATTCGAAAAAAAAACAACAGCACAAGGCTTTACGAAAATAAATATTATTGCATGGTATTAAATGTAATGACGGACAGAGTGCACTGTTGTATGGTGCCAGAAGAATACTTATTCTTTAATCAGTGCATAGAAAGTGATAAGGTCGTCTCAGATATGAGATCTCAGATACGAGTGTCGGCATCTTCACTCTTTTTATTTTATTCTTAACTTTAATTCACATAACGCTAATTAACAGGTTATCTCTTTATCTTTACGGAAAGGTGAAAAAAAATTAATATTAATTTTTCAATGTCCGAAATTCGTAACCCAAAATTTGCAGTGTTTACTTAAGTACTTATATTCTTTACTGGAATTTTTGAATGAACTTACTAATTGAGATGAACGATGCCGCCACACAAGTTTAACAGTTATTTAGAGGCTTTGAGTAAGAAAAAAAATTGAAAGAGCTTCTGTGCTAAAAAACTATTAATCACTACTAAACGGGATCCACCGTGTGGTACCCGTCTGAATAGAATAGACCACCCTTGTTTCTTACGGAGGTGTCGTAAAAGGCGATATATATAAAAGATAATATATCTTTAATATTTGATATGAGTTAATCTTGTATGTATATATATTTTCTGAATCTCGGAAACGGCTCCAACGATTTTCCTGAAATTCAGTTTGTAGGGGGTTTCGGGGGAGAAAAATCGATCTAGCTAGGTTTTATATAAAAAAATCGTTTTATCCCTGTTTTTTGGGCATTTAAATATGCTAAAATTTATATTAAATATAAAACTTTTGCAATAAACTGTCAAGTCAGTGTAGTTTATTAGGGTAACGGTACAGTCTCGAGTAATGTAAGCCTAGGATCAATCCCCAACTACCTAATTTCATTTTTTTTATTTTGTAAAAAATTACCTAACAAGGCTCGGTCAACCAGGCACTGATTATAATGGTAATGAAAATTTTGCAAAAATTTAAATTGAAAAAGTTGCCTTTCACAATTTCCTTTTTAATTTAGATTAGAGAAAAATATACAAATTAAAAACCTTCCATGAAACAAGCCATGTCCTAATACAGTAGTAATTACCTACTAAAATGCAATAAAAAAATCTTTATTTACCAAGAACACATTGAAAAATAACTGGGACTGTCCGTAGGAAATCATAGGTAATAATATGATACATCAACAATAAAATTTTACTTTAACATGGTTTAACATTTAAAATATACCTAATAGATTTTTTTTATAACGTCAACACAAAATTACTTTCGATTTAGCTCTTAAAACTGATCGCTTGGAATTTCAAAGATGGAATTTTAATACGCCTATAATAATATGCCTGTAAATTAAATTTTTTTGATCGATTCTTTGATAATATTCATAATTTAGCTTTAATGTAATTGATCTCTCTAGAAAAGTTATTAATCATACAAACCAGTGTGACAAAATATATAGACGCTATTAGAATATATTTGAGTATAAGCTTTTAAAACTTATATTCCTATCTCACCTTTTCATCTGATAATATTAGCATACAGAGCCACAGATAGCTGTGGCTCTTTTTCTCGTTTTCGATTACCACTCTCCTAATATTTTCGCGTGCGTTAGTTTTAATTCACTAACTTAGATAGGAATTAGGTCAATAATATGTTTTTAAGAATAATGTTGAGAATGAAATTTTTAAGGTTACTATGGTATTTAAAATAATGGGAATTAATACTGTATCTGTTTAAATAGCTTTTCAAATACGCATAGTGTGACCTTTTCTAACCATTAAAGTTATAATAGATGCAGTAAAGTTATACTTAAAAGAGCTTATATGCCATCGATGACTTTTTAGCCATATAAAAGGGGAATATCTCTACCCATAATATATGGTGAAAACTACTTGAAATTTCATTAAATGGTTTTGAGTTTATCGCGAAAAGACAGAAAGACAGATACACTGATGCGATGAGGGACTTTATTTAATAATATGTAGTGGTGGTGGTACGTTGTTCCAGACTTTTGAATCTGAAAATTTAAACCCAAGCGGGTGAGTTTTGATATTCAAAAGGGTAATGTTTTAATATTGAAATTATCTTATTTTTAGTCTCTGTATTTTATTACTTAATTTCTAACATACCGATATTTTTTTCTCAAATTAACGCATTAGGATTTTCTGTGCTAATATTTCACGCTTGTCATTTCGAATACACTTTTTTCTCTTATTTAAATGTAAGATAGCGACAAAAACAAAATTTAGTAATACTAAAACAAAAAAAATGTATGCTATGTAGGCTTTCTTTATTATTTGATTCTTATTTAGCTCTTTATATAACGATTTTTCAAAAATTTTTATACTGTTACTTGTTGTTAATATTTAATAGCACATCCAAACTCGATTGTTCATACATCAATGAAACGAGTAAACTTACCTCTAAGTCATAGAGGTCTTCAAAAAATGTTGTTACTAGTATAGATATAAGTACCTACTTTTTTTGTTACTCAGTATTCTAGGCCAACTTGCTCCGGTTGTATTCGGGTTGTCAATCGGGTTACTTGAAAACCTAACTAAATTCTACAAGCGGTTGAAATCGAGAGATGCCATCTCAAGATATAAATGTATGTAAAAAATAGTATCATTTAAGTGAAAAAATATAACGGGTTTGAAACAGATTTGACATACTTAACAACTTTCGAATCTTAATACATATTTAAGGAGACGCTTATGGATTGATTAAAATGCCGAACTTGTGATACAGAATTTGTTAGTCAAAATATTTATCGATCGCGATCTTCTTACGTTGATAACTACGGCTGGATATTGATTTAATTAATTTATTTTTTATACATTATTCCCCTGCCCTTATCCCACTCTAAGTGGGGTCGGCACAACATGTTATAATGTCATATGATTTGGCTAGGTAACGACCAATCTGCCTGACGTCAAATCACCTTAGTCGCCTTTTACACTTCAGTAAGAGCATGGTCTATTTTACTCAGCCGGATATATATCAACTTACCTTAGTGACGTTTTAGGACACCTCGGTAAGAAATGAGGGTGGTCTGTTCTACTCAACCAGATAACATACAGTTTGTCAACTCACCTTAGTTGCCTTTTACGAAACCTCGGTGAGAAATGAGGGTGGTCTATTCTACTCAGCCGGATACTATACGGCGGGTCAACTTACTTTAGTGACGTTTTAGGACACCTTGGTAAGAAATGGGGGTGATCTATTCTACTAAGTCGGATACCACCGTAACCGTTTACCCGCAACTTCGTATGCGTGTACTTTTGTCGCATGATAGGTACATAATATAATAGATGGCGCTCTGCAATGTCGTCTTAGTCTTGTAGAATTAACAGGATTTCTATGGTCTATATGTTACCCCTGTGTGTAAGGAATAATTGTGCCAAATGCC
The DNA here is from genome assembly GCA_029227775.1 of Morpho helenor. Lineage (NCBI taxonomy): Eukaryota > Metazoa > Arthropoda > Insecta > Lepidoptera > Nymphalidae > Morpho > Morpho helenor. Next base: position 4,963,284 of record JARGCU010000003.1, on the reverse strand, counting down.
ATCAATATTCAGCGGATTCGCCGTGAAAGATTAAAAATCATACATCCATACTCCCAAACTTTCGCATTTATAATATTTGTAGCATAGTATAGGATTTTCACTGTGACATAAGCTGTTTTGAACACTACCTATATATCTTTGGAAGGCTTTATAACTGCTACTAATTGGTAAAGAAAATTTAATATAAAATACATTTTGTAATGACATTATCATTATCTTCCTGCCCTTATCCCACTCTAAGTGGGGTCGGACAACATGTTATCAACATGCTGTCACAGGATTTGGCTGCGTTTTTACGACCGGCCACCTGCCTGACATCAACTTACCTCAGTCGTATTTTACGACACCTCGGTAAGAAAAAGGGTGGTATATTTTACTAAACCGCATGCCACACGGCGTAACATTTTGTAATGACAGTAATGATATAATGTCGCTAATTTAATTAATATGACAAATGTCCAAAGGCAGAAAAATATGACTTCTATACGTAATAAGTAATTTAAAAAGTTTTCCTACTAATGGCGCCTATATTTTGTACTCGTAGATAGTAACACTATAACGAGCAATAGTAGATAAAGACATTAATATTTTAATGAGAATAAAGTGCGTGGGTGCGTGATATCACTCGATTAAAAGACAAGCTGTTGAGTTTCAATTTTATCCGATAGTAACAACATTCCGGACCGATGTTACCATGTCATACAAAAAAGATTGATTCGAGAGGTCTTGTGAAAGCCTGTTTAAATGGAACATATGGTAGTGATGGTCTTTATTCAGGGTTTGACAACCTGCGGCTCTTAGTATGTAATGCTGGATTAGTTCCAGCAGCAGCAGTTAGTAGCTGCAGCATACATAGGGATATAGGGACATAGGGACAGACAGAGAAAGCGACTTTGTTATATACTATGTACTGATATCCAATATCAATATTATTAATGCAAAAATGTGTTTGTTTGTATTTTAATCAACTAGCAAATTTTGGAACATAGCTGACATTAAAAAAACATTAACAACAAAAAATCATATGTCTAAGTAACAGATCATTTTAACCACAAATATAACACGTATAATAGTAAGCAAGTTGGTTACGGTAGTCGCTTATACATAAAATTCCGCAATCCTTATTAAACTTATCTATAGAAGTGTTTAAATTAAGTGTAATAAATATGCTTATACGTAAAGCATATTAGAATTATTTGTATGATAAAAATGTTTGGATTTGAAAATCCTTTCACCGTCAAACAAAAGTGCAGTTAAAAATTGTAAATTTAAAATGTTTATAAGATTTACCGCCAATTATATCGCTGGTTATTCTCGGGAAGAATAACGTTCTAAAACAGTTGTAATTTCATTAAATCTAATTCACGATTTAATCCTTAACGATCCAAAAGTGCTTGTAAAAAGTTTACTTTAATAAAGATTATTATAATTTGATTTGTTTAAAACTGGAACATCTTTGTTGCATTGCAAAAGTACTGGAGCTTCAAACCACATCGTATTAAATTTATTTCCTACAATAAATATATAACTTTCGAAACATAAAGGTGTAAATCAATAACAAGTAACTAAATGACAAAGCTTTGACATTACTTGACCCTGAAGTTCACCACAAAGCTGAAACAGCAATATCTTCTTGCTTATCAGGCACAACCTCACTTATAAATCAGTATAAGATGTACCAATAAAGTTGCATGCAAAATACTTTGTATCCGAATATAGCCTTCACTACCTTATACATAACGTCTCTTATTGTTTATATATTATTTGCTTTCACTGATTTGTTCTCACTGTATGTATTGGGGACATTACTGAAGACATTTGTATATATAATTTGTATATCTGTCTTGAACAAACACGGGTCAATCAGATTAATAGCATTTCTAGAAAAGCCATTAAATACAAAATTCAAGTTTGTATACAGGAGCGTATCGAAAAGCTACTAACTTATTTCACTTAAAGCATTTAAAGGAGAAAGTCCTATTGGAACAAAGTTTATTTAAACCAAACTTTATGCGTCTTTTAGAGAATCAAGCATCGGCCTTTTTAAAGTCATATTTTAAGGATTGTCGGTCAATGGAGTCGATCATTTAATTTAAATTCTGAATATAAAAGTAGTTATAGAGAGTTCATCGTAGGAGATAGAGACATGCTGTCGCGGATCTTTTGTGGTATTTTTGTAGATTTTCAATTTCTAGTATATCTTACTTGGTTTACGCGGTGCAAAGCAGGCTAGTTTTTTACAACTGCGCTATTTCTTCAATACAATTTCACTTAAGACTATAATCTGCAATTAGCCAAACTTTTCGGAATACCTTTTGTTAAAATCTGTACAAAAATCGGTTGAGTAGATTTTGCGAAAATCTATCACATACACACAGACGACTTTTGGGGACTTGTTTTTATATTAAGTACAGATAGATTAGCTGTCCGGCCACGAGTTTCTGTGGCTCAGTCTGGTTTCGAATTGCCCCCGAAACAAAACTCAACAGTTTAAACAAATGCTCCGATCGTAACTTTAGTGGATCATCCGCTGGGTTATTCTTAAGATTGTCTGAAAATTCCATTAACATCGGTCTAGCCGTTTCGGAGTCTATAAAGGACATACAGACAATCATTTATTTTTATAAAATAAGATTTATATTATATTTAATAATTTATCAATTACCAGTTTATTTTCATATACCACCAACTACGAGTATAATTCTATAACTACCGACGAAAAATGGCGCCTTCAATATGCTAGAAAAGTAAATGGGTCTATTATGTTTTTGTTTTGGCTATTTTGAGAGTCAAGGCCAGTAGGACACTTTTAGGACGTTTATTTTCATTGATTTTATCTATATGGAATGTACGTAGTCAGGATATGTCGGCTTTCTCGCAGTTCCATTAAACAATTGCCATTTATAGAAGTAAATGTCAAACGATGCACGTAGCTAAAAGGTTGGCTTTCACGCTAGTATTCCTATAAAGCTAAATACCTTTATAAGGCCTATTGGATGTTTAAGATATCTATGGAATGCTTTTAAATCATAGACTACCTATCGATATTACAGTAAACTTGCGTATTGAGCTCCTTAAACAACTTTTTTATCACAATCTTTAATATATATGATCATGAAACTTGATTTACAAGCGTTCCTAATGCAAGCCTGTAATACTCCATGCTTTACGAAAGAAATGACAAATTGATTCGACTTTTCGTTATGATGATAACACAAAGTAATAATTATCATCATTCGCCTATCCCACTCTAAGTGGGGTCCGCACAATATGTCTTCTTCCATTATCCTCTATCATTCGTCAACTCTGGTGCCAATCCTTTAACATGAATATCATTTTTCACACTATCCATCCTTTTTTTCGGCCTAAACACACTTAACACACACATACACTATACACATATAACACAAAGTAATAATTATAGTATTACTAAAAACGTATACATTAAAAATATGTTTTTATAAATCCTGCGTCTATGAGGTATGAATACGAATAGTAAGTACACTCTCTTGAGTGTGCTATTGAGAATTAACTACATACATTTTCTATTTGCCTTGTCGCGTATTGTAGTTAAATAATATCATAATTTTTAGTATTATCGATCTCTACAAAGTAATTCTAAATTATAATATTTTATTTACAACAAAAATGTACAAATTATATCTATCTTAGATTACTTACAGTATTTATCTTTAATTATAGCAATCTGGCCCCACATCTGGTCAATCTGGCCTTTAGGACGACGTTCCCCGACTAGTAGAGCTTCCGCGCTCTACTCTCCGCATTTCGCAACCTCGATGATGCTTCTGTGCTCTCCCGCCCGGTGACGCTGTGAAAGCCGTCAGGGCTAACAGCATACGGTCAATAAAAAAAAAATATAGCAATAAATTTTCTCGTCCTTATTTTATGTCCAAAAGGAACGGATCTATTATAACTTTTGATATGGAGATAGTTGACAGTAACAGTAGCGGGTTAGTATTTATTTCAAGTGGATTAAGTCACAGGTTGTGATAGCCCAGCAGTGAGACCGTGCGATTCTTTATAAGGGGGTCACGAGTTTAAAACTCGGGCAGACACAAATGAGTTTTTCTATTAAAACTTATGTGTCTAATTGATAATTGCAATTTATCACACGCTTATCGGTAAAGGAAAACATTCTGAGGAAACCTGCATATATACTTGCATATCCGTACGGGCTAACACGTACATTTGCAACATTAGCATTTAGGTACGCCATATTTTTAATATCGAATCAATTGTAAATCAGTACGACATTAGCGGACGCGCGCGCTCAACATATCAAATTTATATCAATATCTAATATAATCATTATCATTATAATAAAACAATAAATATATAAATAAATAAAGCGCCGCAATCTATTAATTATCAATCTATCAACCAAAGATCGTACAGGGTAGTAGCAGCCCGTACAATATCTATACTTATAATAAATCTGTAGAAAGGTCAATTCTGTAACTGGAATATATTTCCAAAATAACTATCAGGGGGTGATTAGGGTTCGATACTAATGCCAAAAATGCAATCAGTAAAATTTTTGTCTGTCTGTCTGTCTGTCTGTCTGTCTGTCTGTCTGTCTGTCTGTCTGTCTGTCTGTATAACCGTTATAGAAACAAAAACTACTCGACGGATTTTAACGAAACTCGGTACAATTTTTTTTTATACTCCTGAGCTGGTTATAGTATACTTTTCATCACGCTACAATCAATAGGAGCAGAGCAGTGAAGGGAAATGTCGGGAAAACGGGAGAAGTTACTCCATTTTTTAAGCTTTCGTCGCGTGTGCAACCTTGATGGTTAAAGCTACACAGAAAGCATGTATGACGGAAATGTTTTCCTTTAAATTATATAAAAAATATCCTACAACAGCATATGTCTATCTTTTATGGTTAACTCACAATAACACGTGTAACTCCCGATAGCTTAGCAGTTCGAAGCTTTCTGGTTATATTTGTCTACTCCTACGTTTATATCACTCTCAGTCATCCCTAAATAAAAAAGTGAATAGTATTAACCACTGTATAAAAAAAGAATCATTGAAATCGGTATAGAAACACCAAAGTTATACATGAAATACGCTAATAATCAGCCATCGCGCGTGAATAGTGAATCATGCTATAAGGATTATCACTACATAGTATAAAACAAAGTCACATTCTTTGTTTGTCCCTATATCCCTATGTATGCTTAAATCTTTAAAACTACGCAACAGATTTTGATGCGGTTTTTTAATAGATAGAGTGTAAATATATAGGGAAAAATGTAAATATGTAGTATATGAATTTAGATATTAGATATAGCAGGAAATCTTCTTGGTATAGGGAGAGGGGAAATATTTTTCTTCAAATTTAACGCGTGCGGGCCACGGGCACTAATGAATACCTAAAATTAAAACTACTGGATCGATTTTAATCATTTTTTTCACTGAGTGACATAGGCTATATATTTTATACCCGTGCGAAGCAGGGTAGGCCGCTAGTCTAACATATAACTTAGAGGAAACTGGGGATATGTGTAACCTACCAATCTACATTGGAGCAGCGTGGTAGGTCTTAGCTCCAACGTTTCTCTCCAAGAACGGAGAGAAGAGGCCTGTCCAGCAGTGGGATTGTAACAGCCCGTTACTTTTAGTTACAGGCAACACTTAATAGTAAGTTCAGCTTTTAACGACTACTTCTAAGTTACAGTGAAAAATAGTTAATAACTAGTTAATTAATATTGAATCTTTAACTGTTTTTACCTCGTAAAAGCAATAATAAATTCAGCGGTATAGATCAAAATCTACCTTTGTTACCCATTATAGTAGCTGAATTTCGCATAACTTTTTATTACAGGACCTCTAAAAATTGACTGTCTGTCACGATTCAGCGCTCGAAATATTATATTTTATTATTTTGTAATAAAATCTACAATAAAATAATAGTTATAATGGACGAATCTATTTAGTGCTTTAAAATCGACAAATCGATTTCGCGATAACGGTGTTTTCAGCATTAGTATACGTCGGAAAGGTGTTAATAAAGTTTCAATGCTAAATATAAATAAATGTTTATATCTATTCTAATTATTCTTAAAAAAGTAGGACTTCAAAGTGCTAGAATTTATGGTCATCTTAACTATTTTATGGCTATGATAAATAATTATTTCTAGAAAGATGTATTATTGAAATATTTAGTTACCTAGATTAAGTATAGAAATTTTCCGCTGTGTTTTATCCGGCTGAGTAACAGACCACCCTCATTTCTTACTGAGGTGTCGTAAAAGGCGACTAAGGTGAATTGATCCGCCGTGTGGTATCCGGCTCAGTAGAATAGACCACCCTCATTTCTTAGCGAGATGTCGTAAAAGGCGACTAAGCTAAGGTGACCCGCCGTGTGGTATCCGGATTTGTCCGGATGAGACAGTATATCATGTTGTGCCAACCCCACTTACAGTGGGATAAGGGCAGGAGAATGTTACATACGAGTACAGGTGTTAAATGAGTCTATCGATATTATTCAAATGTATGCATTTTTCAGCTAAAGGCCGATTAATAAGCAAACCACAATCTTATCTAAAGCAAGTGATAGAACTAAGTTCGAAAAAAGTAATTTGTTAGAAATACAGTAACTAATCTTATAACGGCGTTTAAATGACGTTGTATCGGAATGTTAAAATAGTTAATGACACGGCCAAAAGTTAACAAACTTTCTTTCGGAAGAAATTAACTTCATATAGTTCAACTGATAATAAAACTGTGATAGCCCAGCGGTGAGACCGTGCGACTTTTGAGAGGGGGTCATATGTTCAAACCCCGGGTAGGCATCAATAAGTTTTTTCTGTAAAAACTTAGTGCCTGGGTGACCGAGCTTTTTTTTTAATATAAAAAATGCAATAAAACAAAGAGTAAAAGCGCCGGGTGACATGGGAAATCGATCCAAGGTTTTAAACTTTTTTGGTTCGCGCATTACCATGAAGCTATCATAGCTTTGCATTTGACAGCTCAAATATCATTTGCATTCAATCTACATTTTAGCATTTTTTAAATGGCCAAAAACAGGGATTAAGTAAATTTTTTTGAAATAAAACCTAGCTAGATCGATTTTTCTCTATATATTTATATGTATATACAAGATTAACTCATTTAAATATAAAAGATAATTGATAATTGTAATTTATCACACGCTGTTCGGTGAAGGAAAATATCGTGAGGAAACCTGAATATCTTTAGAGAATTTTTGGAATATGTGTAACCTACCGATCCCCATTGGAGCAGCGTGGTAAGTTTTAGCTCAAATCTTTCCTCAAATTTGCTCAAAGCTGTGGGATAGCAACAGGCCTTACTTTTACTTGACTTCATAGAAATTTAATAATAAGAATTAATTAACCGATTGCGTATAGGTCTTCATACAACCTTACTGATTATACATAATTACCGATAGAAAACACTTACCTGTAAGTCAGGGGTGTCAAACTCAAAAGCTTGGGCCAAATAAACAAGACTTTAGGTAGGCGGCAAAAAAATCATTGTTTATTGAAACCGGTATTATTTTTTTGATAAGTTATTGTAATTAACATATATAAAGTTAATAATAATAGTAAATACTGAAATTATCCGTGTAGTTTATAAATAAAGCATATTATAATTTTAATATCAGGGGGACTGAGCTTTTCTCGTTATTTTTTTAAGGAAGATATAAAAAAGATGCAATATGACATAAAAAAAGGAATGGTCATATATTGAACTTGGGCCGCGGTTTTTTCGCTTTTTAAATCCCTTCGTTCCCAACTGCGCTATTATAACGTAGTGAGTAACAGCGTAATTAGACTAATCGTTTTTTAATAAGATTGTAGCAGTTGTACAGTGCCTGAAAACAGAAATAAAACTATTTTTTTTTAAATAAAACCTAGCTAACTCGATTTATCACCCCGAAACCTCCTACAAACTAAGTTTCATTAAAATCGTTGGAGTATGAATATTCAATATAAGGTCATGTGAAGATTAAAGATAAAGATATGCTGGTTTCATTTTCAATTCACATTTGTATTTTATTCTTTCGTCTGATATATTAATTGGGATAAAATATTATTATTTACGACCCACGAGTTTGACACCCCTGCTGTAAAGTCGTGTTTTTGTATAGGTAAGTATGCATGAAAATAAATAAAGCATATCCCATAATTTAAAGTTATATAGTGGTTTTCGCAATCTTTCATCCATGGATGAGTGCGTTTTGTATTGTTAATAGAATTAACAAGCAGTTTGCACATATTTATTTTATACTTACGTATTTTTAAATAACTTTATTATATTTGTTTTATATTAGTGTTAAAAGAGTACTGAAAAAGTATTTTAACACTTCCAGCGGAGCATTTGGGTTTATTAATGTTTGTTCTATGGCATTGTATTTTCTCATACAAAATAAATTAAATTAATTAAATATATGGGACGTCTGTCCCCAAAGTAAGTAACTTACTACTTGTGTTATGGGTGACAGACAACTGGTATATATTATATACTTATATAATTTTAAATACATACTTAAATACAAATATACACCCAGGCTCGAAGAACCAACAAATTTTTGTTAGAAAATGTTGGCACTCGGTGGGAATCGAACCCACGACTCGCGGAACTGAAGGCAGGGTCACTACCAAAATAATGACATTCTGCTTTTGATACAAGTGTACAAAAAAAAACTAATGTGGAGCGGCGCTATCAGTCCAAAAATTTGAGAAATATGGCGCAATAACGTTGCTTGAAGGAATTTGTATAAGCTTCAGCCTTTTTTTCAAGATTTATGCACGTTGCTTGTTGAACAAAGACATATTTTTTGCCGACGTGTGTAAACGTTGTGTCAATTAGCGTTTATCAAATTTGACGTGTAATAACGTTGCTCCCCAAAAGTGTTAAAGTTTTTGTTTAACTGTCTATTTATGTTTTATTAATAAACTCTTTCTTGTAAAAAGAATATAAAATACACGTTTAATTTTTGTTAAAAATCATGACAAGTGTTACTATTATTTACGCTAGATCTTTACTAATAAAAGTTCATTTAAAGTAAAAATGCAATATAAATTAATTGATTTAAAGTTCTTCCTCACTTTACATTTCATTTGAATTGAAAGTTGCATTTGACTAAAATTATACTAGAAAATTTTTATTTACTTACATAAATAATGATGTGCTTGCTGTAGCACCTAAAGGCAGTGCATTTAATGACTTTTGTGGCGTATTTAGTTTATTCTAATGTTTTAATGTAACTGCCACTGGTTGTTCCGAATAAGTAAAATAAAAATAAAATTAAAAAATCAAAATCGAGTAATCTAATGTAGATTGGAAATAATCCATAGTAGATTCAGAAAGTAAAACTTTCAAGTTCATATTCAATAAAAGTTTTGATAGGTAACTAGTAAAGGCGCTCGCTCGCTTGAAGAGACCGTAACAAAAATCCATATAATTGATTGATTAGACAACCATCGATAAAAATAACATGTCTATTATTCATAAAATGCCGAACGTTAATAATTATATATGATATATCCTCTGCCACTAACCTACAGCTGTTAGAAGACCTGTTTGACCCTAGAACAGACAGACAGCTACAAGTATTTGTCATGGATTTTACCGATGTTTATGCGAGATATCGATTTACATTCAATACCTCTTCAATGTTTATCTTGACGAGTGATCATAAAATATCCAAACATGTAGTTCTAACATTTGCTTCACAGTATATTTCTAGAAATTTAATTTTTTTACATAAAAATATAATTATAAAAAATTGGCGATGTATATATTGCTAGGAAAAGCCTCTCTTCGTTTTTGGATAGAAGGATTAAAGCTAAAACCTACCACGCTGCTCCAATGCGGATTGGTAGGGTACACATATCCCTAGAATTCTCTAGAGATATGCAGGTTTCATCACAATGTTTTCCTTCACTGAAAAGCGTGTGATAAATTGCAATTATCAATTAGACATAAGTTTTAATAGAAAAACTCATTGGTGCCTGCCTGGGGTTTGAAAACCCCCTCGAAAGAGTAGCACGATGTCACCGCTCGGTTAACACAGCTTTATAATAGACAAAGTAGGAATCGACATGAGCTTGCGTCTGCTTTGCGCCTTGCAAAAGACGTCGTTTGTGGGTTTGGGTATAAGATTCTATAATAAAATTCCGCAATCAATTTTATATGCAACAGTTTGATAACACTGTTAAAAGGAGGCTGTGGACAGAAAGCTATACTAGGATTACATACATGATAAGAATAACGAAAAGAAGACTAAATGTAACTAGTAATAAGAATTTAATTTTTAAAAGAGCAACCGCCGAGTTTCTTGTTGGCTTTTCTCGGTAGAAACAGCTTTGCGAACCAGGAGTAGAGTTGACGATTCGAAGCAATTGTTAACAAACTTATTCCAACAAAGAATATTTATAATTTTGTAGTGAAAGCATCTTCAGAAATGCACTTTTATTCCTAAAAATTAAAATTTTCTCGAACGACTGAATGACGAACGTGAATTTTTCCATCAAGAGTTAGATCGTTTTGTCAAAATTAATTTACAATTTAATACATTTAGGTAAAGCGGTGATAATGAGCTATGATACCAAAAACCATCATATCACCATCAGGTATATATTTTAAAAGCGCTGTGAGTTTATTATTGATATCCTAAATTAACTTAAATTTAGTATTTCTGTTGTTTTTTTAATTTTTAAATTTAATTATTTCTTATCTCGCTCGTGACTTAAGTCTTAATCAATAATGAAACTTAACGACACCTAAGTTGACAAAATGGGGAAAAAAATAATGAAGCGCAATTTTAATCTTAAGAGTATGAATTGAGGTATTATATAAAGTAACATATTAATTTGAAAAAAAACCTCAAAAAATTTACTTTCAAAACGTACACTAAAATTGTGAAATTATTGACTAAAATCATGTAACATGTTACCATTTTGAAACAGGTATTTTTTTCTATCTAATATTGATATAATTATAGTTTAAGATAAAATTCACGCATAAATTTATCGTTAACGTAGTTAGTTTGCAATTTTTCATAGTTATTTATATGTGTTCTTAAAGATATAGTACGTAGTTCACTGTTTATTATATCATCATTACCTACACTATACAAAGAATTACAGTTTTATTTTTATATCACAAAACCAAAAAGGTTTTAATTAAAAAACCTAAAATACAATTATGAAATATAAATTTATCATTATATAATTGAAAATAATGTATTGAATTTACTCACATCGTTCCATTTTATTACACAGAGTAACAACACACAATCACAGATAACATATATGGTCCCAAAGGAAAACCGCGCGAAATTTACAATGTTCACTCGCGTCGCGTGGTTATAGACGAACGGCCTTCGCAGAAATGTACACTCCAGCACTTGCTACGACTTGGGCTGCCCTAGACAAATATTTCCGGAATAGGTCAAAATTTAAATTACTTGTGAAGTTAATAAATATAATTGTTACTTGGGTTGAAGGGATTTTTCTAGGGCATACATTACTTGTATATTCAGTGATTATTTGAATATTATATAATACTAACTTAATACATAAAAATAAATTTTAATAATTAATTAATAATACTTTATAATGAATACGCCGTGTGGTATCCGGCTGAATAGAATAGTACCACCGTCTTTTCTTACCGAGGTGTCGTAAAAGGCGACTAAGGTAAGTCGACCCGCCGTTTGGTATCCGGCTGAGTAGAATAGACCAACCTCATTTCTTACCGAGGTGTCGTAAAAGGCGACTAAGGTAAGTTGACCCACCGTGTGTTATCCGGTTTAGTAGAATAGACCACCCTCATTCTTACCGAGGTGTCGTAAAATACGACAGAGGTAAGTTGACGTCAGGCAGGCGGCCGGTCGTAAAAACGCAGCCAAATCATGTAACAGCGTGTTTATAACATGTTGTGCCGACCCCACTTGAATGGGATAAGGGCAGGAGGATGATGAATACTTTATAATTAATACTTTAAATTTAAATAAAATACAATATAGTTTATAATTTATATGAAACATATATTTTACTAGTGGTACGTTTTTATTGACCTTATTTACTCGTCTTCAGGAAGAGTGATGCTTAATTAAACCCAGCATGCTTTAATGTAGATTGGTTAAATATAGTTCTGAAATTATCTTAGTAAATACAAAATTTAATACAAGTTTCAAAAATATGTTTTATTTCAGTGTGAATTTTATTATGATTAGTAAATATTAAGGGCATAAATTTTATACGACACTCATAGGTGACAGACAGACCCTTAAGTAAGGGTCACCTTGCTTGCTTTGCTTTCTAAACGTTACTTTAAGGAGTTTTTTATACGATTATATTTACCTTTAGTTTATCGAGTATTACGTTAAATGGACTATTTTATAAACTCTTTAGGCCTCTTTACACAAAAACAAACGAGTAATATCTAAGTTTTAAATAAAGAAGACATAAATAACCACTATTTTTTTTTTGGACTTAACTTAAACTTCTTTGCTTTCGTTTCAGGACGATCATTTTGTTCTTTAACTCTTCTTATCTTTAATATTGAAATGAGTTAATCTTGTATGTATAAATACATATTTTCAGAATCTCGGAAACGGCTCCCACGATTTTCCTGAAATTCAGCACGTAGGGGTTTTGGGGGAGAAAAATCGATCTACATTAGTTTATTTTAAAAAAATGTCGTTTTATCCCTGTTTTCGGGCTCCAAAAACTTTTTGAAATTTACGTTGAATACAATTACAATTTTTCGCTATCAAACGTAAAGTCATGGTGGGTCATTTGGGGAACGGGCGGTCTAGAGAGGTGAAACCTAGGATCGAGCCCAACCTATCCTAATATTTTTTTAATTTTTCTTTCCAATTTTTGTTTAAATTTTTAATTTTTTTACAGCATTTAAAAAATTACCGAGCAAGGCTCGGTCACTCAGGTACTCACATTTAAACCTTTTTATTAAATACGTGTAATTTCTATATAATGACTGATTTTAACTATACTATTGGATTATAATTATAAAGCTATATATATAATTATGGATTATAATTATATAAATGTCTTTACAGATTAGAAAAGATGTTTGAAAAAAATAGCGAGCAGTTTTGAACTGTAATAAGATTATAGAATAGTTTCCGAACATATTTGGATGTTATTCTTAATAGAGAATTAACTAAGAACAGATTCTATTTAAACCAACTCTAACATAGACGCAGAGATGTCGTTTTTGAATTTATTAGTCTTATATCGAGATTTGAAAACTTATAGATTGAACGCATAAATGCTAGTTTTATTTGGTATAACGTGTTTGTTAGGGAACTTTAAACTCTATCCCAACCAGTTAACGAGAAATAATAAATTTTGACAGACTGTCAGTATCACTGCGACCTTGCTTATTCATATTATAATGTACAATTTATCATTTCTACACAGAACCTGTTATTCGATACATTAGTATGTTTATCAACTTTTTTATATTGATAACGGTATAGGAGAGATGTTTTTTCCATTAGGTTATTTTGTAAAATATTGTTTTACCTACCGTTGACTAAACTATTGGTGCAGGTGGCAGTTACCCTGCCTTCAGGTCCGCAGATCGTAGGTTCGATTTCCGACTAGGGCTAACATTTTCTAAATACAATTTATTGACTCATTGAGTCTTTTATTAAGTGATTTTTTTAGTTACTTAAGTATGTATAAATAGTTGTGTGGTATCCGGCTGAGTAAATTAGACCTCATTTCTTACCGAGGTATCGTATAAGCCGACTAAGAAAGTGCGGCGTGGTATTCTTGAGTAACCCAGTAAGTTTTAACCTTTCTCTCCTAAAAAGGAGAGAGGTGGTCTATTCCCAGCTGTGGGTTGGTAAGAGGACGTTACTTATGTCATAAAATTTTTAGAGATTTTTATTTCCAGAATTGATGTTTTGAACATAAAAGTAGTTATTGAGAGTTAATCGTAAGAGATAGATACATGCTCTCGCGGACTTTTTGGTAGTATTATTATAGATCATAAATTCTTTTATACATATATTAGTGTATGTCTACTGATTTATGCGGCGCACGGGAGTAAAGCTCCTAACAAGAGAGTTTGTTTATAACCATGCGATCCTTCCAACAAAATTTACATAAAACCGTAATATATTATTAACCTAAACCTTCCGAAAATATTGCTCTATATTTTAGTAGAAACCGTACAAAAATGCGTTCAGTAGATTTTGAGAAAATCGATCACATTTTGGAACTTCGTTTTATAATACGTATAGATTTCATATCGTCTTTAAGTCATTTAATAATCGGCCCGTTTTATAAAATTTATTGTTTTCACACTTTCTCCTTAATTCTATATTATATTATAGTTAATTTATTCGTATTTTGCGGAATATTTTCATCACGCAATATAAAATACGGTCGACCGCAACCTTGACCAGGTTGCGGTCGACCTTGAAATTACGTTTGTAAACAACTTTTTCTTTTAATTTGAAAATAAATTATTTATTCCTATTTTAACGGTATTATTATTTTGATGTTTTGAATAGATTTTGGTAAAAAAAACTGAAGTAACTGCTTGTTACTATCACGCAGATAGGCCTCCTTTTCCTTTTTCAGAGCTTACCACGCTGCTCTAATGCGAATTAGTAGGTTACACATATCCTCAAAATTATCTAGAGATATGCAAGTTTCCTCACGATGTTTTCCTTCACTGAAAACGTGTGATAAATTGTAATTATCAATTAGACACATAAGTTTTAACAGAAAACACAGTAGGACGGTCTCATCGCTGGGCCTATTTTTCACTTATATAAAGTTATTAATGAATTAATTTGTAAATTATTCATTCAAAATTGCTAATACATTAAACAGACAAGATTTGAGAAAACAATCGCAGGTAGCTACCCATCATTATTCACTTAGCCCACTTTAAGTGTGTTCAGCACAACATGTTTTAAACATGTGTTACATAATTTGGCTAATATATATGACCTGCTGCCTGCCTGATATCAACTTAACTTAGTCGCCTTTTATGACATCTTGGTAACAAACAGGGTGGTCTGTTTTATTCAGCCTGATACCACATGGTGGTTTAACTAAGCTTAGTCACCTTTTACGACTACTCGGCAGAAATAAGGGTAGTCTATTCTACTTAACCGGATACCACACTGCGCTTACCGTACCTCCTTTTAAGATACCTCGTTAAGAAATGAGGGTGGTCTATTTTATTTAGCCGAATACCACGCGACGCTTACTTAGTCGGCTTATACGACACCTCGGTAAGAAATGAGGGTGGTCTATTCTACTCAGCCGGATACGGCACAGGTAGCTTACTGGCCATCTTAGTGCATAAATTAAAAGCTTTCACTTTTTTAACTAACATCAATCAGGCTTGAATCGTTACTACCTTCAATTATGAATCGATTGCGGTATGCAATTAGTTGTGTTAAAATTGTTTACGCCCAGAACACTTAGCAGAAGCCGAAATATTTTTTTCATTTACATCCTCCAAAATTTATAAGCCACTAGGAATTGCTAGCGGCTCCGCCCGCGTGGGTAGATTTAAACCGTAATATAGTATTTTGACAACCATAAAAATGGTTAAAGTTGGTTTACCTTAAAACCTTAAATGCGACAGCATGTTAGACACATGCTGTCGCAGACTTTTATTTCGAACTTTTAAAGGGGAACAATTTTGTAATACATGATTTTTGAATAACTTTCACCGTTTACTTTAGGAAAGGTAAGCCTAATTTTTTTTATTGCTGCTCCTCTTCTATTCATCGTAGCGCGATAAATAGACAATCTTACAGTATCTTAACCTTAACCGGCTCTGTAGCAAAACATTGATCGAGCGGATTTTTTGACATTTTATAATTGAATAAAACTCACTAGCTTACGAGGATCACTAGTTCATCATGAAGCTAACTAGTTAGTGTAGCTCACTAGTTCGTGAAGCTCACTAGTTCGTGAAGCTCACTGGTTCGTGAAGCTCACTAGTTAATAAAGCTCACTAGTTTATGAAGTTCACTAGTTCATGAAGCTCACTAGTTAATGAAGCTTACTAGTTCATGAAGCTCACTAGTTAATGAAGCTTACTAGTTCGTAAAGCTCACTAGTTAATAAAGCTCACTAGTTTATGAAGTTCACTTGTTCATTAAGCTCACTAAATAACGAATTAATGAAGCTCACTAGTTAATGAACCTCATTAGATAATTAATTAATGAGGCTCATTAGTTAATGAAGCTCACTAAATAATGAATTAATGAAGCTCACTAGTTAATGAAGCTCACTAGTTCGTGAAGCTCACTAGGTAATGAAGCTTACTAGTTCATGAAGCTCACTTGCTTTCAAGGCTTACTGGCTTAAAAAGTTCCCTGGCTTATAAAACTACAGGTCTATCTACCTACAAAAAAATTAAAATTATTTGGATTTATAGATTACGGTTACCAACATTACGGCACCCGCAGTTATCTAAAAGTGAATTTCCTAATAAGCATCACTTCACTGTACGTCAAGACTCCATATTTCTTATCATATCTTATCCGAATTATCAACTTATTGGGATTAGAAAGAAGTTGATTCATGTCATTAAATTTATAGTTTTTTTTTACATACTAATGATCCAGTGAAGATTTCACGTCGGCTCAAACAAAACTAGTTAATAATTTCCCGTGCCGCTTCACTGCGTACTATAATATGCAAGTTTTTGCGATGTTGTTTGTGCTTCGCTTTTTATATGAAACCTATTCATGCACTTCCTTTTTCTTATAGCGATAACGTAATGTATAAATAATTTAAGTACCAATGAACTTATTATGTGCACTGTACAGTAACAATGTTTGCTCCATGTCAGATATAACTGAACCACTAGATACCATATACATAAAGGGAATAATTAAAAAAAATGTAAATCTACACATTTTTATTTTTTTTAGTTTTTTTCTGAAGTTTGATCTTAAAGTTCAGTATCACCAGAGTTTTTATTTTTTTTATTTTTACTACAAATTTTTCACACTTGAGTCATCACTAAAAAAAATAAAAATGTAGAAAAAATCATTTTTATTTTTTTAGTGTTTGACTGAAGTGTGATTTTAAAGTTCAGTGCAATTAGAGTTTTATAAACCAATAAGATGGTATATATTTTACTAGCTGAACGAACAGCTTCACTAGTATGGAAAAAATTGTATCATAAATTTTTTCCCGAAATGAAATTTTGATCATAAAAGTAAGTATCGTGTTATTTATAAGAGATTTTTTTAATAACTTTCACCGTTTATTGTTTGAACGCGCTAATCTCAGGAACTACTAGACGGATTTGAATAATTTTTTGACTGTAAGATAGTCCATTTATCGAGGAAGGCTATATAACACCACGCTGAGATGAATAGGAGAGGAGCAGCAATAAAATATATTACGAAAACGGCAAAATATAAAGCTTTCCTTGCGTGCGCTAAGTAAACGGTGAAAGTTATTCAAAAATAATGTATTAAAAAAATTGTTCCCCATTAAAAGTTCCAAATAAAAGTACGCGACAGCATATGTCTAGCTTTTAAGGTTAACCCATTTTAACCATTTTTATGGTTATCAAAATAGTATATTTACGGTTTTAATCTTTCCACGCGGGCGGAGCCGCTGTCGATTGCTAGTAAAACCAATAAAACTGTTTAAACACTTTATTTGTTAGATCTACCAAACAGATACAAAACAAAGTATAATATAAATTATTGCTAATATAAAATCACACATAACCATTATCAATCGGGAAAGTTCAATAAAAGAGGTTTTACCATAAATATGAGGATTATAAGTCGTTAATATGACGGTAGAAAACTGTACGACAAAACTGTTACGATCCTGTTTTAACGTGTATGGAAATGAGATAGAATAAATGGAGGATGTTTTTATCATTACAATTTACGACTAAGTATATATGCTCCGTGGTGAAAGGGTGAAGTTTGTCCCAGTTCAATTAACTAATTTTACTTATTATTTAACCAAGCCCCCAATAGCTGTCTGTCTGTATGTGATTGATTTTCTTAAAATCTAAAGAACGGATTTTTGTACGATTTTTACTGAAGGGTAGTACAATTCTTCCGGAAGATTTAGGTCAATAGCACATAACTGTTACGTAAATTGTGTTGAAGATGTCGCGCACTAAAGTAATGTATTAGAAATTTGTAGATCTACAGAAAAAATATAAAAAGTCCGGGAGGGCATATCTCTATCTCTTATGGTATAAAAATTGGGGGGGGGGGGGTTTAAGCCGCTATCACAGCTAATCACTACTACATAACTGAAATATGTAATTTATTATTTCAAAGTGCAAGTACTTAAACTGAATCATTAACTGTGGACCTCATAACAAAGGATATGTTTTTAAGTAGACGCTGAAGCGAGCTACGATTTGCGTTAAATTCTAATTCAAAATATTCTTTAGTCAATTTGACTTTTACAAGCACTTTCGTCAAATTATAATAAAGCTACCACTGGCTCGGAAAGACTGGCTCTTACCGAGAATAACCAGCAAGAAACGCAGCGGTCTTTCTTTTGAAAAATAATATATAGTCATTTAAGTTATCAAACAAGCTTACAATCTAATCTAGCGCATAGCTGTCAACTTAAATTCAAGCTTTCTTATCATTTACGTAATATTAAATGACATAATAAGCTTAATTTATAAATGTATTTTTACGTGCTTTTTTATCTTGTCTTAAGGTAAACCCCAAACAGATTGTCACCAAATCATTGTGACGTCTATAAGAAGGTCTAAGAAAACTATTGGAATCCAATAGTTAAAAAAACATGTTATGCGGATATTATTTCTCCATCGTCATTCTCCTGCCCTTATCCCACTTTAAGTAGAGTGGGGACATGTTTAAAACATGATATTACATGTTTTAGCTAGTTTAGCGTTTGGCTGCCTGCCTCACATCAATTTACCTTTATCGACTTGAATACTCATGAGTGTTAAAAAACCCACCATTGTTTCGGGAGGTGGCTCCTGCCAAGAAGAAAAGCAAGAAACTCGGCGGAAACTCTTGTATTTGTAATGCATGTGTTTTAGGAATCTTGTGTGTTTAAGGTATAATTAGTTAAGCATAGTAAAAGCTTTTAATCAATAAAAGCTTTTTGCAAAATTTCATATCCCTACTGTTAACCGTTGAGGAGTTTCCCCGTCTGGAGTCAATCCTGGCAGCAGAATCAAGTTATGCTTGTCATAAACATGCATTGTCATTGGGACTGGACCAGTATGTTAAATTTCATTTCAATCGGACCCCGGAAAGTGGGTCAAATTTAACTTGCAAGATTCCACCAAGGAATAATATAGTTGTTTCTGAGATTAGCGCGTTCAAACAAACAAACTCTTCAGCTTTATTTATTAGTAAAGATTAATATACTTGTAACATCAATTTGTATTATTTAATTTATAGAATTAGGCGTTACTTTGTGGAGATTCATAATACAAAAGTAATAGTAAAATTATTTTGCTATAATCCGCAATAAATCTTTAAAATTTATCACGAATTTTATTATTACTTTTGAAGTATAATTTAATCCTAAAACAAATAGATTTGAAATGTCGGAATAAGCTTCAGTATGTATAATTCATTTTAAATGTAGCACGGGTTTTGTGTTTGTAATTTATGTTTCGCATAAAATCTTTTTGCGAATTGATAATAAATTTAGATAAATATTATAAATTGTATATTATTTGATACAAAGATTCGTTCAGGTCATACGTTTAGTAAGATTAAACGGGCGTGATCAAATATTTTGGAATTATTAGAATATAAAATTTACTGTAATGTTTTATTTATGACGGCGATCTTGTTAGTTTTATAACATACATACTCGTAAATGACTTGAATGTAAATTTATACATACATGTCCTACGACTTCATTTGTCTTAAATTTAGTTGTTTTGGTTTTCGAACTGACTGACTGACTGCTGTTAGCCCTAACGACTTTTACAACGTCACCGGCCGGGAACGCCAAAAAAGACAAAACGTATTACTTTTTTATTATGGAGCCCTATCTTCCTGATGATGCTTCGGTTTCGGTGCGAAACGATCATAGAGATTGTAGTAGTGAGTGTGTGTAGTGTACTTGTGTGGAGTTTAGGTGGTGGCGGCGTTTTGTGATACGAGTGGTGACTTATCCTGCATGTTTAAGGTATGTGAATGTTGCCAGCTTCATACACTTAACATTACATAGATTCTCTTAACAAACGTGGATTACAGCAAAATAGTTCTATTGTAACTTCTGTACTAAAACAAAAAAGCTGTATATCTATACTAATATATAAAGATGAAGAGTGTTTGTTAGATTGTTTGAACGCGCTAATCTCAGGAACTACTGGACCGATTTGAAAATTCTTTCAGTTTAAGATAGTCCATTTTTAGCTAAGATGAATATGAGAGGAGCAGGAATAAAAAATATTAGAATAACGGCAAAATTTAAAGCTTTCCTTGCGTGCGCTGAGTAAACGGTAATAGTTATTAAAAAATCATGTATTACAAAATTGTTCCCCTCTAAAAGTTCTAAATAAAAGTCTGCGACAGCATATGTCTAGCTTGTAACCCACTTTAACCATTTCTTATTGTTATCAAAAGACTATATTACGATTGAAAACGTTTCCACACGGGCGGAGCTGCAGCGATTGCTAGTAGAAGTTATATGGAGAAATCATAAGGAAATATACAAATAATACTGCTCCACGCTACTGTATTAAATTAAAGCGGCAATAGGCCGCCTTCGTAGCCAATCTAATGGACAATACTTGGATCTTTATGCTGACATCCTGGAAAGGACCAACCGGCTATAAACCGGCTTTAGAAAGTGGGGTAGCAACGAGATATACAACATAAGTGACCAGCGAATAGTGGATGAGTACAATAATAAATACAATTGGAAATCTCTACTACTTTATCTTTGAGAAGCGAAACCACTTGGAAATCTGTACTCCTTTAAGTAGCGAGGATTTCCTTAATGAAAAAATTAATTTTTACTTAATTACAAACTTTAATATTTAAATGAGTTAATCTTGTATGTATATTTATAAATATATTTCCCGAATTTCGGAAACGGCTCCAACGATTTTCTTGAAATTTGACATGTTGTTTTAGGAGGGAAAAATTCGATCTAGCTAGGTTCCATTAAAAAAATGTCTTTTTATCCCTGGTTTTGGGAAAATGATAAAATTTACGTTGAATTCAAAAGATAATATACGCTGTCAAACGTAAGGTCATGGTAGTTCATTTGGGGAATAGTCTAGAGAGGTGAAAATACTAGGTTCGAGCCCCACCTGCCCAATTATTTTTTTAATTTTTTTTTAAAGTATCATTTTTTTATATCTTTAAAAAAATTACCGTGATAATTTTTTTACCTGGGTGATCGATCACCCAGGTACTTATATTAAACTGCTACTAAACCTTTCAAACGCGGGCATAATTTAAATATGAAGTATATTACAACACATTACGTTACCAATAAATTGTAATAACCCAATAATATTAAGTGACACCGTGCGCCTCTTTAGAGAAGATCATGGATTCAAACCCGGGGAGGTACCAATGAGTTTTTCGATTTAAACTTTTGTGTCTAATTGATAATTGCAATTTATCACACGCTTTCCAGTGAAGGAAAACATCGTGAGGAAACCTGCATATCTCTAGAGAATTCTAGGGATATGTGTAACCTACCATTCCGCATTGGAGCATTGTGGTAGGTCCTTAGCAATCCAATCCTTCTCTCCAAAAACGGAGAGAGGAGGCCTATGCCCAGCAGTGGGATAGCAACAGGCCGTTACTTTACTTTTTAACATTACCATTTAATATAATTCTTATTTATTTGTTTCAAAGCATTTCAAATCATTAATAGTTATATTATTACGGTACGTTTCAAAGTGCTAAATGGCGACTTCCCACCAAAAAACGCAGTCTTGGTAGATCGCCCTTCACTAAATCACAACCGAAGAAAAAACTAAAAAAAATTTAATAACGTAATATTTATAATGATGTAAATCCATATAGAGCAGAAGTCCTGAAGAGTAAAATGTTTGTTTTCAAATATCTAAAATGAAACAATATTGACTAATTGTTTACGTTTAGCAATGTCAAAAATTAAATAAAATGACATATATTACGCACCGATTCCGCCTCTTGAAAATATATAGGGAGGTTAAAAGAAAAAATGAAATGAAATGGAAATATAAGCTTGTGAATAGTAATCAAATTGATTTAATTATTACACTCAATGTAGGTATCCATGTTTTTCATGTTATTCTAGAAATTATTTATTAGGTTTTGAAATTTAAAGCCGCTGGATGAAAGGTATGCATTAACATATTATGTATGGTCATTTTATGACCGCTGGACTGTCACTAGTAGATTTGGATTTGGATGCTATACAAAATACTATTAAGATATTTTAAATACACATTGATTTACAACATTATATTTGCTTAGACATATTTTTATGTGACTAGAGGGAGGCCGAAAAAGAGATGATTGGATTGTTTGTAATACGCATATAAAAGGAGTAGCGCCAGAGAATGGGAGCAAATAAATGTTGTACCAACCCCACTTAAAGTGAGATAAGGGCAAAAGAAAAATTGTTTTATACCAAATTAGCGTATAGCAATTAATATAGCGTTGCGCAGCGCCTAAAGCGCCTAGTATTAAAAAATCCATAACTTGAATAAGCAAGAAAGCACTTGTTTTTTCAACTTGTTTGTTCGTAGCCTTATTAAGTCACTTTAATAGTAACCGTGTAAGATTTATTAACAATCATAAATATGCTCTAATAATAGAGTTCTTAGATAACGAAAGAAGTGAACTATAGAAAAGCATTTATACCAATCTTAGTTTTTAATTTTTTGAGATTGTTAATGTATAGAAACCGGCTATATTCACGTATTATTCCGTTAGTTAGTTAGTCCGACTAGTTGGGAGCCCATCCGTGCCACTTAGAATCAGACGTGAGTATAGCTGGTTTCTATACATTAACTATGAATACTACTCATGTTAATGGAGATATTTTTCAAAGACAAACAATGTTTACCAAGCTTGATAACCAACTTGTGAATTTAAATCTCTCTCAACAAGGCTAAACAATTCAACCAGCGTCCTAAGTCTTTACCGATAAGGTCAATGAAGACCATAGAAAACCCTAGACCCTTAGAAAGTGTGAGATTCTAAACATTGTACCACGAACTTTCTAAGGTTTATAAATTGATTACTTTAACCTTATCACTTCATTTACTACATTATTATTAACTCGTTTTGTGCATATCTAACAGTCGATCTTAACATATCTTCCCAATTAGATGGAGTCTTGAAATTTTATGGATAGCTTAAGTGAGGCTCAGTTTATTAGGCTATTTATGACTAATGAATACTTACTTCTCAATAAGATAAAATTATCTTAAATAGTTAAATGAGCTCATCTTGTATATAAACATAGTACCTGGTTGACCGAACCTTAAAAACTTCAAAAAAAAGAATAAGTAATAGGGTAGGTGGGGCTCGATCCTAGGTATTTTCATTTCTCGCGACCACCCGTTCCCCGAATAAGTTACGCTGACTTGACAGTTAATGGCAAAAAATCAATTCAATATAAATTTTAGTATTTTTTTATGCCCAAAAACAGGGATATATTGTTTTTTTTTTAAATAAAACCTAGCTAGATCGATTTTTCTCCCCCATAACCCGCTGCATGCTAAATTTCAGGAAAATCGTTGGAGCCGTTAAACGCGGATTTATCGCAGATTATAGCAATATAATATTTTCATTAGTTTTGTATTATGGACCTTCGCATATATAATCTAAATTTCCGAAACGGCTCCCACGTTTTTAATGAAACTTAGTATGTAGAGGGTTTCGAGGGTGATAAATCTATCTAGCTAGATTTTATTTAAAAAAAATGTCGTTTTATCCCGGTTTTGAGGCACTGAAAAACTGCTATAATATTTAACTCTATACTCAGTTTTCCAAGGAAACAGGAAGTCTGTGCAAATCTATAAAATTTATACAAATTTGTTTTTACTCAATGAATTATTACATAAGATTATTCTGTCTTTCAAATCTATTAATTCATATATTAAAAAAGAAAAATTATGTAATGTACTTATGGACCCGGAAACTGCTGAACCGATTTTAAAGAAATTTACAGACCATCTTTCGATCCACCCAGTGCATAGTAAAATTTGATGGCGATCGGAACATTTATTTGAACTGTCAAATCGAAACAAAACCACCAAATGAGCCACAGCAACGAGTGCCAAACCGCTAGTTTAATTATAAATAACATAAACATGCTTCTCTTTAAGAGTTATACATCAAACCTTGTTAAAGTCATAATGAAGGTGTCAGTACTTGACGGACTTTATTAACAGTGTTGGACGTTTTAAGCCGAAATAATTTACCCAAGATCTAGGAAGTGATTTACATTCCCCGATGTTTCGAGCCGAGCTTGAACAATAGAGCCATTCCGTTGATTGACTCGCGAACATTTCCCGGATGCGTTTTTCTTATAACACGTTTCCTTGCGTGTAAACTTATTCAACAAAAAATATCCATTTGCGTATGATACTTCGTTTTATATTAAAAATTATAAAGGAAGTAGGTGTCAATGAAACGGTTTTAAGGTAACAATTATTATATTTGCAATACCTAGTATAGTTCTGCTACGTGATGGCCTAATAGTTACTGTGCTTGAACTAAAGATTTCGTAGATTCACACTCCTAGTAAGCATGTGCAAGTTTTTCTAAAAACTTATTAAAATATTTTTTTAAGAGTAGTTTATATTTCATTACTTACGTATATAATGGATATCCAGTTCAATTTAATATATATAATAAATTAAATTAGGCAAACTGACTCGCCGTGCAGTATGTGGCTGAGTAGAATACTCTTTCTTATCGAGGTGTTGCAAAAGGCGACTAAGGTTAGTTGACGTCAGGCAGGCGAGCGGTCGGAAAATACCCAGCCAAACCATATGACAACATGTTTCGTTGTTGTTCCGACCCCAAACTCGGAGAAGCAACAAATTGTTTTTTAGAAAATGTTGGCGGGCATCGAACCTGAGACCCACGGAACTGAAGCCATGGTTAATACCAAAAAAAATAATAGTAATCAAAAAAGAATACACTAAAACTAAACATCGTAATAAAATCTTTTTTTTATATAGCTTTATAAAGCTCAGAGTCAGCGGCTGATGGAGCGAATTTGGAGTATTTCGTGATCAAATCAGAAATGAGGAGATCCATAGTAGAACTAAAGTTAACGACGTAGCTCAGGGTGTCGCGAAGCTGAAATGGCGATGGACGGATATATTGCGGAGAACCGATGAGCGTTGGGATCTTAGTTTGCCTCTCAATCGGAGCGGAGAAAGCATGCAGAGCGGAGAAAGGTTATTAACCAATAGCATTTCACAAAATCTCCGCTGTCTTCAGTGGATAGGGAGAGAAGCTAATAGTTTAAAATTCATACAAACGAAGCGGTGCAGAGAAACGGAACAGGGAAACAAGTTTGGGTGCTGGCTAGAGCGCGAGCATTTAGGCAATCACCCTCCCCCGAAAGCTCAAAATGTCGTCCGTAACAGGCTCCGTTTTCTCTCGAGGTCAAAAGAAACGGCCACAACCCCCACTCTGACTGGTCGTGACTCTAGAGGTCGGTTTATACGGCCACTTCGTCTCCGCGTGCGAGAAGAATCAACCCTTTCGCGACTACGCTCAGAAAATAGCTTCCTGATGGTTTCTAAAAGGAAACCACTCCTTTCCTTTCTCTATCACTTCTCAATATGGCGGAGACTACCGCTTGTAGAGAAAGGTCTCGTACGATACTACTTATCAAGACACGCCGCTCCACATCGACGCAGCCCTAGCTCGACATATTAAAAAATACACTCTGCAACTGCGCATGAAAGGCACTACGCAACTCCGCTCCGCATTACTCCCTGGCTCGACTCCGCTGCAGTTGATAGGTACCCTAAGATTGCCTCGCTCCACTCCAGTGGATGGACACCCTAAGGTGTAAAAATGGTGACCCTGCACAAGAAAACGCGCTTTCGGTAGAACTTGCTTCCGCGAACTTTATGAATTTTCCAACGCTATAATCCTGTGGCCCACACAGAATATCCGGACATACTTCGACCTTGGAATACATTAAAATATTAATCAATGCCTTATAGGCATATACAAATCGATATGCAAATTTTAAAAACAACTTACTAACTTAACCAAAGATTAACTGGCCGCTTCCAAGCTATGATTTAAACAGAAAATAGGGTTATAATAGAAAATAAATTTGTAACTAATGATTAGAAACGCAATAATTTTAATTTCATCTCCGCATATGGGAATTTATATTAAGTGAAAGTTTATCGAACTTCAAAACGGTACGCTACAATATAATTGCCTCTGTTTAGTCGGTCATCACTGTTTTTTTGGAGTTCCCTAGTACAAAAAATTGGACGATGAGATTAGCGGTAATGGTTAAGTGTTTAAATTCCCCCAGCTTCATATTCCCGAAGGATAAATGAAATATTTTTAGCCTATATGTTAACCCAAGCATTAAGCACTATCTGACCTGAACGAACTGTTAACGGAGTGGCCTAACTGCGACATATTTGCAGACCAATGGAAAAGCATAGTGTATTGTTGCCTACATTTCAGTTAGCGTTACAACTTCACAATGCTACTAGGTTAAGTTTTTATTTTTAATTTCAACAGTTGTTTGTATTATATATCCTGTCATGTGTATTGTTTTTTTTTATGTATGATTTTTAATGTTAATTAGTATAATTGGTTACCGTTCTAATTAATTCAAATAAATAAATAAAAAAAGATAATCATCATCTTCCTGCCCTTATCCCACTCTAATTGGGGTCGGCACAACATGTTATAAACATGCTGTCGCATGATTTGGCTGCGTTTTTACGACCGGCCGCCTGCCTGACGTCAACTTACCTCTGTCGTATTTTACGACACCTCGGTAAGAAAGAGGGTGGTCTATTTTACTAAACCGGATACCACACGGTGGGTCAATTTACCTTAGTCGCCTTTTACGACACCTCGGTAAGAAATGAGGTTGGTCTATTCTACTCAGCCGGATACCACACGGCGGGTCGACTTACCTTAGTCGCCTTTTACGACACCTCGGTAAGAAAAGAGGGTGGTACTATTCTATCAAGCCGGATACCACAGGGCGTAAATAAAAAAAAAAAAAAAAAAAAAAAAAAAAGATAATACACTCAACTTTCGAAGTTACATAATTAGTACTAATTTTTTACTGTGCGTCGTTAGATTATTGCTGTTGCGTTATTTTGGGTTCGAGGGTAGAGAGTGTGTGTAGTGCTTGTGTGGAGTGTTGGTGTTGGCGGCATTTTGTGACACGTGTTGTGACTTGTCCTGCATGTATAAGGTATAGGAATCTTGTCTGCTTACACGTCTTAGCATTACATAGATTCTCTTAACAAACACGGACTACAGCAAAATAGTTTTATTGTAACTTCTGTACTATGGAATTCCGCAAAGTAACGCCTGCTTGTATAAATCATTTAAGATGAAGATGACGTACGACCTCTTGATGATTTTTTATTGTTTTGATATTTTGTTAGGCAAGCTCTTCACTGCATGCGATTATTTATGTGCAATTAAGACGATTTATGCGACTTACTATAAAGCTTGCGCATAAATCGTCATCCTTGAGGTTAAATGACAAGGTCTTTAACCTCTAATAAATAAAAAACAATGTTGTGTGTAACTTTATCCATTATATTTTTAATATAAATTTATTATAGAACAGCTGTAGCTGTGCCTACGGTCTTATCAATATAAATGTAAAAAATATCCTCAATAATGTATTGTGTTTTTTACCTGTTTCGGAAGCAAAATGGCAGTATTCTAATCCTGTATGTTAGTTCAGTATACAAGCTTTAATTCTACCTAATTTCGTTTATATTAATCCAGCGGTTTTTGCTGTAAAACCAAAATAGAGAGACAGAAAGACAAACAAATGGACAGATGGTATTTCTAATTTAAAATATTAGTGGGATAGAAATAAGTTAATCTGAAAAAATCTAATATATAAATTCTATATATTGTCTTACTAAAATGCGTAGAGATACGTAACTTTTAATAAAAACGTAACTTTTCGATCGATTACTAAAGATTTCCACTCGCCATTTATGTTACTGACGTTTGTAGCGACCTCAAAATTTTTGTTCTACTCCATCCCTTTCATTATATATCATGAAATCCAAAATACATTCGTGTCAATACAGGGATTGCTGCTATGACCGTATCTCATCGATTCTACCTACATCAGAATAAAAATTAGAAGTGAAAATAAATGCAGTGCAGATAAAAAACTAGGAGTGCCTCAAAATGATTTAAAGTTTCAGAATTCGATTAATGTTGATCCTCCACGACATGGAGTTTTGGTATTCCCAGTCATAATACTCTAGGCATTCATTACATGTCAACAGAGAGCAAATATCATGTACCTATGGTATGTGGACGATATTCCCCGACGCTAGTAGAGCTTCTTACCTCTATGCTCAAATTTGGTAAACTTAACAATGATTCTGTACTTCCCCATCGAACTCAAATACGCTATCAAGCATTGTACCGTAATCTTGACTGAAATTATACTATCACAAAATTAAACATTTAAATACATTTAAATTTTTGACCTTTTAGCTTTTACACGTTAACAAAGTAATAAAATCGTTATGGGGGTCTAGTAATGAAGCAGGAAGTAAAGGTCAGTGGCCATATAATAAATTTTAGTGTCTTCATCTCAATCGATTAGCATCGAATTCCGAACATGGGTCACTTTTATGATTTGGGACTTTTCATCAATTTTTCTAATATTAAATATGTCTACACTACACTGTTTTATGCCGCGTTTTATATCAATTAAAAACTTGACTGCTCCACCACGCTATTGATAGCAAGGACAGGGTAATTAAAAAAAATCAAAACTTAAAATTTTTTATTCATATCAACTCGTAAACTCGTAACGCATTTTTAACGTCTAAATAATCGTCAATAGTATAGTAGGCTTTTTGCATGTTCTGTTATGCACATTGCCCCGATCCCCACCAGGAGCTGTATCCCAGAAAGCGCCACCTCCGAGTCAGAGTCTTTATAAACGGTTGCTCTCTCAGCTAATTGATGCATCTAAAGCACCAGATACATCGACCAGCTTGGGTACATGCTCCATTTGGGCGTGCGATTAGCCGATTAGATCCAACGACTCTCTGATACCTTTTCGAGATCGTCTGCCCATATAACGAAACTTACTATAAGTAAGTATTCCATTGCAGGTTTTGCATAGTATTTTAGTTACAAAAAAAGTAAAGTAGCTGCCTGTTAATAACCCACTGCTGGGTATAGTCTTCCTCTCTCCGCTTTTGGAGAGAAGGATTGGAGCTAAGACCTAACACGCTGCTCTAATGAGTATTGGTAGGTTACACATATCTTTGTTTTTTTTCTGTCGAGTGAGCTCGTTTTAGAATAGAATAGAATAGAAATACTCTTTATTGCACAATACACAATAATACATAAAAGAAAAATAACAATTTTTAGCCTATATAAAACTAGAGAAGTTAAATTAAAGAAAACAAAAAAAAACTAAATTAATTGCACAAATGGCGGCCTTATCGCTAAGCCAGCGATCTCTTCCAGGCAACCTTAATAATACAATCAAGAATACAATGGCAAATTATAGGCAAGGTTAAATTAAATAATTATTATGATATGTTTTAGTGTCAGGTTGATAAGATACCCTTATTCATGAGCTCATTATCTGGCATTAGAGTTCCCGCCGGAGCCCATAAGGGCTCCGTATGGACTTAAAACCTTTCTCAATCGATAAAATAAAAATAGAATAATGTATAGCCTGTCTAAATTTAATTTTCTTTTGCTACAAAAAAAATTGCGGGTCCATAGTATATTTTTAATTAAATTTCAAAATAGCAAAGCTAAGATTAATTTATTGTACATAGCGCTATTAATAGTAATTAGGGCATTCGTTACTTCGAGAAACGTGCAAACATTAACTAGTATTAGGTCCGAGAGCAAAGTTCTTGCTCTCAGAATCCAAGGTTTAAATTTCACCGTGTCTGAATTACAACGGATGTCTATCAAAATGCCAATCTTATTCTTTCAAAGCGTTTAAAATAAATACCGCCAAATCTTAATTTATAATTTATCGGATTTGAGAATAGATTAGAGAATGCTACCAATATCATAAATGCGAAAGTTTGTGATCATGGATGTATGTTTGTTTCTTTTTCAGGGTGAATCCGCTGAACCAAAATCGATGAAATTTGGCACAACTATTCCTTATACACCGGAATAATATATAGGCTATAGAAATTTTGACAATTCTACAGTAATAGGATGACATTGAAAAGCGCCATCAATTATCGATTTATCACACGATAACAGTCCACGCGAACGAATTCGCGGGTAAAAGCTAGTAGATTATAATAATAGAATAAAATTTACAGCTTGCTACTATTCCACTGCTTGGCATAAGCATCCTCCTCTCCTTAAAGAGATGATTTCCATTTTCCATTTTTTAGCTTAAAAGCTTTTTATTTTTGACTGGCTCTGCCGTAATGAAAAAATTTAAATTGTATCAAGTACGCATATAAGTTTTCATAGAAAAAGTCATCGATATTGGCTTGGGATTTAAGCCAGTGACCAGTGGCCCTCCCTCCGCTAATCGATGCATCGGGAGCACCTGATGCATCGACCGTCTAGTGGACCTTTTCAGATGGGCGTCCGATAAACCCTGTTCAGAACTCCCGAGGTTCTCATCATTCTTCTACTTCCACTCTAAGTGAGGTCGGCACAACTTGTTACGGTAATATAGGTATGGAACAAATGTTGTTACGTGTTTTAGCTAGTTAATATACTTTAAATAATTTATAGAAGCAAAAGTTACTTTGCTGAATTTCATAGTACAGAAGATACAATAAAACTATTTTGCTGTAATCCGCATTTGTTTAGAGAATCTATGTAATGCTATGTGTATGAAGCAGGCAAAATTCACATACCTACCTTAGACATGCAGAACAAGCCACCATACGTTCACCAACAGTCTACTCAAGCACTACACACACTCACTACCGAAATTCCTACTGTCGTTTCGCCTCGAAAACGAAGCATTATTAGGATAGGCTCCAAGACAAAATCATAAGGTGATTGCAATACGATAGGTTCCACGACAACATCGTATTAGGTACATAGCATAAGCAAACTAAGACAAATCGTATTACATAATAAGCATTAAATAAATTCTCTCTTCTTCTCGATTCTTGATTCTCAGCCGGTAACCAAAAAAGAATATAAGAAATTTTCCGATACGTTACATCTATACGACTTAAAGAGGTCGAACTTTTACCGTCCTTATCTACAACGATAATATGATAATTGGTAAGCTCGTGTAACATAAATATTTTATAACCTCGATGTTCATACGTTTTTCTAAATTGCGGTTAGATGTAAAATTTCGTGCCTCCGAATTTTAAATAGTTGTAAAAATTTCAACATAAAACCTACACTTGTATATTTTATAATTTATTATATTTGCAACATAAAGCAGCTCTTCTTTATCATGTAATCTTTTTTTTGATTGGTGGTCTATAAATCATTTATTGTAGCCCATATTTTACACCTCTCGGATGAATTATAACAATCATAATAAACACAATTTCAGCCATTGATGAAACAAAATGTAAAAATAACATTTAGAAAACAAGTATTGATATAATGTTGATGCGAGACTCTTGTTCGATCTCTTGTAATAAAATAAACAAACTCATATACGAATAATACGTTCGGTGATTAAATAAAAATATATTCTGGACAAATTTAAAGCACCCTAATAATAAACATGCACAGATTCACTAAAAAACGTTTGCGTTTTTATACACGCTACATATACTCATAGCATTATGTAGTTGTTACATTTGTATTATGGGCCTCTTCAAAGCAACGCTATATTCATTAAATTATTTTTGTTTTAAAAACTATAAAATATGAATATCTGAATGACCGAGCTTTGCTCGGTATTATTTCTAGCAGAGATAGAAAAAGCAACTTAATAAAAGAAAAGGTGATTGGGGGACGCTGCTATCTAGACTCAATCTTTTCCTTTCCTTTATTTTCCTTTATTTTGATTTCGACAGGGCCAATCCTAACTGAGCTATTATGGCTTCACAATTGACAGCGAAATTAACCTTTCTGTCATTATTTGAAAATGACACCTATCTAGATCAATTTATCGCCGCCAAAATTCCCAACATACTAAATTTCATGATAAAGGTTCGAGTCGTTTCCGAAATTCAGATTATTTAGAAGATTAGCTTATTTAAAGATGTTTTCTAGAAGTTTCTAACTGTAAGCGCTGCAAATAATAAACTATTTTTTTTGTGCGTACAGTACAGTGACTAAACAAAGTTTATCGGCATTTTTATTGCCATAGAAGAAAACAAGATTTCGGTCGTCTTGAAGTTAACTTTTATAGACTTTTTTATATTAAATTTGACCTAACGGCATATGTAAATATCCTAACGGACATCTTTCATAGTGTATCGCTACAATCGGTGCCTCCTTATAAAGATCGTGCTCTCCACCGAAGTGGTCAGTAATTATATGTCGAAATTATTAATTATTATGAACTTTAGCGATCCATTCTTAATTACACGTTTAATCTTCACCGTCTGATAACAACTATTTACTTTTGTGTGGCAAAGTATTGGCTTAAGATGACTACGTTGATCAAAGTTTAAATTAGGTGTCCTAAAAGATCATCGCATTAAAAGTTATTAATATCTTTTAAAGCAGAGAAATTATATTTTCTATAGCAATAAATTATATTCTATTTCGGTATAGTTAAATATTATTTTGGAACTATAGATTAACGCCCTGTTACTTTCCAACTTCAGGGCATCTCTCCGTTTTTAGAAGAGAAGGGTCGGAGCTAATATTTACCACGCTGCTCCAATGCGGGTTAGTAGGTTACACATATCCTCAGAATTCTCTAGAAATATACACGTTTTTTTTCAGGTTCACGATGTTTTCCTTCAACGAGAAGCGTCTGATAAATTTTAAATATCAATAAGCTTTAACAGAAAAATAGGGCTTTGTATCCGTGATACCCTCAAAAGAGACGCATTGTCTTACTGCTGGGCTATCACAGCTTTGGAACTACTTTCTTGCGTCGATATCTCAATGATTAGAATCGTAGCTCTTTGACGACAGCATACTGTGAATGATATTTCGGTAACTTGTGTTATTTTCCGCTGTGCGAAGAGCATAATAAAGGAGTTAGGAGCCTCCTTGACGTGGTTCGTCCAAAGTCTTGGGCTACATCCGTCGATATTTCGATGTCGACGTGTGATCACCAGTCTTTCGATGCTGTCGATGTTTCGCGGTATGTGACTAAATCGTTCAAGAGCCAGATCGTCAGGAACTATAGCTGAAGATAAAACATATGCCAGATATGTAACAAATTTATTCTACTTGATCGCTACACTCTTGGCAAAGCAGTCGTGGTCTTTATCTGAGGGTTGGTGGCACGATTGACAATTTCAAACACTTCCTGGTACATTTATGGCATGGGCCATCAAAGGCTTTGCTCGATCCGTCTATCGCATCGGTGATCTTGCGGTGAACATATTAATACCTGTTACTATTTGGCTAACGATCTACCGTTAGCCGATCCATCATGATTGTTAATAATTTAAATATTCACTTTGTCAGAATATAGAATATAGAGATTAAAAACGATTGACGTTATAAACTGGAATGCTGCGGGCATAATGAAGTTTGAGTTATTATGTATAAAAAATGGCTATTTAGTTTTATAAACTGAATGTTTGGTGAAAAGTGAATAAAAGATTTATTATCGCTTAATTAACTGCGCAAACGTGTTCTATGAGATATATTGTATGTGAATTTGGAACTGTAAAATTGTTTATTTGCATATCTATATGAAACTGCATGCATAGATTATTTATTAACGATTTTGTATTATAATTTCTCTAATGGTCTAATCTTTGATAAACTACGTATATTGTAATTTTTTACTGGCAGAAAGAATTATAGTAGGTTTGTTTTTTTATAAACGTATTTAATTCTATAATTTATAAAAGATACGTTAATGGTATAATAATATTCATCATCCTCCTGCCTTTATCCCACTCTAAGTGGGGTCGGCACAATATATTATAAACATGTTGTTAAATGATTTGGCTTCGTATTTTACGACAGGCCGACTGCTTGACGTCAACTTACCTTAGCCGCATTTTACAAAACCTCGGTAAGGAAGAGAGTGGTCTATTCTACTCAACCGGATACCACACGGTGGGTCAACTTACCTTAGTGACTTACAACACCTCGGTAAGTAATGAGGGCGGTACTATTCTATTCGGTTAGATACCACACAGCGTTTTCATTTGAATATTAAAGACTAGCTTTTACCCGCGAAATCGTTCGCGTTGACTGTTATCGTGTGATAGGTCAATAATTGATGGCGCTTTTCAATGTCATCCTATTCCTGTAGAATTAACAGTATGTTATACATGTTACCCCAGTATATAAGGAATAATTATGCCAAATTTCATATTGGTTTAGTGGATTCGCCGTGAAAGAGTAACAAACATACATCCATACTCACAAACTTTAGCCTTTATGATATTACAAAAGTAATGAGAATATTATTTTGCTATAATCCGCGATAAAAGAAAATATATGTAATGCTAAATGTAGAGTGTACTATTCGTTCTCATACCTGATTCATGCAGAATTTGTTAGAACTCATGCACTACGCAAAGCTTTGCGATTTTGTCGTGGAGTCTATCTCCTGACGATGCTTCGGTTACGGGGCGAAACAATTGTTGAGATTGTGGTGGTGAATGTGTGCAGTGCTTGTGTATTGTTGTGCCATCGGTGTCGGGTAGTGCATGAGTTCTTACAAATTCTGCATTTATCAGGTATGAGAACGAATAGTACACTCTACATTTAGCATTACATATATTTTCTTTTATCGCGGATTATAGCAAAATAATATTCTCATTACTTTTGTATTATTGACCTCCGCAAAGTAACGCCTAATTCTATAAATTCTTTATGATATTAGTAGGATGTAATACATAAAATAAAACTATGATTATACATTTAAAATCAGTAGCAAACTTCATCGCAAAATAACTGACGTAAAAATACTAACGTACCAAATTACTTATGAACATAATCACGCATACTCAGATATATTCTTACATAACATGTTAGCGAATAACATTTATATAACGTGCATTATACGCTTATTGGCTTTTGATTGAAAGAAGAATTAATGTATGCAAACATTAAATTTCAATATCCGCCTGAAAAGCTTTTTAATGATATGCAGTAATTTAATTCTATACAATTTAAGTGCAGATTTTACAATTATCTCAGATTGGGAATCACATTGAGCCTTAAGCACCAATGTCCATTTGGAAAAGAGGAAGACAGTTTTGGAATTCACAGGCTTTTATGCCATAGGAGCTCTGGTAGGCTTTTCCGTCATGGGATATGTCGGGATGATGGGAAAAGACCAGACGGCTTGACGCTGGTTCCTTGGGAACGGGGACGGGCCCTAATGTGGGACGCAACATGCGTTGATACGTTGGCCTCGTCCCATATCAGGGAAACAACGTCAAGGCCTGGAGCTGCGGCGGAAATGGCCGAATCCGGAAAACGAGAGTTATATATTTGTGCCATTTGCAGTTGAGACCCTAGGGCCATGGAGTCAAAGTGCAAATTTTTTTATCCGTTTTAATACCTCGGTTAATTGCCTCTTCAGGTGACAAGAGGGCTTGGCTCCTTTTTCGCACAAAGAATCAGCTTAGCGATTCAGCGCAAACGCTGCCAGCATTCTTGGGACCATTCCACGTGGGCATGATTTGTATAGTCCTAGCGTGTAAGTAATTTAAGATAGATATAACTTGTGCCTTGTTTTTTCTGTAAATTAAATAGTCTAAAACGTAACCTTATATAAAACTATCGTTTTTCCCTTTTTTATTACCTACTTGGTAATTTAGTATGTAGCAATGAACGCCTAGCGATTGAAATATTAAAAAAGTCTCATTTCTACGTTAAAATTTGAAATTTCTATAAATATGGATTCAGTTAGTCATTATTATAGATTATTCTATAATATTTTGTACTGATCATTAATTCATCATCATTCATCATTCCATAAACTTTCACTTATTATCATACTCATGATAACGTCTTTATTGACATCTGAGCACGAACCAAATTTAATTTGTCAGTCTGTCATACCATTCGTGTTTACAAATCAAATCGCTTGTATGATTGGTTGTATGTACTGTTAAGTAATCGCTCTTCGTAATCGGCGATTACAAACGATTAAGTGCGAACACGATCGTGTAGATGGCATACTACATAGTCGCCAATCATCTGTGATCGCCTATAACCTGGGCATTGTCGATTCTTTGGACACAGTTAAAGGGAATCGCTGAGTGGTATTGTATTGTAAGATAATACAGACATACGTTAATTGCCCTTCCCTTATCCCACTCTAAGTGTTACATGTTATCATGTTGTCACATGATTTGGCTAGGTATTTTACGACCGACCACCTGCCTGTCGTAAACTTACCTTAGTCGTCTTGTAAGACACCTCGGTGAGAAAGACTGTGATCTTTTCTACTCAGACGGATACCACACAGCGTGTCGACTTAACTTAGTCGCCTTTTATAACACATCGGTAAGAAATGAGGGTGTTCTATTCTACTCAGCCGGATACCACACGGCTAACCATACCACATTAATTTTAATTTAAGGTATCTCATCACCCTACATAAAAAACAGTTAATTCAGTAAAGTATTTTAGCAATAGAAATTATTTATGGTATGGGATGAATAGAGATCAATGACCGTACACGCTATTTTAACCTTGGCCTGAAAACTAAATACGGTACAATTAAACAAGGTGCAGGAGAGACAAAACTATAATATTATTTTTTTACGACACCTCGATCTGAAATGAGGGTGGTCTATTCTACTCAGCCAGATACCACACGGTGGAGTAAAATTCAAAGCAATATAAATAAATTGTACAAACGTTTCTATTTATTTGTTGAACTGGAATTTCACCTCCAACGGTAGGGATCATCAAATTAAATTTGAATTTACGAGTATGCTTTTATATAAGCCTTACAACTTCTTTTGAATGTAAAAAGTAATAAAACTAAACGTATAGATAAAACTATAAATGTGTTTAAAATGTTCATGCCTATGGAGAAAAACCAGCACGATACTTTTACATAAATATTAATTAAGTCGACAGAGTTTAAGACATAATCATAATATAGCCATTAAGGTGACCGCAAACTGTTGCAAACAAATAAACAAATCAATAAGTTACAACAGGAAAAATCCTCCGTTGAAATAGACAAATGCGACCCTAGAACCCCACCGAAAAGAAAAAAAAAGACCCAAGACCCAAATGCCAATAGACAAGTTAAATATTCCAGGAATTCTTTATTGATTTGCAGAATTTTTTCTTTCACCGTAAATCGCCAGAAAATGTGTTAAGTATCGGCCTGTTACTATCCCACTGCTGGGCATAAGCTTCCTCTCAAAGAAAGATAGGTGCCTACCTACCACGCTGCTCCAATGCGGATTAGTAGGTTACACATATCCTAAAAATTCTCTAAAGATATGCAAGTTTCCTCACGATGTTTTCTTCACCGAAAAGCGTGTAATAAATTGCAATTATCACAGACATATAAGTCTTAACAGAAAAATTATTTTGGTGCCTGCCCGGGATTTAAACTCGTGATCCCTGGAGAGAGTCAAACGGTCTCTGCGAATCTGACAATCTGCGGTCTGAAAATGTGTAAACACCAATTAAACATAAAAGTTTTCATAGAAAAATCAAACGTGGACGGGGTTTTTGTAATTTTGCAAAACGTTTTACTATTCGGCCATCAGGACCTTTTCTAAAAATTTATAGAAAATACGAAAAAAATCGTGAAAAAAAATATTCGTAATAATTTCTTTACACACAGAAAGACTCAACTTTTTTAGTATCTATAAAAATCTGACATCCGGTCGTCACAAAATTTTAATTGCTTATATGCTTGTATCTATCAAACATTCTAGACATTTAAGTTTTCAAAGATTGGACATGATTTCTCTAAAATATTCGAACAATTAAAAATCAACAGAATTAATCACAAACATATCAAGAGATCATGGTTGGAACGTGAAAGTATGTCTTGTAAACGTTTTTTTCGCAAAACTGGTAAATTATTCACTTTTAATAGTATTATTTACCATATGGGAAAGTACTTTCTTCGAATCCATAATTCAGTTACATGATTTCTAACAATTAAATCGAAAACAAACAAAAAATATGAATTACATTCTTTACTTAACATTGCAATGGGTCCATCTTATCTGTTCATCATCATTAACATAGGATTTTATCCAATTAAACCAGTTCTTTTAATGTCTTGGCATGCATACTTGATTAGACGCGACGTTGTCGCAAAATATAAAATGGTGTGACGTAGAAATTTTAATGTTGTTTCGAATTTATTTTATAACATGGTTCATTAATTGATTGTGCCGTGTGGTATCCGGCTGAGTAGAATAGACCACCCTCATTTCTTACCGCGGTGTTTTCAAAGGCGACTTAGGTAATTGATTAGCGTTGCCAGATATAGGAATTAATTTGACTGACCCTGGATTAATTGGACTGGACTGGATTTAATTTGTTTGGCATAGTCCGCGGGTAGCGGGCTCGATTCCCGCCGAAGGCCAACTCTATTTTCTATAGTCTGGGTGTATATTTGTATTTAAGTATGTATTTAAAATTATAAACGTATATGTTTACCAGTTGTCTATCACCCATAACTCAAGTATTAAGGTACTAACCTTAGGGACGGATGACCGTGTAAGTGTGCCGTATATTAAAAACTAAGAAACTTAAGTGAAATAAAACTTTTATGTTAACAAAAATAAATCTCTATCTTAACTTTCCGCTACCACGAGATCGGTATGTACGCAGGTGAAACCGCGGGGCATTATTAGTATTTAATAAAGTCAAGCGTTACTTTTCGGAGAACTATGATACAAATAATAATGTCATTATTTTGGTATAATTCGCAATGACTTTATAGAGGATTACAGCCTCATCGCGGATAATTATTAACATACTTTCGTGTTTTGGGGAATATTGTTACTATGTCTTAGGATTATAAATGATATTTTGTATTAAAATTTAGAAATAACTATATTCAGAGCTAAAGTAGGAGGTTTGTATTAATAATTGTTTAGTTTCGCCAAGTTTTTATTTTTTTTTCTTGAGTTAAAAATGATTGATATAAGACATTTATACCGGTAAAGTAAATAGTAAGCTCTCCAGATTATAGAAACTTTCATAAGATAAAATATCTCAAATAACATCGCCTGAAGAACCTAAGGAAATATTTTTATTATAGTTTGTTTTCTCACTTATATTAGGTTCTTAATGTCATATTAACATGAGATTGCGTGACGAGGCGAACTTTAACTCGCTATTGTTGTACTGATTAAGAACATCACTTTCTTTCCCTTGTATATATCGTAATAGAATCAGAAAATTATAAACTTTATCCCAATGAGTGTGTTATAATATTAGGTATTACTATACAAATATCATTCTCATTAGCCGTGTGGTATCCGGCTAAGTAGAATAGTACCACCCTCATTTCTTACCGAGGTGTCGTAAAAGGCGACTAAGGTAAGTCGACCTGCCGTGTGGTATCCGGCTGAGTAGAATAGACCAACCTCATTTCTTACCGAGGCGTCGTAAAAGGCGACTAAGGTAAGTTGACCCACCGTGTGGTATCCGGTTTAGTAGAATAGACCACCCTCCTTCTTACCGAGATGTTGTAAAATACGACTAAGGTAAGTTGACGTCAGGCAGGCGGCCGGTCGTAAAAACGCAGCCAAATCATGTTACAGCATGTTTATAACATGTTGTGCCGACCCCACTTAGAGTGGGATAAGGGCAGGAGGATTATTTTTATTATACAAATATCATTCTCATTTCTAGAAAAAAGAATTATAAGGGGAAATCTGAAAGTTGTGCCCATTACAGAAAAGATAAGAAGTGCGAGACTAAGTTGGTATGCTCATGTAATGAGGAGGGATGAAAATCATGTGACTAAAAGAGTTTTAAATATGAATGTGGATGTATGGCTGAGGGAGGCCGAAAAAAAGATGGATTGTGTGAAAATTGAGATGCATGTTAAAGGCACCAGAGTTGACGAATGATAGAGGAGAATGGAAGAGAAGACATATTGTGCCGACCCCACTTAGAGTGGGATAAGGGTAAGAGATTGATGATGATTACTAGAAAAAAGAATAAAATTTGTATATTAATTCCTTTTATAATAGGTGCATAGACGTGGATGTAACTTAAAAAACGTATACAGTTTTCTTATAATAAGTAAAAGAAAATAAATGTTATTTTTAATGTACGTGCTATGTTATGTAATACTTGCTAACTTATAAACAAAATCTTTTTTAAAATGTATAAATTTTAGACATGTAGAAAAATTGTCACTAATAAATTTAGTTATAAAGATATTATATTTGCATGTACAGGATTGACTTACCTTTAATATTATTATTTTAATTTTAAATATACATATTCATAGTTTATTTACCTCATATATTTATATAAGCGATGCCTGCGAATTGGTTTGCACCAATTTAAGTTTCATTCAATAAAGTATGTAATTTTTTTTCTGTTCCCGATATAACAAACGAGTTATTTTATCCTGTGTGCTATTCCGATGTATAAGCTTAAATCGTGCCAATTTTTTTCACTATTGGACCAACGGATTAGCCATGAAAGCGTTACAGACATACGGACTTTCGCATTTCTAATGTAAATCTGGATTTACTCTAGATTTCTCGCCTTCTATTATTATTCTGCGCTCACCCATTTCACCTGGTGATACCGTTAAACGAAAAGCCGAAACAACAACATTTATTTATTTATATTTATTTCCATAGAAAATGAAACAACTAAAGTTGAATGATTAAATGGAATAGACCAAAAAGTTCGATGCTTTTCTAATTACATTTCTAAACTATTTAGGTACTTCATAGAATAGGCGGCATGTTGATCTTTCAGTAACCTTTAGTTAAAGAAGAGAACTTTCACACGACTGCGCTAGATATCTTATCATTACTTACAAATGAATGAATAACTTACTGTTCGTTTAATAGGTATAATGTCTTAATTATATTAGTCTAACAATTAATCATTTTAAGTTGTAAAAGGCGACTAAGGTAAGTTGACCCACCGTGTGGTATCCGGTTTAGTAGAATAGACCTCTTTCTTACCGAGGTGTCGTAAAATATGACTAAGGTAAGTTGACGTCAGGCAGGCGGCCGGTCGCCGGCAGCCAAATCATGTGACAGCATGTTTATATTAACATGTTGTGCCGACCCCACTTAGAGTGGGATAAGGGCAGGAAGATGATGAATATTTCTAAATATTACCCGCACTTATTAACAAACTAACTAAAACTACCTAATTACATCGTTCTAAGAATACCTACCACACGCAGACTTTATAGTTCGTATCGCACGAAAATACGTTAAAAATATATTTAAGAAGATTAAATTTTGCCACAATTATTTAATATGTTTAACTTGATCAGAGAATTAAATAAATTTCGTAGCGTTGGTACTCATTTCTTACTGAGGTGTCATTTCTTAAAAGGTGATTAAGGTAAGTTAATGTCAGGCAGGAGGCCGGTCGTAAAATAAGTGGCCAAATCATGTGACAACATGTTTATACCATGTTGTGCCGACCCCACTTCGAGTGGGATAAGGGCAGGATGATAAAGATAATGAAATGTATTGTAATTTAAAAACTTAGCTACCTAATAGTTAATATCCACATTTCAATATGCGTTGTAAAAAATCTCGAATCGAAAATTTTAAGAAACTAGCCACTATACATTATGGCAGCACGGAGGAGTCAAACTTCATGTCTTTCTGATGAAAGTGGGAGGACCATGCAACTTTAAATAAATTAAATTCTGCAAATTCGGCTCATTGAAATATACTTTTGTAGGATACTCCAATTATATTATCAAATGATATATTCAATCCTCCGTGTTCACCGTTTGCTACCACAACCAGAATACCCAAGAGACTCCTCTCCTACTGACCGTCATTGTACAGAATATCCTACCACGCAAACCGCCATGTTGTTATCCCTACCTTCGACATTGGGGCCAACACAAAATATCTTTAATATTTAAATGAGTTAATTTTGTATGTATATTATATATATATTTATTTATATGTAATATTACATGTTATATTATATGTATTTCAGCATATAGGGGGTTTTAGGGGGGAAAAACGATCTAGCTAGGTTTAATTTTAAAAAAATGTAGTTTTATCCCTTATATTCATAGGCACTGAAAATGCTAAATTGTAGAATAGTATGCAAATTATATTTTAACTGTTAATTATAAAGTTGTCATAGCTCAGCGGATAACAGGTGGACTATAGAAGTAAAAATACCCGGGATCGAGCCCAATTAATTTTGACAATTTTTTTCAAGTTTGGTTTTTTTTATCTCGATCGCTCAGTCGTTTAATCGTCAAAAACCGTAAATATTACACTATCATAGCTAAACGTAACTAATGACAATATTTCACTCATAAATTTCCCTACACGGACTTTTCATGAAAATTGATCCTTTAGGCGTGAACTACAGAATTTGATGAAGCGCAAAACAATGTGGAAACTAATTGCAATGTTCACGACTCGTAATCGAATAAATCATTACTTTCACTGTGTTTATTTCATAACACGCTATCCGGCCCAGTTGGTACTGTCGGATGTTATGGATTACTGCCATGTGAGCATTACAAGCTGACATTGTGTGGCAAAATGAAATAATATTAGTGGAACGTGATATGGCCTAGTTGTTATAGCATTATTCTATGCTAGTATCGAAGAATCCATTCCCGCCATTTTACAAATTTATGTAACATTTTTATTATTATATTATGTTTAGCATTTTTACGCCGTGTGGTATCCGGCTGAACAGAATAGTACCACCCTCTTTTCTTACCGAGGTGTCGTAAAAGGCGACTAATGTAAGTCGCCCCATCGTGTGTTATCCCGCTGAGTAGAATAGACCACCCTCTTTCTTACCGAGGTGTTGTAAAATACGACTATGGTAACTTGACGTCAAGTAGACAGCCGGTCGTAAAATACGTAGTCAAATCATATGACATGTTTATAACATGTTGTGCCGACCCTACTTAGATTGGGATAAGGGCAGGAAGATGATGAATATTTCTAAAAATTACCCGCACTTATTAACAAACTAACTAAAACTACCTAATTACATCGTTCTAAGAACCTACCACACGCAGACTTTATAGTTCGTATCCATCATAAAGATTGTCGCAGTGAGTGTGTGTAGTGCTTGTGTGGTGTGTTGTTTGTAATATGAAAATTCTATGCTGAAGGACTTGAGTTACAAATTGCTTAAGTTCATAGATGAGACTGGCTTTGATCATCCAGCTATATGACAAGTCATTTCATTCACAAAACATGTTCATTATACTTTATACAGAGTTATAAATAGTATTTCAATGACTTTCAAAAACTAGAGCACGTTTATCTTTAAGTTCTAAGGTGACAGCTTTTACAGATAAATATGATTTGAATAAACCACCAATAGAAGCAGTGTAATATGTACATCGATCAGTTATTGCGTTATCTTCCATGATCTTATCATGGAGTTATTACAGTAGAGTCGCAATCGTGGAGTGGAATGTCGCAACGAATAATAAGAGAGAATAATTTATACAATTAGGCATTTGCGGAGGTTTGCGGCGATCTATAATACAGAAGTAATATTGAAATTATTATAATTACGCCGTGTGATATCCGGCTGAATAGAATAGTACCACCCTCTTTCTTACCGAGGTGTCGTAAATGCGACTAAGGTAAGTCGACCCACCGTGTGGTATTCGGCTGAGTAGAATAAACCAACCTCATTTCTTACCGAGGTGTCGTAAAAGGCTACTAAGGTACCACCACCACAATACACAGCACTACACAGGTTCACTATCACAAACTCAACAACCGTTTCGCCCCGCAACCGAAGCATCATCAGGAGATAGACTCCACGACAAACAAACAAAATCATTACACATTACACATAGCAAAATAATTTTATTATTCTATTGGATAATAGGGAAGACGAAACTCATATATATACTTTGTCTTATCATAATGATATTATAAATGCGAAAGTTTGTGAGTATAGATGTATGTTTGTTTCTTTAT
Organism: Morpho helenor; assembly: GCA_029227775.1. NCBI lineage: Eukaryota > Metazoa > Arthropoda > Insecta > Lepidoptera > Nymphalidae > Morpho > Morpho helenor. Next base: position 4,918,860 of record JARGCU010000003.1, on the reverse strand, counting down.
TGGAACATTAAAGGCTCGTTTCTTTAACTCTATTATAATAACTCTATGGATCTTATCCTTACAAAGTAAGGACTTGCCTTGCAAGTAATTGATTGTGGTTAAATCGAATGCGGTTGTGGAGTAATGGACCGTAGAGGAGATTTTGGTAGTGAGTGTGTGTAGTGCTTGTGTGGAGTGTTGGTGTTGGCGGCGTCTTGTGATACATGTGGCGACTTGTCCTGCATGTATGGGATATGTGATTGTTGCCTGCTTCATTTTTGCTTCACATTGCAATAAATAAATAAATATATTCTCTTGTAACTTTTACTAATGCTATAAAGCAAAATCGAGCATTTGTAATTTTATCCACAATGTGCATGTTTGCTTTGTAAAGATACTAAAACAAACATTTCAATAATTCATTATATGAATGATTTCGCGTCAGAATTCTGTAGAAAGTATCCCATCAATTTTATCTCAAACCGCATTGTCTCAATCTGTCATTAGACACCGCTCTGATAGGCATCCAGGGCAACCAGTTCGATTATGGTCATTTACCGAATATCGCGGCGTACCACAATCTAAGCTTATAGAACGACTACAAATTATTTTGTGATAGACCGGTAACATTGGGATAATGGTGTACTAGGGCAAGCGATGACGAGATCTATATATTATTATGAGCACCTTGGTGATCGAGCTCGAAAGTTCGCAATACAGTGTTCGAGTCCTTCGTGTCACCGGCGCTTTCTTTCTTTATTGTATTTTTTTATATTAGGACTACAAATAAGTTTCCGCCATTTCAAGAGAGGAGGCTTGCAAAAGGTTTATGTTAGAACACGCAGATGATAATCGGCTTAAAAATTAGGTTACTTATTACAGAACAATTATATTATTAATTTCGTATTAGCATCATATATTTTTTTTCCAAAAAGATCTTAATACGAGTCAACAAAGCGTCATTTGCATTTGATGAGATTGAACCGAGCTCTCAAGGGGAAAACGCCCTTAACGCCTCAAGACACACCGGAATTATTCGCCTATATGAAATGCTCGTCCACATGTAGCGTTCTGGTGAAAATCTATTCGAAAACCCTTGATTGGGAATTAATGCCCAACCCGCTGTGTTCACCAGACATTGGGCCGTCCGATAATTATCTGTTCCTGTCAATGGCACATACTCTGTGGGAGCAACAGCTCACATCAGATGAAATTACCAAAAAATGGGCTTTTACGTGAATAGCCTGAAAAGATTAAAAAAAATTCAGGCATGGAATTCAAATGCTGCCTGAAAGAATGGGAAAAGTAGTTGCTAGTGATGAACAATCCTTCGTTTAAATTTAAACTACCTTTCTTTCACAATAAATATATATTTTCCTCAAAAAAACGGCAGAAACTTATTTGTAGTCCTAATATAAAAAATACAAATAAAAAAAAGAAAGCGCCGGTGACATGAACTTTTTTGGTCCGCTCGTTGCCGTTCGGCTATCACAGCATTACGTTAACAGCCAAAAATTTCATTTGCTTTCTCTGCCTATTTTAGCATTTTTTTATTGCCTAAAACAGGGATAAAACTATTTTTTTTTAAATAAAACCCCCCAAAAGATTTTCTCCCCCAAAACCTTCTCCCAAATCTCCCAAACGCATGCTAAATTTCAGTAGTTTATATTTAGGGGCAGTGCAGAATGCTAATATTTTTCCATGATAAAACATAAAGTACATCATCATCCTCCTGCCCTTACCCTACTCTAAGTGGGGTCGGCACATATTATAAACATGTTATCATATGATTTGGCTAGATACGCATTTCACGACGTAAGACTCTCTTTTCCCATACTCTCCGTTAAATTGGATCATTTACCTTTAACATTTTTTATTTGTCAATTTTTTATTTTTTTTATTATGTACAATGGAAATTCCCTAAAGAAAATTTACATGGCAAAACTACTACGACTTCCCAATCAACTAGTAATTTGATACAATTGTCTCTTTTCTTATTTTTTTTATTAATTGACGCGATACAACGACGAACAAACAAACATAGTTTTTTATTTATAACATGAGTTGTAACTACAAAAAGGTTAATCGTTTTGTATAATACGTCCCATTACTACATGTAGACACCGCGATTTATATTCTAACAAATTAACATAAATTGATTTTAGGTCATATTAAAATACAGCTGTTCGATACATTAAACAAAATTGGCGCCTATAACTGTTCTCTGGTGACTTATTGAAAAATTAATTAAGCTCTATCTCTAATACATGTTTTAAGAAACCTGTTATAGTCACTTAATTGCGTTAACCTTACTAAAGTTTCAAACCTGCGAAGACGTCTAAAAATTTTCTACAAAATACCTGATTGACCGAGCCTTGCTCGGTAATTTTTAAAAAAATAAAAAAAAGAAACTTAAAAATAACAAAAAATTACTGGATAAGTAAGGCTCGATCCTAGGTATTTTCATTTCTCGTGACCACCCGTTCCCCGAATAAGCTACGCTGACTTGACAATTTATAGCAAAAAATAGTGTTTTATTATAAATCACTACATATTATAAAACAAAGTCCATATTTCCGTATGTACGCATAAAACTTTAAAACTACGCAACCGATTTTGATGCGGTTTTTTTTAATAGGTAGAGTGATTCAAAAGGAAGGTTTGTACGTATAATAAAATTCAATACATAGTAGAGAAATACTGTAATTTTTGAGGTTTCTGTAAATAATTACATTTTTTTCCGCTTACATTGCAAACGCAGGCTAAACCCTACGAGATTTATCAAAATGATGTACTAAGTATTTGTACACCTTAAAAAGGTCTACAGAAAAGTCCGCGATGGTATATATCTATCTCTTATGGATAACCCACAATAGCAGCTTTTTTCATTTACTTTTTACGAAAAATGATGCCTTATGTTCAAAGCAATTTTTATACAATACAGCATTAATCCTTATCCAATTGAGTACCTTAAATAAATTGTTGATTTAATATAGATCAATATTGCCGTTTACAGCATGTAATTTAAGTGAACATTTTCGGAGATATTACAGATTTAAAATCCCGCGAGGAGGCCGCGCTTAGACCTATAAGCACTTCGAATCTAGCAGCGACCGGAGGCGCAACTAAATGTCCTTCTTTCAAGTTTATATTGTCTAATGATAAGAAAGCTATGAATGTTGTATGTAAAGATATTGTCTAATCAATTGTAAAAATAAATAATATCACTATATAGTATAAAACAAAGTTGCATTCTCTGTCTGTCCCTATGTCCGTATATCCCTATGTATGGTTCAATCTTTAAAACTATGCGACAGATTTTGATGCGGTTTTTTTGTAATAGATAGAGTGATTTTAGAGGAAGGTTTACATGTCTAATAACATTCAATATGGAGTAGAGAAATACTGTAATTTTTGAGGTTTCTAATGTGATGTCGTAAATAATTACATTTTTTTCCGCTTACATTGCAAACGCAGGCTAAACCCTACGAGATTTATCAAAATGATGTACTAAGTATTTGTACACCATGAAAAGGTGTACAGAAAAGTCCGGGAAAGTATATGTCTATCTCTTATGGATAACCCACAATAGCAGTTTTTGTCATTTACTTTTTACGAAAAATGATGCCATATGTTCAAAGCAATTTTTATACAATACAGCATTAATCCTTATCCAATTAAGAACCTTAAATATATTGTTTATTTAATATTGATCAATATGACCCTTTACAGCATGAAATTTAAATAAACAGTTTCGAAGATATTACAGATTTCAAAATGCAGGGGCCGCGCCGCGAGCCTATAAATAGCGCGTCGGAGGTCGCGGTTCGCCTCTCGGCGATGCTTCCGCGCTCGCCCGTCTTATCGGTGACGCTGTCAAAGTCATTAGGGCTAACAGCATTAGTCAAATTCGAAAAAAAAACGCGGTTCGCCCTTTAATCATTTGAATTTAGCAGCGATCGGACGCATTTATGATCGGAGCTCTCTAGCGAGGAAAGTAACAATCACTATCACTACATATTATAAAACAAAGTCCATATTTCCCTACGTATGCATAAAACTTTAAAACTACGCAACAGATTTTGATGCGGTTTTTTTTAATAGATAGAGTGATTCCAGAGGAAGGTTTGTACGTATAATAACATTCAATACGGAGTAGAGAAAAACTGTAATTTTTAAGGTTTCTGTAAATAATTACATTTTTTTCCGCTTACATTGCAAACGCAGGCTAAACCCTACGAGATTTATCAAAATAATGTACTAAGTATTTGTACACATTGAAAAGATCTACAGAAAAGTCCACGATGGTATATGTCTATCGCTTATGGATAACCCACTAAAGCATTTTTTGTCGTTTACTTTTTACGAAAAATAATTTTTGAAGCAATTCTTATACAATACAGCATTAATCCTTATCCAATTGAGTACCTTAAATAAATAGTTGATTTAATATAGATCAATATGGCCGTTTACAGCATGTAATTTAAGTGAACATTTTCGGAGATATTACAGATATAAAATGCCGTGAGGACGCCGCGGCTTGCCTTCGACTTTAGCAGCTATGTCCCTCTTTCAAGAGTTTGTTTAAAGACATTCTGTAATTAATTGTAAAAGTAAAATACATAGGGAAAATGTAAAAGTAAATAAGTAAAAATGTACTATATGAATTTAGATATTCCAAAGATAGCAGGAAATCTTCTTGGTATAGGGAAAGGAAATTGTTTTTCTCCAAATTTAGCGCGTGCGGGCCACGGGCAGTAATGAATAAATCAAAACTACTGGATCGATTTAAATCATTTTTTTACACTGACTGACATGGGATATATATTTTATACCCGTGCGAAGCAGGGGCAGGCCGCTAGTTGAATATAAATTTTAGTATTTTTATGCCCAAAAACAGAGATAAAATTATTTTTTTCCCAAAACCTCTTGCATGCTGAATTTCAGGAAAATCGTTGGCGCCGTCTTCTTAGAAGAATCTTAGCTGTGAAACCTAGAGACGGCAGTTCTCTTTCAGAACGTTTCTGACGTCGAAGAACGCCGTTATAGGTGTATACTGTGAGATAAGGTTATGGCGTATTGCAACGTGTACATGAGGGCTGATTTTATAATAGACTTCAGAAACCTAAAATATTGCCTATGCCGGCGCGAACGGTGTGTTTATGGTTAAAATCTCTATGCGTTTGTCTAGTTAGTAACCAAGTTTTTTTTATATGAAAGCAAAAAAATGCTTCTGGTTTCTAAACTTGCGTGCATGGTTAAAGACTCTATGCGTTTGTCTTGTTAGTATCCAAGTTTTTTTTAATGTGAAAACAAAAAAATGCGTCTGGTTTCTCAACTTGCGTGCATGGTTAAAGACTCTATGCGTTTGACTAGTTAGTATCAGAGTTTTTTTAAATATGAAAACAAAAAAATGCGTCTGGTTTCTCAACTTGCGTGCTTGATTAAGAATTATCTATGATTATCTAGTGAGTATCCAAGTTTTTTTATGAAAACAAAAATACTATATGCGTCTAGTTTCTAAACTTATTTTGTTGTAAATCGATGCTTACTCGTTATCAAAAAGAAATTATCACTGTTTGTATATAGAAACAAGATGCTCCAGATAAATATGCTTGGTTACACATAACTCTCTCGTAAAAATTACCAAAGCATAACGCAGTTGTTTGTTTGTGATTTGGCTTCCGGCTAAACTTTTGCGGAATGTGTTATCCCATATTTGTAAGTTTATCCAGTATATTGTCTCATTATTCTCTAAGAAACGATCGGTTAAATAATAAAAATTAATTTATAGTAATAAATAATGGTCTATTGATAAAAGTAAGCATTTAGATTTATTAATTTGCAATATCTCAATACTTTTCACATTGAATCATTTAAATTAAATATCTTAAAATATTTTCGAAATACTATCAAAGTACTATGGTCTATGTTCTAAGCAGTTCTTTATCTTTAATTAGGCCGTACAGGACTAGATTCCAGGCCGTTAATAACCTAAAAAAAAATTTATCTTTAATCTTTAAATAAGCTAATTTCGTATATATATATATATATGATCTGTATTTTGGAAACAGCTCCAACGATTATGAAACTTAGTATATATGGGTTTTTAGGGCGCTAATTCTGTCCAGCTAGGTTCCATTTAATTTATCCGAATTTAAATTTCAATTATTAAATTTCATTTTATCCGAGTTTTCGGGCAAATAAAAACTGGTATAATAATTAATTACGCTGTCACTTGCAAAGTTATAGCCGTGTGGTATCCGGCTAAGTAGAATAGTACCACCCTCATTTCTTACCAAGGTGTCGTAAAAGGCGACTAAGGTAAGTCGACCCGCCGAGTGGTATCCGGCTGAGTAGAATAGACCACCCTCATTTCTTACCGAGGTTACGTAAAATGCGATTAAGGTAAGTTGTCGTCAGGCAGGCGGCCGGTTGTAAAAACGCAGCCAAATCATATTACAACATGTTTATAACATGTTGTGCCGACCTCACTTGGAGTGGGATAAGGGCAGGAGGAGTGTAGTCACTTGCAAAGTTATAATAGCTCAATTAAGAACGGGCGTTCAAAGAAATGAAAATACCCGGGGTATTTTCAATCAAGTCCAGATATTACGAACCCTTTTTTTCATATTGCATTTTTTATATGTCCTAAAAAAATACTGAGCAAAGCTCAGTGACCCAGATATTTCCAATTAAGTTCTATTAAAAAGCACCAGAATATATTTAGATAACCATATCATATCAAGACAAGCATATACATTTGTAAACGATTAGTAATTTCTCACTTAAATTCCCGCATATATTAATTTGTGGATGTACATGATATTATAATTTTCTAGATAAATTTAAATGGAGTCCAGTAGGCCAGTCACACCGATAGTGTCACATAATGATTTATACGATGTATGACTAAAGTTAACAGATTCTTAAACTGTGAATCCGTATTTTATAGAAAATAACAAATTAACAACGAACGCCGCAGACTTAAGACTAGATATCGCTTGATAGTCATTATATATCCTCCTGCCCTTATCCCACTCTAAGTGGGGTCGGCACAACATGTTATGAACATGCTGTAACATGATTTGGCTGCGTTTTTACGACTGGCCGCCTGCCTGACGTCACCTTACCTTAGTCGTATTTTACGATACCTCGGTAAGAAGGAGGATGGTCTATTCTACTAAACCGGATACCACACGTTGTGTCAATTTACCTTAGTTGCCTTTTACGATACCTCAGTAAGAAATGAGGGTGGTCTATTCTACTCAGCCGGATACCACACGGCGGGTCGACTTACCTTAGTCGCCTTTTACGACACCTCGGTAAGAAATGAGGGTGGTACTATTCTACTTAGCCGGACAATACAAGGCTAATAACGCTTGATAGTTATATAATTCGATATTAGGATAAAAAAATTAACATACCTTGAAATGATCTTGGTCTTATTAATTTGTAGTATTTTATTGTTTATTTTTTTATTTATTCATGTACCTTATAACACATAAGAAAACATTATTAATAAAAAATGGTACAAAGGTCAACTTACCCCTAAGACAAAGATCTCTAACCTACGAAGTAACACGTTTTACAGTATAATATCGTATAAATATATGTTTTTTTTTATAGCATATTCAACCAGCCAGAGACTGTCTATACACAATCATGAATTTAAAAAATTGTTACTGGGCTTTTCTAAATACTATAAGTAATTACGGCATTTTTTCATACTTTTTAAAAGACTTTTATTTGGTACGGGCCAATTGGAATAAATGTAACCCCTCATTATTTAGTGTAACAATCTTATTCACATGCGTGCCTATGGCGTCCCTGCTCTAGTATAATAACTCTATGCAGAGACTTTGTTCTAATTAATTTTCCAGCAAGGTTTATTCTATCATCTATATCTATATCTACATACGAGGTTATTTATCATTTTCTTACGAATTTGTTGTCTTAATCGTATGTCTGTGCCAATTCTTACTTAACTAACAATCTTTCCTAATTACTTTTACGAGAAACCAGTCTGATTTAAATATGTAAAGCATTGGAAAATGAGATAGGTGTCATCACGAATTTTCGACTTTCTAACTTTATATTCGTGACCGACCGATACCATGTTGAAAGGTTACAAGTAGTCGAGGCGTGACGAGAGCCTAGACACGGTAATGTTCAGTTGTATTGAACTTTTACTAATTTTCAATAAAACTTATCATTCATCATCTTCCTGCCCTTATCCCACTCTAAGTGGGGTCGGCACAACATGTTACAAACATGCTGTCACATGATTTGGCTGCGTTTTTTCGACCGGCCGCCTGCCTGACGTCAACTTACCTTAGTCGTATTTTCGACACCTCGGTAAGAAAGAGGGTGGTTTATTTTACTGAACCGGATACCACACGGTGCGTCAACTTACCTTAGTCGCCTTTTACGACACCTCGGTAAGAAATAAAGGTGGTACTATTCTATTCAGCGTGATAAATTTATTTTAATTTTCTATAAAACTTAATATTAACGCAAAATATTTAAAATTCTATATAATAGTTTATGTAAAGAAACCGGTTATACTCACGTCCTATTCTATCAGGTTAGCCCGATTAGTTTTGTCTACTCTAGACCTGTTATAGATCTCGTAACTAAAACAGTGTAAAACGCCGTGGAACAACTGCTGTAACTTATAATAAAAAAGCAATAATCTTTATAGTAACTACTAGTTTAAGTAAATTAAACTTATTTAAAAGTCAATGATAATTTGTGCAATCATGTAAAAACTTATTCCTATGTCTGTGTTCTGCCTGTTTGAAATGAGGAAGTAATAAGAAAACCACAGCTCTTTTAAAAGTCACAAATTCACATGTTTATGGTCTTTGCCACACAGATTAATTATCTGTAGTAACAGTAACACGAGTAAAATTAAAGATAATTATAATAATTCGAGTTAATTAAGCTTTTAACAAAATTTCATGATCCTACTGTTGATGAGTTGAGGAGTCTGGAGCTAATCCTGGCAACATCAGGTCACCCTTATAAACATGCATTGTCATCGAGACTGGACGAATATGTAAAATTTCAGCTTAATCGGACACCGGAAAGTGGAAACATTTTACTTGCAATATTCATCACATACTTTTTTTACTGGCCCGTTGGTGCAGTGGGTAGTGACCCTGCCTTCAGCTCCGCGGGTCGTGGGTTCGATTCCCGCCAAGTGCCATCATTTTCTGTAATTAAATTTGTTGGTCTTCGAGCCTGGGTGTATATTTGTATTCAAGTATTTATTTAAAATCAATTTCACCAGTTGTCTGTCACCCATAAACAAGTATTAAGTTACTTACTTTGGGGATGGACGACCGTGTGTGTAGTGTCCCATATATTTATTTATTTATTTATATTCATACTACTACAACTTCACGTACAATTATGGTAAGTTAAATAAAAGCTTTTAAAACGTTGATTACACTGGGGTTGGCTGGCGGGAAAAATTCTATGTGCTTTATAGAATTAGGCGTTACTTTGCGGAGATTCATAATACAAAAGTAGTGACAATATTATTTTGCTATAATATTATAGCATTATAGCAAAATAATATTCATTACTTTTGAATTCTAAATGCATTCAAAAGAGAAACCTGCTATTTATGTAACTAATCGACTAGTACTAATCAACTAGTAATATTATAGTTATCATTATTCAGAATTTAATTATGCAACATAACAGTTGCAGGATTCAGATTTTTCCAACACAGACTTATTAGAATATAGTAAGAAATATGATGACAACCGTTAAGTTAAAAAAAACTTATGAGTTATCAATCCCACATTTAGTCAAATTCAAATTTATGTCATATTTACGTTTTGAGCTCAATAAATTTGCTTTTAGTTATAATTTATTCCATTAATATAGGTATTTAAAATGTTATGCTCTATTATCGACCAATAACATAAAACTTATTTAAAGATAAAAACTTGGAAATTTGTCATTCACGCAATTCAACCTATTTATATTTTTATTTAGTTCGAATATGTACGCTGTGTGGTATCCGGCTGAATAGAATAGTACCACCCTCATTTCTTACCGAGGTGTCGTAAATGGCAACTAAGGTAAGTCGACCCGCCGTGTGGTATCCGGCTGAGTAGAATAGACCACCCTCATGTCTTACCGAGGTGTCGTAAAATACGACTAATATAAGTTGACGTCAGGCAGGCGGCCGGTGGTAGAATACGTAGCCAAATCATGTGACAACATGTTTATGACATGTTGTGCCGACCCCACTTAGAGTGGGATAAGGGCAGGAAGATGATGATTTAATTCGAATATGTAATCGTTGTTTCAATTAGCGAATCTATTTTAAATTCTAAATATAGTTTAAGTAAAATTATGAATATAAATATACTACCTACAACAATATAAAAATGTGATGAAGGGGTAAACACTCTTTCCGATATTGTGGATTGTATTTGCTGCGGTGCATACTGACAACAATATTCGAGATAACGGCTAACTGATTCTGACTAACGAATAATGGTTATATTAACTAAATTATGTGATACCGATCTTTACGTTTATATACATATCAGCGCCGTTAAGCTGCAATTATGGACAACTTTGCGGTCAACAAAGCGTAAGTAATCATTTGGATAATTTGTAAATTCCTTTAAAAGCATAAATCTTTAAAGCATAGATATTTAGCCGTCAGGATAATCTTGGTATTATCTATAAAACTACCATATTACGTATGTTTTGAATGAATAAATCTTCCAACTGCGTTGCCAATTTTATTTTTCAGTATATGGATTATTAACCTTTATAAATTGAAGTAGATACAATACTCTAATATGAATATATAAATTAATGTCTTATTTTTCAGAATTTGGATTATAACCTATATAAATTGAAGTACAATACTTTAATAAAAATTAATAAATCTTAATTTTAACAGAATCTTAAACTGAAATTAAGATTAACTTACTTTAATATAAAACTTACCTTAATATAAATTGCAGACGAAAAATAAATGAAACAACACTGTCACATTGTTCGAAATTCAAAATGAAATCAAATATAAAAAAAAAACACTTATAAAATCGAACGTCACACAGACGTTAAAAAATTCTTTCAAACTATGATCAGATGTTGCAAATTCCCGATTTCGCGAACGTGCGCAAAGTGCAATAGGCGGGCGACGTGTGATTTATCGCCGCTACCGGCGCATGCCATGCTTTCATGTGTAAAATACGCGTGTCGTTACATATAACGTATTATGGTATTTTACGAAAGTTATTTTTTTATCAGAATCTCGATCATAGCTGGGGCTATCATAACGGTGTCATCGATGAATCCACACGATTGGTCACGAACATTTGCTCCGGAGTAATCAACAAATAAACTACGTATTAATATATATATTGTGGTGTAGTGAATTTAGTTTTATTAATAAATACATCATCATGCGCTTTATAATGACGGAAAAGCCGTACTTAATCACTACATAGTATAAAACAAAGTCGATCGATACTGGATCGATTTGAATAATTTTTTTCACTGAGTGACATGGGCTATATATTTTATACCAGTGCGAAGCAGGGGCAGGCCGCTAGTTCTACATATACCAAGATTTTTTTTTTGAGATACGTGCAACCTTTCAACTCGAATTATGTCCCCAGGGTAAGTTGCCCCTCTATTTTTTTCTCTCTAAAAACAGGACAGTTAACCCAACAGTGGGAAAGCAACGGTTCCTAACTTCACTTTTTTTTATTTCTCTAGGTCTTGTTTTTTTTTGTCACTTACCTAAGCCTTAATTAGCCAAGGCATAATAAAAAAATTAATTTCCACATTATGGGTTCGTTCCAATTTTCCTTTTTAGTGTTTTTTATTTATTTACGAAAACTACCAAAGCGAAGCAGGTTATAATATGCTATCGATTATCTTGATGAAATTTCTACGGCTCTGCTTGTTGTGTAGTCGGTATTCTATAAATAAATATACCAGAAATATTGATATCACAGATATATATGTACGTAATTTAAAAAGTATAAGGTATTTGCATATAAAATAATTCCTATATAGAAGGTTGTATTTTCATTATGTACATTGTAATCTTTGGGTTGTATATTACCTTTAGCGCCATCTACACTTGGATAAAGATAACTCGAATACAACACCATCTTGTGCGATGAATGGTAATTAAATGTTAAATTGGCATATGTTTCAAATGCAATCTCCTCTAAATAGCTATGAAAAATATAAAAAAACTTTGTCAATGTGACAAGTTGTTGAAAAAGTATAAATTGGTTGATTTTTGAGAAAATTTCTTCTTATTTATTGAATAAGTGTAAAGGAAAAATCGTTCATCATCATCATCATCATCTTCCTGCCCTTATCACACTCTAAGTGGGGTCAGCGCAACATGTTATAAACATGCTGTCACATGATTTGGCTACGTATTTTACGACCGGCCGCCTGCCTGACATTAACTTACCTTAGTCGTATTTTACAACACCTCGTAAAGGAAAAATATCGTTATAAAATATTTTTTGTCATTTATGTTAATAACGATTGATGGCGCTATTAGTGTAGATGCACTAAATAGGTGCCATTTTAAATGCCAATTCGAAACCAGACTGAGCCACAGCAACGTGTGGGCAGACAGCTAGCATTAAAACAAAACTTATATTCTTATAAAACGGAATTTATTGTAAACCTAATCTTAACAAACTAATCTGTATGAAATATATCTTCCTGCAGTCTCCGATGAACGTATAATCTTTACCACCTGAAAATATTTTTGAATTAATTTTGTGAGAAAAATACATTTATAAGTAGCATAGTAGCATTACATTGAAGCATTAAATAATGCTTCAATGTAATTATATGAAGCGTAAAAAAAAATCGAATTTTTATATATATTGAATCCATATATTGTAAAATGAGTGCAATGTCAATAAAACCGAAGCAAAACAGTTGCGTTATGTTAATTTCGCGTTAGATAATAATCAAATATCATATATTTAATCTTTTAAATTTACTATAAAAACAGCCCAATAAAAACATACCTGTCCTCTCTTCAATCCGAAGTATCTTGCAACTGGATCGCCTGCCTGTATTCTCATCAACATATTTTCTTTTAACTTACTGTATTACAGTCATGGAATATTATAATTACAATTTGAAAAATACATACTTTAAATAACGAGCCTGCTTACAGTATGTGCATCAACATAGCATTCCTTTCTATGGTATTTAAATTATTTTAGATGTTGGAATAGAACGTTATATGAATGCTTGTAATTTTGTAAAATATTTGAACAAAGTTAGCGTAACGCAATTTCTACGACGCTGCAAAAGCGACACCTAGTGACCGCTGTTCCAGCGCCATGCAAATTGCGTTACGCTAACGCGATCGAGTAGGGTGAAAAACTCACACTAAGCTCAATGTTCTTATATATTTTGAAAATGGTTTTTTTTAAAATAATTGTTATTGTTAGTGCTGTGAACCTTTACCTTAGTTACCTTTTTATAAGGTTCGACGTTACGGCAGAGTTGCAGAGAACCATTTTATTTATTTATTCATAATATCAGTGTGGTACAAGAGATCTTAAGTGGATTGTGTGGTTCAAGTGAGGTTAGATGAACATAACTACTGTAGTACTCGAGAACGAAGGCACAAAATCGTGTGTTGTTGATATCCCATGAAGAGATATATGTCCAGCAGTGGACGTCCATCGGTTGAAGAAGAAGAAATTCGTGAAAGTTTAAAATCTACCCTTGAGCATTATGCAATCTGCAAAATGCAATTCTATATTTTTCGTTAAAAGGATACTATCTAGCTAAGAGTTCCTGCTTCTCATCTGGCGTCAACACTATATGCTCAGGTACCAACTCGTGTTCAGTTATATTGATGAGGAGTTCGGATTCCAGAAATTGTTCCAGAATGTACTTTGGAGCCATGTCGACTAAGGATTGTTTCGCAGATGGTGTCATGCCTGAAATTTAGTGAATGTTGTAATATGTTACAACCAATTTGAAGTTGAACAAATTTTATAAGTGAAAACAGGATCAAATATAGACAAATAAATGTTTTTTTTTCAGACTAGCTGTACTCGCGGTTTCGCCCGCTAGGAAATTAGTGACACTATATTTATCCCGCGCAAATTTTAATGTGATCTACTATGAAATTTAAACTTTCTCAAAAATTGCACTACATTTTCGTAAAAACTACACAAAAATCCGTTCAGTACATTTTGAAAAAATTTACAAACACACAGACTACTTTTGTGGACTTTGTTCTATAATAAACTGTTTCCGCAGCTTCTCCCGCGTGTGTGTGACAAAGTTATTCCCGCGTAAATTGCGATTCCGCCTAAATGTATATAATGAAAAAATTTCATCAAAATCGGTTTAGCATTTGGGAGAATGTGCTGTTTAACTAAGCGTACCGCCAAAGAATTGCATACTTTCGAAAAACCATAGAAAAATCCGTTATGTAGATTTTATGAAATTCATCATTGATCATCGATGCTGTTCGATCGATAAAAGCTGTATGCTTTTAAGGACTATATTTTATAATTTCTATAAATATTTCAGAATAATATTTGTCATATTACATATGTATATATTTCCTACATTACATTGTATTTAGTATATAACAAATCAAAATTACCTGCTTGTACCACAACAATCGCTCTATGAATGTTTTCTTCTTGCATTCTTGTACAATATGTTTTAATTGTCTTAATTCCAATCTTGGCTTCGTCAGGGAAGAAGACAAACATCTGATCTGTGGGGTCGTCATTGTGAGCTACTAACACTATCAAATCACTTCGTGCTGGTCGCTTCTCACTGAAAAAAGTACAATATAATAATTTTTTTTTAATCACCTCAATATTAAGTATGCAAAATAAATATTTTTTTTTCATATATTTCTCTTTAAAATATATAAAAAAATATATTTGGAATATTAATGCATTTATACCATGTGGTATCTGGCTGAATAGAATAGTACCACCCTCATTTCTTACAGAGGTGCCGTAAAAGGCGACTAAGGTAAGTCGACCCGCCGTTTGGTATCCGGTTAAGTAGAATAGACCACCCTCTTTCTTTCCGAGATGTCGTTAAATACGACTAAGGTAAATTGATGTCAGGCAGGCGGCTGGTCGTAAAATACGTAGGCAAATCATGTGACAACATGTTTATAACATATTGTGCCGACTCTACTTAGAGTGGTATAAGGGCAGGAAGATGATGATTTTTTAATATTTATGCATTTATTGTATATCATTACTTATATATTTCAAAATAAGTTCATTTCAAATCTACACATACATTAATTTTAATACAGCAGCAAAGTTTTACCAAAAAGAATCTAATTTATTTAATGTATGAATTGTGATTCATAAATCAATCTGCCATAATATCACTGTCAGTGTCAACATTTCAAAACATTGTACATATATTTGAAACAAAATAATATCAAAATATATGTGAAAATGCAAGTACTAGATGAGAAAATTAAGAAAAATATAATTGATAGAACTGTTTCTGACACAACAAGATTATATATGGGTAAGAAAACATTCCTGTGTGATTATTTTACATAAATAATATGCAGTACAGCACTACAGCATATAAAATATTGTTACACCTTTTTTATTAAGATCAAATGTTTGACAATGTAAATATCCAAAATTTGAGTTAAGATTACATTATATTATATATAACTTACATTCATTAATTACTTTGATGAAATTAAGTATAAATAAATAGATTTGTTAATCTCTACATATTATAAAACAAAGTCCCTATATCCCTATGTACACATAAAACTTTAAAACTACGCAACAGATTTTGATGCGGTTTTTTTTAATAGATAGAGTGATTCCAGAGGAAGGTTTGTACATATAATAACATTCAATATGGAGTAGAGAAATACTGTAATTTTTGAAGTTTCTATAAATAATTACATTTTTTTCCGCTTACATTGCAAACGCAGGCTAAACCCTACGAGATTTATCAAAATGATGTACTAAGTATTTGTACACCATGAAAAGGTCTACAGAAAAGTCCGTGATGGTATATGTCTATCTCTTATGGATAACCCACTATAGCATTTTTTGTCATTTACTTTTTACGAAAAATAATGCCTTATTTTTGAAGCAAATTTTATACAATACAGCATTAATCCTTATCCAATTAAGTACGTTAAATAAATAGTTGATTTAATATAGATCAATATGGCCGTTTACAGCATGTAATTTAAGTGAACATTTTCGGAGATATTACAGATTTAAAATGCAGTGAGGACGCCGCGCTTCGCCCTATAACACTTCGACTTTAGCAGCTATGTCGCTCTATCAAGAGTTTGTTTAAAAACATTCTGTAATTAATTGTAAAAATAAAATACATAGGGAAAATGTAAAAGTAAATAAGTAAAAATGTACTATATGAATTTAGATATTCAAAGATAGCAGGAAATCTTCTTGGTATAGGGAGAGGGAAATTGTTTTTCTCCAAATTTAACTCTTGCGGGCCACGGGCAGAATGAATAAATCAAAACTACTGGATCGATTTTAATAATTTTTTTTTCACTGAGTGACATGGGCTACATATTTTATACCCGTGCGAAGCAGGGGCAGGCCGCTAGTTATATATAACTTACATTTATTAATTACTTTGATGAAATTAAATATAAATAAATATATTTGTTAATATTAGTACAGGTAAGACACTTGTCAAAGTCACATAACCTTACCTATAGTAATATTATAAATGTGACTGTGTGTCTGTTACACTTTCATGGCTAATCCGGTATACAAATATTGATGATATCTGCCATTATTCTCATCATCGTTATACTTGAGATAGCAAGTAGGATAAAGTAGGATAAAAATCCTGGTTCTCTTTTGGGAATATGGAAAACAACACATACTGAATTATTGAGAGTAATTAGAGGCCTTAAGTTGGCTTGAACAAAGTCGTTATCATACAACAACAAGATGTTTATTCATTTCTGCAGGCAATATATTTTACTTAAATATTTTTGGAAACATACAGTATATATAAGCTTTTTTTATATAAGTAAAAAATACAAAATATACAAAATTACCATTACAATACTATTAGTAAAAATATTACACTAAAATTAAATTCATTCTCTGATAGTTCCTTTTTCGACCTTCTCATTTTTCTTTCACACACTTCTATTGAATAGAGCATTCAAATTTGAAGTCTACTTTCAAGTTTACAGTAAATTATTAACCTACCTAGGTTTATCTCCAAATTGTTCCTTAAAATGATCTAACGTCTGATCCAATTCATCTTGGGTTACAAGATATCCACGATCATGGCACAACTGTAAGTTAAATAATATTAAATCCAGTTTATATAGCATCAAATCATGATTCTCCTGCCCTTATACACTGTAAGTGGAGTCGGCACAACATGTTATAAACATGCTGTCACATGATTTGACTGCGTTTTTACGACCGGCCGTCTGCCTGACGTCAACTTATCTTAGTCGTATTTTACGACACCCCGGTAAGAAAGAGAGCGGTCTATTCTACAAAACCGGATACCGTGGGTCAACTTACCTGAGTCGCCTTTTACGACACCTCGGTAAGAAATGAGGTTGGTCTATTCTACTCAGGCGGATACCACACGGCTAAACATAAATTGTTTAACCAATTCTATAAACTCCAATTTCGTCTCACTTAAGTAAGAGTTCCAAACTGTTACTGTAGTTCTAAAAGTTGTATAGGTTTTACACCACAGCAGAGAGTTTTAGAAAGCAGTATGTAAATTGTAATTAAAATCATATTTCACATCATTAAATAAAACAATAACATAACCTCTAAATACGAACCTGCATTACGGTTTTACGAATTCGCCAAAGTTTGTAAGTTTCCGCATCGTCATCCATTTTAGGACGCTATATTATGAATGCAGCAGTATAAATATAATCTAATGATTGCACTGAAATCTAATACTTTATTTACAGTGGTCAACAGTATATTTCATCACATATTCATCACCATTAGAGGTGTTATATTCGTAATAGGTATATGGAATATAATACAGCCCACCTAATACCGTATTATAATACGCAATGTAAAAGTAACCTGTTACCAGATAATAGCCAAATAATAGCTGTCCAAGATAATAGGGTCGATATCGGTCGCCGTGTGCGTGGCGATCGCCGGAGCGCTCCCTATTCCGCATAATAGGTACTGTTCCGTAACAAGCTAATACGGTAATACCCGTATTAAGAACTTCAGTAATAGCGAGTCGCCAACTGTGAGCGAGAAATCGGGATTTGATTTGCTAAATACATGTCAGGCTTTGTTTCAATGCGCCTTGGGATGGTTACTAAGTAAGTAAGCAATGTACGCGCGTACACTACCATAATCTATTGTACTAAACTAATATTGAATAGCTATATGGAATATAATACAGTCCACGTAATACCGTATCATAAGACGCGGTTTTAAGGTTCCTTTTACCATAAAACAGTCAAATAATAGCTAGCTCCAAGATAATAGGGTCGATATCGGTCGCCGTGTAGGTGGCGATCGCCGGAGAGCTGCCTATTCCGCGTAATAGGGACTGTTCCGTAACAGGCTAGTATTAGACTGTTACTTAATAATAGGGTCTGTTCCATAACAGGCTAATACGGTAATACCCGTATTGAGAACTTCAGTAGTAGCGAGTCGCCAACTGTGAGCGAGAAATCGGGATTTGATTTGCTAAATACATGTCAGGCTTTGTTTAAATGCGCCTTGGGATGGTTACTAAGTAAGTAAGCAATGTACGAGTGTGCACTACGATAATCTATTTTACTAAACTAATATTGAATATTGTAATGTAATAATATATAATATTGTAATAAGAAATTATATTTTGTTACACACGCACGTCGGGTTTCATGTTAACGCGCATTTGTACTAATAAAATTTATAGTATAAAATAATAAATATAAAATATAATCACTAGTAAAACAGTAGTGGAGAAGCAGTAGATTTTTGCTTCTGCACTAGCACCGTACTATTTGGTTACAATTTTGTTGCATTTAATATTTAATATGGTTAACTATAGCTGTCGCAAATCAAACCCGCTAATAATTAAAATGCACTTCGTGCGCGCCGCTGCGCCAGCTAGGTCGCTAAAAATCATCTCGGAGAGTCGGGAACAGTTGGAGGTGGCTCTTTACTAAAACTTTTACCAAAAAAAACGATATGTATATTTAATGCTACAAGTCGGGTTATGTATGAATGCTGCATAGATTGGTTAAAAATAAAACTAACAATGAAAACAAAAAATAGACTAAACCCTTAAAAACGCTAACTTTGTTTTTTTTAATCGGCATGTGTACAAGTTGCCTTTGTTTACTTGTTATTGTTTCCTTTTGTAGGGATAGTTTTAAAAAATTAAACCAGTTTAACATTTGTTTGCATAATGCAAATCCTTGCATCGCGTAAACAATAGTTTTAATATTATTAGAAATATAAAGGATTTTAATTGTAAATAAATAAAATTTGGTATAAAGATATCTCGCAGATAGAAACAATTGATGTTTTTAAATGTAGATATGTAATATAAGACAAGTTAACAATATTTTTAAATGATAAATCATTCATATAACCACAAAAATAAAAAATAAAAACATTTAAATGAACAGAAAAATATAAAACTATGATTACTTATCAATTATAGTACATAAGGTGTACAATAATTGTTAACTAATTATTAGTAACTTTTTAAATACGCCAACATAACCTTTAACAATCCTAAGTCAGTTAAAAGTATGAAGAAAAATTTAATCGCCGTCTCACTAAAATAATATGTCAGGTCACGGAATAGGCTATTACTATAATAGCCTATTACCAAATAATAGGGTATGATATAGAGGTGTTATGAATATATTCGTAATAGGTATATGGAATATAATACAGCCCACCTAATACCGTATTATAATACGCAATGTAAAAGTAACCTGTTACCAGATAATAGCTGTCAAAGATAATAGGGTCGATATCGGTCGCCGTGTGCGTGGCGATCGCCGGAGCGCTCCCTATTCCGCATAATAGGTACTATTCCGTAACTGGCTTAATACGGTAATACCCGTATTAAGAACTTCAGTAGTAGCGAGTCGCCAACTGTGAGCGAGAAATCGGGATTTGATTTGCTAAATACATGTCAGGCTTTGTTTCAATGCGCCTTGGGATGGTTACTAAGTAAGTAAGCAATGTACGCGCGTACACTACGATAATCTATTGTACTAAACTAATATTGAATAGGTATATGGAATATAATACAGTCCACGTAATACCGTATCATAATACGCGGTTTTAAGGTTCCTTTTACCATAAAATAGTCAAATATTAGCTATTATTTAGATAATAGGGTCCAAGATAATAGGGTCGATATCGGTCGCCGTGTGCGTGGCGATCGCCGGAGCGCTCCCTATTCCGCTGAATAATAGGGACTATTCCGTAACAGGCTAGTATTAGACTGTTACTTAATAATAGTGAATATTCCGTAACAGGCTAGTATTAGACTGTTACTTAATAATAGGGAATATTCCGTAACAGGCTAGTATTAGACTGTTACTTAATAATAGGGAATATTCCGTAACAGGCTAGTATTAGACTGTTACTTAATAATAGGGAATATTCCGTAACAAGCTAATACGGTAATACCCGTATTTAGAACTTCAGTAGTAGCGAGTCGCCAACTGTGAGCGAGAAATCGGGATTTGATTTGCTAAATACATGTCAGGCTTTGTTTAAATGCGCCTTGGGATGGTTACTAAGTAAGTGAGCAATGTACGAGTGTACACTACGATAATCTATTTTACTAAACTAATATTGAATATTGTAATGTAATAATATATAATATTGTAATTATATTTTGTTAACACGCACGTCGGGTTTCATGTTAACGCGCATTTGTACTAATAAAATTTATAGTATATAATAATAAATATAAAATATAATCACTGGTAAAACAGTAGTGGAGAAGCAGTAGATTTTTGCTTCTGTACTAGCACCGTCCTATTTGGTTACAAATGGTTACAATTTTGTTGCATTTAATATTTACTATGTTTAACTATAGCTGTCGCAAATCAAACCCGCTAATAATTAAAATGCACTTCGTGCGCGCCGCTGCGCCAGCTAGGTCGCTAAAAATCATCTCGGAGAGTCGGGAACAGTTGGAGGTGGCTCTTTACTAAAACTTTTACCAAAAAAACGATATGTATATTTAATGCTACAAGTCGGGTTATGTATGAATGCTGCATAGGTTGGTTAAAAAGAAAACTAACAATGAAAACAAAAAATAGTCTAAATCCTTAAAAACGGTAAAATTTGTTTTTTTTTTAATCGGCATGTGTACAAGTTGCCTTTGTTTACTTGTTATTGTTTCCTTTTGTAAAGAATAGTTTGAAAAAATTAAACCGGTTTAACATTTGGTTGCGTACTGCATAATGCAAATCCTTGCATCGGGTAAACAATAGTTTTAATATTATTAGAAATATAAAGGATTTTAATTGTAAATAAATAAAATTTGGTATAAAGATATCTCGCAGATAGAAACAATGATGTTTTTAAATGTAGATATGTAATATAAGACAAGTTTTTAAATGTAGATATGTAATATAATAATATTTTTAAATGATAAATTATTCATATAACCACAAAAATAAAAAACCAAAAACATTTAAATGAACAGAAAAATATAAAAACTATGATTACTTATCAATTATTGTACATAAGGTGTACAATAATTGATAACTAATTATTAGTAACTTTTTAAATACGCCAACATAACCTTTAACAGTCCTAAGCCTGTTAAAAGTATGAAGAAAAATTTAATCTCCATCTCACTAAAATAATATGTCAGTTCACGGAATAGGCTATTACCAAATAATAGGGTATGATACCCTAATATGAGAAACCTATTATATCACATAATAGTATTATTCAAATGTCATCCTAATATAACACCTCTAAATTCACCATTGACCATATATTTAATAGGGATGTGAAAAATAGTCTATTTTATAATTTATAGAATTAGGCGTTACTTTGCGGAGGTCCATACTACAAAAGTAATGAGAATATTATTTTGCTATAATCAAAAAAATAATATTCTCATTACTTTTGTAGTCTATTTTATAATAATCATTTTTATCAATTTAAAAATCTATTATTTTAATTATACTCTTTTTTCATGATTTTTATGATTAGAATTGCATTGTTGGGTGAAACCAATGTAGCGAAACTACACATTTTATTCGAATTTCATAAAAAGCGCATCTCTTATTATTTATTAGTACAGTATTATAGTTGTCCACTTTTATTAACCTTTATTGATTATTATTATTGAAAAGGAAACTTAAATAGTCTGAAGAAATCGATAATTATTAATCGATTTCTTAAAAATGGATTTTGTTTAGAGGGAAAAATCGATTATTTATTCATCGATATTTTTTTTTTACTCGAAGTCAATCCCTAATATTCAAAGCACAGACAAGCAACACGTAAATATAGAAAATTATATCTATATAAATGTATATAAGAGACAAATCAAGAGCCAATTGTATACAGATTACAGACATATTTGAAAATTCCTTAATAAGATATTGTATAATCTACATTGATTTATTTTCGAGCTCATTTAAAAGTACATATGCATTGACCTATACAATATAGACAATACATTATATACCTATAATACAAAATATATATCCTGCATCCTGTGGATTATGAGCATAGACAAGCCCCTGTAATAATTATGACATTTCTAGTTTTTTGACGTTGTTTTTGTCTGTGCTTGTGACTTTTCCACAAATTCAGAAAGTTTTTTTATAAGCGTATTTATTAGTAGTAAGAAAAATTATAGAATAACATTAATTGTTAACGATGGCTGGAATTAAAGGTAATATGTTATAAACAACATAAAATTATTTAATTAAAACAAGATTCACTTTGTCCCGAATGAGTCATAATATGTATTTACAAACAGTACTTTTAAAATATTATTATACAATTCATTTTTAACATTATATTTCTTTTTTTTCTCGGTATTCCCTGCTGGTTATTTACAGGGTAAGTAAAAATTTATTTTGAAGATATTTTCAATAATATATTCTATTTATTTTTATACTACGTGCTCTTATAACAAGGTTTAAATATTTGTTGCTTACGAAAGCTGTCGTTAAGTATAATGTTATATTTTTGTGAATCGTTTCATCCTTCGGCATGTACAATTTATTTTGATGCTAATAATAGATCAAAAAGTGATGCTTCTTGATTGGATAGACTATGTAGATTGAGCAAAAACTAAATGATTGGATAGTTTCAGTGGAAATAAAAATTAAAAAAAGAAAAAATAATTATATGAACCAACTAGATTACATCACTATTTCAGTTAAACTGACTGATTATGACACTATTATTAAGTACTATGTCAGAGGATGTAACCAAAAATTTAATACTGAGGTACTTATAAATATTTTGGTTTAAGATTGTTGTAGGAGCCATTTATGGCTGAACATATATAGTAACTTAAGATTAAGTGCTGACTTATGTTACATTGTTATTGGAGAAAAAAATCTTTGAATTTGAAAGAAGTATCTTTCAAAATGTAAAATTCAAAAAATCACTAAATAGGCTGAAAACAAACAGTAGTATTGAATAGTGAATAGTACAAATAGTAGTATTAGTACTTGTGAAATGCACCTAATAAAAGATGTTACGGATGTGTGTTAATTTTTAATCTAAAAAAATACAATAAGGTATTACTTTGCCAAAATCCATTATACAAAAGTACTAATATATGTCTTTTGCTATAATTTATCCCAGATTATAAAAAAAATATTTAATTATATTAAAAATAATTTGTGTGTGTTGTTTTTGTAAATAATATGGTTTTGTAACAATGTCAACAGCAGGATTACATTTTATTTTGTCTACTTTAGGATAATTTTTGTATATTGTTCACTTTATGCTAAGCGTTGTTATATATGTATTCTGTTATTTCAGTTTGGTATCCCTGGCGTTTGCAGGCTCTATTGGGATGACATTTGTTATACTAGCTTGTGCCTTACCACAATATAAGTGAGTAAATATTTGTATTTAATAATAACATTCGACAACTCCGAAAGCCTATAAAACCTTGATATTTAAAGGTTGAAAGTGAGCATTCAAATTTCAGTGTAAAGAAAAATTGCACAATTTTTAATTATATGAATTGAAATATTGAGGTTTAATGAATAGTGGTTTTTTTACACCATGTGGTATCCTGCTGAATAGAACAGTACCACCCTCAATTGACCCCTACTGAGGTGTCGTAAAAGGCGACTAAGGTAAGTCGACCCGCCGTGTGGTATCCGGACGTGTAGGATTGACCAACATCATTTCTTACCAAGGTGTCGTAAAAGGCGACTAAGTTAAGTTGACCCACCGTGTGGTATCCGGTTTAGTAAAATAGACCACCCTCTTTCTTACCAAGGGGTCGTAACATACGACTAAGGTAAGTTGACGTCAGGCAGTTGGCCGGTTGTAAAAACGCAGCCAAATCATGTGACAGCATGTTTAAAACATGTTGTGCCAACCCCATTTAGAGTGGGATAAGGGCAGGAGGATGATAAATGAATAGTGGTTTTTTTCTTGTATTGGACAATTCCCACAGGCAAGAAGTATAAGCATCTTCCCAAACTAAGTGCAACTCGAAATAAAGGTATACCATACAAATGTTTATCTAAAAAGATGAAAGACATAAATTCAGCTTATATTTTATGGGTATACAGAAATAATTATTCCTATTATTATTAATAAGTCCTATTTTCATTTTTCATTGATGATGATTACTGTAATAAAGTTTTTATTAAGAAAAACAGGTACAGTTAACTTAACTTACAGCTATTCACAGTTAACTTAGAATAACCACAAAATATTCTGCTGCCTGGTGTGCCTTACAGCAAAGGCCCTCGGTACATAAAAGTAAAGAGCTTTGGGAGATGGATGTGTGTTTTTACACTGCAGGGTATTTTATCATTACTACTGTCCATTTAAATTAATCTAATCACCAGATACATTAATTTGATGATGTTGCCATTACTGATAAAAGATGACGGCACAACAAATGATTGCCATGGATTTTCACAACATATTATATATAACCTAAGATTATGTCCATAAACTCACAAGCAAAATAGACCAGCTTGTGAAATATAATCAGTGTACACAAATCTTGCAATTTTATCTCGAAACTCTGTAATCAAAACATACATCTTTATCCAAGTTTGCCTTTATTTATTTTATTATTGAAACACATATTTTATCCTTTAGTAAATGTTTGCCTTATTATAAACCTTAACAGGATATTTTATAATTTATTTCATGGGTATATTTGACCTTTTTTCCATGCCAGTAAGCCATAGATCAAGTATTCTCAAAGACTTTCTTAGTTTGAATCAGACAGTAAGCAGCATAAATTTGTTGGCTCCCTAAGACGTTTGTTATTGATTTATTTATTAGTAATAGTGATTTTTACAATGTAAAAACGCCATTCAACTGGCATTTTACTCGAACTTCCTCCTCAATCAAAATAATTTGATTTTCAAAATAAGTGCACTACCCATTAGCTAATCGGTCTCGATTTTAGTAGAGCTATATCAATTCTGATTTTCTATGAATCTCCTTATTTTGAATTTGACCAGATATAGACCTTCCGTTAACATCTCTTACACTTGCTAGCGAAGTAATTTTAAACTTTTTAATGAAGACTCTAGTGTGCACCTCTAAGTGTATAACCTCTTTATTAAAATTGTATCTAGCTCGATCATTTGTCACATTTATATGTATTGTGAAGAATAAGTTACGGAAGACAATCCTATGAAGTGAACTTTAATAAATACGCCGTGTGGTATTCGGCTGAATAGAATAGTACCACCCTCATTTCTTAATGAGGAGTCGTAAAAGGCGACTAAGGTAAGTCGACCCGCCGTGTGGTATCCGGCTGAGTAGAATAGATCAATCTCATTTCTTATCGAAGTGTCGTAAAAGTAGACTAAGGTAAGTTGACCCACCGTGTGGTATCCGGTTTAGTAAAATAGGTACGTCTAACGTAAGTTGATGTCAGGCAGGCGGCCGGTCGTAAAAACGCAGCCAAATCATGTGACAGCATGTTTGTAACATGTTGTGCCGACCCCACTTAGAGTGGAATAAGGGCAGGAGGATGATGATGAACTTTAATAAATATAGTAGTGGCTAATTATATAAGTTTTTAATATTTGTTTCAGGCTATGGTGGCCCTTCTTTGTAGTTCTATTTTACATCCTTTGCCCGATCCCGACTATGATTGCCCGTCGTCACACAGACAGCTCTGGTGGCACCAACTCACCATGCATGGAGGCCGCCATATTTGTTACTATGGGAATTTTAGTGAGCTCGTTTGCCCTTCCCATAGTTCTCGCAAGAGCTGACGTGGTATGTAATTTGGTATTATCTATAGATTTTGCTATTGCTATGACTGGCTCGTTGGCGCAGTGGGTAGTGACCCTGCCTTCAGCTCCGCGGGTCGCGGGTTCAATTTCCGCCGAAGGCCAACATTTTCTATAAATGAACTTATTGGTCTTTGAGCCTGGCTGTATATTTGTTTTTAAGTATGTATTTAAAAATATATAAGTATATATTCACAAGTCTGTCTTCCATAACACAAGTATTAAGTTACTTACTTTTTGGACGGACGACCGTGTGTGTAAGTGTCCCATTTATTGATTTATATTTATTTTATTCTATAATGAAAGCAAAAAGCCGATATCCGTTGCTATTTTTGGACATGAAAGATGGATATTCGACTATACTTTTTGTTTCGTTCATAATGTTTGTATTGAGGTCTAATTTAATGAACTTTTCAAAACTTTGTAGACCACTATAGATTTGATCCCATTAATATTTTTATTTCATGTATATACTGAATAGAATAGTACAACCCTCATTTCTTACCAAGGTGTCGTAAAAGGAGAAGTTTAAAATTAAATGACCGTCTTTTTTAATTATCATTTTGGTTCAATTTGATTATCGCTATAGTACTATTTATACGAAGCCTGAATCGTTATTTGGTGCTAATTACTTGGGTTGCCATGATAATTTAACTAACAACACTCCGATAAAGTTGTCAGGTTGATAGCTATACCTAGGTGTCGGTAGTGATGTAACCTACTGTTACTCGCGATTAATTTTTAGATATCAACGTTATTAGTTCTCTGATTCATGTCTAAGAAATCGATTTTGCTTTTTTTCTATATATCTTGGCCTAATTTCGATATATTTGTCAGACAGCTGTCGGAATTACTGAAAATAGTTTTATTTTCAATACTTTCAATATACTTTATACAGTTGATATATCGGATTAGCCCAGTCGTTAAATTATCCTTATCCGAATATCCCTATCGTCCGATGTCACTGTAGTATCTGGTTGTCCTGATAAATTATAATGTCGGGCTATTTGAATCTGATCGAGTTGGTAATAAATGCGAACTTTTCTGAATCGTAAAACAACAAAGTTGCAAATGTGGGCCACATACTCCGACATAGCCGATACCAGATGCAGCAACTGATAATGATGGGAAAGTTGCTAGGAAGGAGATACCTGGTCGTAGAAGGATATCTTGGTTACGGAACGTCCGCAAGTGGACGAGAATTAAGAGTGCTCTCGAATCTTCCATCGTAGAAAGGAATATGCACAGCTGACTGCCAACCTTCAATAGTTACAGAGGCACTAAAAGAGGAAGGAGTTATCGGAATATAACTATCGGCTATCGAAATAATTTAACTACATGTTTTATATGATAATTTATATATCCATTCTACCTAAATTTTCGCACTATAAGTTAAGTTAGTTAGAAACTTAAGATGTCTGATGTATATCTATAGGCTTTCATTTCATTCAGACGATTTTTATGCAATCTTAGGGAAAAGAGTAGCATCAATGATGAACAGATCACGTAGTAGCTCCAACGGTATTCTGAAAACACTTTATGAAAAATTGGATAACCATTTATGAAACACTGAACAGTGCTTCACAGATGGTCGTTATGCTATAACTTAATTTTAATTTTTATTCTAACACTAGCATAGCCTATGAGTTCATATATTTTATTTTTAATGTCCACTAATACAATGGATGGAATGTCTTTTAATTTAAATAAATTATTATTATTATTATTACTAATTAATATTTTACAGATCCTGCCTGGTGCTTGCTATTGGACTCTAGCCGGTAATGTCATTGTATATCTAACTATTCTTGGATTCTTCACAATCTTCGATATGGATGACTCTGATTATGCGATGTGGTGAGAAATCTAAAATGTCTTTGCCACAGACAAAAAATATACAAGAGACAATTGCAATGCCGATTTTTTCGTACGATAGGTGATGTGGTTATTTCTATTGTCTATTCATATTGCGTTTCAAACAAAAGTGACCTAATTAGAAAATTTAGAATTTTTGGAAATGATACATGATGTGTACCTTATTTAATTGGATACACATGTTCTCTGTAGTATAATCCACTAACCAAAAGAGCTTAAAGTCATTGTCTTTTATGTTAAAAGTTAATTCATTCGTATATATATATACGTGTATATCGATATCGTTATTTAGTAATGCTACATAAAAAATGTATTTATTATTCAGACCATATTGCAATTTTATAATTTACATTCAATAATTTATCCAAGAATTGTATGTCAATGTCAATTGTTTAAAACCAATTTATGAATTGTTAATATAAACAAACTTAAAAGAAAAATTATAGTTGATTTATAGAAAAGTTAAAAAATCGTCTATCTATGTACATAACAATATACAGTAACAATTTATTTAATTCATTAAAATAATGAAATAATGTTTCATTTTCGATTTTACCACGGACACGTAACTTTAAATAATGTCTAGAACTGAAATGAAAATTGATAAATAAGTTAAACTGGTAGGTAATTGAATGAACATTAATTCGCTACATTGTTTTAGACTAGCGAATGTATTGGTCTCGAAAGAATCTCCAAAGATAACATAAAGTTATTAAGCATATTTAATTATTAAAAAAATTTACAATGTACCAAAGCAATCATAAGCAAGCATAGACACATCTGAAATGCTATCGGCAATTAGCTATATTATATTGATTCAAGAAAATAAAAGAAAAAATCAATTTTGAATTAGGTCACTTTTGAACGTGCGATATGTTATTCAAGTCTGATAACATGATACTGATATTAATAATATTTTTTTCATTATGTTGATTTGTTGCATTATCTGTTGATGTATCCCTTTTAAAATAATATTGTCTATGGATGGTTATATAAATTCTTTTGCAGGTTAGTCTACTTAATTAAGTATGTAAGAAAATTGTATAACATATGTGTATTTTTTTACGAATTAGCAAATTAATCCTGTGTCTAACCGATAAATGTAACTCGTATATAATAATCGCTTTAATTATTAAACAGGTTAAAAAGCAGCGTTTTAGACATAGATTAATAAATTGTTTTTGTTATCTGTAATCGCTTTAATTTTATTGAAACAGTTTATAAATAAAAATAATAAAATTTTACTTTGTTATGTTATAAAGGCATCATTTAATGCTGTTATGAAGCAACTTACGATTTAGATATAGTTTTAGCTGGTACAGGGCTTAAAGCGCGTTTTTTTTAAAATTAAAACAGTCAAATATAAGTCAATCATTAAATAAATCGCGTTTGAATTATCTTTTGTAAACAAATTTAAATTAATTAAGAATATCGAACTGTACCCCTGATTTTGCCCCAGTCAATTCAAAATTATTTTTAATTTTTTTCATGTTTATGCAGAAAAAAACGGGATTTTTTTATCAAATATATATTAGTCCCAAATATAAACTTCAAGTTATCAATATTGCCCCAGAAGAAAAGCCGTAAAAGTATAACAGACAGACAGACTTTCGGATTTTTTTAAGTGATTATGGAGACAACAAATATTGATATTGGTTCATCCTAATCATCATTCTCCTGCCCTTATCCCACTATAAGTGGTGTTGGCACTACTTTTACTACCGACCGCCTGCCTGACGTCAACTTACCTTAGTTGCCTTTACAAAACCTCAGTAATAAATAAGAGTGGTCTATTCTACTCAGCCGGATACTATACAGCTGTTTT
The DNA here is from genome assembly GCA_029227775.1 of Morpho helenor. Lineage (NCBI taxonomy): Eukaryota > Metazoa > Arthropoda > Insecta > Lepidoptera > Nymphalidae > Morpho > Morpho helenor. The sequence goes on along the minus strand of JARGCU010000003.1, from coordinate 4,888,687 downwards.
GATATAGATTCTTTTTGGTAAAAATCCTATTTGAAATAAATTGTAAGTCAGTTAAGTAATAGTTTGTAAATTGCTTCATCTCATCTCTAAGTTTATTCGACCAACAATAATAAGTGGGTAAATTTAGAAATATTTGCGATTTTGTTTACCCTATCTGCTTGCACGAATCAAACCGTGGCTGATTCTAAGTTTTAAAATTTATAAAAGTCATGTATTAAAAAATGTTTTATAAGAATATATAAATATGTCCCTGGATTATATATATGCCTAGAGAGTATGGTTTAAAAATCAAGCCATAGACAAAGGTGAAATTTCATTACAACATAATGCATAACTTTGGATACCTACCTTTCAATTTAATGTACTCGCTCTTTAGATACCAGTAATAGTAAAATAAAAATACTTTTATGTAGTTAAATTAAATGTAAAATAAGTAACTTAGCCTGAAAGCGAAACCTAATATAAAACGTGCTATTTTCTTAATTAAGCGTTGCTAGAATCCACATCGCACGTGTTGCAATTTTGAAGTTGGGTTCACATTTCGAAAAATGGAACGTAATGATCTCAAGGCGGTGAAGTGGCCATTCTTGCATTAGAAATGAGTTTTGAAAAAATAAAGAAACCATTTTGTCTAGATTGTCAATTAAACGTTACAAGTAAAATTCTATTGTACTTTCTGAATATTATTCTTGTAGACGCTTAAAATAATTCATTTTTCTTGTTGTATAAAAATCAATTGTTTTTCTAGTAGGCATATATATAATTTTGAAATTGGATGTACTTGATAATATTGCTCCATAAAATGATTACATACGTTTATTATTAACTGCATAATATAAAACGAAATTGCGAAAAATTTGTTTTATCAGGGTATTTGACTATTATTTGAGATTATTTGTAGAAAGGCTAAAGTGATTTGAACATATATGTCTGGAACATACATTTTTGTAAGGTTAGAAAATTTTGTTTTTGTTATATTGGTCAAACGGACAGAAAAGGTGCCAAAAGAATTTGAAATATTTAAAAAAGAATGGTTGAACCCAATGCAATGTATGTTAGGTGTGTAGCACTGACTCACAATAGGGCTTCTTCAATCGGTGCCTCATTACTGAGGATCAAAGTCCTAGTAGTCCTCACCATCATAGAATTTGGATGAGGAGTGGAGAAGAGGAGGTGGGTTTTTTAATTTTCTCCATCGTGTTGGCGACCGGCCTCGTATTTCTATCAACTTTTATCTTCTGTATTGCCAACAATGACCAGCTTTTCAAGGTTTGCATTATGTGGCCGAAATATAAAAGTATGCGTTGAAGATATTTAGTGGAGGATACAAGAGGACAAATGACGCTATATTTAACTATATGAAAACGCTATCATTATGCTATAAACAACACATTATGGCTAGCCTTTATAATAATAATATTATATACAGCAAAACAATTGAGAAAAAAATAACTAAAATATGATAGAGACAAAATAACTTAATGAATTATATCGTTTATTTTTATGTCTTTGCTAAGTAATTTAGTTCAAGTCGTTCAGTATAATACAAAGTTATTTTGTCTTAGTGCATATAATCGTAAATATTTAATATCGCCTTTGTCATAATACTATTTAATAATAATTGAAAGCGGTGTTGTCATTATTATTAAAATAAAAGTCAAGTACCCAAAAAAATTATTTACATTCCTGTAATGTATATTTTGTAAATATAGTATTAGAATCGGGTCACAATATAAATGTTACTACCTGCTTTTGTGCCTGTTTTATTTCATCCTATCTTTCAGTTTGTCATGAAGAGAAAAATGGTGCGCTCTTGGATAGACATCAGATACGTTTTTTTCAAATAAACGTTAAGAAATAGATATATATATCAATGTAATGGAATCAGCGGTGATAATAGTCATCATTAAATGCACTATGCAGTAATATCATATATATAGATATAATATATATAGATATAAAAGGCAATCGAATGAAGCATTTAAAAATTTCGTACTATTATATCGAGGGGTAGCGGGCTATTTGGTTTAAGCGACATTTTTGCAACTTTACAGGAGAGCCTTTTAAAGTTTGAAATTTCGAAATAAAATTCATAACAAAAAAACTTCTGCAGTTATTTAAACGGGGTAAACTGCATTGAAATTTAATTAAAAATATCTAGTTGTTAATGCTAATACCAAATAAAGCGGACCTTTATTTACAAAGATAAATGTCGCTTAATACAACGTGCCCTTTTTTAGAGACAGGAAAAACGATTTAAGTGACTTCATAACTACAACTGGCTACAGGGGAAAAAAATAAGCGACAACGCATTCTATTTACGGAGTAAGCCAAAAGGTATGAAGTAACGAAACCCAAAATTAGTAGAAGCAAGCTATTTATCTTAACTAACAATTTAGATTGAAATGACTGTCAGGCTAATTTACTTAAGTGACATATAACATTGAAATTGTAACGTTTAATGTTTATGGTTTATTTACATCTAATACTATCAATGGCTGATAAAACAACCAGGATATATTGCAATCACCGAAAATTTCAGGTACTTACATTGAATAAATAAACACAACATAATAATCAATCAAAGTATTTATTTAGAGTAATTATTATTATAACAGTCTCACTAGGAACATCAATTATATTAATTTACTTTTCAGTCTTAATTTGCAAAATTAGGTACATTAGTATTTTGTATAATAATTTAGTAAAATCAGTCTCAATGTAGGAACATCAACTATAATTATTTATTAGCTATTCATTCAGGAGGTAATTACTTGAGATCAGTTTTCATAAAACTTTCTAAAAGTATAATTTTGTTAATATTAATCAACAATTGTAAAATAAAAATATAAAATCAACAAAGAAAACTTATACTGCGTCCATCATATTATCAGTCTTTTGACAGCTCACGCTCATTAAGTTTTGTATTGCTTACGTACAAATATCATACAAATAATATTTGTACTTTATGGATGGGTACCGCCCACTTAGTGATGTCACACATAATGGCACAATACTACGATTATGCCACAGATTAAAAATAATCGGTAGAAATCGATGTTACGAGTATTAAAAGACATTTAATAACATTATATAAAGTTTTACTTTCTTCTTAGTTAATACATGAATACAAATAAAACAATCAGGATATTTTAATTTATTTTATTAGCACGAGTCGTCGGAATGATAATCAACACTAGACTCCTCCGATGAGGAGTCTTCAGTAGCAGTTATTATTAGCTCTTGTGTAGATAATATATTATCAAACGCAATATCACGTTCCCAATCAGAGAATATTACTCTTTTAGTTCTTTCCACCACACTTGCCCAGTTCTCGGCCGTTACGTGGGTGCAAGCATTTTTTAGCAATTGCAACATTTTATTCGCTGTGAATGGGGGGCTTGTATTGCATCTCGCAGCATGCCCTTTTACTTGTGCCCATATAAGTTCTATTGCGTTGTACTGGCAGTGGTATGGAGGAATCCGAAGAACAGTATGGCCATATTCTGCTGCCATTTCATTGATTACATAGCGTTTTGCTCTCTTTTTGGTTTTTAATATTTTTATTAATTCAACTTTTAACATTGAGTCGTCCACATTTTCTCCATTGTCCCGAAGCCAATTAATTATTTCATGCTTTTTATTAGCCTGTGTTGGCATTTTGTCAATTTGACGGGAGTGGTAGGGCGCATTATCAATAAAAATTATTGATGGTTCTTCCAATGAAATGAGCATTTTTTTGAACCACTCTTCATACACATTTGCATTCATCTCTTCGTGGTAGTCATTTGATTTCTTCGATTTAAATGCCAACAGTGCGTCTTGTACAAATCCTTTTGCTGTACCTGCATGGCAAATGATTAGGCGCTCACCTTTTCCCATTGGTACTGAGGAAGTGGAATCAGCAGTATCATCAGTCCAGAAACGAGATAGTGTGTGGTTAGCGTTGAGCCATGTTTCATCCGTGAAAACAATATTTGCCCAATCTTGTATTTTCTTTGCCTCTCTTAAAAAATCACAACGTGCTATAGCTATATCTGTGCGTTCCATTAATAATTTTCTTTTATTTAACTTTTTATATGAAAAGCCAATTGTGTTCAAAACTTTGACCAAAGAAGATTTTTCACCATGAAATAGACCACTTCTTTTCAAAGAAACAATAAGTTTTCTCAAAGTTGGAATTTCTTTTCTCAAGTAGTAATCTAGTTTACGTAGGTTATCATTAATCGAATTACTTAGGTACGTAATTCGATTAATGATAGTAGGTACTATAATCGGAATGGTATCGCATACGAGAATCTTTAGGACATCACTATCGTCAATCTGTCAAAAGATGGTTAATATAATGGACAGTGTATAATTATAAAACACAGCTGATGCTGATAATAATGATGTGACTGAGGCGCCCGCGCTCGATAGTTCAGTTGAATGATTACGATTTTTAACACCCGGGCGTGGAAATAAATATGGTATCATATGACATGATTGAAATGTACCATATTAAAATTTTGTGATTGAAATACCGACTTGTATTGTTATGAATACTGGCAAAATGTTTCAATATACATCATTAATTTTATCGTCTGTATTAAATGACATGCATTTTAAAAAAAAGTAGGACTAAAATGGTTTAACGACTAAACAAAATATCTGAACAAAAACGAGTATTTGATTCAAGTAGCACCCGGCGTGGAAAATAGATGCAGCTAAAAGAGTTTAAGCGACGACCCATATCGTATTTGGGTGACGGACAAATGGTTTATACACTGTCCATTATATTAACCATCTTTTGACAGATTGACGATAGTGATGTCCTAAAGATTCTCGTATGCGATACCATTCCGATTATAGTACCTACTATCATTAATCGAATTACGTACCTAAGTAATTCGATTAATGATAACCTACGTAAACTAGATTACTACTTGAGAAAAGAAATTCCAACTTTGAGAAAACTTATTGTTTCTTTGAAAAGAAGTGGTCTATTTCATGGTGAAAAATCTTCTTTGGTCAAAGTTTTGAACACAATTGGCTTTTCATATAAAAAGTTAAATAAAAGAAAATTATTAATGGAACGCACAGATATAGCTATAGCACGTTGTGATTTTTTAAGAGAGGCAAAGAAAATACAAGATTGGGCAAATATTGTTTTCACGGATGAAACATGGCTCAACGCTAACCACACACTATCTCGTTTCTGGACTGATGATACTGCTGATTCCACTTCCTCAGTACCAATGGGAAAAGGTGAGCGCCTAATCATTTGCCATGCAGGTACAGCAAAAGGATTTGTACAAGACGCACTGTTGGCATTTAAATCGAAGAAATCAAATGACTACCACGAAGAGATGAATGCAAATGTGTATGAAGAGTGGTTCAAAAAAATGCTCATTTCATTGGAAGAACCATCAATAATTTTTATTGATAATGCGCCCTACCACTCCCGTCAAATTGACAAAATGCCAACACAGGCTAATAAAAAGCATGAAATAATTAATTGGCTTCGGGACAATGGAGAAAATGTGGACGACTCAATGTTAAAAGTTGAATTAATAAAAATATTAAAAACCAAAAAGAGAGCAAAACGCTATGTAATCAATGAAATGGCAGCAGAATATGGCCATACTGTTCTTCGGATTCCTCCATACCACTGTCAGTACAACGCAATAGAACTTATATGGGCACAAGTAAAAGGGCATGCTGCGAGATGCAATACAAGCCCCCCATTCACAGCGAATAAAATGTTGCAATTGCTAAAAAATGCTTGCACCCACGTAACGGCCGAGAACTGGGCAAGTGTGGTGGAAAGAACTAAAAGAGTAATATTCTCTGATTGGGAACGTGATATTGCGTTTGATAATATATTATCTACACAAGAGCTAATAATAACTGCTACTGAAGACTCCTCATCGGAGGAGTCTAGTGTTGATTATCATTCCGACGACTCGTGCTAATAAAATAAATTAAAATATCCTGATTGTTTTATTTGTATTCATGTATTAACTAAGAAGAAAGTAAAACTTTATATAATGTTATTAAATGTCTTTTAATACTCGTAACATCGATTTCTACCGATTATTTTTAATCTGTGGCATAATCGTGGCATAACTATTATGTGTGACATCACTAAGTGGGCGGTACCCATCCATAAAGTACAAATATTATTTGTATGATATTTGTACGTAAGCAATACAAAACTTAATGAGCGTGAGCTGTCAAAAGACTGATAATATGATGGACGCAGTATAAGCGACATCACACCGTGTGATTAGGGAAGTCAAAATGATTTCAGTTTCTTCTTAATAAAATTTAGAAACAGGAAAAACGCTTTAACTCTTATTCACTTATTTATGAGAGATAGGGTGATGGTATGTAAGTACATAATTTAATAAAAAATGCAAAATCCACGTCGTTTAATACACTGCCACTTTTGAAACTATCCAAAAATAGCATTGTTTCAAGCGCCAAACAAGTGCTCTGATTTGAATGATTCCGGCATCATTCGACGGAGAAAAAATCGCTGATTCCGAATATGTATATAACTCAATATCGCCCAAGATGTCGCAACCAAATAGCCCGTTACCCCTCGATATGTGCATGCATCGTAACGTGTTACTAGGTTATTTTACCCATAAAAGCAAAACTAGAGAAGGAGGCTTTTCTGTAGATTGCAATATTTGCACTATCAAAATACTGCTATCTGAATTACAATAAATCTCAATATATTATCAGAGCCTGAATTAAAACTTGGAAATTTTTAATATTAAATCACATTCCTATACACTTAATAACAAAAAATAAAATAATAATATTATACATTGAAATTTAATTTTAAACAAATTTAAATTATACAATAAATAAATTATCAGTTTTAATTAAATTTTCTTAATGTGGATATTCTAAAATTATTTTTTAACATACTGTTAATATGTATGCTTCCGTTAAACGGAATGTGACATTAATCATCCTTCATTCGCTGACATTTTACATTTGTCATTTCGTATGTATTATTTTCCCATATCAAAAATACCACTAATTCGTCGCCGCACCCAATTAATTGGTGATAACTGTGTATAATTATGGGTGACCATTTGCCGGCATGTGTTATCGATGTGGGCACGGGATATACGAAATTGGGGTTTGCCGGCAATAAGGAGCCCCAGTTTATCATACCGTCGGCCATAGCGATAAAAGAAACTGCCAAAGTTGGTGATCAGAGTACTAGACGCATGACTAAGGCCGTAGAGGATTTAGATTTCTTTATCGGTGACGAAGCATTTGAAGCAACGGGTTATTCCGTTAAATATCCTGTCCGTCATGGTCTAGTAGAAGACTGGGATTTGATGGAGAGGTACATTGAACAATGTATTTTTAAGTACTTACGCGCTGAGCCTGAAGACCATCACTTTTTGATAACAGAACCGCCACTGAACACGCCGGAAAATCGTGAATATTTGGCGGAGATTATGTTCGAGTCTTTCAATGTGCCAGGGTTGTACATAGCTGTACAAGCGGTGCTAGCACTCGCTGCTTCCTGGAAATCACGCACAGCGGCTGGTCGTACATTTACCGGTATTGTAGTGGACAGTGGTGATGGTGTAACTCACATAGTTCCTGTGGCTGAGGGATACGTCATCGGCTCCTGTATCAAACATATACCGATAGCTGGTAGGAATATTACATCATTTATTCAGTCTTTACTACGAGAACGTGAAGTTGGAATCCCACCAGAACAGAGTTTGGAGACTGCAAAGGCTATTAAGGAAAGGTACAGCTATATCTGCCCAGATATTGCAAAAGAATTTGCAAAATATGATTCTGATCCTGCAAAATGGATGAAGAAGTATACTGGTATCAATGCTATTACAAAAAATCCTTTTTCTGTAGATGTTGGTTACGAGAGATTCTTGGGGCCCGAGATTTTCTTTCATCCTGAATTCTCCAATGCTGATTTCACAGTACCTTTAAATGAAATGGTCGATGAGGTTATACAAAGTTGTCCTATTGATGTGCGAAGAGGTCTATATGGAAATATAGTATTATCTGGAGGCTCTACAATGTTTAGAGACTTTGGTAGAAGACTTCAGCGAGATATCAAAAGAACTGTAGATGCACGGTTGAAATTGTCTACAATGTTGTCAGAAGGTCGTATTACACCTAAGCCCATTGATGTACAAGTTATATCACACAACATGCAGCGATATGCAGTATGGTTTGGTGGTAGTATGTTGGGCTCAACGCCTGAATTTTATCAGGTATGTCACAGTAAACAAGCCTATATGGAGTATGGGCCAAGTATTTGCAGGCACAATCCTGTGTTTGGTACCATGACATAGTGTGTTCATATAATTATCAATGCCAGTATTGAAAATTAAATTTAAGCATCAATAATATTGAAAATAAGTAAAATATTGCTAGACCGAATTCCTTTATTACAATTTTTATTGTTTAAAATTTATTCATAATTATTACTCTGTATAAGTTAAATATATTTTTCATTAATTTTATTGTACTATTATTATGAATAAATCATTATTTATAGCTGGACACACATTTAAGTAAGCATTTAATGTATTGCATTCCAGCTTTTTACCAAATAAAGACTTTTTAATATGTTTAATAGTTTCATTTACAATAGTTTTAGTTTTTTAAAATTGGCTTTACAGTGTTAATTGAAATCATTGGCATTATAAAATACCTATTCATGTATATATGATAATGGTTACTTATCTGTATATTTGATAATGGTTACTTATCTGCATTCTGCATATGTAATAAAGAAACAAGAACAACAGTTAAAAAAACTTATAGGTGTAATATTGTTCAAAAGTATGCAGTTTTGAATATATATTTGTATAAAAAAATAAAAGGAAACAATTTTTACCCTAGTTTAACTTCAAAAATTATAGCACTCAACTATTTTACATACTTTCTTCAGTGTTTTTAAATGTTACTAATATTTTTTTTCATCAATCATCAGTCATTTAAAAAAACTAATACCAAAAAAGCTTTGCGTCTTTGGCTCTAATTTATTTACAATGGATTATTTAGATTTAAAAAAATATTGTAATAATAATATCCGGAATAGTTGCACTTTCAATGTTGCCACAATAAATAGCTCTTTGGTATTTCAAAAAAACATCACAAGATGGCGTTAGTATGTTTCAAATATATTTCGTTAATATTTTTGTTGTATAATAAAAGTCTTACATACATAATGGTTCAATATATTTTTTTTCGAAACCCATATTTTCTTATAAAATAAGTTGTCTACAAATTTATGGATAAAAATTATATTATTTGAGGGCTCTGAATTTTTTACGAATTAAAATTTACTTATCTTATCCCATGTTTCTTATGCGTGATAAGTTCTACGTATAATTTGTTTATCTAATTAATTAAACATAGTGATGTAGACAAAAAAATGCTTCCAATTAATAGACAGTTGGGAGTAAGTACCGATAGCAATTTTAACATTTGTATAAAAAGAAAATAATTATTGTATAAAGTTTAGTGTATTAGGATGTATAAATATTGGCATTAGTCTCAATATTGTAATCTCAAGTTAAGAGGATTTTAAAAAAGGAAGGGGAATCCATTATGGCGGCATTCTGTTCTGACGAAAAATAATTGTTATTAAAGTAATTAAGAGTAGTTAAGTGTTTAGGAATTGTTTTGATATATTTTGGAAATCTTTTCTAAGTATTTTAATAGTACTAACTAAACTGAGCATAGCGTAAAAAAGAGCATTAACGTTCTTTTTTAAACCCTTCTAACTAATGTTTGCCGCAGGCACAGCTATGTCTGCTCTGTTGGACCTGTAAGTAAAGGAATATATGACAAATTAAGTATTTTTTTATCCACCTTTCATTTTTGTCGGGCAATTTTTGTCAAACCTATAACCGGGTCTTATTGCACCTGAGACAAGTTGTGGGTACATTAGATTTGTAATTTTAAAATAATTTTACAAAAGTTCTTCAGGCGGCCGGTCGTTAAATACGTAGCCTAATCATATGACAACATGTTGTGTCGACCCCACTTAGAGTGGGATAAGGGCAGGAGGATGATGTCCAAAAGTTCTTTTCTATATATGACAAATAATCACGTAATAAGCAGGTATTTATTAATAAAGCCATTTGGTATCCGGTTGAATAGAATAGGCCATCCTCATTTCTTACCGAGGAGTCGTAAAAGGGGACTAAATTGAGTCGACCCGCCGTGTGGTATCCGACTGAGTAGAATAGACCATCCTCTTTCCTACCGGAGTGTCCGCGGATAATTATATAAAAGATCCTCTCTTTCAAAGGGTTGTCTGGAAGAGATCACAAAAGTGTGATAAGATCGCCATTTGCACATTTAATCGTTTCTTAGATCCATGTCTCTTGTTCGTTTCACTTTGTATTTTATTTGTGCAATAAAGTTATTCTTCTTCTTCTTTATAAAACATGTTGTGTCGACCCCACTTAGACTGGGATAAAGGCAGGAGGATGTAAAGTATTTATTAATTCTGATTATTTGCGTTGACATATAAAATAGGGGGGAGGGGGGTTGTGATCCAAAGTGTACCGTCTGCCATGCCCCCTGAGAGTGATGAGCCACAATACCGTTACGTTGGGGTGACTACATAGATAAAAGAGGAATCTTAGAAGTGGATGAACTCAACGCGGTTGAAAAAGGGTCGCTTTTATTTTCACTTCAATTGCTAATTACTTTTAAACACTTTTATTGTCAGGTAGAGAATTTGAGCGACCATTAAGCCTCGATAATTAAGCATAGATAGTTTTACTTGTATGTACGTATACGAGGTGTGTTCAAAAAGTATCGCGAATTTTGTGTATTTTCAAAAACTATTTATTTATTTGTGAATATTTATTTTGTCCCCTTCAAAGTAATCCCCCTGGGATATTATACACTTGTGCCAACGTTTTTTCCAATCTTCGAAGCACTTCAAAAAATCATTATTTTGTATCTTGTTCAGCTCCTCCTTCGATGCCGTCTTTATCTCGTCAGTCGTGGCGTAGCGTCGTCCTTTCATGGGCCTTTTCAGTTTCGGGAACAAGAAAAAGTCACAGGGGGCCAGATCTGGGGAATAAGGTGGCTGCGGTATCATTAGTGTGTTGTTTTTGGCCAACAAGTCGCGTACAAGCAGCGTTGTGTGAGCAGGGGCGTTATCGTGGTCCATTGTTTTGAATAAGGAAAAATCGAAGACGAACCAAAACACGTGCAAGCAAAGCAGCTGTCAACAATTAACTGAAAATTCAAAATGGCCAAACTTGTCAGCATAAGTGAGGGACAAATGTACCAATATAACGCCACAAAAACGAAATTCGAATATACGTAACCAGAGAAAATTCAAAATTCGCGATACTTTTTGAACACACCTCGTATATATTTCCATATTTGTTTGTATGTAACCGACTCCTTGATTCCAATCTTGTCCCACTCTGCTGAACACAGGGATTTTCAAACTTTATACTAAAATTTAAAAAAATACTTTAAAATTTTTAAACAATCAATCGCAATAAAAAGAGAAAAATATCGTTTAAAAAATTAAAATGACGCTTTTATAGCGAGCATTACCATCTAATTTTATCTTACTAATATTATAAATGCAAAATTTGTGATTATGGATGTATGTTTGTTACTCTTTCACCGCGAATCCGCTGAACCAATATCAATTAAATTTAGCACAATTATTCTTTATACACTGGAATAACATATAGGCTATAAAAATCCTGTTGATTCTACAGGAATAGGCTGAAATTGAAAAGCGCCGTCTATTATCGACTTATCACACGACAACCAACAATCCATGCGAACGAAGTCGCGGGTAAGAGCTAGTATTTCATATTTTAAAATTTTATAATATTTTTGTACTGAAAAATTCTAAATAATTCCAATAAAAATAATGAACGAAAATAGTTTTGTGAAAAACTGCGTGAGGTGTACCATCTTTTTGTACACGCTTTTTTACAATTTCCTTTTTGAACCCTACTTTATAACGATCAGTTTATATAACGAAAGATTTAAAACGATGTTACGGATAAAGGTTAGGTAACAAATAAAACGTATCGAAATAGCAACGTGATTGAGAACTTCTACAATATCGTGTGGGAGGATATTTATGGAAATCCTAATTAGTGCTAGCAGCGCTCGTAAACGAGGCTTAATTACGAAGCGATACAAAGTCATATCGTTATGCATGGATGTAAGTGGGAAGCATGTCTCAGTCTGTTTCTTTAATCTCACCTCATCTCAATTCTGACATTATAACAATCAAATTGTGGTATATGACAAACGGGAGAGTAAAAACTTTTGTTCTTCTCGATCCAATTGTCTTTCATCGATAAAAAGCAATATTATCTTTGAGATAGAACCGTGATCCGCCGTTTGGTATCCGGCTGAGTAGAATAGACCACTCTCATTTCTTACCGAGGTGTTGTAAAAGGCGACTAAGGTAAGTGGACCCGTCGCCGAGTTTGATACGGCGCTGCACACGCTCGCAGACTGTCCAGTTTGGGCGGTTTAGCGGGCGGATCTTGTGGCACAGGCGGGGCACGATCTCTCCTTGCCCACCGTGGTTCGTGCCGTGGTGGACAGGGAGGAATTGTGGGCAGCGATGGCCTCCTTCTGCGAGGACGTTGTGTCGCGGAAGGAGGCAGCGGAGCGGATCCGGAAGTCGAGACATTGGATCCGATCCGCCGCAGGCGAGCGGGGCGCAGGCGACTCGCCGAAATCCGTCGCATGCCGCCCTAACGGGGACCTTCGAGCGGTCCGAACGGGGTTTATCGGACGCTCGCTGGAATTAGGTCCCCGAGGCGGTCGATGCATCTGGTGCTCCCGATGCTTAGTCTAGCGGAGGGAGGGGCCACTTTTAGAGTGGCCCTGACCCAGAGGTGGCGCACTCTGGGGTTAGAGTTGCTTCTGGGGGGGATGGGGGCAATGTGTACAACGGTACCACCGAACGGTGTCCCCGCCACCAGCAGCGTGGTGGAGCACTGTCAGATTTTTAGTCAGTGCGTGTCCGACATACCCGCCGCGTGGTGGAGCACTGTCAGGTTTTTAGTCGGTGCGTGTCCGACATACCCGCTGCTAGTCCCCATAATGGGTTTTCCTGACATAGACACAGCTGAACAGAATAGTCCACCCTATTTTCTTACCGAGGTGTCGTAAAAGGCGACTAAGGTAAATCGACTCGCAGTGTGGTAACTGGTTTAGTAGAATAGGCCACCCTCATTTCTCAGAGGTAAAAGACGATTAAGGTCTATGTACTAAGATGATAGAAATAGAAGTGCCAACACCTATATTTATAATGAATATGGCGATTATTGAATTTAAAAAAAAACGTTAAAGGTGATGTAGTTTGAATGCGTATCTTTTGATAAAGTTAACACGCTCCTAACATTAAGTTACAGAGTCTATGAAAACCAAGTTAAGTTGAAAATAAAACAAAGAAACTAAATTTTTTAAGTAGATACGTACACAAAGCTACAAGAGCTTTCCAAAACTAACTACGCCACCGCATCCTTGTTGTTTGAATTACGTACAAGTTTTATCTACATTCGTCAGTTGTACAAAAAGTATTTGCTTTTCAAGAAGTGAGAAAAGTAAATAAAATAGTCTGATTCAAGAGCACGCAAAGTTGGGAGCGAGGAAATGCGGTAATAGGAAATCTTGCCAACTCTCAAAAGGTTAATACCGAATGTAGTTTCCGACTTGAGACCGTAACTTTATTAACTTCAATTAAATAAGATGTATCTTCTTTAAATGTCTTTTAGGAATTGGGGTTTCGGCAGAATTAAATATTTTTATCTTATACTTTTTGTATATCTTTTAAATTTTATCATTGCGGTTTGGTCACTAAGATTGTATACTGTTTGAGATAGTGATATTTTAGGTCACTGAATATAAGAGACTTTATATACATATATATTGTATTTTCATTTTTCGCGATCATCCGTTTCCCGAATACGCTGACTTGACGTTTAACGGCAAAAATAGTTTTTTATATATTCAATAAATTAAAGTAAATTTTAGTATTTTTTTTAATGCCCAAAAACAAGAATAAAACGAATTTTTTTGAAACATAACCTAGCTAGATCGATTTTTCTCCCCCAAAACCTCCTGGATACTGAATTTCAAATCGTTCGAAAACGTTGGAGCCGTTTCCGAGATTCCGAAAATAAATATTTACACACAAGATTAAGTCATTTAAATATAGAAGATATTAAAGATAATCACTGTGGATGAGTAGGAAATTCTCATAGGGTTTATCATTTGCAATATTAAGGGGTTATTTTAAATAAGTATAAGCATAATTATGGGTTTTGTGCAAAATTTCTTTCCTGATTAGTCATTGAGCTAGCTTCACTGGCTGTATATAATCTGTGCGGCAATATGGCGGCTATGAATACGTCTTCCGAGCGGGTTCCGCAGTTAATTGCAAAGTGCACCATTGTTTACACCGTGCCCTTTGCTAGCGCGCCGTGCCGTAGGCTTCCCATCTTTTAGAATACATATTTTGAGATAATTTTCCACGCAGACAGATTTTTTCAAAAGAATTTGATGGAACCGACTTTTGAATCTGTCGTCAGCTGTCAGACACTATATTGTTTTAAATAGGAAGTGAAAATAGCGTCAATGTTGCGCTAGGGTAGACCTTAATGAGTTACGCGTAAGGTTTTAAATAATCTGTACTTTAAAAAAGGTTCCAACTAAATAACATGTTTGGATTTGGCTGGTTATAAGATAGCGTTTGATATGATTTGATAGGTATATGTAGAATTTTAATAACTGACACCTGTTTACACCGTGCTCTTTGCTAGCGCGCCGTGCCGTAGGCTTCGCATCTCTTAAGAATACATATTTTGAGTTAATTTTCCACGCAGTCAGATTTTTTCAAAAGAATTTGATGGAACCGACCAGGGGGGTGAAACTCTCTAAGAAGCACTCTTTAGGTCGCCGAGAGCGTCATCTCATTGCAAGCATTGGACAACAAAAATTAGTTTTATATTATTATTCACTAGATGTCGCAAATGATACTCTGTAATATATATAAGTATCTGTCATAAATTTTCAATTTTTTCTGCCAAAAACGCATCACTGCTTATTTAAAGGTCTATATTGGAAATAATGCCGTCCAAAAATTATTTTATGTGTTATTTTGGATGTGAAAACGTTGGTAAGTAACTACTATAATGTTTTTGAAACCATTTAGTACCTTTTCCTAACAATAGAAATTTTTACTGCAGAAATGTAATTTTTAACCCTTTTAGTGCCGAGCGAAAAGGAAATGCCTACACGAGAATAACCAGCCGATTTTTTTAAATTTTATTTATGTACATTCTTATGCAATTAAAACCAAACGAGAAATAATATTTACACGATTCAAAAAGTAATATACTAAGAATAAAATAGGAACAAGTTTGCTCCTCCTTAACCCATTCTAAGTAGGGTTTTAAACAATTTGTTGCATGTTAGTTATTTTACGAGCACCCGCCTGCCTGACGTCAACTTACCTTAGTCGCCCTTAACGACACCTTGATAAGACATAAGGTTGGTCTATTCTATACCACACGGTGAATAATAAGACATACAGCATATCGGAGTAAAAATTCACGACAAATAATACAAACAATATTAAAAAATGAGTTTGCAACAAGATAAATAATACCTATTACCTAATACCTACATAACAAAAAAAAGAGATTACTCGAAGGTAACACACAGGTAAAGGTATTACACTGTAAGCGCCGTGTGGATTTTTGAAAACCTGTTTATATTTGTTTGTATTTTTTTTATTTCTGACTGTATGCAATTTTTATGAGAGCACAGTGAGAAGCAACTTATCGGCTTTCGGCACAAAAGGGTTAAAGCAGCCATTTCGCTGAAATGTACTAAACAAAATTATTATAAGTGCCACAATACCTTTAACTTTGTTTTTTAGAAAAAAAATATGTGGTTATTCGTAATAAATATTATATTTTAACACTTTCGGTTACATTATTTTGGTATACATTTGAAATATTTGGTCTGATTTAGACTATAGCTACAAAAATTCAAATGTGTGATTTCAGGTTTACAGCAAATGAAGATTATGATTATGAAAACTAATTACAGAGTGTAGTACGTATGCAAAGTTAGTTGTTTTCAACAAATAAACGTGTAAACTGATGAACATTTGTTATTTGTATACGCTTGATATTTTTTTTAATGTTTTAAAAGTATTTTTCAAGTGTTTCCTGAATTGACATACTATTTAAAAAGATGTAAAAAATAAAAATTATTAAATATTACATAGCTTTAATCTTTTATTCATTACCCTTATTTAGAATAATAGTTTGGTGCTACTCTTTGATTTGAACTGGAATTTGGAGATGCCAAGTCCGTTCAAATTGAAGTGGTATAGCGCCAAACTATTTTTTTGTAAATGCTATTTTTATATAAGGGTGACTATATGAATGCAGTACAGCGCCATCTAGTGGATTATTATGATAACGTTACAGCGACATCTCTGCCAGATCAGCGAAAACAGTCCCTTATCATTACTCCAAAAAAATGACAGAGTTGCACATCTATATCCTATATAGTGTATTATCTATGGAACCGACTTTTGAATCTGTCGTCAGCTGTCAGACACTTTATTGTTTTAAACAGGAAGTGAAAATGTCAGGGTTGCGTTAGGATAGACCCTAATGACTGAGGCGTAAGGTTTTAAATAAAATATACTTTTAATATGTAGCTCAAGATTAATACATGTTTTGATTTGGCTGGTAATAAGATAACGTTAAATTTGATTTGATATATCTAGAATTTAAATAACTAACAAATTTTTCAATTAAAACTTTCTTACTTTAATGTTAAGTATACCTTTACTTTACTACTTGAACGTTCTTTTGAAACAGAGCGGATATAGGTTATTTTTCGACACTCTATTTAGGTTGATTGCGATGAGCCTAACCTAAATTTTAAAAATATTTTAACTGCGCTACCGTGTAATTACACTGGATACGTTTTTAATATAATTTTTGTAAGTAATTAAATTTAATTTTTACGACTTTAATAAAACAAAATTTAAGCAACAATTAAAGTTAATTTTAAAAAAACCAATTGACTTTAGAGTTCCGTTGGTAAGGCACTAAAAATGCGAGATTTAGGAAACTCCAAAGTCGCAGTCCCGGAACGAAGAAATATAAGTACTTCTTTTTCTTCAAATGCCTATAAAAGGTTCGCAGTCATTATGGCTATTTCAACTTCAGAGGCCGCTGCCCTAAATAAAGAACGATTGAAATTTTAAAATCCACACGTACCTAGTGAATTGTCTACATAGCCAGCCCTCGTTCTGGTTTTAGTCCGTTCCAAAATATCTTTTAAAATCAATAGTATGCCAGCTTGCAGAGTCGAGCAACCGTGGATATTAGTCCGTGAGAATGTATTATTAGATTTTGCACATGCCAAGTTCATATCGCGACAGATAAATAAAACGATAAGTTTAAAACATATTGTTTCATATTTCAGAGCCTTTGGCTTAATATAATGATAAATGAAATCATTTGATTCGAGCCACAGAGGATCATATTGTAATAGTAAAAGTAAAAAAAGTAAAGTAACGGCTGTTACCATTCCATTGCTAGGTATAAGCCTCCTCTCTCAATTACGAGAGAAGAGTTGGAGCTAATACACAGCATGCTGCTACAATGCAGATTTATAGGTTACACATATCGCCAGAATTCTCTAAAGATATGCAGGTTTCTCTACCAAAACGCGTGTGAATGGCAATTATCAATTAGAGACATAAGTTAAACAGAAAAACACATTTGAGGCTGTCTCGTATTTAAACTCGTGATCCCCTCGAGAAAGTAGGACGCACGTTAAAGTTTTAGATAGAAGTTTTAGATTTGCTAGATACGTCTAGCAGTTAAGGAATCAAGGCGCGTTTTCAGAAGTCACGAATTAAATTCCCGTAGTGATATAAAGGACTGCGCTGGACACGAGTGCTGGGATTCGGTAATGATAAACTCTTGTGAGTCTCATCTGAATGACAGCCAAATCAGACCAGCTTGGCCAAACTGGCTTCCCTCGAGACCGCGGACCCCCTGTGGTATCCCATTATATCTCCAGTATATCCCGGTAATCAGCTGTGGTAGCCCAGTGGTAACACCGTGCGCCTCTTTCGAGGAGGTCTAGGGTTCAAACCCCGGGCAGACACCAATGAGTTTTCTAGTAAAACTTATGTGTCTAATTGATAATTGCAATTTATCACACGCTTTGCGGTGAAGGAAAACGTGAGGAAACCTGCATATCTCTAGACAATTCTTGGGATATGTGTAACCTACTAATCCGCATTGGAGCAGCGTGGTAGGTCTTAGCTCCAATCCAATTCTTTCCCAAAAAAAAAAAAACGCAGAGAAGAGGCCTATGCCCAGCAGTGGTATAGTAACAGGCCGTTACTTACTTACTTACTTACTTTAGTGATATAAAACTCTAACGTCTTTATAATAGATGTAATTTGTCTTGATGATTATTAAATAATACGTGATGTTATGAATATGAAAACTGAAAACAAAGTTTATTTAATAAAAACGACAATTGCACGACCTATTTCCATTTCGTTTTTCTTGTTACCAACTAGCTCGTGACAGTACACAGGCTATAAAAGTTGATAAAGTTCCATATCCGCTTTTAATTGCACCACATTTCCGAACATCGAGAAAGTAGGTACGTATATCCTTTTCACTGGCAGACTGCCTTAAATAAAACTGAGCTTAAACGGGTTCCGCCATAACTAAGACCTCTGCCAGCTCGTTAAAGCCACCCTTATGTCGTTGAACTGCGAAAGTGACGGGGCTCATATAAATCGGCACTTTGAACAATGTGCAGTAACGGCCAGTGGGGAGGCTATAAAAAATTAGCTTGGCCGCACACTACGATTGCGATGGTTAAGAATTAAATTTTTCATTCCTTTGTAGTTCATCATTTTCCTGCCCTTATCCCACTCTAAGTGGGGGTCGGCACAATATGTTATAAACATGTTGTCACATGATTTGGCTACATATTATACGACTAGCCGCCTGCCTGACACCAACTTACCTTAGTCCTATTTTACGACACCTCGGTAAGAAAAAGGGTGGTCTATTCTACTTAACCGGATATCACACGGCGGGTCGATTTGCCTTAGTCGCCCTTTACGACACTTCGGTTAGAAATGACGGTTGTACTATTCTATTCAGCCGGATAGCACATACCGTTCGTTCCTTTGTAGTTGCTTCAAAAAAATGAAGGATAGACTATCCACTATATGTCTGCGAAGAGTTATGAAGTTCTATCGACAGATCGCCCGACAGACATAATCTAGAACAGCTCTTGGTTACCAGCAAGGTGGATAGGAAACGGCCAAAAGGCCGCAGCCTAATTAGATGGCCTGACCAGATCCGTACTACACTGTATTTCTAACTGGACGACGCAGTCCATATGGTCAATGCTAGAAGCAGATGGAAGGAAGTCTTACGAGAAAGTCTGTGTTCTGTGTGTCTAAATTTTTATTTATATTTTTAATTCTTGACTAATAATTACTTTTTATGTAGTATCGTATATATTAATAAGGCTATTTAAAACTGCCAATTTTACTTGTAAAAGTAACGGCCTGGTCCTATTCTAATGTTGGATGTTTTTCTTCACTAGAAAGCGTGCGATAAATTGCAAATATCAATTAGGCATGAATTTTTAACAGAAAAATTATTGGTCCAAAGATTTGAGGTCGGGTTTACTACTAATCGATTTCACTGCGATTCACAGGGATAATTAATTATGGTTTAATATGATATGATTAAATATGATAAGTATTAGTTAAAGCCAGTGCTAAAAACTTATAAAATTTGAATTTTATTATAAATCGAGTCAATATTACTTTTATAAAGCAAGTCATTTAAGCACGCACAGAACTGATATGTGTGTGCAGACGTGTTAAGAACAGACAAGCTATAAAGACCCATATTGGTTAGTATACTGGAAACGGGTCATGTAATGTCCGTTTTTGGTGATCGGGAATATCTATTAGATGGGCTTAAATGAGTTTTCCGCGCCCTAATAGTCGAACACTAAGCTTGGATTACAAGATTAGTTCTCTAAAACTTTTAATATTATCTTTTATATTTAGGAATTAGAAATTATAACTGGGATTCGAGGGAAATGGACGTTGCGTTATTAATATAATTACAATACGTGTCAAATATTATTACTGAAGACTTAGGTCTTTGTGCGTGTTGCTAGTGAAGACTTACGGATCTGTAACGTCGCTGACTATGGGCCTCATAAGAAAGCTCGGAGTTACTCAGCGGGCGGTGGAGCGAGCTATACTTGGTGAACCTCTACGTGATCAATTCAGAATTGAGGCGGATGTCCTCAATTCTGATATAGGAGAATCAAAGTCACCGACATAGCTCATCGTGTCATGAAGTTGAATTGGCAATGGGCGGGGCATGTAGCGCGGAAAACCGATAAACGTTAGTCCTAAGGTGCTGAAATGGCGACCTCACACCCGAAGGAGTAGCATCGGTACACCCCAACAAGGTGGACTGACCAAAATAGTTCCGAGCAGATCTTTGTCCAGCAGTGAACGTCTGTCGGTTGAAAAAGAGAGAGAGAGAGGGACAGAGAGAGATTAATTATAACAGAATACAGCCAAACCAAAACTAAAATGAAAATATCTTTGTATACTGAACTCTACCTCTATATAAATATCGATACTCTGTATAGATTCAAGTTACTGGTCAAGGCTCACAACAAAAGTCACAACTGCTTTTATCAAATTCAGAAAAAAAATTGTTATGTATGTTACGTCGTATCATTTGTTACACTAATCGTTTTGGACAAGGGCCTTAGCGTGATGGATTGCCATAAACGCAGCCTTGGGACGTACCCTTCAGCGTAAACGTATTTATGTCACGTAATTATGATAGAGTGCGAGTAAATTAGATTATTTTCGGTAATAATTAGTTATTACAGTGGTGAAGTGTAACTTGTAACAGCGCCAAGTAAATTTAATTCAAGTCACATACAAGTATACACTTATCATTCTCCTGCACTTATCCTACTCTAAGTGGGGGCACAACATGTTATGGACACGTTATCTTATAATTTAGCTACGTATTTTACGACCGACCGCCTGTCTGACGTTAACTTACCTTAGTCACCTTTTGCGACACCTTGGTAAGAAAGCGGGAGGTCTATTCTACTCAACCTACGGTGTATCAACTTACCTTAGTAGCCTTTTACGACACCTCGTTAAGAAATTAAGATGCTCTATTCTACTCAGCCGGATACCACACGGCGGGGTACCTATAAAATAAATAAATATATGGGACACTTACACACACGGTCGTCCGTACCCAAATTAAGTAATTTAATACTTGTGTTATGGGTTACAGACAACTGGTGAATATATACTTATGTATTTTTAAATACATACTTGAATACAAATATACACCCAGATTCGAAGACCAACAAATGCATTTATAGAAAAATTTGGCCCTCGGCGGGAATCGAACCCGCGACCCGCGGAGCCTAAGGCAGGGTCACTACCCACTGCGCCAACGGGCCAGTCATGGCTATAAGGTGATAAAAAACTTCTTAAACTTATAATGTGCTAACTAAAACGTTACCCACTAACGCTTAATAATGGTTAAACCTTAACATTCTGCTACAGTTACGAAGTTAACAACAGAAGTAAGCCTTGTTAATGTTACATACGTGACATTAAACGTATAATACCGACTAAGGAAGGTGTTAGATATATTTCTTTGTGTGGTGCCCTCACAGTGATTAATCACTGTATGTTCCTAAACAAAGTTAGGCCACTGATTAGTACTGATGAGATCGCAGCATTGTTACAGATAACAAATATGTTTGTGTACATTTTTTTATTATTTTACCGCCGTAGCATCCGGCTGAGTATAATAGACCAGCCTTATTTCTTACTCAGGTGTCGTATAAGGTGACTAATGTCAGTTGCCCTGGCCTGTGGAATCCGGCTGCGTAGAAAAGTCCACCCTTAATATTTTACCGAGATGTTGTAAAAGGCAAATAAGGTATGTTGACCCGCTGATTGGTATCCAGCTGAGTAGAAAAGTCCAACCTTATTTCTTCCTCAGGTGTCGTAATAGGCGACTAAAGTAATTTGGCCCGCCATGTGGTATCCGGCTGCGTAGAAAAATCGACCCTTATTTCTTACCGAAATGTTGTAAAAGACAAGTAAGGTATGTTGACCCGCCGTGTGGTATCCGGCTGCGTAAAATAAACCACCATCATTTCTTACCGAGGTGCTGTAAAAGGAGACTAAGGTAAAGTCACCCGTCGTGTAGTATCCGTCTAAGTAGAATAGGTTACCCTCATTTCTTCCTGAGGTGTCGTAAAAGGCGACTAAGGCTAGTTGACCTGGCGTGTAGTATCCGGCTGAGTAGAATAGACCACCCACATTTTTACTGGGGTGTGGTAAAAGACTGATATTTACAATTTGTCACACGCATTTCGGCCAGGAAAAATATGGTAAGGAGATATGCATTTCTCAGGAAAATTCCTGTTTTGAAAATTATGATATGTGTAACCTGCCAATCCACATTGGAGCAGCGTGGTGAGTTAAAGCTTCAACCTTAATCTCAGAAGGAGAGAGAAGGCTCCAGAAGAAAACCAGCAATGGAATAACAACAGACTACAGTACAAAAATGAATTTTACTAAATCAGTTCTCTACTTTACAGTGAACATGACTTTGTAAAGAGAAATGATTGAATAAAGGAAAAGCATACATAAAGTAGATTTGTTTCTTGCAGAATTGATTTAGAGAAAGAGGATTTACAAAAAGAATATTGGATCTAGAAACCGTCGTAGCTATTTGTGTAACAAAACCTGTAATAAATTTTCGTCAAATACAAATTGAATGCAGATTTCTAAGGCGCTTTCCTTGTAAAGTCGAAGATTGGAAATATAAAACTATTGGTCAGCAAAGTCTTACATTGCGCAGATAACAAGTTTCTACAAGTTTTAAGAGATAAAAAGTATATAAAACCTTTGTTAACAACTTTAATAAAATATGGTGGTGATTTTTCTAGGATGATATTGGGATTAGGGGAAGAGTTTTTAGCACTACATTTCTCCCTAAATAGTAATAGAAATTAAAATTCAGAATTATGAATACTCAAGTATCTCAAAAGCTCAAATTGTAACTGAAGTCTAAATCATATATAGGCTACCAAGGGATTCTCTAACCACTAAGCGAGATGTCAATTTCTAGTGACACTGAAATTCTAACCCCCTGCTTAATATGTTAGTGGTATTTTATCAATGACTACTGACTCTTTAGTCTGAGATTTGACCCTAGTTATATTGTGAAGTTTAAGTATTTAACCATTTAATTTCAACATCAATTTTCATCATCATCGTAGACAGTTTTTTTTTAACATTTCAATTTTTTTTTAACCGTTGGACGTCCACTGCTGGACATAGGTCTCTTCATGGGATCTCCACAACAGACAATTTGGTAATGCTTGTATCCAGCGGTTCCCCAAGACCTTTTTGAGGTCGTCAGTCCATCTCGTAGGGAGGCTACCAACACTGCGCTTTCCGGTGCACCTTGAGACCCTAACGCCCATCAGTTCTCCGCACTATGTCCAATTTCAATATATATAAATTAATGTATATAGGACAATTACACACACACGGAGTCGACAATCCCGGAAGATTCTCATAACTCAATACTTGTGTTATGAGTGACTAATAAATAGAAAACATATACATCATATATAGGTAAAAAAATATTTCAAAAAAATAAATGGCCTGGAAATAAATGGCGAAGGCGCCGATGACATGTGGTATTCGAAAACCGGTTTTGAACATTTTCGGTCAGCTCGTTACCCATCGGCTATCTTAGCATTACGTTTTACAATTAAAAATATCCTTTGCTTTTAAGTCTACATTTAGCATTATTAACGTTAGCATATATTTAATGCCCAAAACCAGGGATAAAACGATTTTTTTATTAAGCTAGCTAGATAATTTCAGGAAAATCGTAGCGTATTAAGATCTTAAGACGTTAAGGTTAAATGGGGTAACCCCGTGCTTATTATTTTCAGCGATGATCAATGATTATTTACTTTTACTTTCTACAATGAACTAGGAAAATTAATAATTATTACTATACTCAGAAGAGAAACCATTAAAACTAGAATATTCGATACCCACGTCGTGAAAAACACTTTTCTCATATTTGTAAGATTTTGTACATCCAAATCTTTAGTGTATCCTTCAGTAACGCCGTGTTAGTGTAGGTTCTGTCAAATTCATAGTGATTAATCACCGACTGTTTCAAAACAAAGTTGTTCCCTTAACGATTACAAATGATCGCTACCTTTAGGATTTCGTATCGGTTACGAACTTAACCGTAGCTGCAACTTAGTTTATGTTACCTATATTTTATCCTACTAATATTATAAATGCGTAAGTTTGCGAGTATGAAAGTATGTTTATTACTCTTTCACGACCTGCTGCTGGACCAATATCGACACAGTTATTCCTTATATACCGGGGTAACATATATACAGCAGAGTAACACATACACGCACATACACACACAAACACACACATATATATATATATATATATATATATATATCTTAACTGCATATCTTAACCGCAGTCAGCTACGCATCCAGCTGCAACGGTTATCTTGTAACCATCAAATTGTAATAATTTTTTAAAAGATTAGCCGCCGATTTTCTTGCTGATTCTTCTCGGTAGGAGCAAACTTCCGAATCAGTGGTAGCTTCTTTAAAACGTTTGACGATTCAAAAGTACTGTAAACAGTCCACTTGAATAAAGAATATTTTGAATTTGAATTTGAATATATAAATATATAAATATATCGGGCTTTAGATATCCTGTTAATTCTACAAGAATAGGACGACATTAAATCAACTTATCACGTGACAAGAGTCCATGTGAACGAAGTTGCGGCTAAAAGCTACTTCCATATATACATGAAAACTATGAATGAAACTAGAATTATAGTGTAACAGAAATTTCAAACACCCACTGCGATGTAGATGGGATCTACTTAGTGAAACTGAATCATGATTCTGGGATTAAATTTAAACCTTGTAGAGCTTTGTACATGCGGGTATTTAGATCTTAGCTCGGGCTTCTTAATCAGATATCTAGGAACTTAATCCCTAACTACGTGCAAAGATGTTAACGTTGTGTATTTACGTTATAACGTAAGTTTTACAACAAGGACAGATTTACGAAAGGATATTGTATTGTTACATACAGGGGTTCGTGAATTTGAATGAAAATTTTTCTTATCACCCTTTCCACAATATTAAATAATCAAAAAACGTCTTTGGAGCTACTTCTGCATATAAAAGGACAACGCTTGAATTCAGTTTTAGGTCTGAAATACTGATAACACGTTCCCATACTTTTAAATGAGGCAAAATAGACCTCCAACTTTCTAACTAACATAACAATGAGCCTCCCGCAGGGAGGATTCTCGTTTTTCTTCGATGTCGTCCCCAAATAGAGTTGATATTTTGATGCTCAAGCTAAATGCCTTCATATTTTCATTAATATTTTTGGAGCTACTTAATTTAACTTTGCGAGATTATAAAGCCATGTAAAATTAAGGATGTAGAGTAGCTTTAACAAATGTAAATTGTGAAGTTGTCTATAATTGATTTTAGTTAAACAGTATAAATCAATATATTTATTTATGTACCATAAAAAATATTGAACAAAACATTTTTGAATTTAAACTATCGTGAGTGGAATTCATAATTAATGTATAGAAACCGGCTATACTCACGTGTTATTTTATCGGATCGGATTTTCAAGCCCATACGGGGCTCTTATTCATGAACTCTTTACGCGGCGTTATCGCGGCGGGAACAGTTCCCGCCGCGATAACGCCGTATGGGCTTGAAACTAGTCGGGCTCGTCCGATAAAATAACACGTGAGTATAGCCGGTTTCTATACATTAATTATGAACAAAACATTATTGGTAAAAAAAAGGTACAAAGGTCAACTTAACCCTAAGACAGAGATCTCTGCCAGCTAACCTACGAAGAAAGCTACGAAGAATATAGTTCCCATAGCTTGATCAGCATCATTATCTTGCCCTTATCCTACTCTAAGTGGTTGTCATGTTGTTAGATAATTTGGTTTCTAATTTTACGACCGGCCGCCTGTTCGATGTCAACTTACCTTAGTCGCCTTTTACGAAACCTCGGTAAGAAATGAGGGTATATTTCACTCAGCTAGATACCACATAGCAGTTCCCATAGCTCGATCACTCTCTAATAGACCTTTATACATTAGTTTTAATCAATCACCTTCTACTGAAACTTCCATTAGAGATAGGTAAAACAGCAATTTTTTAAACAATTTTAGGTTATTATATTATAATTAAGTTGCAGTAAGTAAACATTAGTAAGCTGAGACAGCCCAGCGGTGTAACTGTGCGTCTCTTTCTAGAGGGTCACGAGTTCAAACCCCGGCAGGCACCAATGAATTTTTCTATTAACACTTATGTGTCTAATTGATAATTGCAATTTATCATATGCTTTTCGGTGAAGGACAACATCGTGTGGAAATCTGCATATCTCTAAAGAAATCTGGGGATATGTGTAACCTACCAATCTGCATTGGAGCAGTGTCGTAGGTCTAAGCTCCAACCCTTCTTTCCAGTAACGGAGAAAGGAGGCCTATGCCCAGCAGTGGAATTGTAACAGGCCTTTACTTAAGTAAACATTATATTTAAAAAAAAAATTTCCGTTTTAACACCACGATTAATTGCCTCCTCAGGTGACAAGAGGGCTGGCTCCTTTTTTGCACAAAGAAGAATTGCTTAGCGATACAGCGCGGAAATGCTGCCAGCATTCTTGGGACCATTCCACGTGGTCTTGTATAGTCCTAGCCTGTAAGTAATTTAAGATAGATATAATTTGTACATTTTTGCTGTAAATAAAGCAATGTATCATTAGACACAATTACGCGTTTTCTCGCCAATTACACTTATAAACGATTTGAACGAAACACACACACGGCCGTTTGCTGCGGGTAAATCTGTTCACATATGTACTCTGTATTTTTAGTACAACTATTTAGTTTTATTTCAGATTTTGTAGTGAAAATAGCATTCCTTTTTGGTTTTACTTTTTAGTTACTAATACATATTTTTACATACAAACTTCTTTATAAAATAATTGTGATTTTTATCAACTTATCGTTGGAAGTATGACAAAGCTAGAACTAAGTAAATTATCGATTTTTTTCAATCGGTGCAATCAAATTTAACGTAGGTAGGTATTCTAATTTTACAATTTATTTTGTATCTATTAAGTAGTAGTGGTATCCGTGACTTCATTGGCACCAACTTAAACGTTTAGGTACCTTAATAATGCAATGTGTTAACCTTTTTCTCGAGAAAAATCGGGATTTTATGCTACATAATACACCGAGCTTAAACTGTGCTAAACTTCATCAATATCGGTGGATAAGTCGTGAAATACAGAAAGATTTTCGCATTTATAAGTATAGATTTAAGGATTAAATTTTGCTCAAATGTAATTCGTGAGATTTATTTATCTCACTAATCCTTAAATATTTTGCAGTGGTTCAATCTGGGAAGATTAATAAGAATAGAGAAAATTAATTACCAATGCGGGTAGGTAGTTTAAGTTGGTACACACACACACACAGGACACAGACGCAGACGCAGACGCAGACGCAGACGCAGACGCAGACGCAGACGCAGACGCAGACGCAGACGCAGCCGCAGACGCAGACGCAGACGCAGACGCACACACTGACACTGACACTGACACTGACACTGACACTGACACTGACACTGACACTGACACTGACACTGACACTGACACTGACACTGACACTGACACTGACACTGACACTGACACTGACACTGACACTGACACTGACACTGACACTGACACTGACACTGACACTGACACTGACACTGACACTGACACTGACACTGACACTGACACTGACACTGACACTGACACTGACACTGACACTGACACTGACACTGACACTGACACTGACACTGTCACTGAAACTGACACTGACACTGACACACTGATTAACATAATCATAGATCTAAGTTACTTAACATGACACCTTAATTTGTGACTAAATTGGGTTTTTTGTCAATATTGAGATGTAACTATGTTTCGTGTTGTTACACGAATTTTTAAGAAAAAACCCCGTAAGTTTCAAAATAAAGATTTCAACTCTTACAGAATAACGCTTTGTACTTACAAGAAGCTCTAAATAAGCTCTCGCGGTATTGAATTTTAACTCAAGCTTCTCATAGAACTCAACGTTTGCTGCGGGTAAATCTGTTCACATATGTACTCTGTATTTTTAGTACAACTATTTAGTTTTATTTCAGATTTTGAAGTGAAAATAGCATTCCTTTTTGGTTTTACTTTTTAGTTACTAATACATATTTTTACATACAAACTTCTTTATAAAATAATTGTGATTTTTATCAACTTATCGTTGGAAGTATGACAAAGCTAGAACTAAGTAAATCATCGATTTTTTTCAATCGGTGCAATCAAATTTAACGTAGGTAGGTATTCTAATTTTACAATTTATTTTGTATCTATTAAGTAGTAGTGATATCCGTGACTTCATTGGCACCAACTTAAACGTTTAGGTACCCTCAATAATGCAATGTGTTAACCTTGTTCTCGAGAAAAATCGGGATTTTATGCTACATAATACACCGAGCTTAAACTGTGCTAAACTTCATCAATATCGGTGGATAAGTCGTGAAATACAGAAAGATTTTCGCATTTACAAGTATAGATTTAAGGATTAAATTTTGCTCAAATGTAATTCGTGAGATTTATTTATCTCACTAATCCTTAAATATTTTGCAGTGGTTCAATCTGGGAAGATTAATAAGAATAGAGAAAATTAATTACCAATGCGGGGAGGTAGTTTAAGTTGGTACACACACACACACAGACACAGATGCAGACGCAGACGCAGACGCAGACGCAGACGCAGACGCAGACGCAGACGCAGCCGCAGCCGCAGCCGCAGCCGCAGCCGCAGCCGCAGCCGCATCCGCAGCCGCAGCAGCAGCCGCAGCCGCAGCCGCAGCCGCAGCCGCATCCGCAGCCGCATCCGCAGCCGCAGACGCAGCCGCAGCCGCAAACGCAGACGCAGACGCAGACGCACACACTGACACTGACACTGACTTTGTACTTACAAGAAGCTCTAAATAAGCTCTCGCGGTATTGAATTTTAACTCAAGCTTCTCATAGAACTCAACGTTTGCTGCGGGTAAATCTGTTCACATATGTACTCTGTATTTTTAGTACAACTATTTAGTTTTATTTCAGATTTTGTAGTGAAAATAGCATTCCTTTTTGGTTTTACTTTTTAGTTACTAATACATATTTTT
Organism: Morpho helenor; assembly: GCA_029227775.1. Taxonomy (NCBI): domain Eukaryota; kingdom Metazoa; phylum Arthropoda; class Insecta; order Lepidoptera; family Nymphalidae; genus Morpho; species Morpho helenor. Next base: position 4,859,203 of record JARGCU010000003.1, on the reverse strand, counting down.
ACATACAAACTTCTTTATAAAATAATTGTGATTTTTATCAACTTATCGTTGGAAGTATGACAAAGCTAGAACTAAGTAAATTATCGATTTTATTTCAATCGGTGCAATCAAATTTAACGTAGGTAGGTATTCTAATTTTACAATTTATTTTGTATCTATTAAGTAGTAGTGGTATCCGTGACTTCATTGGCACCAACTTAAACGTTTAGGTACCTTAATAATGCAATGTGTTAACCTTTTTCTCGAGAAAAATCGGGATTTTATGCTACATAATACACCGAGCTTAAACTGTGCTAAACTTCATCAATATCGGTGGATAAGTCGTGAAATACAGAAAGATTTTCGCATTTATAAGTATAGATTTAAGGATTAAATTTTGCTCAAATGTAATTCGTGAGATTTATTTATCTCACTAATCCTTAAATATTTTGCAGTGGTTCAATCTGGGAAGATTAATAAGAATAGAGAAAATTAATTACCAATGCGGGTAGGTAGTTTAAGTTGGTACACACACACAGACACAGACGCAGACGCAGACGCAGACGCAGACGCAGACGCAGACGCAGACGCAGACGCAGCCGCAGCCGCAGCCGCAGCCGCATCAGCAGCCGCAGCCGCAGCCGCAGCCGCAGCCGCAGCCGCAGCCGCAGCCGCAGCCACATCCGCAGCTGCAGCCGCATCCGCAGACGCAGCCGCAGACGCAGCCGCAGCCGCAGCCGCAGCCGCAGCCGCAGCCGCAGCCGCATCCGCAGCCGCAGCCGCATACGCAGCCGCAGACGCAGCCGCAAACGAAGACGCAGCCGCAGCCGCAAACGCAGACGCAGACGCAGACGCACACACTGACACTGACACTGACTTTGTACTTACAAGAAGCTCTAAATAAGCTCTCGCGGTATTGAATTTTAACTCAAGCTTCTCATAGAACTCAACGTTTGCTGCGGGTAAATCTGTTCACATATGTACTCTGTATTTTTAGTACAACTATTTAGTTTTATTTCAGATTTTGTAGTGAAAATAGCATTCCTTTTTGGTTTTACTTTTTAGTTACTAATACATATTTTTACATACCAACCTCTTTATAAAATAATTGTGATTTTTATCAACTTATCGTTGGAAGTATGACAAAGCTAGAACTAAGTAAATTATCGATTTTTTTCAATCGGTGCAATCAAATTTAACGAAGGTAGGTATTCTAATTTTACAATTTATTTTGTATCTATTAAGTAGTAGTGGTATCCGTGACTTCATTGGCACCAACTTAAACGTTTAGGTACCTTAATAATGCAATGTGTTAACCTTTTTCTCGAGAAAAATCGGGATTTTATGCTACATAATACACCGAGCTTAAACTGTGCTAAACTTCATCAATATCGTTGGATAAGTCGTGAAATACAGAAAGATTTTCGCATTTATAAGTATAGATTTAAGGATTAAATTTTGCTCAAATGTAATTCGTGAGATTTATTTATCTCACTAATCCTTAAATATTTTGCAGTGGTTCAATCTGGGAAGATTTATAAGAATAGAGAAAATTAATTACCAATGCGGGTAGGTGTTTAAGTTGGTACACACACACACACAGACGCAGACGCAGACGCAGACGCAGACGCAGCCGCAGCCGCAGCCGCAGCCGCAGACGCAGACGCACACACTGACACTGACACTGACACTGAGACTGTCACTGACACTGACACTGACACTGACACAGACACTGACACTGACACTGACCCTGACACTGACACTGACCCAGACACTGACACTGACACTGACACTGACACTGACACTGACACTGACACTGACACTGACACTGACACTGACACTGACACTGACGCTGATGCTGACACTGACACTGACACTGACACTGACACTGACACTGACACTGACACTGACACTGAAACTGACACTGACACTGACACTGACACTGACACTGACACTGAAACTGACACTGAAACTGACACTGACACTGACACTGACACTGACACAGACACAGACACAGACACAGACACAGACACAGCCACAGCCACAGAAAATTACCAATGTGGGTTGGTATTTTAAGTTGGTACACACACATACAGACGCAGCCGCAGCCGCAGCCGCAGCCGCAGTCGCAGACGCAGCCGCTTCCGCTTCCGCAGCCGCAGCCGCAGACGCAGTCGCAGTCGCAGCCGCAGCCGCAGCCGCAGCCGCAGCCGCAGCCGCAGCCGCAGCCGCAGCCGCAGCCGCAGCCGCATCCGCATCAGCAGCCGCATCCGCAGCCACATCCGCAGCCGCAGACGCAGCCGCAGACGCAGCCGCAGACGCAGACGAAGACGCAGCCGCAGCCGCAGCCGCAGCCGCAGCCGCATCCGCATCAGCAGCCGCATCCGCAGCCACATCCGCAGCCGCAGACGCAGCCGCAGACGCAGCCGCAGACGCAGACGAAGACGCAGACGCAGACGCAGACGCACACACTGACACCTGACACTGACACAGACACTGACACTGACACTGACAGTGACCCAGACACTGACACTGACACTGACACTGGCACTGACATTGACACTGACACTGACGCTGACGCTGACGCTGACACTGACACTGACACTGACACTGAAACTGACACTGACACTGACACTGACACTGACACTGACACTGACACTGACACTGACACTGACACTGACACAGACACACACACATATATATATATAAATATTTTTTTTTTCGGAATCTCGGAAACGGCGCCAACGATTTTTCTCAATTTCAGCATAAAGGGGGTTTTGGGTGAGAAAAATCGATCTAGCTAGGTTTTTTATCAACTTATCGTTGGAAGTATGACAAAGCTAGAACTAAGTAAATTATCGATTTTTTTCAATCGGTGCAATCAAATTTAACGTAGGTAGGTATTCTAATTTTACAATTTATTTTGTATCTATTAAGTAGTAGTGGTATCCGTGACTTCATTGGCACCAACTTAAACGTTTAGGTACCTTAATAATGCAATGTGTTAACCTTTTTCTCGAGAAAAATCGGGATTTTATGCTACATAATACACCGAGCTTAAACTGTGCTAAACTTCATCAATATCGGTGGATAAGTCGTGAAATACAGAAAGATTTTCGCATTTATAAGTATAGATTTAAGGATTAAATTTTGCTCAAATGTAATTCGTGAGATTTATTTATCTCACTAATCCTTAAATATTTTGCAGTGGTTCAATCTGGGAAGATTAATAAGAATAGAGAAAATTAATTACCAATGCGGGTAGGTAGTTTAAGTTGGTAAACACACACACACACAGACACAGACGCAGACGCAGACGCAGACGCAGACGCAGACGCAGACGCAGACGCAGACGCAGACGCAGACGCAGACGCAGACGCAGACGCAGACGCAGACGCAGACGCAGACGCAGACGCAGACGCAGACGCAGACGCAGACGAAGACGCAGACGCAGCGGCAGCGGCAGCGGCAGCCGCAGCCGCAGCCGCAGCCGTAGCCGCAGACGCAGACGCAGACGCAGACGCAGACGCAGCCGCAGCCGCAGCCGCATCCGCAGCCGCTGCCGCATCCGCAGCCGCAGACGCAGCCGCAGACGCAGACGCAGACGCAGACGCAGACGCACACACTGACACTGACACTGACACTGACACTGACACTGACACTGTCACTGACACTGACACTGACACTGACACTGACACTGACACTGACACTGACACTGACACTGACACTGACACTGACACTGACACTGACACTGACACAGACACTGACACTGACACTGACACTGACACTGACACTGACACTGACACTGACACTGACACTGACACTGACACTGACACTGACACTGACACTGACACTGACACTGACACTGACACTGACACTGACACTGACACTGACACTGACACTGACACTGACACTGACACTGACACTGACACTGACACTGACACTGACACTGACACTGACACTGACACTGACACAGACACAGACACAGACACAGACACAGACACAGCCACAGCCACAGAAAATTACCAATGCGGGTTGGTAGTTTAAGTTGGTACACACACACACAGACGCAGCCGCAGCCGCAGCCGCAGCCGCAGCGGCAGCCGCAGCCGCAGCCGCAGCCGCAGCGGCAGCCGCAGCCGCAGCCGCAGCCGCTTCCGCTTCCGCAGCCGCAGCCGCAGACGCAGCGGCAGCCGCAGCCGCAGCCGCAGCCGCAGCCGCAGACGCAGACGCGCACACTGACACCTGACACTGACACTGATACTGACACTGACACTGACACTGACACTGACACTGACACTGACACTGACACTGACACTGACACTGACACTGACACTGACACTGACACTGACACTGACACTGACACTGACACTGACACTGACACTGACACTGACACTGACACTGACACTGACACTGACACTGACACTGACACTGACACTGACACTGACACTGACACTGACACTGACACTGACACTGACACTGACACTGACACTGACACTGACACTGACACTGACACTGACACTGACACTGTCACTGAAACTGACACTGACACTGACACACTGATTAACATAATCATAGATCTAAGTTACTTAACATGACACCTTAATTTGTGACTAAATTGGGTTTTTTGTCAATATTGAGATGTAACTATGTTTCGTGTTGTTACACGAATTTTTAAGAAAAAACCCCGTAAGTTTCAAAATAAAGATTTCAACTCTTACAGAATAACGCTTTGTACTTACAAGAAGCTCTAAATAAGCTCTCGCGGTATTGAATTTTAACTCAAGCTTCTCATAGAACTCAACGTTTGCTGCGGGTAAATCTGTTCACATATGTACTCTGTATTTTTAGTACAACTATTTAGTTTTATTTCAGATTTTGAAGTGAAAATAGCATTCCTTTTTGGTTTTACTTTTTAGTTACTAATACATATTTTTACATACAAACTTCTTTATAAAATAATTGTGATTTTTATCAACTTATCGTTGGAAGTATGACAAAGCTAGAACTAAGTAAATCATCGATTTTTTTCAATCGGTGCAATCAAATTTAACGTAGGTAGGTATTCTAATTTTACAATTTATTTTGTATCTATTAAGTAGTAGTGATATCCGTGACTTCATTGGCACCAACTTAAACGTTTAGGTACCCTCAATAATGCAATGTGTTAACCTTGTTCTCGAGAAAAATCGGGATTTTATGCTACATAATACACCGAGCTTAAACTGTGCTAAACTTCATCAATATCGGTGGATAAGTCGTGAAATACAGAAAGATTTTCGCATTTACAAGTATAGATTTAAGGATTAAATTTTGCTCAAATGTAATTCGTGAGATTTATTTATCTCACTAATCCTTAAATATTTTGCAGTGGTTCAATCTGGGAAGATTAATAAGAATAGAGAAAATTAATTACCAATGCGGGGAGGTAGTTTAAGTTGGTACACACACACACACAGACACAGACGCAGACGCAGACGCAGACGCAGACGCAGACGCAGCCGCAGCCGCAGCCGCATCCGCAGCCGCAGCAGCAGCCGCAGCCGCAGCCGCAGCCGCAGCCGCAGCCGCATCCGCAGCCGCATCCGCAGCCGCAGACGCAGCCGCAGCCGCAAACGCAGACGCAGACGCAGACGCACACACTGACACTGACACTGACTTTGTACTTACAAGAAGCTCTAAATAAGCTCTCGCGGTATTGAATTTTAACTCAAGCTTCTCATAGAACTCAACGTTTGCTGCGGGTAAATCTGTTCACATATGTACTCTGTATTTTTAGTACAACTATTTAGTTTTATTTCAGATTTTGTAGTGAAAATAGCATTCCTTTTTGGTTTTACTTTTTAGTTACTAATACATATTTTTACATACAAACTTCTTTATAAAATAATTGTGATTTTTATCAACTTATCGTTGGAAGTATGACAAAGCTAGAACTAAGTAAATTATCGATTTTATTTCAATCGGTGCAATCAAATTTAACGTAGGTAGGTATTCTAATTTTACAATTTATTTTGTATCTATTAAGTAGTAGTGGTATCCGTGACTTCATTGGCACCAACTTAAACGTTTAGGTACCTTAATAATGCAATGTGTTAACCTTTTTCTCGAGAAAAATCGGGATTTTATGCTACATAATACACCGAGCTTAAACTGTGCTAAACTTCATCAATATCGGTGGATAAGTCGTGAAATACAGAAAGATTTTCGCATTTATAAGTATAGATTTAAGGATTAAATTTTGCTCAAATGTAATTCGTGAGATTTATTTATCTCACTAATCCTTAAATATTTTGCAGTGGTTCAATCTGGGAAGATTAATAAGAATAGAGAAAATTAATTACCAATGCGGGTAGGTAGTTTAAGTTGGTACACACACACAGACACAGACGCAGACGCAGACGCAGACGCAGACGCAGACGCAGACGCAGACGCAGACGCAGCCGCAGCCGCAGCCGCAGCCGCATCAGCAGCCGCAGCCGCAGCCGCAGCCGCAGCCGCAGCCGCAGCCGCAGCCGCAGCCACATCCGCAGCTGCAGCCGCATCCGCAGACGCAGCCGCAGACGCAGCCGCAGCCGCAGCCGCAGCCGCAGCTGCAGCCGCAGCCGCATCCGCAGCCGCAGCCGCATACGCAGCCGCAGACGCAGCCGCAAACGAAGACGCAGCCGCAGCCGCAAACGCAGACGCAGACGCAGACGCACACACTGACACTGACACTGACTTTGTACTTACAAGAAGCTCTAAATAAGCTCTCGCGGTATTGAATTTTAACTCAAGCTTCTCATAGAACTCAACGTTTGCTGCGGGTAAATCTGTTCACATATGTACTCTGTATTTTTAGTACAACTATTTAGTTTTATTTCAGATTTTGTAGTGAAAATAGCATTCCTTTTTGGTTTTACTTTTTAGTTACTAATACATATTTTTACATACAAACTTCTTTATAAAATAATTGTGATTTTTATCAACTTATCGTTGGAAGTATGACAAAGCTAGAACTAAGTAAATTATGGATTTTTTTCAATCGGTGCAATCAAATTTAACGAAGGTAGGTATTCTAATTTTACAATTTATTTTGTATCTATTAAGTAGTAGTGGTATCCGTGACTTCATTGGCACCAACTTAAACGTTTAGGTACCTTATTAATGCAATGTGTTAACCTTTTTCTCGAGAAAAATCGGGATTTTATGCTACATAATACACCGAGCTTAAACTGTGCTAAACTTCATCAATATCGTTGGATAAGTCGTGAAATACAGAAAGATTTTCGCATTTATAAGTATAGATTTAAGGATTAAATTTTGCTCAAATGTAATTCGTGAGATTTATTTATCTCACTAATCCTTAAATATTTTGCAGTGGTTCAATCTGGGAAGATTTATAAGAATAGAGAAAATTAATTACCAATGCGGGTAGGTGTTTAAGTTGGTACACACACACACACACAGACGCAGACGCAGACGCAGACGCAGACGCAGCCGCAGCCGCAGCCGCAGCCGCAGCCGCAGACGCAGACGCAGACGCAGACGCAGACGCACACACTGACACTGACACTGACACTGAGACTGTCACTGACACTGACACTGACACTGACACAGACACTGACACTGACACTGACCCTGACACTGACACTGACCCAGACACTGACACTGACACTGACACTGACACTGACACTGACACTGACGCTGATGCTGACACTGACACTGACACTGACACTGACACTGACACTGACACTGACACTGACACTGAAACTGACACTGACACTGACACTGACACTGACACTGAAACTGACACTGAAACTGACACTGACACTGACACTGACACTGACACAGACACAGACACAGACACAGACACAGACACAGACACAGACACAGCCACAGCCACAGAAAATTACCAATGTGGGTTGGTAGTTTAAGTTGGTACACACACATACAGACGCAGCCGCAGCCGCAGCCGCAGCCGCAGTCGCAGACGCAGCCGCTTCCGCTTCCGCAGCCGCAGCCGCAGACGCAGTCGCAGTCGCAGCCGCAGCCGCAGCCGCAGCCGCAGCCGCAGCCGCAGCCGCATCCGCATCAGCAGCCGCATCCGCAGCCACATCCGCAGCCGCAGACGCAGCCGCAGTCGCAGCCGCAGACGCAGACGAAGACGCAGACGCAGACGCAGACGCACACACTGACACCTGACACTGACACAGACACTGACACTGACACTGACAGTGACCCAGACACTGACACTGACACTGACACTGGCACTGACATTGACACTGACACTGACACTGACGCTGACACTGACACTGACACTGACACTGAAACTGACACTGACACTGACACTGACACTAACACTGACACTGACACTGACACTGACACTGACACAGACACACACATATATATATATAAATATTTTTTTTTTCGGAATCTCGGAAACGGCGCCAACGATTTTTCTCAATTTCAGCATAAAGGGGGTTTTGGGTGAGAAAAATCGATCTAGCTAGGTTTTTTATCAACTTATCGTTGGAAGTATGACAAAGCTAGAACTAAGTAAATTATCGATTTTTTTCAATCGGTGCAATCAAATTTAACGTAGGTAGGTATTCTAATTTTACAATTTATTTTGTATCTATTAAGTAGTAGTGGTATCCGTGACTTCATTGGCACCAACTTAAACGTTTAGGTACCTTAATAATGCAATGTGTTAACCTTTTTCTCGAGAAAAATCGGGATTTTATGCTACATAATACACCGAGCTTAAACTGTGCTAAACTTCATCAATATCGGTGGATAAGTCGTGAAATACAGAAAGATTTTCGCATTTATAAGTATAGATTTAAGGATTAAATTTTGCTCAAATGTAATTCGTGAGATTTATTTATCTCACTAATCCTTAAATATTTTGCAGTGGTGTGTTAATAGATACAAAATAAATTGTAAAATTAGAATACCTACCTACGTTAAATTTGATTGCACCGATTGAAAAAAATCGATAATTTACTTAGTTCTAGCTTTGTCATACTTACAACGATAAGTTGATAAAAAACCTAGCTAGATCGATTTTTCTCACCCAAAACCCCCTTTATGCTGAAATTGAGAAAAATCGTTGTCGCCGTTTCCGAGATTCCGAAAAAAAAAATATTTATATGTATATATGTGTGTGTGTGTGTCTGTGTCTGTGTCTGTGTCAGTGTCAGTGTCAGTGTCAGTGTCAGTGTCAGTGTCAGTCTCAGTCTCAGTGTCAGTGTCAGTGTCAGTGTCAGTGTCAGTGTCAGTGTCAGTGTCAGTGTCAGTGTCAGTGTCAGTGTCAGTGTCAGAGTCAGTGTCAGTGTCAGTGTCAGTGTCAGTGTCAGTGTCAGTGTCAGTGTCAGTGTCAGTGTCAGTGTCAGTGTCAGTGTCAGTGTCAGTGTCAGTGTCAGGTGTCAGTGTGCGCGTCTGCGTCTGCGTCTGCGGCTGCGTCTGCGGCTGCGTCTGCGGCTGCGGATGCGGCTGCGGCTGCGGCTGCGGATGCGGCTGCGGCTGCGGCTGCGGCTGCCGCTGCGTCTGCGGCTGCGGCTGCGGAAGCGGAAGCGGCTGCGGCTGCGGCTGCGGCTGCCGCTGCGGCTGCGGCTGCGGCTGCGGCTGCCGCTGCGGCTGCGGCCGCGTCTGTGTGTGTGTGTACCAACTTAAACTACCAACCCGCATTGGTAATTTTCTGTGGCTGTGGCTGTGTCTGTGTCTGTGTCTGTGTCTGTGTCTGTGTCAGTGTCAGTGTCAGTGTCAGTGTCAGTGTCAGTGTCAGTGTCAGTGTCAGTGTCAGTGTCAGTGTCAGTGTCAGTGTCAGTGTCAGTGTCAGTGTCAGTGTCTGTGTCAGTGTCAGTGTCAGTGTCAGTGTCAGTGTCAGTGTCAGTGTCAGTGTCAGTGTCAGTGTCAGTGTCAGTGTCAGTGTCAGTGTCAGTGTCAGTGTTAGTGTCAGTGTCAGTGACAGTGTCAGTGTCAGTGTCAGTGTCAGTGTGTGCGTCTGCGTCTGCGTCTGCGTCTGCGTCTGCGTCTGCGTCTGCGTCTGCGGCTGCGTCTGCGGCTGCGGATGCGGCAGCGGCTGCGGATGCGGCTGCGGCTGCGGCTGCGTCTGCGTCTGCGTCTGCGTCTGCGTCTGCGTCTGCGTCTGCGTCTGCGTCTGCGTCTGCGGCTGCGGCTGCGGCTGCGGCTGCGGCTGCGGCTGCGGCTGCGGCTGCGGCTGCCGCTGCCGCTGCCGCTGCGTCTGCGTCTTCGTCTGCGTCTGCGTCTGCGTCTGCGTCTGCGTCTGCGTCTGCGTCTGCGTCTGCGTCTGCGTCTGCGTCTGCGTCTGCGTCTGCGTCTGCGTCTGCGTCTGCGTCTGCGTCTGCGTCTGCGTCTGCGTCTGCGTCTGCGTCTGCGTCTGCGTCTGTGTCTGTGTGTGTGTGTGTGTGTACCAACTTAAACTACCTACCCGCATTGGTAATTAATTTTCTCTATTCTTATTAATCTTCCCAGATTGAACCACTGCAAAATATTTAAGGATTAGTGAGATAAATAAATCTCACGAATTACATTTGAGCAAAATTTAATCCTTAAATCTATACTTATAAATGCGAAAATCTTTCTGTATTTCACGACTTATCCACCGATATTGATGAAGTTTAGCACAGTTTAAGCTCGGTGTATTATGTAGCATAAAATCCCGATTTTTCTCGAGAAAAAGGTTAACACATTGCATTATTAAGGTACCTAAACGTTTAAGTTGGTGCCAATGAAGTCACGGATACCACTACTACTTAATAGATACAAAATAAATTATAAAATTAGAATACCTACCTACGTTAAATTTGATTGCACCGATTGAAAAAAAATCGATAATTTACTTAGTTCTAGCTTTGTCATACTTCCAACGATAAGTTGATAAAAAACCTAGCTAGATCGATTTTTCTCACCCAAAACCCCCTTTATGCTGAAATTGAGAAAAATCGTTGGCGCCGTTTCCGAGATTCAGAAAAAAAAAAAATTTATATATATATATGTGTGTGTCTGTGTCAGTGTCAGTGTCAGTGTCAGTGTCAGTGTCAGTGTCAGTGTCAGTGTCAGTTTCAGTGTCAGTGTCAGTGTCAGTGTCAGCGTCAGCGTCAGCGTCAGTGTCAGTGTCAATGTCAGTGCCAGTGTCAGTGTCAGCGTCAGCGTCAGCGTCAGTGTCAGTGTCAATGTCAGTGCCAGTGTCAGTGTCAGTGTCAGTGTCTGGGTCACTGTCAGTGTCAGTGTCAGTGTCTGTGTCAGTGTCAGGTGTCAGTGTGTGCGTCTGCGTCTGCGTCTGCGTCTTCGTCTGCGTCTGCGGCTGCGTCTGCGGCTGCGGCTGCGGCTGCGGCTGCGACTGCGACTGCGTCTGCGGCTGCGGCTGCGGAAGCGGAAGCGGCTGCGTCTGCGACTGCGGCTGCGGCTGCGGCTGCGGCTGCGTCTGTATGTGTGTGTACCAACTTAAACTACCAACCCACATTGGTAATTTTCTGTGGCTGTGGCAGTGTCTGTGTCTGTGTCTGTGTCTGTGTCTGTGTCTGTGTCAGTGTCAGTGTCAGTGTCAGTTTCAGTGTCAGTTTCAGTGTCAGTGTCAGTGTCAGTGTCAGTGTCAGTGTCAGTTTCAGTGTCAGTGTCAGTGTCTGTGTCAGTGTCAGTGTCAGTGTCAGCATCAGCGTCAGTGTCAGTGTCAGTGTCAGTGTCAGTGTCAGTGTCAGTGTCAGTGTCAGTGTCAGTGTCAGTGTCTGGGTCAGTGTCAGTGTCAGGGTCAGTGTCAGACACAGACACAGACACAGACACAGCCACAGCCACAGAAAATTAATTACCAATGCGGGTTGGTAGTTTAAGTTGGTCAGACACAGACGCAGACACAGACACAGACACAGACGCAGACGCAGACGCAGACGCAGACGCAGACGCAGACGCAGACGCAGACGCAGACGCAGACGCAGACGCAGACGCAGACACAGACACAGACAAATTTAACGTAGGTAGGTATTCTAATTTTACAATTTATTTTGTATCTATTAAGGAGTAGTGGTATCCGTGACTTCATTGGCACCAACTTAAACGTTTAGGTACCTTAATAATGCAATGTGTTAACCTTTTTCTCGAGAAAAATCGGGATTTTATGCTACATAATACACCGAGCTTAAACTGTGCTAAACGTCATCAATATCGGTGGATAAGTCGTGAAATACAGAAAGATTTTCGCATTTATAAGTATAGATTTAAGGATTAAATTTTGCTCAAATGTAATTCGTGAGATTTATTTATCTCACTAATCCTTAAATATTTTGCAGTGGTTCAATCTGGGAAGATTAATAAGAATAGAGAAAATTAATTACCAATGCGGGTAGGTAGTTTAAGTTGGTACACACACACACACAGACGCAGACGCAGACGCAGACGCAGACGCAGCCGCAGCCGCAGCCGCAGCCGCAGCCGCAGCCGCAGCCGCAGCCGCAGTCGCATCCGCAGCCGCAGCCGCAGCCGCAGCCGCATCCGCAGCCGCTGCCGCAGCCGCAGTCGCAGCCGCATACGCAGACGCAGACGCAGACGCACACACTGACACTGACACTGACACTGACACTGACACTGACACTGACACTGACACTGACACTGACACTGACACTGACCCAGACACTGACACTGACACTGACACTGACATTGACACTGACACTGACACTGACGCTGACGCTGACGCTGACACTGACACTGACACTGACACTGACACTGACACTGAAACTGAAACTGACACTGACACTGACACTGACACTGACACTGACACTGACACAGACACAGACACAGACACAGACACAGACACAGACACAGACACAGAAAATTACCAATGCGGGTTGGTAGTTTAAGTTGGTACACACACACACAGACGCAGCCGCAGCCGCAGCCGCAGCCGCAGACTGACACTGACACTGACACTGACACTGACACTGACACTGACACTGACACTGACACTGACACTGACACTGACACTGACACTGACACTGACACTGACACTGACACTGACACTGACACTGACACTGACACTGACACTGACACTGACACTGACACTGACACTGACACTGACACTGACACTGACACTGACACTGACACTGACACTGACACTGACACTGACACTGACACTGACACTGACACTGACACTGACACTGACACTGACACAGACACAGAAAATTAATTACCAATGCGGGTTGGTAGTTTAAGTTGGTCAGACACAGACGCAGACACAGACGCAGACGCAGACGCAGACGCAGACGCAGACGCAGACGCAGACGCAGACGCAGACGCAGACGCAGACGCAGACGTAGACGCAGACGCAGACGCACACACTGACACCTGACACTGACACCGACACTGACACTGACACTGACACTGACACTGACACTGACACTGACACTGACACTGACACTGACACTGACACTGACACTGACACTGACACTGACACTGACACTGACACTGACACTGACACTGACACTGACACTGACACTGACACTGACACTGACACTGACACTGACACTGACACTGACACTGACACTGACACTGACACTGACACTGACACTGACACTGACACTGACACTGACACTGACACAGACACAGACACAGACACAGACACAGACACAGACACAGACACAGACACAGCCACAGCCACAGAAAATTAATTACCAATGCGGGTTGGTAGTTTAAGTTGGTCAGACACAGACAGACACAGACGCAGACACAGACACAGACACAGACACAGACACAGACATAGACACAGACACAGACACAGACACAGACACAGACACAGACACAGACACAGACACAGCCACAGCCACAGAAAATTAATTACCAATGCGGGTTGGTACTTTAAGTTGGTCAGACACAGACAGACACAGACGCAGACACAGACACAGACACAGACACAGACACAGACACAGACACAGACACAGACACAGACACAGACACAGCCACAGCCACAGAAAATTAATTACCAATGCGGGTTGGTAGTTTAAGTTGGTCAGACACAGACAGACACAGACGCAGACGCAGACGCAGACGCAGACGCAGACGCAGACGCAGACGCAGACGCAGACGCAGGCGCAGCCGCAGCCGCATCCGCAGCCGCTGCCGCATCCGCAGCCGCAGACGCAGCCGCAGACGCAGACGCAGACGCAGACGCAGACGCAGACGCACACACTGACACTGACACAAATTGGGTTTTTTGTCAATATTGTGATGT